>CM060622.1:34939885-36139885 GCA_030578275.1 Meda fulgida
GCTGTAGCGCAGTCAGGCCAATCGGGGCAAGCCTTGGTGACGTTGTAAATGGTGTTTCAATTTTCAAGTCTCTATGACTTACGTTTTGGTCTGCCCAATCACTTTTAGGAGAAAATGCTGATCCTAGGAAAATTTACCTATTACAATAGGGTTTCAGAGCTACCCACCAGAACCCCTAAAAACAAGGCACATATTACAAATGTTAACTGCCGGTAAACAGAGAACGCGCTTCTGTTGCATGCTCTTGATTACTAATCGTTCACTCAGCACACATGTCATTTGGATTAAAACGAAATTGTATATGTGAGTAAAAACTTAAACTGTTACGTGATTTATATATAACGAGTGTTTCCTTACATTATTACAGGACAAGAAGTTTACAGTGCACAAACATCTGAAGCGTGCCCAGAAAGCCTTGAATGCATTAAATTCTCTTTTACGTCGGTATCAGCCTAGTTATGAAAAAGTGGTAACGTTGCATCCCTAATAATAAGTATCATCATCATCACAAACAATTCTTCAATTAATAGTTTATTAGACCATTTACCGTAATTATTATTAATAAGACTCTATTGAATACTTTATTCTGACTGGTTAATTTCATTAGTTTGTGGCCAAATATTTTTATGTAATGAGTGCTTAATTGCATAATTGAAAAACTGCAAAAACGTTATTATATAACTGCTAGTTTCAGGTCTCTGTTGTATCACTCCACAGTCTCTTTCTTCTCACATAATGAAATCTTCCGATGAATTCAAATCAATATTTCATGTCCATTTATTTATTTATGTGGTAGGTAGCTGTGTAATATGTGTAATAATGTAGGATCATCTAATACAAGAGTGATCACCCTCTCTGGGATTGTTTTGTGAGAATGACCTGCTGATTATACATTAACATTTGCATATACACACATTTATGGCACAGTAATTGTTATTACTTACAGAACTCTAAGGCTAGTCATCCCCTGGAAAGTTCCTCTGTCTATCTGCTGGATTTGGTTGTGCTGTAGACTTCTACAGGACAAATAATTTAAAAAAGCCTATTCATAAACATGATTCAAATGTCAGTACTGAACATTGTCTAAACAGTAGACAAACGTAGCACGATTACGGAACTTACATGTCCTGCAGTCTAACACAGCCCTGAAAGGACGGCAGGTCTTCAATGTCATTATAGGAAAGATCTCTGTCAGAACATACACACAAATGTTCAGACACTGAGCTTGTGAGGATTGGAAATGTTTTGATGAAGTTTAGACAGGAACTAAAGGATGTGTGATGTGTTACAGCAGTCAGGCTGGGAGCAGGCCTGCCTCTGGCTCGCTCTCCTCCGGGAGGTCATTAGACATCACTTTAAAATATCCCCCTGCAGCTGTGCCTCTGACAGGCCACTGCGTACGCGCCTGTGAGGTGGATGACGCTTGGCTGATGCACACTTCGCTTGTGTGTGATGCAGTGTGTCTGTGTGTATTTGAGGGGAGTGTATGTTATGACTGACATGCTGAGCATATGTTAGTATCTTAAATGACAGCACCGGCTTGAAGGCTGTGTATGAGTGTTTTGAGTGACTGCTAACCTTTGCGTGTAAAGGGGCCTGTGACTGATTATTAATTACTGAGCAATCAAGGCTGTAACTGGCACATCACTGGGCGCTCATGGACATCTGACTGACACGTGTTACAAACTGTTATGAGTGGTATGTCACTGCTTAAAACATGCTTATGTGTGCGGTAGCATATTAGTTTATGGTTACAAAGTGTCATTTAGTGCTAATATCTTTGTGTGTGTCTCTGATGTGTTATGCTGTTGTGTCAGCAGTATGAGTGGCACTGAATTATTAATCGTGCTCATGCATCATGTGTGACTTACAGTGTTCGGAGCACAGTCAGATCCTCACACAGGTCTGCTGGGATCCTTTTGATTTTAGTTCCTGTTAAAGTCCTGAACAACACAAGAGACATTAAATGTGAATTGTGTTTTTGATTAAATTTATACTGTAGTTTAAACTTTAAAGACTTGTTATTTAATATTTTTTGTAATTTATTGTCATTTCAGTCTGTGCTGACATTGCTGATATGACATTTCCATATTAGGAAACCTTACACAAATGTTTTGCAGTTGATTTTATTTTAGTTGACACTGTTCTTTGCGTATGTTTATCCAGTGTAAAATAAACTCACAGGCTTTCTAGATTTATTGTTCCAGTCAGGCTGGGGAAATCCTGCATCATACTGGCACCGCGCAGCATTCTGAAATATATAACAAATTCAAGAAATTAAAACTCTGTGATCATCAGTTAGTAAGAAAAGCTTTATTCTATTCAAGAAAGAAAGAATTATAAAAAGTATCAAAAATAGGCCATTATATAGAAAAGTGCATTACGGAAAACAGCAACTCCTAAACATCAATTTTTTGGTTTCATGGAAGATAGAAAGTACTATACTGGTTTGGAACAACCACATTTTAATTTTGGGGGTGAATGATTTCTATAAAGTTGAATAAATAGAAAGAAACATATAAAAGCAAGTAAACACTTTAGCATGCAGGTCAGTCATTCAAACGGACACCTGCCAGTTACACACTAATATGTTAGTTGTGAGTGTCATTAATTCAGTTCCAGAACAATGATTGAATAATGATTTTGCTTACAGAGAGTGCAGGTCTGACAGGTTCTGGAAAGCAGTAGTTCCCACGAAGGAGAGAGGGTTGTCAAAAAGATGGCTGTAGACATAATGGATGTTTATAGCCCCAAAAAATTAATCACAACGATATTTCAATGAGACAGTGTATGTGTGTGTGTTCCATGACAGTGAAATCAGCGTTTGCTTACATTGTGCGTAGCAGGGGATTCCTACTGAAGGCTCCCTCAGGAATGGATGTGATGCTGTTGCTATGAAATCCACTGGCAAACAGGGAAAAATTAAAATCATTAAGCTAAAAATCTTTAAGAAGCTCTGTGAGATGAGCACTCTAAGACATTCTCCCTCAGGATTCATTACTGCTAGGCTACATCACTGATCACAGCTCAATATTATGAAGCACTTCTAATTCTTAACACTAGATGGCAGCTTGACACAAGTCAGTTTTTTAAAGCTCTCTGGATTTCTAAACCCAATGGTGATGAGGTTAACAAACCTACACCTGTTTGGGACCCTTGATTTTGAATGCATTATTAAACTATTCGAATATTCCTTGATTTTAAAAAGGCCTCCCAATGTTTTTTTTTTAATTTACATACATAAATAAAAAAATGCTGAAAGAAGCACCTGAAACTTCAGAACAATTAGATTTCTTCCTCTCTGAAAAAGATGTTCAGAAATCCCCATTTTCTAACAACATTCTAATCTGGTACACCAACAATGTATCAAAAACTAACTTAAAAAAGAGGGGCTGGGAGGAACTATTAGAATGACTGTAAATTATTGTTTGAATGTGTGTGTTTGGAGATACGCACAGTTCTTTCAGCTTGGGCAGTGTCTGAATGGCCTCTGGGAAGGTCTTCAGATTGTTGAAGTTTAGATCCCTAAAAGGAGACAGGGCAGATAAAAGTTTTTCAATTTAGAAGAACCTCCCTTGTATGAACGAAACACTTGAGCGAAACCACTACCATCACTAATATAGAGAAAACTCTTTGCTCTTTATACTGTACATTTAATAAAGCAGTATAATATGGGCCATCTCTGTTTCAGTTCTACGTTTAAAGACAGTCCTAACTGAAGATAATTTTTTGCCAAACAACAGAAAAGGAACAATCTGAAAGGAGAGAAATCAACTCCGCTGTTTACAGAGGCCAGTCAGGACAGGCGGTCTGCTGATTTCTTCAGTGTGTTATTGTTGATCTCAGCTGCCACACGATACAACCTGGCATGATACTTCCTCTCTACCCCCTAATGCCCCTGTCTGGTGTCCCACTCTCCTCCCCAGGGGCACAGGACGTTGGCGTGTCCTCATCCTGTCCTAATTATGGCCAGAATAAGTAAATAAAGCAGAGTCAGCGATGGCTATCTGCCTTCCCCTTCCCCTTGCCTCTTCCTCCCTGACGCAGTGGATGCTTGCTAAACGAACTGTGGTAAGTGGAGAGAGAGAGAACCGAGGCAATAAGGTAAAGCCAAAGGTCCTAAAAGACTCCTTTGTCCTTTATCAGTATACTGTAAATCCTGGCCAGCTCAATTCAAGCGAAGAAGACAGCACACTTACTGCATCTGCATCTTTTAAAAATTAGCTATTGAATTTTACTCTCTAAAACTTTCATAAAAACAACCGCCACATTTTGAGCGTCAAAGAGGCATAAACCTCTGCAAATCGAAATGTTATTTTGACACTTGTCATATATTACATGCTTTTCATTCAAAATGAAAAACATTACGTAACGTTTCAGACTTAAGGTTAGGGATCTCGGTTCAATGGATTACTCAACTTTTGTCTCTGCTCACATACCAGTGAAGTACTTCATGCTCTAGTGTGTTCTCTACTACACTGCAAACTGGTATTCAAATAAATGTCAGCTGAGGCATCCTTCCAGAGAGCTCCCAACATTCTCTGCAACCCAGAGTCTTGCAGAAGAGGGCAGCAGATACATATTCTAAACACCGCACAGAGTAACTAACTACACTTGTGCCGACATACAATCTCTTGTAAAAATATGTAGTAAGATGCTATTGATGACAGACCCACTCTAGCAGATTACAATCTCTTTAATGACAGGAAGTGTGATTACATGTGTAAGTGAAGGGGAACTCACAATGTCTCCAGGTTGTCCAGCCCATTAAAACAGTTTTTTCCAATCTCCTCAATCCGATTATTGTGTAGATGCCTGAATGACACGGACAAAAAGATTTTAGAACACTAATATATTAATTTACACCCAATCAGTTGAAGTTGGGTTTCTAGATGTTGCCAATAGGCTGATAATTATTTTGATGGTATGATGATAAATGGCAGAAATAAAAATGTTATATTTTGTGCAAAAGAATTAAAAATAAAATGCTCAAAAATAAAACCAATTATTGTAAATGTTAAAAGTGAATTTAGGCAAACATTCACTTTTGTTCACTTTGAATGTTGCTAATTATTACTATTAATATAATATTTACAGCGTTAATGTTTTTAAAGATTAACTTTGTGAGCAATATTCGATGGCAGGTGACCTTAATATAAAAAAAGGGAAATGAGCATGTACTATTAAATATCTAATGTATCCACCAATACAATACTTTTTTTTAAACCAAACACTAATATCATTGATTATCAAGAAGGTACCCAATATAACACTTATCACCAATTTTAAGATGTACATTTTCTTGTGTACTTTTTTGATCCTCCATTAAAAAAGGAATATTATGCATCAATAATTTTACAATTTACTTCCACATTGTGTTTGGTTAGTTATACAGTGAGTTCTGTGAGATAAAATGACCATATGCACTAAAAAATGGCCAATAGATTATAGTAAATATAACCTAAGAGGTATTAATGCATCCATTTATTACTATTCAGATGACTAGGGATGACTAAGGGATGTCTATTTTGCTCGGATTTTCCAGTCATTAAAAAGATGCACTTCTCAGCAGAACATTAACACAAACATTTTCTCTGAACGGATAACTCCTCAGTAGTTCTTCTGAGCATTTCACCACACAGGTCTGTGTGTTTGTTCAGTGTACTTAACGGATTAATTGGCCTCCACTCCTAAGACAAATATTTTCCAGCAGCTGGAATGTAATTGAAAAATCAGACCCACAGAGAAGCTTCCAGAGGTGAGGGAGAGAGAGAGAGCGAGAGAGAGAGAGAGCGCGCGAGAGAGGGAGAGAGAGAGGGGGGGGGGTCTATAGCCTCTGTTTGACTTTGCAAGACACAAGGGTCCATTTTGCTTTCCCGTTTTCTCTCTCAAAAAACGCTGCTGTTTACCTGCGTGTGTACTTAACCATGTGCAAGTGTATTTGTATGAGTGTTTTACAAGCCGTCTAGGATTACAGTTAGTGTAGCGCATTGATGGATTTAACTGATGTATGGTAAAAGGCAACAGGGGAAGGTAAATTTATCAGTGTTAAAAGCTGGATGAATTCCTCTAGTGTATGTGGCCGAAATTGCACAGTACTCACAATACAACCAGGCTGGAAAGGTTGGCGAAGGCGTTGTCTGGGATGTGTGTGATCCGGTTAAGGGCCAGCGTCAGGGCCTGTAGGTTACTCTGGTGCTGTAGGGGGCCAATGGGAACCTCAGTCAGGCTGTTGTCATCCAACCAGAGGTGCCTGAGCTGCTGCAGACCCTCAAAACTGTCCTCAGGCACTGAAGTGATGTGGTTAGCATCCAACCGCCTGCACAGAAATAGTTAGAGATTTCAGGAACCCTGATGTAGATAGAGCATAAATGAGCTGAAAACGCTTTTGCTTATCAAAACAGCCGCTTCTACAAATAGAGCACCAGGAGGGCACGCATATTGGGAATAACAGTGTGCTGTCACATAGGTGCTAAAACATCAGTTAACACTCAGTCTCTGCACACTGTGCTGTTAAAGAAACACAAGACGCTTCCATGATCTCACTACACTGGCCTCCCTTTTCACACAGGCCAGGTGGGAGCCCTGGCCCCACTCCGGGGCAGCTTCAATGGCTTTATGAGAAAAAGGAACCAAACCTTTCAGCCCTGAGGGCTTGTGACCGAAATAAACAGTGCTGTGTCAAATACTGTAGATGCTTAAAAGATCTGATTCAGTATGTATATACTTATCAACAAGTGTGTGTTGCATTTGACTTCAGAAGACTATGAATATAGCGCATAAGTCATGTGGAGAATTTTCTATTTCTATTTCTAAGTTAGGGCACTGAGAATTGGAATCGGAGCCAATCACTAGGAGAAAGGGGTTGATGGGTAATAACGGAGTGGTTGTGACTTCCTGTTTATAAATGGCTGACACTGACTAAGCTATACTCTCCCTGCCCTGTGATTATACAATTAAAACACAAAAGACTAGGGTATGCGTAGGTGGAGATCTTCGTTAGAACAAGAAAAAGCCTTATAACCTTGCCACTGAAACAGGACAAAGCACAAAAATGTGGAAACCCACACTCACTCACAAATGCTGTTACCAGACCTTGCTGAACTGCCTACCTAGATATTCTAACTCAAATAGAACCTCATATATTACTAAACTGACCTTACCACAGCGATTACTAAACCACGCCTACTGCTTTTCAAAGGCGGTACCATATCTATGTCCATCAAACATAATGATGTCACAAGTCGGATTGCTTGCTGATGTGCCTGATGATTTTGGAATAAATTACTTTAAATTTATTATCATGCAAAAAACAAAGCACATACATTTTTAACAGGCTGTTATGTTTAAACACTACTGTAACATTCCACGTGTGTTTTGTATTTTGTTCTTTCTCCTCTGTGTTTGTAAACTCTTTTTAGGTTGCGATTGGATCATCTGGCTGTCCATCATACCTGTGACGTCAGGATGCTTGACGTCGCGACCGGCGCGACCCATAGGGAGCGACCAATCCGCTGGCATGCCGGCAGCTTAAAATGCCCTGTTCACCATGAATGAGTAGTGAGGGATCAGCGTCAGACCTTACTCACAACCTGTGTCTTTAGTCAAGCCGGTCAGCCAGTTTGCTAGTTTGTTCTCCTTATGATTTGTTTGATGTGGTTTTGTTGTTGCCGGGTAGGGTAGGATTGTTATATTATACACTGATAGACCAAGAAAGACGCACTGCGTTGTAGCAAACCTACATGTTGCTGATATGAGAATTGTATAAAAAGCTTTATTGATTGTTGAAATACGGCCATCTGTAAGCCACTTGACTGATTGATCTGAGAACTACATTGCCTATGTAACATCGGTAGGTAGGTTTTTTTTCTGTGTTAGTAAGTTTAAAGAGTGATCGCCATTAATTGTATTTTTGTCTAATCAGAATAGTTCATTTAAGGTGTCGATATACGCTGAAGAACTCGGTCTTGTTTCTGCATTTTTCTTTTGGTAGATAGTTTAAAGGTTGGGCTCATTATGGGGATTTGGCTTTTGATAATTTCATTAATTTGGCGACACCCTTGTTTTGTTTCTTTTTCTATCTTTAATATTTTGTCTTTGCTGTAACCTTAAAATGACATAACAGTGAGTAAATAATTTTTATTTTTGGGTAAGCTATCCATTTGAAAATAAAAATACATAGAACACCCACATATTGAGTTAAAAAAGAGAGTCAATTTTAAATTAGACTGAGCTAATCCTATTGGCACTTTTCAGTATTAAATCATTATTAAATTTATAGTGCTGTGTCCGCCATCTTGGATTGACTCATTTTTCTCTGAGCTTGACTCAATTGCATTCTATGCAAAAAATACAGGTCACATCAGGAACATGCATGATGCCTTAAAATTCTGCATAGTCAGCTTATTATTTGGGAACAGAAACACACAATTGTTGTGGAGCTAATAAACACCTCTGTGTAATGGAAATATATTTGTGGATCTACCAAATGAATATATAAACAGCTCATTATGTTTCACAATATTTCTTCCTGGAAAAGTGTGTGTATAGTGTACTTTAAGCTTAGTTTCGCTTGTTAAATAAACTTTTTGTGTTCTCTCAGGCCATTCTGGGAAAGGAGGACTAAAGATCGCACATGTTCTACTAATGAACCAATAGCAAGTTTTCATGCATGTACTTTTCCCCTTTTTATCTGAGTGCAATGCATTAGGACAAATTTTCAGCACTGCAAGGCATTTGTGAACTACAGTGAGAGATCATCTAAACTGACGTGTGCTTTGGATATGAACTCTGGCTCACTTTCGGTTTTGGCACGTTTAAGAATGTTTAATTCTCAGCTCTACACAGACATGAAGCTCACACAATGGGCATAATGTGGGGCCGGTGAGTGATAAGTAAACTGAAATCAGTTCATGAATGACACAATTTGGCATTATACAGTCCCTTAGATTCATTCTAAAATGGATGGTTAATTTGCAAATTGAACCAAATCAATATTCAGGAGTCGAGAGGTGGCTCTTATCTATGGAGATACGGATCTGTCAGCTGCAGCTTAAGTCTGTACATGCTTATTTTGAACATGCAGATCTGGGCATGTCCACATCAGCCACTGCCAAACCTCAGCGCACACAGAGACAAACACATAGTATGAGTTTCACAGAGAGTCAAAAGGGTTGGGTGGCATAGATGACAAAGAGACAGAGAGAATATAAATTTAAGATGTATATCTAAATGGAAACATTTGGCCACAAGAGCCGTTGTAATGTAACACATTAGCAGCTCAGCGTCTGTTAAGATTTATTACTTTATAAGCTATTTCTAAAACACACCACAGATCACATCTTTAACGCTCAAGGAGACTGAAGGATAATTGTTTCTGATAATGAATTGCTCTCTGGTCTGTTAACTTGCAAACCACAGAATTGACTTTTGAGGTTAGAAGGGAGCGATCTTTACCGGATCGCTGCAAAATGTGGCACAGA
The DNA here is from genome assembly GCA_030578275.1 of Meda fulgida. Lineage (NCBI taxonomy): Eukaryota > Metazoa > Chordata > Actinopteri > Cypriniformes > Leuciscidae > Meda > Meda fulgida. The sequence continues at coordinate 34,949,368 of CM060622.1, forward strand.
CGGCCACTTGAAATTATAGATGGACGTAAGATTATAATTGTGGTTTTAGAAACTTACTGAGGAGAGGCAGTCGTATTTCTAGAGTTTATACATAGCATCAATTGTTCTAACTAGGGATGCAAAAAAAAATTAGCCACCTGAAATGTTTAAAATTCTATTTTAAAGAAAGAAGGAAATGGAAACTTTAACATTAACATTACTTTACCATTCAATAACAGAATCATTATCATGGAGGAAAAAGCAGTGTAAACTTGAAATGATCCAGATTTAATGATATTTAAATGTAAACACTAGCTGTTAATAGGTTATATATTGAGAGAAAAAAAGGTTGCGTTTCATAGCTGAGACATAAGGTTGAGTTGAACTTTCTTTTGATCAAAGGATTCTGAAAAAAAATATCATGCCAGCAATACAGCAGCAAAACTTTTCAAAATTGATAATAATAAAAAAATGTTTCTTGACCACCAAATTAGAAAACTAGAGTGATTTCTGAAGAATCATGTGACATTGGAGACCGGAATAATGATGCTAAAAATTCAGCTTTGCGTCACAGGAATAAATTACATTTAAAAATATAATAAAATAGAAAATTGAAATAATTAAAAAAAAAAGTTTTAATATTTCACAATATTACTGTTTTTTACATTTTTTCTTAGTAAGCAAACTTTTCCACACACACTTACAAAAAAAAAAACATTTTACTGACCCCAAACTTTTGAATGGCAGTGTATATATTATATACATTTTGTGTAAATAATCACTTTTTTGTATAAAATTAATAAAGATCACAGATATTTTAAAGAAAGTCTATTTTAAAATTAGGATGCGGCAACTGCACAAACCTATGGCGAGGCGGCAGCGCAGCAGGCTAGACGAGTGGTACCTGCAGGGGTGCCAGTGTAACGGGTAAAAGAAATTTGTAATGAATTATGCCAAAATGTTTGTTCATGTTGTAGAAAAATTCTAAAATATTCGTTAAAAATAATGTATTAAATGCATCTAAAAGAAAGGGATATGGGGACGCGTGATTTTTTTTCCCAAACCACTTCATTGGTTTGGGTTACATTGACGGGTAGGATTAGGGATCAGTGTTTGGTGTAGGCAATCAGTACAGTGATTAACATGACCAATGAAAACTTTAGAATCGACTGCAGGGCGGGATTTCTGCTGAAGTGGTTTGGGAAAAAAAAAATCACGCTATGGGACACCTACAGGCGACTAGGGTAAACTATGAGCGGAGCCGGCCATTTTCTCTTCAGTCTTATGCAAGCTGTCGAGGAGAATGGTAGGTGGAAAACCTCTCTCCGGTCGAACAGAAATAAAATGTTGTCAGGGATGTTTTTATTTATCTTTAAGGTCAGAATTGTTCTTATAAAAGTTTTTTTTTTTTTCATATTTGAGTCATAAGAGACAGAGTTGATGAATAATTGATGTTATGCCGAAACTCATTGTTGAGCACATTAGGAGCACATGGTCTCCGTTGTATTTCTCGTTGTTTATTTTCACATAACTTATATTGTATTGTAACTTACTTCATATTTATTTTTGACAGTTACATGACCGGATGAACTGTATTTCATGTCTGTTTGGTGTCATTTCACATATTCAAAGGCAGAGCCGGACAGTAACGGAGTACATTTACTTGAGTACAGTACTTAAGTACAATTTTGAGGGATCTGTACTTTACTCGAGTATCATTTTTGGGGAGTACTCATGACTTTACTCAAGTACATTTGAGAGGCAAATATTGTACTCTTTACTCCACTACATCTCTATCCATAACCGTGAGTACCCGTTACTACTTCTAAAAAAAAAAAAAAAAGGACAAAAGAAAATCTCGGAAACCCTCAATTTGTTGTTTCCCTCTCAAACGTGATTGGATTGTGCAGGCGCCACTGATTGAGACAGTGTAGCAATGTTCAGGGAAGAAGGAGGCGGGAACCGGCGAACAATAAAAATATAATTTATTTTAAATAAAACAAACAACGAAAATACCGCCAGCAGCCCCTCGCGGACGACTGCTGGCTACCGAAAATAAATATAACTAAAATAAAATACAAAAACAAAACACAACTAAAATACAGGCCTGTTCCTCTCTCTTCCCGGGTTTCGGCACCAGTGTAGCAATGTTCAGGGAAGAAGGAGGCGGGAACCGGCGAAGAATTAAAATATAGTTTATTTAAATAAAACAAACAACCAAAATACCGCCAGCAGCCCCTCGCGGACGACTGCTGGCTAAAATAAAATACAAAAACAAAACACAACTAAAACACAGGCCTGTTCCTCTCTCGATCATCAACGTCGTCGCTCCTCCTTTATGCTTCCGCTCCTCCGTGAGAGATGCGAGACCGGTGTGCCTAACAGGTGTTGCTCATTAGCAATCGCACCACCGGCCTCGCGCCGTTCTCTCACGTCCCTCGGCCGTCCTGTTCGCCACATACCCCCATCGCCCCTCACAGGCCGGGGGGTACCCACGAGGCTGTGCCTACTCCCCCCCCCCCGGCGGCGGCGATCCCTGGGGAGTATGGACAGACAAACCGAGGGAAACGGAGACGGAAGCATGAGGAGCGACAGATCGAGAGAGGGGAGAGAGGAAAAAAAAAAAATTTGGTCCGGTTCCCACAACGCGCTGCCATCTGGTCCCCCACCAGCTGGCGATCTCCTCCGCGGTGCCTGGCGGTGACGCTGGGTAGCCCTCGGTGGACGGCTCGACGCTCCTCCGCCGCCCGGTGGACGGCGACGGCTCCTCGGGTGCCTTGGGCAGACGGCAGGAGTCCCCCGCTCCCTGCTCCTCCCCTTCACTGGTGGACGGCAGCAGGCTCCGGCCCACGGCGAGCGGCGGCGACTCCTCCTCTCCCTCCCGGATGGCAGCCGCCCCTCCAATACCCAGGCGGCCGGCAGCGAGCTCGACCGTCCCACCGGCAACTCACTCCAGCGCCCCGCCTCGAGCGTCCGTGGCCGCGAGTCCCCCGCTCCCTGCTCCTCCCCTCGCTCGGCGGATGGCAGCAGGCTCCGGCCCACGGCGAGCGGCGGCGACTCGCGCACCATGCTCGATGGCACCGCGGATTCCCCACACCGGCGAGGACTCTCTGACAGCGCGTTCCTCCCTCTTCCCGGGTTTCGGCACCAGTGTAGCAATGTTCAGGGAAGAAGGAGGCGGGAACCGGCGAACAATAAAAATATAGTTTATTTAAATAAAACAAACAACCAAAATACCGCCAGCAGCCCCTCGCGGACGACTGCTGGCTAAAATAAAATACAAAAACAAAACACAACTAAAATACAGGCCTGTTCCTCTCTCGATCATCAACGTCGTCGCTCCTCCTTTATGCTTCCGCTCCTCCGTGAGAGATGCGAGACCGGTGTGCCTAACAGGTGTTGCTCATTAGCAATCGCACCACCGGCCTCGCGCCGTTCTCTCACGTCCCTCGGCCGTCCTGTTCGCCACAGACAGCCTATCAGCAATCACCTTAAGCTTTCCGCCAAAGTCAACTCATGGTCAGATTTATGCCAGGCAACCTGTAACCCGTGTTTTTCCAACCTTATACCCGTGAAAGTGCACTGGAACGGCAATCAAACCCGTGACTTCCCACCCGTGAACTCGTACTAGATCGATGTACTCCCAGTTACGAGCTCACATAGCCCGCGAAACCATACAAAACAACAATGGCAGCCCCTACGGATGCAGTGTTTCTGCAGGCGGTACATGGTGAGAATACACTTTTGGACAATATAACGTTGCAGTCAAATTAATAATAATATAATAATGATAATAATAATACACACGATTATGTATTACAATGTTATGTGTCTGAAACTAACAATAAGTATGTCGTGAAAGTGTATTGCGCATGGAAATGTTAAGGTGACGTAAATAGAGTTGTTCCGATTCCGATACTAGTATCGGAAATGCCGCCGATACCAATAAAAATGCTGGCATCGGTATCGGCGAGTACTTCTACCCATGCACCGATCCGATACCATTTTCTTAAACAATATCTAGTTATGCACCCTAGCTTTGCTTAACGCTGCAAATCGGAGATCAATTCTTCTTCGCTGCTCTTAACAGTGGTTGCTTGTGGCGACATAGAAAGTTGTGCTGTTGCCACAAGCAACCTCTGTTTAGAGCAGCGAAGAAGAAAACGCGTGCGCGCTATCAGTATGTCCGCTGTTTAACAGTATTTGAGACTGGACCAACCAGACAGTAAAACGGCGACATGTCTCGTATGCCATACAGCAATTTCGAGGGGTGGAACAAGATTAGCAACTTCAACACGAGTAACTTAAAGCATTTGAAGACGCGTTACCCCGCATAACACGATTACACGAAGGCAAGGGCAGAGAAGAATGAGCCGCACCAGAATCAACAATCTCTAAAAGCTTCATTCAAACAAAGAGAAATGTTTTCAAAAGACAGCCAACGAGCGATAAATACAACCGACAACATGTATTGAGTTTATTTTTCTGGATGACCAGCCGCGGTCAAAACTGAAATGCCGTTTATTTAACAAAATTTTTTATGGACTTTAAATTATAAAGAGATTATTTTCTTATATTATTCATATATAATTTTTTTAGATTCCTAGATTTATTTGTTGCACTTTTTTATGCAGTTATATTGTAAAACTAAAATACCTTTTTTCAGTTTACAGTATTAGATGTGTGGTTGCATTTTAAGTTCTTTTTCACTTAAGAAAGATAAATAATATATTGCTGTGAAATGTATGTCAGATAATAAAAATACTCTAGTTCACTGTATGTATTTGTTAATGTTTAATTAAGGGATAAGTCTGAAACACACCATAAAATAATTATATCAATTCATACAGTGCTAGTATGAATTGCAGCTGTATAGATACTGTACACATCCAAGTATCGGATCAGTACTCGATATCGGCCGATACCCTGAGTCCAGGTATCGGGAAGGGAAAAAGGGTATCGGAACATCTCTAGACGTAAACCTGAACTTGACAGCATTGATCATGCTTATGAAAAAAAAAATTCCTTAGTTTGGCGTGACTGGCCTGGAACGCTACAAGGTCGTGAGTCGTGGTTTGTAGTCGTGATTTACGTGCTCAAAAACCTGCCTGGAACGCAGCATTATAAGAGACTAAACCATGGACAAAAAATGTAAGAAGACGCAGCAGGTCCATCCCGGGAATGTGCCATCCGTGGCCCCTCCTCGCCAGACTATTTACATTTTCTGAAATTTTCTTATGTTAAATAAAGCAACATGGTAAACAGATGAAAATGACTTGATTTTACTTTCAATTCCTTTTACATTCTCCAGTATTAACATTAACATTTTTCATAACTCCATGTAGGACGTTTCTGTACATAAATGTAAGCACTGTGGCAGCAGTAATGCAATATTTAGAAAATGTACTCTTGTACTCTTGATACTCAAGTACTTTTAAAAACAAGTACTTCAGTACTTTTACTTAAGTAGACATCTGACTGTTGTACTTTTATTTGTACTTGAGTAAAATTTAGCAAGGGGTATCTGTACTTTTACTCAAGTAATGAAGCTGTGTACTCTGTCCGCCTCTGTTCAAAGGTATGATGTACTAATGTTTGCATGACGTTACGTTTTCTGTGTTCAAGAACAAAAAATAAACTGAGCTCTTGATTACGAAAAAAAAAACGTGATTTATTGTTTGTTGATTAGGTGAAAGAGTCTTATACAAGCTGTTGAGGAGAATGTTACATGACCGGATGAGCTGTATTTTATTTCTGTTTAGTGTCATTTCACATATTCCCAGATGTTCCCAGTAAACATGTGATGATTGAGCTCAGCATACGTCTTCGTGTGGTCCTTTCTGGAGGGGTTGGAAGAAAGAACTAAAGGGGTTACACCAGCAGGCCCCTCAGCAGAGACCCGCCCCCTTCTTCCAGAAGTGCACAACGAGCTGACGAAGTCGTGGAAAGCGCAACACTCAGCTCGCCTAAAGCCTCTCAACTGTAGACGGCGCTGCTGAGAAAGGCCACGAGGCGATTCTTACCCTCCAGGAAGCGGTGGCGGCACACTTCTGCCCACCCACCGCTACAGGATGGAAGGCCAAAGCAGCGCATCCGTCCAAGCCTTGCAGTGCCACTTCAGCTCTCTCTGGCCGAGCATACTATAAAGTGCGCACCCCTGAATGAAAGCGCTGTTCCCACAGTATTACAAGCACAAAGCAGCTGAGCGGCCGGGTCCCTATCACAAAGCGGCCCGCCCCCAAACATCATTCAACCCATAGCTATGCGGGCCAAGGCCTGGGAGTCCATCCCATTTCAGATTGGGTGTTGAACATAATAAAACGAGGGTACTCGCTACAGTTTGCTCGCAGACCTCCACGCTTTACAGCCATGGTCGAGACGACAGTGAGAAGCGAAGTGACACACGTCCTTCGCACCGAAGTGTTGAAACTGTTAGAAAAAGGGGCTGTGGCCATTCCCTCTATCAAAAAGCGAGTCGGGCTTTCACAGCCGCTACTTCCTCGTTCCAAAGAAGGATGGCGGCCTCAGACACCTGAACAAATCGCTTATGTCGTGCCCGTTCAGGATGCTGACAACCAAACAAATCCTTGCGCAAATTCGCCCAGGGGATTGGTTTTTCTCAGTAGATCTGAAGGATGCTTATTTTCACATCCAAATATTGCCCCGTCACAGGCCTTTCCTGAGATTTCACCTTTGAGAGGCAGGCTTACCAGTACACAGTACTACCGCTTGGCCCAGGGAGGCGCCTACATATTAACTGTCTAGAGATGAGAGCGGTCGCCTTACGCAATACGAGAGACCTCTCGTAAGGGAACGGCTCGGACACTAACGTAACCTTGGTTCCCTAAGATGAGGGAACGAGTATTGCGTAACCCGCTGTGCTACTATGCTTTGATCAGTGGATCACTTCAATCAATTAAACCTAGGCTGGTAATAAACCCTATTACCTAGGCTGAATGGGTGTTCATATAGCTATAAGCCACACCCATTCTGGCAGGCTCTGACGCGCCAGGGTGTAAAGCGGCCCGATTGGTTCGCCTCGCCATAGGTTCGCACAGTTGCCGCAGCGCAGCCAATGACCGCGCTAGTTGCTCATCTGTGTCTGCTGTGTAGCTGCACTGCGTTTTAAAAAGTTTGCTTCAATATTCTTGAGAAAAGGAGTTTTACCATAGCATAAGCTAAGCCTTACGCAATACGCGTTCCCTCATCTTAGGGAACCGAGGTTACGTTAGTAACCGAGACTTTTTTTTTCCCCCCTGGTGTTTTCTACAGGCTTTGTCTCTGCCTTGCTTCTCACAGCAATGTCACTGTAATTAGGAAGTGTTTTTTTTTTTTGGTAGCCTGATTAGTACAGTTGAAGAACCTGTGCAGAACAGTTTAATACCTGGGTGCCATGGCTGCAGATGGGAGAGGGGCTGTCACAGTGCTCCTAGTCTATTGTTTCCTCACAAATATTTTAAAGCCTATTCATGTTGATCCAGCTCGGATGGTTGGTAATATCTTTCCACTGCTTAATTTAAATGACAATCCGGCAAAATTTGAAGACCTGGGAAACAAACAAACAAACAATGATTTGGCAAAGGCAAGCACCAGCTATGGAACCTACACACTGGCTGTGACTTTGGTCTACCCATCACTTTATAATAAAATTACCCAGGCTAAATCAACAACATCGACTCAATCATCTCTGACAACTGGACTTATTATCGCCATATGTTTGATGTTATCCGGAGACATCCATCCGTGCCCTGGCCCGCACCACTTCGAGACGACAGGAGAGGCTAACTCACGCGCAGAGGACAAACGCGTCACTCATACCTTACAGGTATGGTCAGGTACATCTCCGTTTTCCTCTGCACAACATCCTGATCCTCTCCTTTCTCTGTACCCGTTGTCAACTGTGGCCGAGCTGTCTGTCCGGGGAGGCGATGGCGAAGGTGTGGATTGCGTGGTACCGGGGCGGTCTGTCGGGGCACTGCACGGGGAAACTCGGGGTCCGAGGGTGTGTGTCGATGCGTCGGACGGAAGCTTCAGTCGCGAGTCCATGGGACAACAGCGCGGTACAGCCTTGGTCTCGCATGGGAGCGGGAGGCATGATCATGACACACAACAACAACAAACTTTTCTGAATGGCCGCTCCGTCACCATGGTAACAACCGTAAACAGGAAGCGGCTCAATCCAGGGGTAGCCAAACACCGGAAATGGGCGTTCTTTCAAACTCTCAATCACTCGAGAATAGTTTGGGACCCTAAGGCAAAACCCAAAGGTCTGCTGGGTGGGCATTTAAATATAAGAAGCATCATGTCAAAAACAGAACAAGTTAATCACCTGTTACTTAAATCAAATCTGGATTATCTCTGTCTATCTGAGACCTGGCTCTATAATAATGCCCCCTCTGCAGCACTTAATATCCCTGGCTATAATATGTTCAGAAGAGACAGAGAAGGAACAAAGGGTGGCGGTATCATGATATACATAAAAAACAATATTCAGTGTGAGGAAATTCAATGGCTGAATGATCATGAACTGGAATGCTTGGGCTTAAACATTATACTATCACCCCAAATGTCTTTTACAATCATTGTGGTATATCGCCCTTCCTCTTCAGATGTCACTTTTTATGAAAAATTTGAAAAATTACTGAAGGAATCTAATTTAAACAAAGAGACCATTATTTTTGGGGATATCAACGTAAACTGGGAGGACAAATCATAGAGAAAAAAGCTAAAAAAAATAACTGACAAATTTGACCTAGTCCAAATGATCAAAGGGCCCACTAGAATTACTACATCAAGCAGCACCCAGATTGATTTAGCATTTACCAACCAACCTGAGAGAATATTTAAATCATGCAATATGTTAGCTGGTCTTTCTGATCACAATTTGATCCTTGTGGCCAGGAAGCTCTCAAAAAAGAGATTTGATTATTCGGTCAGAGAGCGTGAGTTTGTTGGAATCCCAAAAAAATCACCAGGAAGGATTTAATAGTGCTGTCCAGCAGATTGACTGGGATCAAATATTGTTGGGAGCAAATTGTGAAATGGATTGTGAATCTTTTGTAGCGACAATTGAGAGAACAATTAAAGATTTTAGCTGTAAAGTTAAACAAAAACACAATAAAAACATACTTCCTTGGATGAACTCTGACATATTCAAACTAATGAAAGAGAGGGATCTTGCGTTAAAATACGCAATTAAAACTAAGTCAGCTAGTGCTAAATATCTGTTTACAACATTGAGGAATAAAACTGTTAAAGCTATACACAAGGCCAAAGCAGATTTTTTCTTGATAATAATAGAAAATGCAAAAGGGGATTCTAAAACAATTTGGAACCAACTGAAAAAACTTGTAGGACAGGACCCAAAAAGGAAACAATTTTTAGAAATTAAGATAAATGGACAAATTACAAATAACATAAATGAAGTTGCAGATGCCTTCAATAATTTTTTTAGTGAATCTGTATCCACTATGGCCCAAATCTTCCCATCTAACAATCTAAATATTTGTCCGATAAAAAAGTCAGAGCCGATTTTCAACATTGGCACAGTCACAGAATCTGAAGTCTTACAGACAATAAGAACACTAAAAGCTTCCAGAACTAGAGACATATTTGGCATAGATATGTGCATGCTAAAAGATCTCAGTTCCACATTATTAACACCAGTAACCAAAATTGTCAATCTCTCCATTATTGAGGCAGTATTTCCAAATGTGTGGAAGTCAGCTGCTGTTGTTCCAATTTTTAAAAATGGAGATCCATTGTTAGTGGACAATTATAGACCAATCAGTATCACACCTACAGTGTCAAAAGTCGCAGAGAAACTAATTTCCCAACAAATAATAACACATTTGAATACCACTACATTTTCCCTTCATTCAATGCAATTTGGTTTCAGAACTCAACATTCTACGGAAACTGCTAATTGTTTTTTCATAGAAAATATCAAACAATTACTGGATAAAGGTGGCGTGGTTGGAGCTGTTTTTCTCGATCTAAAAAAAGCCTTTGACATTGTAAACCATAAAATATTATTAACCAAACTAAGCCAATTTAATTTTTCCTCAGATGCAATAAAATGGATAGAATCATATCTATCGAATCGATCACAGTCAGTCAGGATCAGTGATTACCACTCACCGCCCCTCGGCATGTCCACAGGGGTACCTCAAGGTTCTATTTTGGGGCCTCTGTTATTTTCACTCTATATAAACGACCTCCCTTCAGTTTGTCCTGACGTCTATATTCAGATGTACGCAGACGATACAGTCATTTATATTCATGGTAAAAACACAAAACAAGTGGCTGAAAAACTTACACAGTCTATGGCCCATGTCTCTGAATGGCTAAAGCAATCCTGCTTAAAACTTAATGTAAACAAAACAGTCTCAATGTACTTTTCTAAATCAAATGTTGCAAATAATCTGGCAGATATTTATGTGACAGGGGAAAAAATTAAAGTTGTGTCAGAATTCAAATACCTAGGCATTTTAATAGACTCTAAATTAACTTTTAAATCTCAGATAAAAAGGGTATGCAATCGAGTCAAATTTAATATTGCAAATTTCCGGTTCATAAGATCCCACTTGTCACTTCAGGCAGCTAAAATGTTCATGTACAGTATGGTTCTGTCTCACATTACTTACTGTCTTACAACCTGGTCACAGGCAAATAAAACAACACTAAAATCTTTAGAGTCACTTTACAAACAGACAATTAAAATTCTGGATAAAAAAACATCAAGCTATCACCATTGTGCCATTTTACAGAAGCATAAGCTTTTAGGTTGGGAAAATGTCATCAAGTATTCAAATCTTTGTTTGTTATATAAAATCATCCATGGTCTTTCATCTCCTCCACTCAGTCAGTTTGTAAACATTAGGAACACCACACAGAGAGTAACACGAGGGTCGGCCCGAGGAGACTGTGTTGTTCCTCTGTGGAGAAGTGCATTTAGTCAAAGTACCTTTTCCGTCACAGCAGCACAGGAGTGGAACTCTGCCCCCCAGAACATCAGAGAACTCACCACATACACTCTGTTCAAAAAACAGCTAAAAAACTGGTTCATAACACGTCAGACATGTCAGCATTAATAAGAATAGGTATCTTCCCTCATCCCAACTGTGCTGCCACTCGTGTCTATGCTGTGTCAATGTGTAGTATAATTTTTATAAATTAGTATCAATGTTAACAATGTCTATTATAGCAAACGTGTACACTGTATTTATCATATCTGTTTTACTGCTTTTTATATTTGTATTGGTCATTGTAATCTTTTATTGTTGTTTTATTATTTTTCTTTTTAGGTAGACAATTTTAAGATCTGTCCAGGGACAACAGATGGAAAATAGCCTTTTGGCTAATTCTGGTGCATTTACAGCAATGTCAATTAATGTACACTGTCCCTGTCAAAAAAAAAAAAAAAGCCTGCAGGGTGAACACATTCCCAAAGGACTGCCCCGTTCCCTCTCTCTCTCATGTGTCTCTCGGTTTTGGCCTCTACTCTTAAATATATCCTCCTCTTTCCCTCATAAACCATGCTGAGGGCCAGAAGGCACATTGATTGACAGGTCATTCTCTGAGGCCTTATCCAAAAGCAGGTGGACTGTGCCAAAACACATTAATTCAGCACCACAGGAAATAATGAGGAAAACACAAGACACGAGGGGGTAAGAAAGAGACTCAAACAGACTGAGAAATCTGGAGAGGTAATAATGGTTGAAAACCTGATTTTTAAAACACATTGTCCCACAGCAGAAACAGCAACTTTAGAGGACAGACACACTAACAAACACACAAAGCACAGTTACAGGAACTCTAATGCATCTGAGACATTGCCATGCAAACATTTCTTGATGAACCCCTACTTATTACTTCCATTAGAATGAAATGCATTAAATCCTTTTTTTCGAAGCATTATACAGGCCACTGACAAAATGAAATGGACACAAACTATTTTTAAACAATGTGTAAATCAGCTGTATCTGCAAATAAAAGTGATCATCTTGATTATTTAACCTGCTATTCTACAGCAATGCAATAACATCAAACTTAATATTAAATGGGGTGTTTTTTGGTTTAGTGTTTTCTCCTTAGAATTGGAACCCTTTTGAATGCCGGGATATTTGTATTAATAATAAATTGTTTTAAGAACATTTCTTAATTATCCAGATATCAGCTGGTCTTTAATTTCATATTAAGAAATTGTATTTAAAGAACCTTAGATTAGCTAAATAAATGTAGAAAGAAGGTTATAAAGAATACAATTTCCTTCAAAGTTTGTTAATTGTTAGTGTTTAAAAAAGGAATAAGAAAGAAAAAAAAACCTACCAAACATTCACAGATGTTGTTCTTAGTAATTCGATTTTGGAATCAGCTCGAAAAATCTGTATTGTGCATCATTATTTTATACTACCTTTGTAACAAGCCTTTCGCCGTCACAAGTGAAATACTGTTCAAAGGTTTGGGGTCGGTGAGATGTATTTAATGTTTTTGACAGAAGTCTCTTATGCTCACCAAGGCTGCCTTTATTTGATCCAAAACACAGTAAAACAGAAATATTGTGAAATATTATTATCAATTATATTATTATAATATTATTGTATTATTGTAATCATATTAACAATTTAACTGTTTTAGAGAGAGAGAGAGAGAGAGAGAGAGAGAGAGAGAGAGAGAGAGAGAGAGAGAGAGAGAGAGAGAGAGAGAGAGAGAGAGAGAGAGAGAGATGCTTACAAAGACTGCAGGGCATGGAGATTCTTGAGAGCTGCACTGGGGACAGTCTTCAACTGATTGTTCTGAAGCATCCTGAAAAATAGGTTTAAAACACCATTATTATTTACTGTGTTCACCTTTTATGACACATCTGTCTGATATCACATGACAACACAATACATATACACTTCTCTACAACATTTCTTCACAAATCATGAGCCCAGATAACCACAATGTTAGCTCTAGTGTTGATGTAGTATGTGTGTGTGTGTGTGTGTGTGTGTGTGTGTGTGTGTGTGTGTGTGTGTGTGTGTGTGTGTGTCTTGTTCTGAACTAATCACAGTGCATATCTTGCTTCCTCTACACTATCTGCTCTCTGGCGTCTCTCAAATGGCATAGGCCGCGAGGACAGCTTTTCCCATTTAGTGCCAGGCCACAGCACACACAACTACACACATATATACTGTAGTCACATACACGCAGCCCAGCCAAGAGGCATTCATAAACGCATGACCACAGTAAATAAAAACTGGTCTCAAATCATCTCCAACATCTACAGTTCCAAAGGCCATGGCTTTAGGTCCACAAGTTTTTCCTAACTCATTCACAACTTCCAACAACAGTGTCTGGATGAGCCTGTAACAGCACTGTGGGGATTTGAAACAGCCCTGGAAGAGGAAAGGAAGAGGAAAAATGAGCTCTATGTAAAGCATGGCTGAGGGAACCAAGCAGCTGATAAGCTGCATTTGAATTGGCTCACAAACACCTGAAGGACAAAATATGAGTTAGAGAAAAAATAAAGAGAGAAGGAGGGGACGGGGGGGGGGGGGGGGTCACAATGAAGGTACTCCATCAGAAACTGACAGACCTGCTGATCCAGTAGCAGTGAAATTCCTGTTAGTTACACAACATCACTTAAAAACTCAACAAAACACACAGCAGGATCTACTGCTCTCTCACTGCGCTATTCAAGATCGTCTCTCTGGGAGAACGAGTAAGCCTGTATCAAATAGAGGTGTGTGTGTGTGTGTGTGTGTGTGTGTGTGTGTGTGTGTGTGTGTGTGTGTGTGTGTGTGTGTGTGTGTGTGTGTGTGTGTGTGTGTGTGTGTGTGTGTGTGTGTGTGTGTGTGTGTGTGTGTGTGTGTGATACTTACAGGACTTTAAGCTGATGGAGGCCAGACAGAGCCTCTGGATGGATGAAAGCAAGGTCATTACCAGCCAAACGTCTATGGAGAGAGAAGTATATTTCATTTCGGCTAGACTGTTAAAAAAAATTCATTCTGATGGAAAGCTGGAGAAGAGTTGTCAAAGGGAATGAATGCAAGTTTGTGAGTGGGAAGGAACACAGAAAGAGCGATTAAAAAAGGAAGAGCTACAACTCTAAACTAGGCTGGATGAGCCATTGTAAAATGCTGATAAACTCACTTGCAACTATACAATCTGCATTTTTTTGCATTTTTTTTAACTGACCCTTCCCTAAGCCCCACCATAAAATGAAACTGACCAATCCTTTAGCTTAGTAACAAACTTTTGCTTTTTTCCCCCAATGTGATTGTGAGCCAACGGGAGTTAGTTTAATTGGTACTAGTTTCAATAAAATGAAACTTTTTGAAGAAAACGTTCCCGCAACTCAAAACAGTGTCACTGCTTTGTCACTCATAGTTAGTAACTTGTATCTTGAGTTGTTAAGCACCAAATCAGCATATAGATTTCAAGGATCATGTGACACTGAAAACATTTTTTTGTAATATTTAACAATATCTGTTTTATTGCATTCAAATGCAGCATAAGAGACTTCACACACATACTGTACATCAGTATCATGTTATTGTATAATTTAATTTTACTACTAATACAAATTGTACCAAAATTAATATTTCCCACTTTATGAGCACATTTTACAAAAAAATCATGTGGTTTATAGAAATCTCCAGTTTATACCAATGGGATATTTTGTAAAGTTTGTCTAGATTAGCAACAGTAACTAAGTCGGGTGTGCTTAGCAAAGGGTCAACTGCTATGTCACTTGGCAACCATAAACGGGCTACAGGCTTAGTGCGGGAGAACAATATATACAGCAGACGATATCTGCAGTGCTGAAAGTAGTGTGTGTGATAAGCACTGCTCTCTACTGAAGTGCTAACTTGTTCTCTGTTGGCAAAAGCCTCTACAGACTTTCTGTCTGATTGGGCAGCACAAATACCTAAGACGTGTCAGAATGTGATGGCTGGAATGAATGTGATGTGATGTTCTGATTGTACAGTTATGTTTTGGGCTGGACAACACACACTCAGACACATTCTATTCAGAGATAATCAAGTGGACATCTTGAGCCTGAATTTCACATGGTGTGTGAAGGCGTGTCACAGGTTACGCTGTACAACACACGGTATATATGGGTTTGTCAATGCTGCATGTGTGTGAGAGTGCTTGTGTGTGGTAAGGTGGGCAGAGGGTACACATAACTTCACCAAATCAGGCCCGAGAGATTAACACCAGATTTATCACCCACTGAAACCGGAGTAAGAAAACTCTCACACACTCTTCTAACTCTCTTATCATCTCTCTCTCTCTCTCTCTCTCTCTCTCTCTCTCTCTCTCTCTCTCTCTCAGGAGCAGAAATAGGCCACAGCGTTTCAGAAAGAACAGAAAGCCTTCCATTTGCCCCTCTCATAACAGGAAGTGCTGGACTGCACAGATCTATCTAGATGTTTACAGCATCAGGATGAGGTAACTGCCCCTTGGTGGCCCTTAGATGCATGTCTGAAATAAATTGCATCCAAAACAGGGCTGTACGATATTGGCTTTACAATATTTCGTTTTTCTGCAATGTATATTATGATATGAAAACAATCTAGTCAAACAAACAGTCTTTTGTTGTTCGGTTAACATTAATACAGACAGCCGCATGTTTACTAGGCTGCTTTCACTTTAAGACTAAATTCACAGATACAATATAATGATATGCACCTATATGCATATGTTTTCTTTCAATTGTTTACGTTTACTTAAAACATTTGCGACTCTGTTTGAGCACCATATGACGCGAAAGAGAACTGAATTCGGTGTTTGTGTGCCACCAGCATGGCTCTGCATCTGCTCGTGCTTGAATGCTTTAAACTCACTTGAATGTTTAAACAGGTGCAAATGATAAACTTTCACTCTATCATGGTTAAACACTGCAATTAATGCGCAAATCACATGCATTACGAACCGTGGGGCCTGGTCTGTACGGATCACGGACTACGAACTACGTTCCCTATTGTTATCGCACTTCCTATATCTTGCAGCCCTAATCTAAAATATAGTTTACTCATTGACTTTCATAGTATGGAGGAAAAAAAGACTATGTCAGTCGATGGGGGCCATCAACTGTTTGGTTACTGACATTCTTCAAAATATCATCTTTTGTGTTCAGCAGAAGAAAGAAATTCATAGAAGTTTAAATAAATGAATAAATGATGACAGAAATGTCCTTTTTCATTCTAAACTCTGCAGGAAAGTGTATCCGCAAAAGATCTAGACCACAAAAGCATCTTTCTTCATTGACGAATCTAAAAGCTACATAAATTTGCAAGCAAAATGTACAGTAAATTTAAATATATCATTATATTAAAGTAGATGCTTTGCCAGTGACCTTTTTGGAGTGACCATTTTTTAATTGACCCTTTTCACATTTCTGTGTTTCTCAGAAGCGGAAGTCATCATAGTTGGGTAAACTTCTATAGCAGTGAATGAGAGAATACATTAAACATATTTTTTGTGTTCCCATTTGCTCAAATAGCAAAAGAAAAATTCCACAATAGTGTTTTCTAAACTTTCAAAAAGAGGTAAACAATAGAGAGAAATTGATAACGGCAGTAAGAAGAGAGAAAGATGTCATTTCTGGTCTTTCTCTACCACACCCTTACATTCTCCATAATACCAAAATATATATGTAACTGTGTGGGTAATTATCTTAAGGCAAAGTGCCTCCATTATTCAACAGCAAACTTGGAGACAGAGAGACATAAAGAAGAAAGACAGAGGAAAAACAACAAGAGACAATGGATAATACAGATGCAATTATGAAGGTGAGGACATGACTGGGGTGGCTTATCAGTCCGCAGGATCATAGGGGTTCAGCTTCTAAGTGTTGAAACATTGCCACACACAGGGAGATGGAAGGCGAGAGAAAACACAGAGAAAGATGGAAAAGACTGCTTGGATACCAAAAAGTTAAAATGATGAACCATCACACAGCAATTGTCTTTCTCCAACCACGACACAAACACCAAATTAAACAATCAACTGCAGTCCAACTACGTTCTTGTTTACATCAACACATTTGTTGTGGCACACCAATGTGGTTGAGTTAGCTTGCGGGAAAAAGAGATGTGCTTTCCCTCCATGTTTTTCTCTCTATTTCCTTCTGGTTTGGCTGTCTCTCAAAGCCACCAGATCTGGCCAGGCTTCCATGGGTGGATTCCTTATGCACACATTCAGTGTCACTACCCAGCAGTCCGATGCATTGAGCAGGGAGATGTCACCCCTGATCTTTATTTGTCTGGAACTAATCTAAGTCTCATTCTGTGGTCAGTGTGTTGCCAGAGCTGTGTAGAGCTACTCTGGATTGTTGCTTTAGTAACCACTTCAGTAAGCATGGGAAATATCATGTGACCTTGTGATGTGTTCAGCCAACATTTCCAAGACAGAAGTGCCTATATAAAACAAATTGCAATTGAATTAATAAGGCAGTACAATGCAACATATCCCATATGGCATTGTCAAATTTTCCTATGGCATTGTTTAGGACACGTACAGTGAGGCTGGATTCAGTTTGCTCTAAATGACATCATTTAAAAACCACAGAGTCTGAATAGTGGGTTTTTGTTGCAGGTCAAGAGCTTTAATGGTGCACTTTTATGTCTAAGACTAAAACCCCCTAGTTTTTGTTCAGAACTAATTGCAGACTTTGCACTTACTTTTTCCCCTCTTAGATAGTCACTGTGCCAAACTCTTATGAAAAAGGCCATTGGACGTCCAAAGCTTATAAGGCTTTGCACCCTGAGGCTGCCAACAAAACCTGAACAACAAATCTCTTGGAATATACTAGCACTAACTGAGCCCTACAGCTACTACTTTTAGCTAGGCCAAATGTTAGCGTAACAAAACACATTCTCCAATTTTCTTGGCCAAAGAGCCCTAGTTGCCTAATGTAGAATAAGAGGTCTGCCACTAGCAACCATGATCCAGTGCTGCAAAAATCTTGTATTGTCTGAGCTCTAGCTAAATTCCTCAAAGAAATACAACCTGAGTAGCCAGTGTGGAAACAGGCATCAAAATGATGTACACACAACCAAAACCACATGAATATTGCGCTGGACTTTATGACTTCACCCAGTGACATGAATGCAGCAACACTCAAATGTTTTGTTACCAATGGCATTGTAGAAATGGCTTATTCACAGTCAACCATATTTTTTTATTCCATTTTTTTTTTATGACCAATAACACGGTGGATTTCGAGATTAAGGGAGTAGTAGACTACTTATCTTATGATCTCATATATCATCATAAAAGCAACTTCTTTAGGCCACTGGCATTTATATAATTATGGTACATATTTTTTGTATTATTCATGAATTCGTATAAAACATTTTAATTAGAAAAAAAGAGTGAGTGCACCGTTAAATACAAAACAATACACAGATATATATATATATATATATATATATATATATATATATATATATATATATATATATATCAGACACAATCTCTGGTATACTCACACGTACAATACGTATCAAGCCAGAGACACAAATCTATAGAGGATTAATATTTAACAGCTCTATATCTGTCAGTGGGGGATGATATGTTTGAAGAGAGGTGAGAGTGTGTATGTGTGTGGTTATGACAGAAGACTGCATGACTCTGAGGCAGAGAATAGCTCCGTTTCTATTACGCCCAATGGAAACACATCAATTTCGCAAGAAAAAAAATCCAATATCGCAAAAAATGTTTCACGCTAAAATGTTTGTTTTTCAGGCAATTTGAAAAAGGAATATTTTGCAAAACTGCAGTGGAAACAGTTTTATTTCCCGCATAACTTATAGGTCACCTGGTGTATGTAAAAGTTGATCATTCTTTAAAGAAGGTGCAGTATGTTTCGACAGAAGACGAGATAAAAGTTCTTTATTAAACTCATAAAAGACAAAAGTATTACCGGAATACCAGATTCTAAACAACAACAAAATGTCAAAATTGATCAAGACCTTGAGTAGGGTTGGGAACCGAGAATCGGTTAGCCTAGTGTTTCTGAAAAATACCAAAACCGTGCGAAATTCCTAAATTTCGGTTCCCGAAAACGGTTCTGGTGTGAAGTGAGGGCAAAGTGCTGGGAGCTTGTCCTTTAATAGCGACGTCTCACCTCATATTAAAATAGTAATGAATGCACTGAAAAGGCCTCATGCTACTCAAATACGTTTTGCGTCAGATATCAACGCAGAGAGAGAGAGAGAGAGAGAGAGAGAGAGAGAGAGAGAGAGAGAGAGAGAGAGAGAGAGAGAGAGAGAGAGAGAGCGAGAGAGAGAGAGAGAGAGAGAGAGAGAGAGCGAGAGAGAGAGAGGTTTAACAATACCTTTATTTATACATTTCTACTTCACAATTATGAAACAATAAATACATACTACTATAAATAGGCTACATGTGTTCTCTTATTACAAAACCTCCTTTAAATTTTTTAGAATTTTAAAACACACTGATCCTCATGTAACATACATAACACTTCATCAACACACCATAAATCACAAAAACCATATAAATTATTTGTCAGCCTATAATACGCAAATTCAATTTTTAGCCTCCCTGCTACAAGTCGCTTGCACATTTTTTCAGGATCTGTAGTTGCCAACTGTAATCCTTTATTTTTCCGTGTTTTCCACACTGCCAGTTTAGCCGTTCCAATCAGGTAATTTAATAAACACATTTTTTTCCTTTTTGAAAATCTATACTTAATTCCTCCAATAAACACCCTATCCGAAAAAACCTCATTAAATTTGTCAAACCAGCTCCCTAGCAATTTAAAAATACCTTTTAATCTCTCACACTTTAAAAACAAATGCTCTATATCCTCTTTTCCCCCACAGAATCGACAATCCCCCTTTACCGCTGTGTTCAGGTGTGCCACATGTCTGTCTGTTGCTATCGCACCATAAATGATCCTCCACTGCAGATCTGCGGACCGCTTCTCTACCGGAGGCTTATATAGGGCTCTCCACCTGTCTCGTATCAGGAAGTCTGGCCTCAACAAATCTGGCCACCTTGAAGCCTTCTATGTTCTCAGAGAGTCCTGATGGCTTGCCTTTACTGTAATGTTGTATATTTCCTTCTTTGTCGTGCTTTTAAAGGAACAACACTGAGGCTTCCACCACTTCTTCTTCATCCTCCTTTATTGCTGAAGAAATTACCAGTTCTGGAAATTGCACATTATTCCCCGTGTCCTGGATATTCTCATGTCTTTTTGCAATAAATCTTCTGTATCCACTTGGTAATGCGTTGTAAATTTCTTCCTTTAGTTTTGACACCAGACGTGTAGATCTCAGACCCGTTGCTTCTTGAAGTTCATTAATCGATTTCCATCCTTCGTCATTCAATAAATGATCCAGCTTTACAATTCCATTCCTTATTAAACACTGCCGTACAGTCACAGAAGACAGTATTCTGGTTTGAATCAATGGATTAAAAAAAAGTGGTTCCTCCGGTGCCCAAAGTTCTAGATTGTCCATATTCCGTTCTGTTCTTATAACAGTTTTCCATGTTTGCAACATAGCTCTATAAAAAACAGTGAGCTCAGACAAGTTCAACTCTTCAAGCTCTTCATTAAAAATACTCTTCATTAAAAATAGCTGTTTATCAAGTCCAAAGCCACCGCCTCTCCTCATGATCGCACTTGCAGTTTTTCCCCAAAGCACATCTTTGTCATACAGAAATCTTTGTGCAGCTTGTATCCTGAAAGCACGGATTTTATTCCTGACATCCACCAGTCCTTGACCGCCTTCTTGTACTGGTAGGTATAATACTGCAGCACACAACCAATGTTGTCCATCCCAGAAAAAGTTCACTATTGTCCTCTGTATACTGGAGATCAACTCCTCTGGTGGCTCCATGACCATAGTCCTGTGCCACAGAATAGAAGCAGCCAGATTGTTTACTACCAGAACCCTTCCTCGATATGACAATTGTGGTAATAGCCATCGCCACTTCGACAATCGGGCAGACACCTTTTCTACCAAACCCTCCCAATTTTTCTTTTGAAATTGTTCATTACCTAAAAAAACTCCTAAAATCTTTAGTCCATCTTTTCTCCATTGCAACCCTCCTGGAAGTTGTGGAAAATTGTTCAAATTACCAATCATAAAACCCTCACTTTTTGTCCAATTGACCTTAGCAGAGGAGGCTTTTTCATATAATTCAATATTTTTTAAAATTAAAATTTCAACATCTTCTTTTTCTGTAATAAAAACTGTAATGTCATCTGCATAGGCTGATAAAACCACCTTAGAATGACCATTAACATGAGGGATTACAGTGCCATTTAAATTCCTCCTCAACCTACATAATAAAGTTTCAATAATTAGGCTATATAGTTGTCCAGAAATGGGACAGCCTTGCCTTATGCCTCTTGTCACTGGTATTGGAGCACTTAAACCGCCTCCTACTTTCACCATCACAAACACATTAGAATACAACAGCTTAATATATGAAATAAAAACATCACCAAATCCATAACCTTTTAACACTTTAAATAGATATTCATGATCAACACGATCAAACGCTTTCTCTTGATCCAATGACAACACTCCTATATCATTCTTAATATCTTGATTGAATTCAATTATATCTCTTACTAGGAAAAGACTATCTATAATAGATCTCTTAGGAATGCAATATGTTTGATCATTTTTAATCAACAAATCGAGACAGTGCTTGAGTCTATTTGCTAAACACTTTGAAACAATCTTATAGTCCAGACACAACAGAGATACTGGTCTCCAGTTTTTTAGCAGTCCAAGTTCTCCTTTTTTTGGAAGCAATGACAAAACTGCTCGACGACAACTTATTGGAAGTGAGTTATTTTTGATGCATTCTAAAATTACTTCATATAAATCTGGTCCTATTAGGCCCCAGAATTGTTGATAAAACTCGGCCGGTAATCCATCGATCCCAGGCGATACCTTTAGATAGTTGCCTCATAGCCTCTGTGAACTCTTGAAAGGTGATTAAATCGTCCAGCTCTTGTTTTCGTTCTTCTCCAAGCTGAGGTAACTCTTTAAGCAAGTCTTCAGTACAGTCAATGTCACAACTCTCAGCTGTATATAAGTGTTTATAAAAGTGTCCTGCCAGTCTCCTCATTTCTGTAGGATCTGATGTAACTGATCCGTCCGAACGACGAAGATGGCGCATCATCTTTTGTTGGACATGTTTTCTTTCAAGGTTAAAAAAGAAAGCACTTGGAGCATCCATTTCTTTTATTGAACAGTATCTTGATCTTATCAATGCTCCTTTTGCTTGCTCGTGTAAGAGTAAGCTCAGCTCTTGTCTTTTCATTACATTAGTCTTCATTATTATTTACAACTTGTCTTTCAATGAACTCCATGTCACTTTGTAAAGCTTTCACTGTTGCTTTCAATATAGTTGATGAGTGGAAAGCATAATTTTGACAAAACATTTTTATATTTGTCTTGCCCACATCCCACCATTGGCTTAGGTTTTCAAATAAATTTTTCTTCAATCTCCAAATATCCCAGAACAATTGAAATTTTTCACAAAAAGAGACATCCTGTAATAACTTAATGTTAAAAATCCAGTAATAATTAGATCTGGGTGTCTTATTCAAATTAACATCTAGTATGACCATATGGTAGTCTGAAAAACCATTGGGTCTAATAAAAGTATTCATCACCTTGTTGTTCCATGTCTTTTTTAAATAAAACCTATCTAGTCTCGCTCCACTAATTCTATTATCAACCACTCTTAACCATGTATACTGCTTTACTCCATTTCTCCGTCTCCACACATCTGTTAACTGGAATTCATTAATTACTTTTTTTAATGCATCACTTGACTTACTATGAGGCTCTTCTCCATTTCTATCAACAACAAAGTCTGTTGTACAATTCCAATCACCTCCAAGTATTAGACAAGCATTATCATCATATTTTTCAATCACATTTCTTAATTCCATAAAAAATATCAGCCTCTCTGGACCATTATTAGGAGCATAAACATTAACAAATACAAATTCTATTCCTTTATACTCAATATGTGTTAATAATAATCTTCCTTTAACAATTTCTTCTACCTTTACAATATTCACACTTTTAGAAAATAAAACAGCTACCCCAGCACTATTTCTTGTGTCATGACTCAAGGCAAAATTCCCTCTCCACCATAACCCCCATTCCACCTCGTTATCAGTGTCTGTATGCGTTTCTTGTAGAAAACAAACATCAACCTTTTCAATTCTTAAAAACTCTGAAATCTGTGCTAATTTATTCTTGTCCCTACCCCCATTAATATTTAATGATCCCACTCTCCACACATCCATATAGAGAAATAAGAAATAGATAGAAACTGAAAAGAAAAAGCACAGAGTAAAGAACACCACTTGTGATTTATTCATATCTATTTTTAAACTTTCACTTTCCTTCTCCTCAATTTCGTTACTACCTTTTTCAGCCGGAATCTTTTCTTTTTATCCAAAACTTCATAGCTCACTCTTTTTTGCAGAAACAACACTGGTATTATAAATTTTTCCACATCTGGAAAAAAATCTTCTACTTCTACAACTTTACCAAATGTTGTATCCAAAAAGTCATTAATTTCCTCTAAAGAGTACATGTCTTCCATCACTTGTGACCCAATGTCTGAAAACTCAGAACATGCATCTTCATCATCTCTCATTTCTGCATCACCAATGTTCTCACTTCCAACACCATTTCCTCCACTTGTACTTGCAACATTTTCCATGTCTTCACTCCTTACATTGTTTACCACCGTTTCTATTATTTCATTATTCACAATCCCACTTTCCTCAATTTGGTTGTGATTTTCTTCATTTACTTCAACATCTTCCTTAGCTCCCTGAGGCTCATTCTCTACCACATCTACAGACTGCACATTTCCAGGATCATTCACAGGATCAACCTCATCCCTGTGTCTAGCGGCCTCTTCAGCAGCTTGAGCTTTATGTGGGCATGCTACACGCTTATGCCCAACATCTCCACACTCAAAACATTTCATGTTTCCAGTATTTGCGTAAACCATGTACGCTCTTCCCTCATGCCAAACTTTAAAAGACACATCTAACTCCTGTTCATTCAGGAACATAAACACCTGTCTTCTAAACGTCTAAACCTGTCTTCATTTCTACATCCGAGAGGAACGATTTTAATTGCGCTAGCTAACTTTCCAAATCGCAAAAGCTCTCGCTCTATTTCATTACTCTGGATGAAAGGCGGCACATTTGAAACGGTTACCTTAATAGTTGGAGCAACCAGCGGCAAAACACTAATAAAGTCTCCACTTACCACTATTCCACTGGTTATAAGCCGATTCACTTGGTTCTCTTCTTTTACAAAAACAACCACCGCTTTATTCATTCGCGAGGCAGATGAAATGTTCTGATAGCCGATCTCCTGTCCAACTGCAAGTAACACTTCCTCCACATTCACCCCGGCCGCCGTCACACACCTGACTCCATGGCGGAGGGAGATAGGTGGTGTAAGGGACGCCATCCCGCGCCCAATCTGATCCTCAAAAATACTCACTTTACAAATACTTTTAAACAAGAAAAGCACGATCACCCTCCCCTCGTGAGAACCCTCACAAGCACCCAAACGCTCCCAGCATGCACCGAAAGAGAGAGAGAGAGAGAGAGAGAGAGAGAGAGAGAGAGAGAGAGAGAGAGAGAGAGAGAGAGAGAGAGAGAGAGAGAGTAGAGCTGCACGATTAATCTTTAAAAGATCTCGATCTCGATTCAAACACCCACGCAATCTTATTCCTAAATGACAAAATCATCACACTGGAGCATTCAAATCTGTTTGCCCTGTCGCTGACCCAGAGAGAGCAGTTGTCAATATGAAACAGCTTTACTTTCACAGTCTTTTCAACCACACACAGTATCGATATTTCTGTGTTACAAATATTCACATGATCACAGAAGTACTGAGATAAAAGTTTATAGTTCGGGTATAAACTGATGTCTATGGTAGCGAGTAAATCACCTTTTGAAAGTCGCTGCCTTAAATAACGGGTGTATCAATTACATGTGATGCTTCAAAGTGTTTATAAAGATGACTGTTGTTAAGTCAAGTCAAGTCATCTTTATTTATATAGCGCTTTTAACAATGTAGATTGTTTCAAAGCAGCTTTACAGAGATAAACATATACATGAATATCAGATGATGTCACCAACGTCTCCTCACTGACATCACTCACTTCTAAAACTTGTCTGCCGCCATCTTGAGTACCTGATTCGGCAAGATCAATGCGTAAGTCTAGCTACGAACATACCTGTCAAGTATCCCGCTTTGGCCGGGAAAGTCCCGTATTTTACCCTTCTTTCCCGCCGTCCTCCCGTATTAGTATTTTCCCGTAAATCTAATTTTCCCGTATTTTAACCTTCGTTGTATAAAAAATAATAATACCTCGGGCCCGGGCAGAGTAAAAAAAAAAAAAAGAACATTCCCAATCTGAGCTCAGTCACTAGCCTCGCGATAACTGCCACCTGCAGTAGCCTACTACAGGTAGGTTAGTGTGTGAGGTCAGGTGATGAGGGACAACGCGGGAACAAAACTAAACAAAAATAACAATTTTAATTTGAGTAAAAGAGTAACTAAAAGAGTAAAGAAAAGTTATGTGAAATGAAAAGAAAAGCTGTAAAAGAAAAGCAATATGAAATGAAAAGAATGTGTGGAATGAAAATAAAATGTAAATGTAAAGACAAGCAATGTTAAATGAACAGAAAATATGCAAATAAGCCTTTATATAAATGCTTTTCATATATACCCTTTTGTGTTTTCATTTAGGCTATAACACCTGTCTTAAAATGTAAGGGATACCGGAGCTTAGTTGGGGTGGTGGGACTGCTCGCGGTGGGCGCCGAAAAATTTCCCTTATTTTCAAATTCAAAACTTGACAGGTATGAATGATCATTTGTTATTAAATTAGGGGGCCGCTAAGACGACACCGTTCTCTCTAAACAGACTTTAATTGTGAACCTGTGATAAACGCTGATGGCGTTAACATGCGCATTAAGACCTGGTTCTATTTATGTGCATTTTAATATATGTGCGCAGGTTTGTAATTCCCTACAAACCATGCCTAAACAAACTACTTGTCTTGCCTATACATTTTGATACAGAATTTTATTTGATCACTTCGGGGTAGGTACGCAAACCGAATTTCCCCACAACACTGTAGAGTGGTAGAGGGATCCTCCATAGGGAGAGGCTAGTTGGCACTTCAGCACTGCATTGTCATCGGGTCCAGGCGAAGGTCCTTAAAGCTGCAGTCCGTAACTTTTTTGTGTTCAGAATTTACAAAATTTATACAATGAGCGTACTCATGTACATCATGAATGCCTTTTTTCAAACTGTGTTTTTGTCTTATCCTGAATCACATACGGTAAGCCTGTAATAAGCGTTTCATAATCGGACTACTTTAGACCGGCCGGCGGATCGCAGCCTCTGCGGGGTAGTCCAGTACCTACGTGACTCGTCATAGACATAAACAGAGAGAAGTAGCTCTGTCAACAATGTTCTGCCACAATACGCATGCAGTTCTGTTTATTAACTGCTAGAGCGCTGATTCATCCAGTAATGAAACAAGTGAAGTCGTTATGAATCAATCATTCAAACTGATTTTAAAAATATTCTTTCTACACACATTTTACATGTACACTGAACCAAAGTATAAACGCAACACTTTTGTTTTTGGGGACAAAAACAAAAGTGTTGCGTTCATTATTTTGTTCAGTATACAGTGATAGGCGTTGTATTCCTATAGGTAGACGTGGATCAGCTGAGAGTCAGCTGATGCGAGTCGACTAACATGACCTGCCAGAACCAACGCTACGCTTAATTTTCATGTTATTTTTATTTGTCAACAGTGTTTTAAATAAAATATTTTCATTATCACAGAAAACTTTCTGAATTTTCACAATTTCGTCTGATTTATAAGCTGTATTCCCTCAAGGGGACCAAAATACACACACACAGACACATACACACACACACAGCTATAACTCCGGTCTTCAGTGTCATACAATGCTTCAGAAATCATTCTTATGTCATTCTAATATCTTACTGACCCCAAGCTTTTGAACGGTACCATATATAAAAGGGAAAAATATTGGGTAAAATAGGATACATATTATATATATATATATATATATATATATATATATATATATATATATATATATATATATATATATATATATATATATTATGATTATATAAAAAAAATAAGTATGGATATTATAGGCTAGTTGATGCTCTTCAAATGTAGCTTTTGAGTGGTTACAACAGTCTAGGATGTCTTTAAAGAAAAATGTAAGCCCAGAAAGTGAACTCCTGACCCTCTGATTAACCACACCCATTGTGTCCACTGAACCATGAGCAACCTGACAAAGAGCATCTGGCACAATACAGTGCTGTACAGGTCCCTGAGACCTCCTGCACCCCCCACCCCATTCCCAGATAGCACACGCTTCTGAAAACTCCAGTTGTCACGGAAACCATTGTTTTGCCCTCCTTCTTCCTGCCATGCATTCCTTCTCACAATGCGTTGAAAAGCAAATTGGCCTTTGACAAAGAGCTGGAGGACTGTTTAGGAATGAGAGCCGAAGAGATTGGAGTGGATGAAAGACACACAAGGGTAAGAAAACACACTCCAATCAAACGAATAAAAAAGGAAAAGAGCGAAAAAGAGTGAACAACAAGGGGAGCCGACTTTGAGAGCTGGTCATTTCAGCAGTCTGGAAGCGCTGGTACCTGATATCACTTAGACAGATGTTATCTGCCCTTCCCGCAGATGGGCAGACGCGGGATGAGTGAAGGAGAAGAGAAAAGACAAACACATTGAAAAAGATAAGACACCCAATGAGAGTTCAGAACTTTTTTCAGACACAATGATACAGACACTCCGAACAGTCAAAAACAGTATGTGTTTGTTCCTATAATGCCATTAACGCAATTAGTTAGACATCGCTTCAAAAGCCAGCTTGGTGACATCTGACACCCGTAGTAATCCTGAGATGCTCTGACTAACAATACGGTAAGCTATGAGACTGTTCCAGATGTGCTGAAACAGACGGATGGTGCTGTGGGTCTGTTCCAGATGTGCTGAACCAGACGGATGGTGCTGTGGGTGGTCAAATCTCTTCCCCACTTATTCTCTGCAGTAGGTATTTGTATTTAATTTTTGAAGAGAACTCTCAAGGCCTAATTGACAGTGTGTAGCTTGTTCATCAGTAAATCCATTCTATTGTATCAGTTTAACATGATAAAGAACAAAAAGCCAAATCATACTTGCGATAGTGTCGTTATACATGGATATCTACAACATGGATGAGTTTTCTAGGGCCACTAAGGCAGAATCCTTAAATAAAGGTAGTCATATTAGAAAATTTTGCGGGGCAAAAAAAGGTCAATAGTCTATTACTAGAGTAGCGATGTATGAAGCATGGCTCACACAGAAGTCACTTTCAAACCAAGCAGCTTTCTGTTGGTCAATGTGGTGAATTTGCGTGACCAACTTCAACACAATGCAAAATCTGTATGGGGAAATCTCATGTGGATTCCTATTAAAATTATTGGATTTCGTCCATGAAAATTTGCTGCGTGTGACTGCACCTAAACAGCAGTTGTGCATAACAGTGACTGCAGTGCAGAGTCAAAGCGTTTGGAAGTCACACATTTGCAATGATAGTTGCCGATCCGAGGCAATATAATACAACAATGACGGCAGCGTCAAAGTTGAGCAGACTTTAATTTATGTAAATGGACAGCGACACAATGTGGTGACTATCAAAAGAAATGAAGACAATGGAGCTCACGTAATCCAACAAGCGGACACTGAAACCAGCAGAGATTTAATCAGCAGTTCTATAAACATTTCAAAATCTAAAAATATGCAAAATATCACTAAATAGGGCCATACTCAAAAATAAAGGCTGAGCAAAAGATCATTTCAAATCAACATAGAGGTGTTCCATTTATCATATTTTTCCATGACTGTACTTGTAAACAGTGTCAAACATAAGAAGTAGAAAACAAAGCAAGAGGAAAATAGTGAAAGAGAGAAAAAAAACAGACATCATCCTCACAGTTCTTCCAGATAGGGTAGGTTTCTGAAGACATTAGCAGGCAGCTCAGTGATGTTGTTCATGCTGATGTCCCTATGGAAACAAAATAACAACATGTTCATAGTTAGTGGTTGAGCAGTACTATTTCTATAGGTTAACATAACGTAACAAACATTTACATTTGCTCTTTGGATGCATTTCTTTTTTGGATATATATCTTATGGTTGGTTTCTTCACCATTTATTATGTAAGAGAAGAGATCATGGATAACTTGTGCTGTGATTTGCTCACGCGACAACATAACTAAAACTGACTGTGTGCCGACACTTATTTCAACCAGAACTTGAAGAGATTTCATGGTCATATCATGATTGTTTTAAAGGTGCTCCCTCAGTAATCCAAAAATACCATTTGCTAAAAACAAACTGTAAAAAAGGTGTGAATTAGTTAAGCACATTATTGTAAATGTAAAATAAATAATAAGTTGACAATATATGGAAAACAAAAGAAAGAGTAAAATTACACCTTTAAAAATTCAAAATAGAATTCAAAAAGTGTGCCATGACATGAGGCAACGTTCATTATTTCAATTTGATACATTTCTTTGAGTGGTCCCTCCCACAGATCATGTTCATGCTTTACAAGTTCGAACAGAGATCTGTCTATGACGACTGATAAGACCTGAATCCAGATCAGACACTGAGATCAAGCATCACACAACAATAATTGAAGAAAGCAAAGTGTATTTGATGTCATCAGTGTTGCACTATGGTGGTTTACTTCTACTGTCATGCAGGTTTTTTGGAAGTTTGAAAAGCTATGAATGTTTGCATTTCCAACCAAAAACCTATTTCACATATACATATTCATACACATAATCTTTATTTCCCATCATCCTCCATAATCTCTCCTGCTTTGTTCAAATATCCATTGTGCAAATATTTTGACGATCCCAGCCTTTTAGTTGTGGCTCCATACAGAAGATAAAGTGATTTCTGAGTTAGCCATGGGTAATGCAGTGGGTTACACATCATTAATTACAACCCCATTGAGTATTCCCCTTAATAATGTCCAATTGTCCATAAAACATATTTTTTACGCATTTTATACTATTACTATTACAAACTTGATCATCATGAAATCTAATTTTCATCCAATGAGGCGGTTCAAATTTCATGGTATAGTAATAATTTACATAGAAACAAACTGTATGGCAAAATGATCTGAATTGAGTCAGATTTGTGAACGAAGTGCTGTTTGTATGTCTGTCGCTGTGCATCAAGCCTGACAGACTTCTTTTTCAAACATTAAGTAGTAGACTCCATTATCATGTTGCTTCAGTCTATGTATACAGGAAAAAATGGGTTGATAAATAGCTTCATAAAGCATTTTTTAAAAATGAGATGTTCTTTTCCATACAATGAAAGTTAATGATGCCCCGGGACTGTCAAGCTATACAACAAAAGCTTAAAAAAGCTTGGGCTACTTTTATTGTGCTTTTTGTCATCTTGAAGTTTGACAGCCTCTGGTCACCATTCTCTTTCATTGTAAGTAAAGAACATCCTTTTTCTGAAAAACTGCAAGAGAAAAATTAAGCATTCAGGTTTGGAATGAGTAAATGAATGTGAAGTATTCCTTTAATGAAGCGAAATCCTCTACTTTTCACTCATTCTCTTTTTTCTTCTCTTATTTTCTATAAAACTATCTCTGTCCCTACTTCTCTCCCTAAGGCTCTGAAGCTCTGAGCATAGAGAGAGTGGAGGCTGTCAAGGAGACAGAGAAATAGCATGTAGCAGCATGACAAAAATGCAGGCATTCACAAAGTGTTTTCCTCTCTCTCTTTCTCCATTTGGGCAGAAAGGTGAAATGTGTGGGCAGCTAGAAAAGCAAATGGTAGATCCGCAGTGAGAAAGGTCAGATCACTGACCTTAAAACACCCACCGTTAGTGACGCCACAACACAAACTCACAGAGAGGAAATGAGAACCAGTGAATGTAGATCATAATAAGTGTGTTTTTATGTGGCATTCTACTTGTTATGCATTTCAGTCCTCTTGTTTATTTATCCTGCCGTATTCCAGCCAGAATTGAGTGTGTGCGTTTCTGTCTTTGTTCTGGGAGAGATGCAGGTTTTTTCAGCTGGGGCCGAGATCTTGATTAGGAATCCATTATGGGTGGCTTCAAAAGCTGGGCTGCACACAGTAGACGTGGAGACGTGATCTGACGGAGACCAACAAACATGCTACAATAGCTAATGAGGCACATCATCATCCCTGAAGGTAGAGAAAACAAGGGGAAGAGAGTCTCCACCATCTTGGATTTCACTGCAAGGGCTGTCTTGAGTCTTGAAAGCGTATATGAGCATGAGGGCCTCTGGCCACACTGTGTATCAGATTACCCCCCCCATCTCACACACCGAAAGGGGCCTCCCTATCCCCCCTGCAGCTATGACCTTCCATCGCTCCGCTATCTTTTTTTCTTTTTTGATCCGCAGGTTACCTGCCCTATCCAATTACCCTTCAGGCTGCTTTCAATGGACCATGTACCACCAGAACACTCCCCTTTCTCCTCTCATTCCTTATCACTCACTCTTTCCCTCTTGGTGGTGTCCCTGGGCCCCTATTTGTGCAGCGGTCCCGGTGGTCCTCTGGATACATTATGTATTACTGACAGTCCTGTTCCTCCTGTACTCACAAACACACACACACACACACACACACACTCCTCCACGCCCGCAGCCTTTCGTCCAACTGCAAACTCTGTCTTTTGGCTGAGGTGCCTGGGAGCAGGATGAGAGAGAGAGAGAAAGAAGACTATGTGTATGTGTGTTTGGGTCTGCGAATGTGATCTCTATCCCTGAGTAGCAGGTTTCCTCATTAGGGGCCAGGGACCGCACTGCAGTGACAAAGACAGGGACGGAGACAGAGGCCTACTGGAGCCGTTACCGGAGGAAACTCTATCCTATGAGACGGATAATGTGTGCTCTTAAAGAGTGTGTGCATTTGTCAAGTGCATTTGTGACTGCGTCAGACCAGTTCTACTGCATTTATGTTTAAATAAAGCATAATTATTAACCTTGTGCATTTGGACCTTAAAGGTGATGTGTCTCGTTTATATGTCACCAAACTGAACTGTAAAAATATTAAATATTAGTCTCAAACTTCAACAATGAAAAAAAAAACGGTGAATAAACAATTTTCAAATTGCAAGTAAATTTAACAAACAATTACAAAGAAATGGCAAGTAACATAGAGTATTTTCTTTTAACATACACACCACAACCTCAAAATGAAAATTTGTTAAATGTTAAAATGTCTAGTTCTTACATTTAAGGTATATTTTACTCGAAAATGACAATTCAGTCATGAAAGGTTTTTCATCTGTGGAACACAAAATAAGACTTTTTGAAAATATGGTGTTTTTCCAAAATGGGGTCAATGAGGTCATATGTTATTTTGACTCCAAGAATTCTTCCAAATTATTTTGTGTTCTGCAGAAGAAAGAGATTTGGAAAGCCATGAATTTTCATTTTAAGGTGAACTATTCCCGAGGTATTTCTACTTGATCAGATGTATTTATAATATTTCTATTAGTATGATTTTTGCCGATATGCAGATATTTTTCTAATTTTGGCATTTTTCATCATCCATCTGAAAAAAAATATTATACATTAATAAACTATATATAAAATTATTTAATTTACAAGTGTAAGGTTTGTGATTTTTATTAGTCATGTAGGCTATAGCTGCTGACCATTAAATCAAATCAGACTCGTGATTTAAGACATTAATTACTGCTTTTATTTATTCAGAAACAAAATAACAAATGTTATTTTATTATTCTAATAACAAGATCACTTCAAGAATGACCAAACTGACGTGATCTTATCGCTAGTACTCCTTGCACACGGGCTGATACCGATGAAATTTCAAGCCTTTAAGATTTCAATGATATTCCAATAATATTATTGCATCCCTAATAATATAGTCAGATTGGTTATTATTATTATTATTATTATTATTATCATCATTATTTCTTGATGAACACCACTCTGCTGTGCAATAGTAATATATTTCTGTTATAATTTCTTCAAGTTAAACCAAACTTTTATTTTGACGGGTTGTTGTGACTCGTTGTGACCCAAACCTTTGAGTTTCTGTGATATGATAATTTTATCAAATGAAATGGTGAAATGCTTGTGAAGTGAGCGTCTCGCATGCTTCAGTATGTGTAGTAGATGAAACTGCAATCTTTATTCACATATAGACACACAGAACATGCAGACTTAAGATTTCAATAGCAGTCTTTTGGCCATATAGCGATTTGACTCATTGTACAGTACAACTTTTGATTTATTCATCCAAAAATGGACAAATTCAGTGACATTATACTTTATACAGTAATTTCCATTTGTGACATTTGTGATTCCATCCGTGTTTTCTGCATCGTGAAATCCAACATGTAATGATTTTGTTAATGCAATTGTTTCAGCTATGCGCGGCTGGTATGGCGCTATTTGAAAAATACATAACGTACGCGAAATTGAAACTGGTATACCAGCCAGGCACTAACCCAAAACATACTTGAGCGTGTTGAAAACGTTAAAAGTCTTGTTTTAAACACCAGTGACAGAACGAAAATGTAAAACCTGCTGGGTATTGTGAAGGTGAAATCCTGCAACATGCTCAAACAGTTAAAGATTTCAGCTTGCAAATATACAATTTGGCATTGTCATTAAATTACTAACTCTAGAAATACAAATAAGGACCACCCTAAGCGCTACAGATGGAGCGTGACTGAATGGAAAATACATACTACAAACATGGACGGAAGAAGAAAAGCCTTGTGTTAGGAGAGCTCAGGAACATGTCAAGTCTCAACAGAGCACTGCAGATTTTCTGCCTGTCAGTAAGAGTAACAGAAAAAGAGCAGGAAAGAGACAGAAGCCTAGTTAAACTCATGCTATAGGACAGAGAACATTGATTTATGAATGATAGATAGCCTTATTTTCTAAGAGGATAGCGTCATTCACTTTTTCTAAAACAACATTTATTCTTTTAGAGCTTAATGCAAGATAAAAAGATAAAAGCACAACAAGCCTGTTTGTCCTGGAATGAACACTCAGGGGCAAATTCACTAAACGTTTAAAATTTTGCACAACACCTTAGCACAAAAACCAGTGCATATTCACTTACTACATGCACTGCAGTCTAATTCAGTTTTTCAAAAAATTACAAAGCATATTAGAGAATAGAGTTACAGCCAGACATATACTATAAATATATGCTTTTTATCCAATACTCTAGCTTTTTATCCAATAACAAAATGCAATGCTGTTTTTGAGTATTATTCTATAGAGACAGATGACACTTATAGGTATAAGAAAATATATGAAAATGATAAGCCCTGCAAAAAACATTTCAATATTAGAGCTGGACGAATAAATTGAGAATAACTTTTTTGTGTATTTCATAGAGATCACGATTCTCCCACAATTCTGCACAGACAACTAAACAAAACACTGAACAACATTATCTGAAACGCCAAGTTAGTCTGTGTTGATCGATACTGTAGACATCAGTATCTATATTCGAAATATAAACTTTTATCCCAGTAATTCTGTGATCATTTGAATATTTTTAACACAGAAATCACAATACTTTGTGGTTAAAAAGACCGTTTGTGAAGCTATTTCATACCTAAACATGACTGCTTTCTCTGGATAAGAGGTAGTGCGAAAACAGATTTGAATGTTCCAATATGATTTCGTCATAGCTTTAAAAGACACAGGCGAATCGTTGTCATTTAGGAATCGCGTGGGTGTTTGAATCGAGATTGCGATCTTTTAATGATTAATCATGCAGCTCTATTAAATATCAGTCAAAAATATCAGTCAAGATGATTATCGGATTTTACCCTCAGAACCAACCTGAAAGATGAGCTGGCCAAATTGCATTCACCATAGACTTTGTGGGTGTGTTAACAGCGTTACTAATGAATCCAGTTACTTTAATCCAATCAATAGCAACTGCTCTCTGCAGGCTCCTGAAACTCCTCCGCTCAGACCCTGAGGGTTAACTTTTACATTTCCACTGCATCAGTGAAACATGGGAGCATCCGCGTGTCGGCAAACCACACCAGCACCGCAGCAGCCTTTCGGTGGCCGCAGCTGCCCACAGAGCCCCACATCACAGCTGTGCCAGCCCGCTCACAGCCCTGCCAAACCCTGAAGGAGCCCAGCCACAGCCTGCCCCATGATAAGGCACGTAGATGTGCTGTGCGTGTGTGTGTAAGGGCATGGGTGGGTCTCGTTCACCGGCTGGCTTTTAGACCAAAAAGGGTGAGGAGTTTCTGTGACAACTTCATTTTGATTGACAGCCCTTCAAATGATGTATTTTAGACACTTGCGTATAATATAATTAAGGGTGTTCCATCGTTATTGCCCGATAATACTATTTATATCGTTTGATTGGTGGTCTCTATAAAGGGCGGAGTAATATCAAAGAAATCGGTTTCATTAATGTTAATCAAGCAAAAAAAAAGACAAAGAAAACAGATGTAGTAGATTTAGTAGGATTAATCTATATTTAATTTATACAGTGAAGACTGTGCAGTGTTGTTTTACACTTGATTGCGTTCTGTTCATAAAGTTTTATTATTATTTATTTCATAGGAATGCTATATTTATTAAGCTCTAAGCTGTTCCTAATCATCTCTGAGAGAGGAAATGGAAAATGTTGCACATGTTCCTTACCAATAAATAAAGTTGTCAATTCATACTTCCACATCTTTTATACAATTTATTATACAAATACATTGTTGTTATAGTTGGCCTATTATTTATTTTGGTGATCGGTATTGGCCAATACTGCTTCCAGTGATTAGTAATCGGTGATTAGCCCCAAAAATCCTGATCGGAGCACAGCTAAATAATCACAACAGTAATGTAAAGTCATATTATTTTGTGCAATAATTAAATTCATTTTCCAACATTTTGAGTGCAACTGGGATTGATTAAAATGGTGAGCAATAACTACAATCCTGAGTTTCAGGGCCTGAGTAGGGCTCAGGGTTTGTTGTTTCAAGCAGGACCTCCATCCTGAATTTGAAGCACATTAGTCTCTTCTCACAAGCAGAGAGTCTTATGGTTTGTTTTTCCTTCAGCATAACATACAGTAGAGGTTGAACACTAAACACTGGAAGCCTATCAGTGGGTTGGATGAGGTCATGCCTGACAAATTCCTCTCATTCTCTGCACAAGAGACAAGTTTGAGTCATATTTGAGCTCCAGCACACTGTCTGCCATTCAGAAGACAATTGTACAGTTTGAACAACAAAATAATAAAAAGCAGAAAGAGAAGTAAACAGATTGCCTTCTAGTTCACAACCTCAGTGTAAGACACCTTTCCAAAAGAAGGATAGGCCTGATGGCCCTCAAAGATAGGGCATGAGCTTTATATACAAATTCAAACACAGTACTTGGTTCTTTAAATGTTTTGGAAGACAGCACTTAAATGTTTTTCTTAAAATGTTTGGGAAAAGACTGAGTGCTGTCTGACGCAGAACATGGGATTTAAACTCTTGAGTAATGAGTTCCAGTCTAAACCCTCTTTGAACGAAACTACCTGAGATCCTAAAAAAATACAGACTAACCCAATACTTAAAGAAGAGAAGACGACCACACACATGCACACATAATTTATACCCTATATATATATATATATATATAAAGTATATATAAAGTATAAAAATATATATATATTCTCTCTATGTCCAGTCAAAGAAGGGCTTCAGTTCTGGAGTCACAGAGCAAGAAGCCAATTCCCTCATGTGAGCTCTAACACAAACATTCAGCCTTGAGAGCAAACATGTCAACCCCCCCCCCCCCCCCCCCCTCAAAAAAAATTGAGAGAGAGAAAGCAAAGGATTTACAGAAAGAGAAAGACACCAGGAATGCGAGAAAGGACGTGCATTAAGCTGCTAATTCCACAGGAACACCATGCCTGTAAGCACACAGTGTGTTTGGGCTGTGCTGATAGCCTATCTGTAATGAGATATGAACAAGGCTGAACACACCACCGATCCACACAAACAACATACACTGGAGTCAGACTGCACAAGTGCCAAGAGCAAACCATACACCTTCACCTCCCTTCTTTATTTTCTTAAATGTAAACTTTATGATGTAAAATATTTGCTTGAATACAGTGAATTTTCCAAATGGAATTACCAAAACATTTAAAGGGATAGTTCACCCAAAAGCCCGTCAATCCAAACCCATCTGATTTTCTTTATTGTGATGAACACAATTTGTTGGTTAACAGAATATCCGGACTGCTCTTTTCCATTCAATGAAGTGGCTTATGAATGGCTCCAAAAATAACTAAAAAAGCAGAATTGAAGTATCAAAAAACAAAGTATCATACAAACCCTTTGAATTATCCAACAGAACAAACATATTCATTTAAAAGAAGCCTCCCCCTCTGCT
Organism: Meda fulgida; assembly: GCA_030578275.1. Classification (NCBI taxonomy): domain Eukaryota; kingdom Metazoa; phylum Chordata; class Actinopteri; order Cypriniformes; family Leuciscidae; genus Meda; species Meda fulgida. The sequence continues at coordinate 34,986,902 of CM060622.1, forward strand.
AGTGCTCAAATCTCAATCACGCTTATATTCAGTTATATAATGTAAACATCAATAAATCAGTGATATTTATCAGTGATAATCCAAAATAAGTCAGTAATGATAAACATCTCCTATTTTTGTTCAGATTGAGGTAAGGTCAAAAATGACAAATACACTAAAAATGTCTTAAATGTCTTAAAAACATCTTAATAAAGTATTTGTATCATAGATATTTTAACAAGACTGAAAATTCTGTAATTTTCCAATCCTTTCATTAAAATATAATAACTCTTAATTATTTAAATTACATGAACTCATTGCATGTGCTATCAACAAGCTTGTTAGCAAATCAGGTTACTACAGGTATCAAACATTGTGGTGAGAAGGAAACATTCCTCCACTAAAAAAGGATAAGTTATGAAGATATCAGCATCAGTGGATACCTCAACAGCTTCAACAGTTGTTTTAATACAATATCAGCAAGGTCAAAATTCGACATGCTTAATAATGTTTGGCAGTGAGTGCTGTCCAGATGTCCTTGACAGAATAACCTAAATGTAAGTTGCCTCCCAAAAGGGTTTGATACTGACAAGACTCATGGACAGCACGTTCTTTTCCATAGTACTCCTCCTCAATTTGGTCCATGCGTTCCCTCTCTTTCTCTCAGGTGAGTTGAGCTGGACAGAAGCTTGATGGGAATGAAACCCAAATAAAACCAATTTTCTGGGAAGCCATTTCACATTCCAGTGAGACCAGAGAAGCTTCCCACCTTCCAGTGAGTGTGTGTGTACAGACCTGTCTGTGGCTGCACCTATTTCGAGTCTGTGTGTGTTGTGACACTAAGAGACAGAATGTGTATGTGTGTGTGTGTGTCTCAGCACTTTACCAGCTCATCTCACTCAGTATACCCCTCTGTTTATCGTTCGGCCCATCTCTCTCCCTCTGTTTCTCTCTCCATCCTTCCCCTTCATTCCTTTCCACTGATCTCAGAGCCTCATCCTGTCATTTGTCTGGTGTCCATTAAAAAAAGAAGACGTGATGGGAGACAGGCGTTTATAACGCAGCAGATGGTCTTCTTCAAGGCTCCATCAGGAAGCTCACATTAAACAAACCCATTAACTGCCTGCGTCCCAACAACACCATTGACCATGAAAGATCTCTAAATAATCACATGGCCATCTCTGTGAGTGAATGGAGTGAGTCTGAGGGAGTGTCCGGCTGTGCTCACGATTCTCTCAGCTGGTTTAGACCAAACACAGTGAATCAAACTGGCTTTGACTAGAATTCAACACTAATAAATTACATGGGGGCCTCTTTACTACCTCAGTACCCCACAATCTGTCCTACCTTCTCTCACAGTGAAATTTCTATTTACAGTTGCTAGGGGGCGCAAAATGAACATTGTGGGAGGAGCCTATTTTACTAAAATAGCTATAACTCGAGAACGAAATGAGAAAGGTTCACCAAACTCTGCACACATGTGAAGGAGTTCAATCTGAGGTCACAGTAAAAAAAAAAAAAAACGAACACTAGGTGGCACTATAACATTTAAAAAAAACATAAAAAGGGCTATGGCCACCTGACCGTTTGGTATGCAGTGTCTTGGTTCAAGGTGCCCTTATGCCTATGAGGACATTGGCGTATCTAAAAAAAAACATGGCCCACATCGACCAATGAAGTTTGAGCACCTATGAGACAAGGTTAACGGAGGCGGATCGGAACGAAACTCGGTGGGCATGTTCAACTCATGGCCCTAGAGGCCTGTAAGAATTTTGAAAGAAATCGGCCACTAGTTGGTGCTAACGAGTTTTACAGCTCTGTAATCACGTGGTGTTGCACAAATCCACACAATATGCATTTAATTTGATAGATCTCCTCATACTGATCAACTTTGCCTCTAGGACCGTTGCTGTCAATGAAATCGTTCATGAAATATTGACAAATATGTTAAAAACCTACTTTTGCGAACTAGTCCTAGGTTTTTCGCTCGATCGGAGCCAAACTAGTCTAGGACAATTCTCTGGACTCTCTAGATCAATAATTATCAAAAAATAATTTATGCCTTTTGGTTTGCTATAACTGGGTCATTTATAAAATGGGTGTGGCAAAATACACTCTAACGCCTATAAATCCTAAACGAAAATTCAGAACTTAGTTTGCATGCTTGTTAAGGATGTTATGTCACATATGCACATATGAGCATATGTGACAAAACATCCTTAACAAGCATGCAAACTTTCATGGGGATCCGACAATAGGTAGCGTTATAACCGTTAAAAAGCTTAGAAACCACATATTTCCTATGTTAAATTGCCTGTAGATAATCACACAAACTCTCTCAGACTCTCTTATAACTCTAAAGCCATTAAATGGAGTGTGAGCATTTGCAAGTGAAAATTGCTTAATAAATAACTTGATAATATTAATGAGTCATGCTTTCTCCACAGAACATTAGTTAAAATAAATTCAAATATTATAAATGTCATTAATTTTTTATTAACATCCAAGGTTTATTAATGGCTAATGAAAGTTAAGTTTCATAAAGCATGTTTGAAAGTAGTGAAAAAAAAAGAAATCCTGAAAAAGTGCATCAGTTTCAACAAAAATATTAAGCAGCACAACTGTTTTCAACTCAACATTGAACATTTGAAATATTAAAGTCCCCCTGTAGTCAATCATTTTATCCCTTAAAACTAAGCTTTGATCACCAAAATTACATATTTAAACAATTTAAGCAGTGAAAATAATTTCTACATGCCTTAAAATAGCTCGAATGTAACTCTGCACCCTTGCTTCATTTAGTATAGACGGATCCATAAATATGCAAATTAGTATCCGCCTCCACTCAATCTCAAGAGCTTAGAATACCTGATCCGCTGTCAACTTTACTGTAGTAAACGCTACACAATGGCAAGTGGAAATACTGGTTTTATTTAGCCATTTATGTTTGAACCAGAAACTGATTCAGAAGTGAAAGGGCAAATTATACATAATGGTAATTGATATGATTAGAACCCCCTGCTTCGCAGCATATTTAATGATATGCTATAAGGCCAACCCGCTCTTTGAAGAGATTGGTTACAACATATTTGTGACAGAGAAGAGAGGCGATTTCAAGCCGCATCTTTGGTTCAATGCAGTTTTAAGGAGAAAATACTCAGTAATGGTGTTGACTGATGAATTTGCATATGGTTTGTCTTAAAGCATAATAAAAACACCACATAGACATATATAAACAACATTAAAAACTTGATTTTCACCACAGGGGGTCAAATGATTTCTGAAGGATCATGTGACACTGAATGGCTGCAAAAAAATTCAGCTTTGCAATCACAGGAAGAAATTACTTTTAAAAATAGTTTTTTTTTCCATCATCAAATAAATGCAGCCTTGGTAATTGTCAGTTTTGTACAGTAATATGCTCCTCATTCCTAACCTAGCTCATCTCTCCCTCTGTGTGGTTGTGTGCCATTACATTGTCCCTTGTCACCTCAAATCTAATACAAAATAATGGTTGTTTTGTCACTGCAAACTGTTGTCAATGTACCTACTATTGTTTTAAACTTTCAGTCCTGACGTCTGTCTGTCTGTCTGTCTCTCTCTCTCTCACACACACACACACACACACACACACACACACACAAACACACAAAATACTGCAAACTTTTAAATATAGCAACGCAAAATGAAGCATGACTGGCTTAAATATGACATGCCAACCAGACAAGGAGACAGCAGAGGTTTCCGAAATGAGGAAGAAAATGATGAACGGGTAATAACTGTTTATTTTACTGGCCTCTAGACATAATGTATCATCAGCTCAGTTTAAAATTCAACAGGTTCTGCTTTTCTGTCTCTCTCACACTCATAAACACATACAAATTTGTTGGCAGGGGCAGCGTGTGGACAGATGCGGGGGACCCGGGGGGGGGGCATCTCCAGGTCAGGAAGCGCTCGGCTGTGGGGCGATGACGGACCCTGCGACTCGAGGTCACCAGGGGTCGCGCACATGGGCAGAGAGGAAATGCCAGCCAAGTGGCAGTGTGTAGGACCACACACGTACAAATGTTCGGCTAGAAGGAGAGGTGCCAGGTTAAACACTCCTTACTGGAAGAGCTGGACAGAGAAGACATCCGCACTTCTTCAGCTGCTGGACACTTCTCAAGGAGCCTAACCACCAGAGAACGCAACATACGCAAACCTTGGATTAGAGCTCATCTCCGGTCAGACTCCTACTGGGGACTACTTGTCAGTCCACTAATCCAGTCCTCACAGTTCCTTACAGTAGAACGGACATTTGGTTGATATTTTCTTCACATGGGACGAAGTCCAAAGGACAAGGGCATGGCCAATAAGGTTTGATTTGAGGTCTGAAAGCTGCATGTATAAACACTTGCAATGCTTTAAGAAGTTCTGGCAGCCTAACAGTCTCTCTCTTTGTCCCACATCCACCATTTCTGAGTGAGAGAAAAGCTAGTACGTGTCTCTCCAACCATCATGAGCCTTCGTTTATGCTCATCAAAAGTAAAAAAGTGCAAAGAGGGAGAGATATAAAACAAAGCACCTAAAAGGTAAAGATACAGAGTGACAGTGATTTTATTAGGAATGGGAATCATAAAGAATTTAACCATTTTAGTTAGAATTTATCTTAACGGTTTTTGTCCGGAGTAAAGTTTTAGTTTTAGGTAAAAATAAAAGCGATCTGTCAACCTATGAGATATTCAATGATAAAATCACAACAACAAAAAAACAATACCTTTACAAATGTAAAACAAGTCTTGTAAAGGATGTCATCATTTTAATGGCTTTTTTTATGCAGATTTAATTTAATCCAATATTTGGCCTTAAATATTAAACAACATCAATACCAATCAAAAATGTCCTTAATATTTATAAAATTCTACTGACAAACTTCGTAATGTGTATGTTTAAGTACACCATGTCATATAAGGAACCAGTCAGTAACTAAACTGACTGAAGTCTCACAGTAAGTTAAAAGCTGTATGTGTTTGTTTCATTAAAAAGATTTAATTCATTAGAGTGATTTGTTCAGGAATCAGAGACTACATGGTCACGCAGTATGTTTTTGATTCACTAAAAAGAACTGATTAATAGCCATATAATCTGACTACATTGTTAAAGCTATAGATTCAAGAGTGGTCCCATGGTGCCTATGAACAATAAGTGCATGAAACTCTGACAGTATTAGAGGGGCTATATGTAAAAAAAGAAAAGAAATCACATATTAATTGTGAAACTAATTTTAACGAAACTTTAATTGTAGACCCAGTTGTTTTTTGTTTCAAAAAATCAAAAGGATGTGACGTTTACGTGCGCTTCTGAAAGTCTCTCTTCCATTCTGACACATGAAATGTTTATTTCATGAATGTTTATACAATGTTCAGGATATTGCCAAAAGAGCTATTCTGTACTGTAATGTCAATGTGTCATGCAAAGAAAAGCGATTAATTCAAACCATTTTCACATCGTCAGATATAGTCTATAGTCTCAAATATACTTTATAATCAAACTATCATAACAGTGTAATTTCAAGTTAAGTCACCTTTATTTATATAGCGCTTTATACAATACAGATTGTTTCAAAGCAGCTTTACAACAGGAAAATTATGCATCTAGGTTGTTGTTCAGCTAAAATCAGTTCAGTGTTGACTCAGTTCCGTTGTAAAGATCATCAATTATTAAATTAGTTGAATTCATCTATATAGCAGTTCTGGAAAAAGAAGACATGTCCTCGTCCACCTCAGATCAGCTCTCATACAACAGCGTCAGTGCAGTCAGATCAATAATATTGTTGCATATTAAGTGAATATTATTAATTACTTCATCTGTCAACATGATGCTGGTGAATTGCAAACATATCCACACTGCGTTGATCAGATGCTTTCTTAACTGCCGCTTTCTCATTGCTATTATTTATATTGTGTGTTTATTTAGTTTCTAAGAGGAAAGCCTGCAGCACTTATTTACATATTCTTCTAAACATCGCTCTAACTTAATTTAATCCTAAGCAAAGAACGAAAAAAGGACTTCACTGTGAGTATATCGGGGCATTACGTTACGTGTGAAGGAATGCGAGTGTGAACTGACTACAGTTCACTTAACAGCCACCGGTGTCGCAAATAATAAGGGTTTCTGAATTCTCCATATAGCCCCTTTAAAAAATGAACAGCTCTGGAATTAAAAAAAAAACTTGGTTGCCAACCCTAGATTTTTTTTTGTATTAAGTTCAATGTTTGGGACTCAAACTGGATACACAAAATTGTTCTTGTAAAAACGAAAATGAAGTCACAGACATTCATGAGGCTTCACCTTTAACGGCTGAGAGAGTCTTTGCCAGAACGCTGAACACAGAGGGCCCTCTTCTCCTCCAGAGCTCTTCTCATGACCTGTGTGTGTGTGTAGGTATGACTGAAGGCTGCCTGTGCTCATGTGCATATAAAACAACCTTTATCCTGAACCATGCCAATTCACCACCTAACATCAGTTAGAGCTGTAAATCATTTGCGCAGCACTGAGGCGTCCAAACCATCTTCAGGTAAAACAATGCATCTCAAAGGTTCAGCTAATCCATAATTTTTACCCTAGTAATTTTATCCGACAGATTCAACAAAAGTGTGCACCTCTTTCTGGTGGCCTGTTCAAATAATCTAAATGAAAAAAAAGAGCAATAACAAACTTTCATCCTCTAATTCACTCTCGAACACCATTAAAAGTGCATTACCCAACCAGGCATTTTCTGTCACATACCCTCTGACTGCACAGAAAAGGTATTGTCTACAGACGTGAATGTGAAAAAACAAGATCACTAATCGCTCTATACATTCAGTCAGGGAAAGGTGTGGAAAAACGGTGCTGCCGGTTCCATCTCACTGAGCTTGTAGACGTGCAACCCTTCCCACAGCCTTTAAGATGGAAAAGAACATGGCGTCTCTGTTTTGTTAATGGGACACAAAGGCACATTCCAGCTCCTCAATGCTGAAGGGCTTTACTGGGGCTGAGGCAAGAGTGGGCTAATGGCGTGTGGACAGACGGTTAAGGGGGGATATCCCCTCTGCACTAAGCCAGCGCACACACACATATACACAAGGGAAATTCTTTCAGCCAGTGACGGGACACCAAAAAAGAGGCAAGGTATATTGAAAAGTAGCATGGGTCAAAAATAAGGGAGTCACGCGCTTGACTATGAAGGACATACAATTGAATTGTAACAAAAAAGATTTTTGTTAAACATAATTTTTGTAAAAGAACAAGATAAGTAAGGAAGCTGTCATCATGGGGATAAAGTGAATAACAAAAGTAAAATAATTAACAAACAACTATGTAAGACATTTGAAATCATTACAATTTCAAATATATGAGTGAAACATAACCACCCCCCTCCCGTCCCCAAACCCAACCCCCACCCCAGCCCCCACTAAGAAAGCACTTATCAATACAACAAAACAGACAATTTTTTACTGGGTGCTTGTTAAAACACTATCAAGGCCAAAGTGCACTGTAATATGCTATGAACCACCTGCATTGGGAGTTAAATAAGTATATAGTTACATCCGTCCATACAGCTCAGTCAAGGTCAAAGTTTCCCTTGTGTGTAGCGATACTACAGTGCATATTTGTTTCTTAAGCCGGTGCTAAGTCTCTCACTCGCCCTGCTACGATACTCCACCTAAACAGAGTATGATTAACCTGGAATATTGTGCAACAACCTGTTGAAGTAAGCAAACTATATAAACCACACTGAGGGCTGCTATCTAGACTAGGGAATAATGATCTACCAGACTGTGCCCACTCTCTCTCACACTTTTACACTTGTTTCCCTCCCTTTTTTTTCTCTGACCCTCCGAATCCTGATATCCTCCAACATATTTTTCCTTTGTCGCTTTACCAGTTTTCAACTTCAACTCCCTCCCTCTATTGTCCTTTCTCTCACTAATTCTCCAGTTTTGTTCTTCTCTGCAGGGAGACAGCGTGACGACAGCTGAAGGCAACCCAGAGTACGGGCAGAGAGAAACAGCCCAACTATTATCAATTACATAAATAAATACCAGAAATGCAGTAAAGCGTGCAGCAGGCCGACGCAGCCGGATGCAGCAATGCGGCTGGAGTGGTGGCAGCGCATTTTCCAACTTATGGCTATTACCACACAGACTGACTGACAGATGTCCCATTATCTGCTCAATCACTCACTCACTCGCTGAATGAGATGACTCGCTCATTGATTGATGAGAAATGTGCATTTTATCAAAAAATGGACCACACTAAAACAAACTGTTTATTACTGTTTATAAATTAAAAATAAATCAAATTTTATATATATATATATATATATATATATATAGAGAGAGAGAGAGAGAGAGAGAGAGAGAGAGAGAGAGAGAGAGAGAGAGAGAGAGAGAGAGAGAGAGAGAGAGAATGTATAATGTGGCTTGCTGGTGAATTGGTTCATATTGGTCAAGAAACATCTAACAACATGATGTTGGTTATAATGATATCACTGCCTAACAAAATGTTTCACATATAAAAAAAAAATAATATAAAAAAAACCCTATCAGGAGTATTAGCATTCTGCTGATGCCTACACATGCAGCCCTCCTATTTGCATATAATTCACTGATTTCTAAAATGACCACTGACGCAACTAGTGTTAACTCTGTGGCTTTATTTCTGGCTTTATCGCTTCTCCAGACTGGACTTAGCTTGGCGTTGAGTTACATGCTGCAGCTTGGCAGAGATATTTCGAGAGCCCGGTCAAGCTGTTTTCAAAATGTATGGGCTCCAAGAGAGAGCTGCAGAATAAACATTCACGTCCAGACGTGCTTCTAAACAATTTTGCAGAAAAGTAACACTTAATTACAACAGAGTGAAAGCACAATAAATGCCGGTAAAGTCGAATGAGTTGAGGGACATGATTCGCACGTGCCACAAACACTGGGCTCTGGCTCAGCCCAGCAATAAATCAGCCTTTCTGTATTAACAGACGGAAAAACTTGAGGGGCAAAAAGTTCTCAAAATCAACCGGTGAGAAATGAAACTAGGCACAGTTGATGTGAATGCTTGTTTCTACAGACCAAAGGAGTCAGCATCAAGAATGAAGGCCCATTCACACCTACTGTAGAACAATAACTATAAAGTTATAATAATCATTCTAATGATATGAGAATAAGGCCACACGATATTGCTGGAATCGCTTTCAGAAAAAAAAAATTCCCAGCTGATGAACAATAAAAACAATGAGAGAATCAAAATCCAACTGACTTGAGCATTTAAAGCGACATAATAAAGACAGCACAACTGCATGCTCACGCTTATAATAAAAAAGAATGTGCATTGGTGTGAACGCTAATATAGTTGTTATAGTTCTCTTTACAGTTTTAGTTCTTATTGTGAACGGGCCTTTAGTCAGTAATAGTAAATGTTACTGTTTGACAGTATACTTATAGCCTACATACTTAAATTACTTGTGTCTTTTAATGTGGGAGGGCTCCTGGATTTTCAGTGACTCAAAGTTCAATTAAAAAATGTATAAGATGAAGAAGATGTAACCGTAAAAAAAAAAAATCCAGAAAGATATAATACCAGTGTCCGTTGTGCACTGCAAATTTTTTTTTTTTTTGAAATATTCAGCAGTAGACTGCTGAGAAAGACATTTGTGGAAAGCCCTATTCATAGAAAAGCACCTCAACTCACCTCAATATATAAATAACTGGCTCAAAATCAACCTTTTTTATGCTGCATGGGTTTAAAAGCAGGCTGGTAAGGTTTTAAAGGCTGGCTGCATTCAATAATAAATGAGCAGCCCTCTCTATATCAAACGCATGGGTCATATCTGGCATTTCGTCTGTTACACTAACACAAAGTATCCAAAAGCGGCCCAAGATGGACTTTGAGCTACAAAAAAAATCACCTATGAATTTCTGAAGAAATGTAGCAAATATTTTAATAATGATACTGCCAGTCATATCCATCAAAACTATTTTCACCCTTAATCTTGAACATTTTGTACTGCTGCTTAGTGCTATGCTGTGAGTAAAAGTGAGTGTATAAGGTGTGTTTCTGAGTCACAAGAGTTTATCATGGTTTGATACTACATGATGATCAATGATCTTACTAACTTAACTTGAAGTCTGAAAACAATTTTAAACTTGTTTTAGACAGACAAGTTATAGTTAGTTTACGTAAATGCATGAATTAGACATGCGGCATTATTTTGCGGGATTGCTACATGTTGTTAGGTTCTACAGTACATTCTACAGTAATTCGTTGTAAAAACGAATAAAAAACATGTAAGGTGTATATGGATATTTTAGATATGGGAGCCAAATACACAGTTTTCTACATATTTCTACATACAGTATGCACTTGTTCCCAGCATGCACTTGATAGTACGTTATTGTAGTAACTTACAGGTAATATGTGAAAGCGCTGAGGCCGGTGGGAACAGTGGTCAGTCCTCGTCCAGAACAGTCTGCTCCTCCGTCCTCATCGCAGCGGCACAGCGGAGAGCATGTGGCCGGAGTGGACTGTCCCTCTCCGGCTGTGGCTGACTGCCCCCCTATCCACAAGCCCAACACAAGCATTCGGACTGCCAGCAATGCCATTATTCTCTTCATTTCGACCCTATAGACCCTCGAAGGCAAATGCGTTGCGTTTGTTTCGCCAGCAAACGGAGGTAGTGATAGTTCCTTCAACATAAGAACAAGTACAATATCAAGCTCTCATTAGTCTTTAGGTTAAATTCGCTGGGTTTTATCAGATTTAGGCATGATGTGGGCGATTTAACGGACTAAAATGAAGGTAACCTACAACATGTCTTATTGTTTGTGAGTGCCCAAAATAAACGTTATGCTACCTGCTTTTCTTTCAGCAATGATCGGTGTAAATAAGTGCTCTTACCTAATGCCCGCGCACGATAAGCAGATCGGGCCAGTCAACGGTCATTCTGCGCGGAGTCTCGAGCTTCACGCCTCCAAAAACACAAAATAAACACCTTTAGCTTATATTCCAGGGTCTAAACAAACGTGGCTCCAGATTGGCGTGATTCGCTAAGTGTCAGCTTCCAGGAAAACACTCACAAAACTGCGACAAACACAGAGGTTACAACAGCATTTTCACTCTCTCCCTCTCTCTGATTTATTTCCTGTTGAAAACACGGTCAGCTCTCAGTAGAGCCTCACGTTACCCCCCTCTTTTCTCTCTCTCTCTCTCTCTCTCTCTCTCTCTCTCTCTCTCTCTCTCTCTCTCTCTCTCTCTCTCTCTCTCTCTCTCTCTCTCTCTGCAGGACAGCCAGTGAGGTGCTGAATATGTTAATACAAACCTACATATTAATGATTTCTCGACGTCAGTTGTAGGCCTATAGTGTGAAGCCGAAAGTAGCCAACTTGTGACTGTGAAATATTTAAAAGTCTAACTTACATAATCAAGAAACGGGTTTAATAACAGACTGATTAATTGGGGGTGTGGGTAAAACTACACAAATGCTGTGTTTACTTAAGTAGCTATTCACACCCTGTTTTGCAAAATCGCATATGAAAAATATTTGCATACATAGGCCTACACACTGGACATAATAATTAGCCTTGCAGTTGTCCTCTGTGATCAATAAAACAACTCTGATCATTTTCTAGATAAAATCATAACAATTAAAAGCCTTTTATTCACTTTTAGAATTACAGAACAGCTGTGGGGGAAATAGTCTATAGGCTACTTGAGGTCGTTCAAAAGAGATTAGAGATAAACTAATCCAAATGCATTAAAGAGAATCCACTGCGAAACAGCTCAAGCAGGTACACAGTACAGCTGAGAACAAAGTAGCCTACATTTACATTTATGCATTTAAAAGGGGTCCTATTATGCTTTTCCTCTTTTTCAATTTTAGCAATTGTGTAATGATGTAAATGTATAACAAAAGATCTGCAAGGTTACAAAGCTATAACATTCTATGGTAACACTTTACAATAAGGGTCATTAGTTAACATTAGTTAATATATTAACTAACATGAACTAACCATGAGCAATACATTTGTTACTGTAATTGTTAATCTTTGTAAACGTTAATTAATAAAAAATAAAGCTGTTCATTGTTAGTTCATGTTAGTTCACAGTGCATTAAATCATGTTAAAAAGATTTTAATAAAGTTTTAGTAAATGTTGAAATTAACATTAACAAAGATTAATAAATGCTTTATAAGTGCATTTCGTTATTAGTTCATGCTAACTAATGTAGTTAACTAATGTTAACTACTGAACCTTATTGTAAAGTGTTAACCATTTTATTGAACAGAATCCCCTTTTCAAGAACTACAACAAACAGCTCGTTTGGACTACAACACGTTTTTTTACCGGATCTTATGAAGTCACAATGTTACTCATTTAAATAACCTGCGCTGACAGGGCAACGGAATTGCTACACCAAAAAGGGAGTGAGGCCATGGCCCATTTCCAAAACCCCTTTGTTTGGCCTTCTTAAGGTGGACAAAATTAGAGTGGTTCAAATGTATTTATTTTCTGCATGATCCTCTTGTTCGTTAACATTGTCAGGGTCTGAATCAGGCTCGAACTGATTTGAAATTGACACCATCCTTAATATTTGAGCAGAACTCGCTGTTATGGAGGGGCAGAACTTTTCCCGAACACGTACTACGCAATGCCATTCACAACTCATTGGGCCAGCTAACCAATGACAGCTCATTTCGTATTTCAGAAGGAGGGGCTTCATCAAAACAGGAACTAACAATGTGTTGAAGCCAGATTGGGGCTGCGTTCCAGTACACTTTTAGACACGCACTTGCGAACTTCCCAAGGGACGAGTTAAGTTTATATGGACAGACCCTCGCTTCCTCGATTTTGACCGAGCGAGCGAGTCTACTTCATATGTACACTTCAGTCAACTCCATATACCACAATGCAACACGATTGTGACGTCAACGCATATTGACACTCATTTATCACAAGCGCGTACACCAAATTTCCAGCGTACACCAAATTTCCAGCGTAGGGCCTACACCTGGCGTACACAACAATCAATAATGAAAACATATTCTTGCACCCAAAAACAAAATCAAGACTTCATAAAAGGGAATAATAGGATCCCTTTAAGCGAGTTGCATTGCATTCAATTTGCACATTTGATCAGTTCTTGCTTCCCCCGGGAATCGAACCCATGACCTTGGCTTTGCTTGTGCCCTGCTCTACTGTTGGAGCTACTGAAAGAAAATATGCACCATACTGAGAGCACTGCATAACACTTGCCTGTATAGAGAGTGTTCCCAAAAAAAGCCATTTCTAAAAAATAAAAATAAAAACATGTAAAAAGACAGCCAAGACAGATAGACAGCCAGAATTAAGTCTTATGTGTAAAACCTCTTCAAACAGAAGAAATTATAAAGATGATTTGTGAGTAACACTTTTATCCAAACCAAATTACATATGAGAAAAATCACACACACACACACAAAGCAGTACATTATTGTGCAAAAATGAAACCATACGTGTACATGAAAAAAGAGAGGGAAAAAAGAGAAAGATAAAAATATATTTGAAATAAATTATTTGCTTCGAAAGAGCTTTAAGACATCACATGGAATAGATGTGGAATCTTAAATTTAGTGAAACGAGAAGTCTCTAAATACCTTTACAAGGCATTGCATATTTAAAGCATTATTTGCAGATATTTACAGTGATATTTTTCCTTTTGGACCCTCCAAAGTTTATAATTAATTCATATTTGAAAAGGCCAAGAGAATACAATATATACTCTAGCCATTCTTGCTGCATATTAGCACAAACTGTCTGTGATAACATAAGAGAATCGCTCTCTTAGTCTGCCAATGCTCCTGTTTTTCTCAGCTTTATAAGCCATAATAAAGTTTTCATAAATGTCTGCACAGCTACAGATTGCTGCACCACCCATGGGATTACATGGCACTTACTCATAAATTAAGAGGGTAAAAGGAGAACGTAGCTTAATGTTTTGGCCAGAGTATGTGTGCTTTGTAAGTTCTTCCATGTTACCTCCTTGATACAAGCTCTACTCCACTGACGTCAGGTTTATCTGAAATCATTAAAGCTTGCTTTTACAGGCATATATTTGTCCAGACTGTAGCTCTTTATCTTATCTGCCAAATGCTATGCCTCGCACCATTATCATTCTATTGCATTTTACTATGTTATTTTGCAGTGTTTTATCACTATTTCTGTTATGCCCAGATGCCTACAGGGACAGATTTTTCCATGGAGTTGCATTTAACCTTACATTGACCAAATGTAAACAGAAAAAAAAGAAAAAAGAAAATGGTCTCAAGTGAACTGGCACTCCTTTTTAGGATATAAATAAATCTTCCCATACTGTTAACATTGTCAAACTTATGAAGGTGCCCTGGCAAATTAATGTTTTGTTTCTAGTATATTGTTTTGATGTTCATCTGATTTAGTCGCTAATAGAGGTATGCTTTGGGTATGTAAGTAGGTCTGTTGATTTCATATGCCTTGTGTGTCAGCAGCCACTATCAAGTTTGCATGTTTGGGAAACAGAACAGCATCGGAGCTCATCCAGCTCCTGTGTCAAAATCTGTCATCACTTTCTTTAATTGATTGTGTGAGTATGGAAATATAACATAGAGTAATTGATGACAAATTTATAGAGGCAGGAATATTGTCATTTTGACACTGGGGTTCAATCTGATTGTCGATGTGTGCAGCAGCAGCTGCTTCAGTTCCCAAGGGCAGGATGGGCCCTTGAGGCAAAAAGTTTTCATGCAAATGCAATTTGCATTAGCAGTAGTGTCTAGTGACCAGTGAAAAGGCACTTGTGCAACTTGTTGTGATAGATGGCCCAAAGAGGAAATGACATGGGTGAGAACACATTTGAATGGCACATACCAAGATCCCGCGGCAAATAGACAGTGACTATCAAAACAGTGTTATCAAAGTTGTGAAATGGGGAGAGGGAGATATAGACACAAAATACAATACGTTCAACTATTGTTATATCTACCTTAATTGATTAGAACTGATTTATAAAGACGAACACAGATAATGTGCTTTTTGTCAAATAATTTTCGTCTTTTAAAGATTTTCTTTTTAAATGATCAAAAAGTACATTAAAGTTGGCATGAAACTAATGTCCTGTCATGACAACTCTCCGAGAGATTGGCATGGTAATGGATGTGGGAACGTTAATGTATTTGGTCTTGGCGGAACAGACCTGCTCTGCTGCTGAAGAGCAACTAAGACCTGCTACTGCCTATACATTCACAAACATGCTGCTGTGAGCATGTAAGACATGCTGCTGCTGCTGCACATATATATAACAATCATGAAATACCCCCATAGCAGATCCATACAGGTGGAGCTGGGGAAGATGGAGGGTTTCTGAAAGCATGCTGCAGACAGCTAACAGCAAACAATGGCAAGTATTTGAATGTTGAGCAGCAAGCTCATTGGCCATTGATGCCACAGCGACTAATCACCTGCACTATGTAGATAACAATGTGATCGCTAATAAATTGAATTAAGGACCTATCAGCCTGCACCATCTAGAGTTTCATGACAAAACATTGTATTTGTGATAGTATATCTCTTCCCTATTGTGGCATAGATCACCCTGCGTCTTAATGTCCATACTATCCATCCTAAACAGTATGTGAGATTAAAATAAGTGTGTCCCAAAGCATAGTGTGTTTAAAAAAGCATGGCAGAAGTCCCCGGATGGTCTACTATTTCTGGTGGATTTACAAAGTGTGGATCCGTGCACACTCTAACGGCTAATATTGCCCACAACCCATTGCGCTTTGGAGGAGGAACTACAAAGTAGCACTTAAAAAGTGTTAAAAAACTACAAAACATGGCGGATAAACGCGTCCAACGGTGAGAGGTTTAGAGTGACTAATCAAAGTTTAACCTGATAAAAAAAATATTTATGTAATGTTATATTTAATCTGCAATAACAATGTGGACGTTTAGAAAGATCCGTTTGGCCATTAACTTTTAAGTTCATCATTATGCATTAATATGCGCATGAAAGACCCTGACTGCAGATCAACGTGCTACTGCATTTCTCTCCGATACGGTAGCAAATGAAATGCAATGAAATGTGGAGGATTTTTACTGTGACAAGATGATTGACAGGCCAGTTTACTGTGATAAGATGCGACAGAGAGCATCCGTTAAAGACACAATTGTATGTGATAGTGTGTCCCAAAGCTTGTCTACTTTTTTGCTACACACTCAAATGTACTTTTTCTTCACAAAAAGAGTAGCTACATACTTTTAGGGCGTAGTTTAAATAGGTGAATTGAGACGCAGCATCAGAGTGAAACGGCTTCTCGATCAAGAAAAAATTTAGGGGCAAGACCTAAGTCCATAGAGAATTGATTGAATGGTGACTGACAAGTTGTCCCGCCCTCACGCCAGTAAACACATCATCAGAGAAGAAAAGAGATGTCATCGCAAATGGGCATAAAAAAATAAACCCTAAAGATACTGTCGTTCTCTGGTTACAGTTTCACCAAAAAACACACAATCCTAAGGCATTATGTGGAATTATAAAACATAATGTCACAAAATATGTTGTAATGGGAAGAAGGAGGCAGGAACAGGCAAACGTTCACAAACTTAACCAAAATAAACAAACACAAAACTAAAGTTAAGGCAGCAACGGACGACTGCCACACACACACACCTGCCACCCCTCACGGACGACTGCCACACACACACACACACACACACACATACACACACAATCACAAAAACAAACACACACACACACACACACACACACACACACACACACACACACACACACACACACACACACACACACACACACACACACACACACACACACACACACACACACACACAAACAAAACATAACAAAACATAAAATAAAATAAAAGTCCAGTCCTGGTCCTCTCTCGTCTTTCACTGTTGTCGCTCCTCCTTTTATGCTTCCGCTCCTCCGTGAGATACGAATATTTAGTATTTTTTATGACAAATCAAATTCCCTCCAAATTTTACAACCTCTATAGCTCAAAGTCTACTCCTGACTATTATTCAATGCTTGTAAAACATTTTATAAATGAATATTATATTACATAAATATAACAAAAATAGATGAATATTAGGCTTCATAAATTATAAAGACAATTGATGCATGAGTAAACAAGAATATCAACATTTATATTGTTAATTTAGCAGACACTTAGGCTATATCAATGCAAATTAGGCCCTACAAATGAGGAAAATCACACATTCACAAAACATCCATGAAGCAGTAGCCTATCACAATACTACATTTTAGGAGCAAACCAGAGTACAAAAACTAGAGCATAAGTGTTTATGTGTAAAATTCGAGAGAAGATAGGGGGGAATTAAGATAGCACTGAACATACAATTTCATGACTTGTAGAACACAAAAGTAGCCCAATCAAATCTTAATCAAAGTTTTGACAAAAATTTTACATTTAATATTGATAAAATATGGAATTGCTCTGACATGGTTTGCAACAATTAGTGTAGAATGGACCATGTTAATAATACGGGCTGGCTAAAAGTAACGCTTGGATTTCAATGGCCATACTGTCTCAAAGAGAAAACGCGAGATCAGGTTATAAAGCGACCCTTTACTGCCATCTGCTGGCTAAATCCGAAACCACATGTTGCGACTACACAAGTTTCACAGAACATTCAAGTACAGCAGAAGTGGAAACACTGACACTCAGTGGTAGCCTAACCGAAAGACAGGATTTTTCAAACTTTTTTTTAACGCCAATGACCCTAAGGATATCAATCCCACTTGCCCAAGGGCCCATACTAAACTAAAAGGCAGTAGGCCTATCCTTAAACAATTGTTTTTATTTTGTCATTGTAACCTACTAAAGCCAAGAGAAGAGATCAAAATATTCACTTTGTATTAAGTTTACAGTGATTTTTTTGTCACTATTACAGTACATATTGTTAAATCTGTAGATGAACATATTAAAATAAAATTTAAATCCTATTTGTATGGCACTTTTCACAATAAATATCGCTCCAAAGCATCATTACAAAGAATTTTGCCTTACAACAAACCTAAAGGAAAGGTGCAACCAGCATCTGAATATTCTGCAAATTGTGTAGGAAAACAAACCATGATACCATCATCACCAACAAATCATTCACCAATACAGGAGAGAGTATCTTTAATCACTAAAGGGGTAAGTTCTCAACATACCATTTCTTTCTTCAGTATGATACACGTACTGTTGTATGCACTCAGATTTAAATGCTTTCCCATCTAAAACACAACGAAATACAGTAATAAACCACTACCACAGCTCAAATCCTAACAACTAAATATAGCTACTTTGTCTGAAACCCATTTATTTAAAGTTATTTAAAGTAAGGTTATTTAAAGGTTCTAGAAGCGTATCATCCTGAAGAACCCTTTATATGTTGAAATGGTGTTAGAGTTTAGGGTTCTTTATTCCTGCCTTTTTGTTTTTCAAATCTGTAACTGTCAAAGCCTCATTATTGATTTTCTGGAGCTCAGCTACTACACAGACTGTCAACAACATACTCTCAACAGGTAAATAATTTATTTCTTAAAATGTCTAACTTTAAAAAATGGTAACAATCATTTCCTAACAATCGTGTTTTTTTTCTCTTTTTAGTTTAACAGAATATGTAAGCGTGAGCAGCTTTTCACTTAAGGATACTCATCTTCTCTAAGTAACAAAGATATGTAATTTATGATCCATATTGTTTGATTTTTTTTAAATAATGACTTTATGCCTAAACATACCCAGTCACAAAAAAAGACTTCACTTTTATATATAACTTTTTCCTTTAAAAAGGGCTCATACTGTCCATTATTGATAATTTTGGCGTTCATGAACATAATTGTTTTTACATAATCAAACGGAAGAGACACAATGTAACTATAAAATCAATTGTGTATTTCAGATATTGTCACGTATCATAGCCTCATCATCTGCAGAGATTTCACTGTAACTTGGTCTTCACTAGATCTATATTGTGTTCAATGTCAATTGTTATTTATTAATGTATTCAGCTAACAACTGTTATTAGAGCACTGTCATTATTGCTACAATCTGCCAGGTCAATAACAAATAAAAGTACCTAATTGACACAACATGCTGTTTTTTTTATATGTAAAAGCTAAATAGAGGCAACAATATTTACGACCAGACAGATAGAGGTCTAAAAACCCCCAATATTAATAAATCATTTCTAAAAAATAATAGTAATGATAATAATATGAAGATACTAATATTAATGAAAATAAATATTGTTGAAAACAGGTCTAATCTAGCACTTTTAAAGCATGGCTCTTTCAAAGCACCAAAGGGGTGCTTGAAGGGTTCTGCTATTGTTACAAGCCGAAGAACCCTAATTTGGGGTACTGTTTAGAACCTCAAGACACTAGGCCTACATGTCACTGAGACAAACCCACACCCAGCAACCACATAAATGACAAGAGATGTCAGGATCACTGAAAGCATGAGCCAGCACCTAACATTCATCAGTACACTGCACTGACAAGCAACTTTTAAGTTTAACAGCATATTTGCATCTTGGGAATTTATAAAAAATAAAAATAATAAAAAAAAACTTTATCACAATACATTCCAAAGCAAATTATGTAATTTTTTTTATTCCACTAGCCTACTAATAAATTGAGACATATTGAGACCCACTCCGTAACGTGATAGCGATGTCTTATTTATGAATTAATCATTATTGGTATTATTTTTTGATGTCACAAATCACACTGGGTTCATTGGGTTGCGTTTCCCGTACAACGACATAACTCGCTGCTTATCTACCATAGTAGATGCATCGTTGAAGAAATTTATACATCTGACATCTGAAGACAATGGCTGGGTTCGAAACCACATATACTCTCTCAGTAGGTACTTAATTTCAGTAAGTAGGCCTACTTAACGAGCGCTAAAACATTAGGTAGCTACTTAATAGCCAGAGCCAGATCTCGTTGAGTATGAATGCGAGCCGTACTTCATCCGCTATGTTGGCGTTTTCATGTGACCTACGACTTTATCACAAGCGCAACTACTTAAAAGATATAAGCGACAGGTTTAACTCATCTATCTGTAAATATCTTGATATTGACGAAATTTGCTCATTTTGTGTCTTGTTTGAGAAACAGCTGCCCATTTATGTTGTGAATATATTTAGGGTTGATTCAAGTTCTTATATTTTAAACCCTAACTAATATGACAAAAAAAATCGTCATCTCTTGAATATGTAAATAAATTAAAAAAAATTAAAAAAAATTCACCCACAAGAAAAAGTGGCTTCAAGCCTTTGTTTCCCGCTTTATCTTGTTGAATTTACCTCTCGTTCCATCCCTTAGGCTTATAAATAACAAATGACAACAACAACAACAAAAATCCTTTTTTTGTTGTTGTATTATGATGAATTATTTAAAGATATTTAACCTTGTCATTGTTCCTTTTTCCTGTGTATAAATGAAATAAATTATGATTTATGCAAACCCATAATATTTTTTATTTATATATTTTTGTCATTATGATTGTTCATTGTAAATATTTAACCATAGTATCTTCCCATGATCTTGCATGTAACTAAGTTTAGCAATAAAAAACTCATATGAGCGACAGGTGCACTAACACCTCATAACACCAGTAACTCGACAGCCCTATCTAGAATGGTTTTCCTCAGCATTTGTAATGTCTGCACAAAGGAGACGGTCAGCTGCTCCAAGATCTCACCGTTGGAGAAAACTGTTGATTTTATACTCAAAAAATGTAAGTATCACTCCTTAAAAATTAATATTGCCCCAGAACAAATTGTATTGCTAGCCCACCCCAAAACTTACACACAATAATAATGATAAATGCTGGTCAATACTTTTTTTTTTAACAATACTACAATTACTTTACCATTGTTTTACTGAAAATTATATAATTTAATAAAACAAGCAAAATGGAATTGGTTTTGTCATATGACATAGCTATGCATGAATACACTCTTGTAAGAACTGATTTTCCTGCTAAGACAAAAGCAGAGATAAAATTCACCATAAAGCAATAAAACGCACACTGGACAAAAGTGTGCAAAGACAGAGCACAGGACATTGTCCTGTCCAAAGATTTTCCCCTTATCTCTGCATTCCCCTCTCTCTCGTTCCCTCTCCCCCTGAGTCAAGTCACCAAAAGTTCACTAAGAATGCCTATATATCATATATGATGTATCTTGTGAATTTATTGTTTTTCCTTTTCATCTTTGGTATCATTTTAAGTGTCTCAGTGTGGTTGGTAAAATGGTCTTATATTCATTACAGTCATTGGTAATATGAGAAAGATTAAGAACTTAGGAGAATCCTGTGTTCCTCTTTGGGTGATCTCTTCCCTATCCCCCAAGACTAGGTGCTACCCCCTAGGATACAGGAATTAACCCAAAACAAACTGAAAAATATTGGTACAACCCTTTTGTTCTGGTCTGGGTATTTAAGGCTATAGTAACAGAGCAGTCTTGGGGGGAACCGTAACCAGGAAAACCCCCATACAGTGCTGTGTCAGTGTTTTCCCATTGGAAAGCACTCACACATACTGTGTGTCTCTGTCAGGAATGCATTGCTTACTTTTAGAATCATCTTTGAGTAATTGATGTCATGTGTATTATGTCTGAATTGGCTGTTAATTACTTGTGTAATTGTCATGATACATTTTTACCTGACAAAGAAATGTCACATCTTGATTTATTTTGAAGTATTCTGAAATCATTATTTTAGTAGATTATGAGGAGGCTGGTGCTACCGCAGCTCTGTGTCCAGGATAGGTCAAACTAAAGGTGCATATGAACGGAGCAGTAGACACGTCATCTGAAGACCTTTTGATTTCTGTCTATCACTGACTTGGCAAGTTGTAAGGAAGTGGCTAAATAAACCAGTTTTTTGTATGAGTGAGCAGTAGGCAACCGATTTAAAAGGTATTGGCAAGCCCTGCACCCTCTGACCAAGATCAGACTGGTGAGGCTGTGTCCATGAAATCCACGTAAACCCCGGGCATGTGACTCTGTGCGGCATCAGGCCCCTTAAAGGAGAACTCCGGTCAATTTTAACATTGAGCACATTTTTTGTACATTTGGAGTGCTGTCAGTACAGACAAAAAGGACAAAAAACCTCATGTTTTCCGTCGAAGTCCACAGTAGTCGATTGTCGAGTTTGCGCGCGATCATTTGTAACTAAGCAACAGTGGAGACTCAGACTGTTAGCTGTCAGCCGATGACGGTGTTCTGATATTATGATATTCTATGACATTATGATATGATGTTGCTTAGTTACCAATGATCGCGCGCGCGAACTCGACAATCGACTACTGTGGACTTCGACTGAAAACAGGAAGTAAATACAGGTATGTGAGCTGGCTGAATTAACATCATTTTTATTAATATCTTTCACATCTACTGCAGTCAGATTGACCGTGGTCACTCTTAATAACACCACTCACATGGCTGTGCACTTGTAATGATAAATCAAGGATGTTAAAAGGGCTAAAAGCAGGTTTAGAACTTGCACCATTGAAGTAAACAGGGTGCGAATTTTAAAAAGAGGATAACACGGTGTTGGCAACACCGATTTTTGTCGTTTTTGTCTGTACTGACAGCACTCCAAATGTACAAAAAAAATAGCTCAATGTTAAAATTGACCGGAGTTATCCTTTAATGAATGAATAATTGAAAGTATGGGATACTCAGAATAATCAACATTTCTGACTATTTTCTAATAAGAAACAATCTAAATTTGATTATCATTTGAAATTGGAGTCATATTAAACATTGAGCAAAAGTAGCATTTAAACTAAATTCCAATAAAAAAACTTTACTGGAGCGCTGGAAAGACATACACGCATTATTCCTTCGCCCAGGCCATTGGATTCCGTCGTTGGGCCAATGGGTGGTCCTTACACTGATCTCCGCGATGTTCGATTATGACGTATCCTCTTCCATGGCCTCATGGGATAGAAGAGTATCCATCAGTTGAGCACTCAAAAATCTTGGCTGAAGCAGTAAGCCATCCGGGAATTTCTCGCCTACTCTTTTATGAATACTGATTTTTTGCCTACTATATAGTAGGAAATTAGGCATATTCGAACGCACTATTAGGCTAGTAAACGTACGTCTGAATCTCGCGATAATTAGTAGGTCACCCAGGTAATTCTCGCCTACTCTTTTATGAATACTAAGGATTCGTACATACTTTTTCACTCGCTTACTCTTTTTCCCCTACTATATAGTAGGTAAGTATGCGGTTTCGAACGCAGCCTATTTCTTTCCATAGGCTCGTTCTTACATATACGTTCGCACATGCGCACTCTTCAAAAAATGGTTACTTATTTTGCTCAAGATAAGGATTTATTGAGACCACATGTCATGTAAACAAGAAACGTCTCGGTTACGTATGTAACCCTAGTTCCCTGATAGGGAACGAGACGCTGCGTCAAACTCTGTGGGAACGCCCCTGCGTTGTGCGTCATGAAGCACGTATGGAATCAGTCCAATAGAGAGATGAAACATCATAGGCGGGTGACGTCATCGACCAGGAACTATAAAAGCACCCCAAAACACAAGCGCATTAGCTTCTGATAGGCCTGAAGGAGCGCTAACGGGAGTGCCGGGAGTATGGCGGAACGACGCAGCGTCTCGTTCCCTATCAGGGAACTAGGGTTACATACGTAACCGAGACGTTCCCTTTCAAGGGAACTTCGAGCTGCGTCAAACGCTGTGGGAACGCGAATACCCACGTCGCCATAGGACCAAATGACCGCCATGTGAGACTAGCGCACAGAGGACGAGAGCACCTGTGCCCCAGGGGTAGAGCTTAGGTCTAGGTCATAGAACCTAATAAAAGTATGCGGTGAAGACCATCCAGCCGCATCACAAACATCACTCAGGGAAACTCCTGACAATAAAGCTTTAGAAGCAGCCATACTCCTGGTAGAGTGGGCTCGAACAGCCAAAGGTGAAGGCTGGCTAGCTGACTCATAAGCAAGTGAGATAGCCTCAACCACCCACTTGCTCATTCTCTGTTTAGACGCAGGACACCCTTTCCTGGGTGGCCCGAAACATACAAATAGTTGTTCCGATTTTCTCCACAGGGCAGGTCTGTGGACATAGGCGTCTAACGCCCTAACGGGCAGAGTAAATTAAGTTTCTCCTGGTCCGATGACATAAATGGAGGAGGACAGAAAGCCTGCAGAACCGTAGGTCTAACAACATTAGTAGGGGCCTTGGGAACGTACCCTGGTCTAGGATGCAGAAAAGCCTTAACCATGCCAGGCGAAAATTCCAGGCACGAGGGTGAAACCGACAGAGCCTGTAAATCTCTGATTCTTTTTAAAGAGGAGATAGCAAGTAGAAAGATAGTTTTAAAAGTGAGAAACTTCTCAGGAACTTCTTCGATGGGCTCAAAAGGAGCTAGGGAAAGACCTTCCAATACAACGGCTAGATCCCAGGTCGGCACCCTCGTACGAACTGCTGGCCTCAGCCTCAAAGTACCACGGAGGAAACGAGTTATAAGTGGGTGTCTCCCAAGAGAAACTCCACTAAAAGGGACGTGGTAAGCAGCTAGTGCCGCCACATATATCTAATATTCTAATAGATCTAATATTATCACATGGAATAGATGTTGATGCCGTTGAAATTCTGCAGCAGAGCGATGACATCTCAGACCATTATCTAGTCTCATGTAAATTACATTTAGCCAAGGCTGCAAAGCCGACTCCGTGTTATAAATATGTTAGACCTATAACTTCTGCCACTAAAGATTGCTTTATCAATAATCTTCCTAATAAGTTTCATCATCTCAGCATCCCGGATAGCTTAGAAGAACTCGATATTGCAACAGAAACTTTTAACTCTCTCTTTTCCAGCACTTTAGACGCAGTTGCTCCGTTGCGCTTAAAGAAGATTAAAGAAAATAGTCCAACGGCGTGGTACAACGAGCACACTCAGGCCCTTAAGAGAGCAGCCAGAAAAATGGAGCGCAACTGGAAGAAAACAAAACTAGAGGTATTTCGGATTTAATGGAAAGAGAGCTCGATTGCTTACAGAGAGGCTTTAAAAGCTGCTAGATCTGCTTATTTTTCAACCCTATTAGAAGAAAATAAACATAATCCTAGGTATTTATTTGAAACAGTGGCTAATCTAACGAAAAAGAAAGCTTCAAGCACAGAAGTTTCCAAGCAACACAGCAGTAATGACTTTATGAACTTCTTCACTTATAAGATTGATAATATCAGGGACAAAATTATAACTATGCAACCGTCTACTACAGTATCGCATCAGGGAGTGCATTGTAGTCTCCCTGAGGAAAAATTGTATTCATTTGTTGCTATAGGAGAGGAAGAATTCTGCAAACTCGTTAATTCATCTAAATCGACAACTTGTATGTTAGACCCTATACCGACTAAGCTATTGAAAGAGATGCTTCCAGAGATCATAGATCCTCTTCTTAATATCATTAATTCGTCTTTGTCTCTAGGATACGTACCAAAAACTTTGAAGCTGGCTATGATAAAACCGCTTGTTAAAAAAACGCAACTTGATCCTTCAGAGTTAGTCAATTACAGGCCGATCTCAAATCTGCCTTTTCTGTCAAAGATATTAGAAAAAGCAGTATCCTCACAACTGTGTTCCTTTCTTGAAAGAAATGATATCTGCGAGGATTTTTAGTCAGGATTTAGACCGCACCATAGTACTGAGACAGCTCTCATTAGAGTTACAAATGATTTACTTTTATCATCCGATCGTGGTTGTATCTCTCTATTAGTGTTACTTGATCTTAGTGCTGCATTTGACACAATTGACCACAACATTCTTTTAAATAGACTGGAAAACTATGTTGGCATTAGTGGAATTGCACTAGCATGGTTTAAATCATACTTATCTGACCGTTATCAGTTTGTAGCAGTAAATGAAGAGATGTCTTATCGATCACAAGTTCAGTATGGCGTACCACAAGGCTCAGTACTAGGACCGCTGCTGTTCACTCTGTACATGCTACCATTAGGACATATCATTAGGAAACATGGAATTAGCTTTCATTGTTATGCCGATGATACTCAGCTGTATATTTCTTCAAAACCTAACGAAACTTACCAATTCACAAAATTAACGGAATGCATAGCTGATATAAAAAATTGGATGACTAGTAATTTCCTACTACTAAACTCTGAAAAAACAGAGATTCTAATTATTGGACAAAAAACTTCCACACGTAATAACCTAGAATACTGTCTAACACTTGATGGCTGCTCTGTTAAGTCTTCGTCGTCGGTTAGGAACCTGGGTGTGCTTTTTGATAGCAATCTTTCATTTGAAAGTCACGTGTCTAGTATCTGTAAAACCGCATTTTTCCATCTTAAAAATATATCTAAATTACGACATATGCTCTCATTAACAAATGCGGAACAATTAGTTCATGCTTTCATGACATCAAGACTAGATTATTGTAATGCTCTACTGGGTGGTTGCCCTGCACTCTTAATAAATAAACTACAGCTGGTCCAAAACGCAGCCGCTCGAGTTCTTACTAGAACCAGGAAATATGACCATATTAGCCCGGTTCTGTCAACACTGCATTGGCTGCCTATTAAACATCGTATAAATTTTAAAATATTGTTGATTACTTACAAAGCACTAAATGGTTTAGCTCCGCAGTACTTGAGCGAGCTCTTAACGCATTGTAGTCCTTCACGTCTATTGCGATCTCAAACTTCGGGCAAGTTGATAATACCTAGAATATCAAAATCGACTGCGGGCGGTAGATCCTTTTCCTATTTAGCACCAAAACTTTGGAACAGTCTTCCTACCATTGTCCGGGAAGCAGACACACTCTGTCAGTTCAAAGCTAGACTAAAAACACATCTCTTTGACCTAGCATACACATAATATATTATAGACTTCTATAATTCAATGTTAGGCTGCATAGATTAGGTCAGCCGGAACTGGGAACACTTCCCTTAAATCCTGATGTACTCGTTACATCATCATAAGAAGAATGGCATCTACGCTAATTTTAGTGTCTTTGTTTATCCCGAGGTTTTCCCGCAGCCTACCGGATCCAGGCCGTATCCAGATCTGACTAGGAGCTTTGCCTGGACCCGATGACAACGCAGTGCTGAAGTGCCAACTAGCCTCTCCCTATGGAGGATCCCTTTCCCACTCTACAGATAAAATGTTGTGATTCCGGTTCGCGTACCCACCCCGAAGTGATAAAATAAAACAAAATTCTGTATCAAATTACAGTTACTGTAAATCCGGCCTCTAGTTCATAAACGCCAGAGGAGAACTGGCCCCCGACTGAGCCTGGGTTCTCCCAAGGTTTTTTTTTCTCCTGTAGGTCACCTGATGGAGTTTTAGGACACCAGTAGGTCACTTGATGGAGTTTTTCGGTTCCTTGCCACTGTTGCCTTTGGCTTGCTCAGTTGGGGATATTCAAAATAATTAACCAAGCATTAATACCATTGATCAGCCCTACCAAACGTGGATGTTTTTTTCACTAAGAAACAAGCATTGTTATGTTATTTGATTGATATTGTGAAGCTGCTTTGATGCAATTTATATTGTGAAAAGCGCTATATAAATACACTTGACTTGACTTGACTTGACATACACCTTCAGTGTGGAGGGGGATAACCCTGTGGAGAAGCGCTCCTGCAGGAAATCCAGCACTGCACCCACTGGGCAGTTAACTGGGTCCTGCAGGTGTTCTCCACACCAAGAAGTGAAAAGTTTCCACTTCAAGGCATAAAGCTTCCTCGTGGATGGAGCTCTGGAGTGAAGAATGGTCTCAACAACCTCAGTTGAGAGACCAGAATCTATGAGCTGGGCCCCCTCAGAGGCCAAGCCCACAACTTCCACAGCTCTGGGCGGGGGTGAAATATCGTGCCACCCGCCTGAGAGAGTAGATCCCTCCTGACCGGGAGCTCCAAAGGAGAGCCGTCCAGGAGAGAAATCAGGTCCCTGAACCATACTCGGGCCGGCCAGAACGGGGCTACTAATAGTAGGCTGACCCCGTTCCGGCGAACCCTCTCCAGAACTCCTGGTAGCAGAGCAATCGGGGGAAAGGCGTACAGGCGTGACCTCGGCCACGGCTGTACCATAGCGTCCAACCCCAGAGGGGCTGGAAGACTGATGGAGAACCACAGATGACAATGCGTGGTCTCCTTGGAAGCGAATAGGTCCACCTCGGCGCGACCGAAACTCAACCAAAGGAGCTCCACCACCTCGGGGTGGAGTCTCCATTCCCCCGGCCTCGGCCCCTGCCTTGACAGGGAGTCCGCTACCACATTTAAATACCCGGGAAGACACATTGCTCTCAGTGATAGTAGCTTCCCCTGGGACCACAGGATGATCTGACGGGCCAACTTGTAAAGCCGGCGAGACCGCAGGCTCCCCTGATGATTGATATAAGAGACCACCGACGTGTTGTCTGACTGAACTAACACATGATGACCTCTCAGGTCTGCTAGGAAGTGCTTCAGAGCCTGAAACACCGCCAACATCTCCAGGCAGTTTATGTGCCAAGAAAGATGATAGTCCTGCCACAGACCTTGGGCTGGACGACCACTCATGACCGCCCCCCACCCTGTGAGGGAGGCATCCGTCGTTAGCGTTACGCGACGACAAAGAGCCCCCAGCACCGGACCTTTGGACAGGAACCAAGTTTCTTTCCACATGACCAGAGCACGAAGGCAGCGCCGCGTGACTTTGATCAAGCGGAGCGGATTTCCCCTCGATTTGCCACCACTGCAACGGTCTCATGTACAACAGGCCGCAAGGTAAAACGTTGGACGCTGCTGCCATCAGACCCAACAGTCTCTGAAACTGCTTCACAGTGAGTAGCTGGCCTAGCCTTACTTGTTTCACGGCTGAGAGAATCGAAGCGATGCGGGTCGGAGAGAGTCGCGCCCGCATCGAGACCGAATCCCAAACGACACCCAGAAAAGTGGTCTTCTGGGAGGGAGATAATAGACTTTTCTTTGCGTTCAGCCTCAACCCCAACTTTCTGATATGAGCAAGGATGACATCTCGATGCCGAACCGCCATCTGCTCCGTCTGAGCTAAAATCAACCAATCGTCGATATAGTTGAGAATACGAATGCCCTGAAGCTTCAGAGGCACTAGTGCTGCATCCATACATTTCGTGAAAGTGCGGGGAGATAAGGCTAGGCCAAATGGAAGAACCCTGTATTGGTACGCCTCGCCCCCGAAGGCGAACCTCAGGAACTTCCTGTGTTGTGGAAGGATGGAAATGTGGAAGTACTCGTCCTTTAGATCCATCGTGACAAACCAGTCCTCGGATCTGATTTGAGACACGATCTGCTTGATAGTGAGCATCTTGAATTTTAGCTTCCCTACCGAGCGATTCAATAGGCGCAGGTCTAAAATTGGACGCAACCCCCCATCCTTCTTCGGAACGATGAAATATCGGCTGTAATAAACTGACTCCAAACTGGGAGGAGGAACCCGTTCTATAGCCTCCTTTTGAAGGAGCGTTTTCACCTGTTGTTCCAATACCAGAGCCTGCTCGGGGCCCACCACTGTGTGCAGAACCCCTTTGAATTTCGGTGGACGACACCTGAACTGGATAGCACAACCCTTTTCTACTGTCTGCAGGACCCAATGAGATATTCTCGGAAGGCTTTTCCACTCTGCCAGAAAATCTACTAAGGGTACCAGCCTCTCGAGACTGGCCTCTGGTGTAACTTGAGCAGCAAACACAGCGCCCTGTAATGGCGCACCGGCAGGGAACGACTGGTTTGACTGCTC
This sequence comes from Meda fulgida, assembly GCA_030578275.1. NCBI lineage: Eukaryota > Metazoa > Chordata > Actinopteri > Cypriniformes > Leuciscidae > Meda > Meda fulgida. The sequence goes on from CM060622.1 coordinate 35,016,719, forward strand.
TGAAACCCTCCTCAGACGGAGCGAGCGTCCCTCGGGAAAGCGCTCGCTGGGACCGTCTACGCCCCGGCACAAAGGCGGGGTTGGCAGAACGGCCCCCTGAGGGCACCGAGGAAGAATGGGCACCGTAAAGAGAGGTGAAATCCTTTCCGCCTCGGTTGGGACCACCCTCAACATCCTGAACGCCTCGGCGTCAGGACTTCTTCTTAGCCGAAGCCTTCTTAGACAATAACACTGTCCTCAGATCAGCCCTATTGCTAGAAGGCTTCGGCTGAGAGTGCCGCACCTGAGCCCACTGTCCAGCAGGGGGAGCACAAGACGCGACACTCTGCTTCTGCTGCGCTCTATGAGATGAACTTGTAAACGGCCGGGGCTGCTCCCGCCCAGCAGCCCCAGAGACGTGAACTTTTAACGGGAGACATTTTTTGAAAGCTGCAGCTTGTTTTTTCTCTTCCTGGAATTTGTCCATAACAGAATTAACAGCTTCGCCAAATAACCCCGAAGGAGAGAGAGGAGCATCTAAAAGAAAAGTTTTTTCTTTCTCTTTCATGTTAGTTTGATTTAACCAAAGATGTCTTTCTGCGGCCACCAGAGCAGCCATAGATCGACCCATTAGCTTGGCCGATTCTCTGGTGGCGCGCAGGGATAAATCAGCAGCCTGACGCAGTTCTCGAATTACGTCAGCACTGACTTCCTCACTCTCACTCACGTCCTTTAGCAGGTCAGCCTGGTATGCCTGCAAGATTGACATTGTATGCAGGCATGACGCAGCCTGACCTGCAGCCGAATATGCTTTACCCACCAAAGCAGATGTATTTCTGAGGGGCTTGGTGGGTAATACCGGTGTTTTAAAAGATGACGCCGCCTCGGGAGAGAGATGGCTCGGGAGCGTCTCTTCCACGCGAGGCAAAGTGCCATAACCATAAAATTTAGCCCCCATTATATTAGAATATGTAGATGTCTGGGGACTAAATATTCTATATGAAACCGGTTTCTTCCACGATCTCGACACCTCAGTGTGGAGATCGTTAAAGAACGGCAGACACCGGCGTGGAGGCTGCACACGTGACGGCAAAAATCTTTCATCTAATTTAGATCTAGAAACAGATTCCTGTCTAGTCACTGGCCACTCAATACTGAGTTTATCAACAGCCCTAGTCAATACCTCCATTAATTCATCACTTTCGGGAGTGTGGGGTGGCGAATCCTCCACCTCTCCCTCAACACTGACAACATCCAGCTCCTCAGAACTGGATAGCTGCAGTGTTGGTGCCTCAACCCGAGCAGAAGAAACCGCAGCGCGTGCTTCCGAACTCGGGACTGAGGCACTGGATCTCACAGGTGAAGGGAGAGATAAGGCAGCGCCCGTCTCAACCCCCGCTGAGAGATCCATCTGCGATCCCCACGATAAGCGCCGCCGCTCTGCCTCAACAGAAGCGGGACCCGAACCGTGGGGAGCGCGCACCGAACCGCTCTCTTTAAAGAGCGGAGACGCTCGCAAGACGCTCGCATTGGAGACGCTCGCATTAACGGCAGATGCTCGCAATGCTCACAGTCAGCTCCCTCGAGAGCTGGGCATGCTGCACTCCCAAACAAACAACACAAAGAACGTGTGTATCCCCACCCGTTAAATAGCGCGGGCAGGGAGTAACACACTTCTTAAATTGCTGCTCGTTCGCCATTCTCTCAAATATATATATATATATATATATATATATATATATATATATATATATATATATATATATATAAATTGTTTGTGTGGTGCAGAGTATGTAGGACAGACAATATCACACAAGGACAGATTCACATGTAGCGCGACTGAAGGCACAGAAGCTAATGCGCTTGTGTTTTGGGGTGCTTTTATAGTTCCTGGTTGATTACGTCTCCCGCCTATGACGTTTCATCTCTCTATTGGACTGATTCCATACGTGCTTCATGACGCACAACGCAGGGGCGTTCCCACAGCGTTTGACGCAGCTCGAAGTTCCCTTGAAAGGGAACTATGCTTCTAACCACAGGTCAAGACCTGTCGTTCCAACCACAAAACTTTGCGATGCTGTTTGCAAATGTTCGTTGGAACGATAGTTTCAGGAAACAACGACTCGTTGAACTATGCTGATGACGATGGAACTTGTGACCATGGTTTGCTAACGATGCTTTTGGGAAAACCCAAAACACCCCAGAACACCATTACGATTCACTGTCAAATTGGACAGATCTGATTAAGGCTGAATCTGAATATGCATAATTTCTTACAATTGTTGCCGACAACTCTATGTGAAAAGAGTAGTATTTCTGAATTTACAGTATTCATAAAACAAAAAGTAGGCAAAATATACCAGGCTAGTGCACATCCAATGGACACATTATACAATCCACTAATGGTCATGGTGTGGGGGATATATTTTTGGCACACTTTCGGCCCTTATACCAATTGAGTATTGCACTTTCTGTAAAGCTGCTTTGAGACAATGTGTATTGTGAAAAGTGCTATACAAATAAATTTGAATTGAATTGAATTGAGTATCGTTTTCAAATTCCACATCCTGAGTGTTTTTGCTGATCATGTCCATCCCATTATGACAGTGTACCATCTTCTGATAGCTGCTTGCAACAGAATAACGCACCATGTCACAAAGCTTAAATAACATCAAACTAATTTCTTGAAAATGACAATGAGTTCACTCTCCTCAAATGGTCTCACAGTCACCAGATCTCAATCCAATAGAGCACCTTTGGGATGTGGTGGAACTGGAGATTCGCATCATGGGTGTGCAGCCAACAAATCTGCAGCAACTGCAAGATGGAAAAGGGACCAAAAACTATGAGGAATGTGCAGCACCTTGTTAAATCTGTATGCCATGAAGAATTAAGGCTATTAAGGCAGTTCTGAAGGCAAGGGGGCCAAACACGGTAAGCTGTAGGCCTACCTAATAAATAAATTAATAAATAGATGTGAATTTTATAACAGTCAAAAGAAGAGAGTAGGTGATTTTGGACACAGAGCTGTTCTTGCATCAACAGTAAAAATGAACCAAGAACCAGAAGTGAGTGTGCAGAGGAATTAGCAGATGATGGGAAAAGTAAGTGACTAATGCAAAAGTCTTTCAAATTAAAATTATATTTTTAGGTTATACATAACTGTAAGTTGTGTGTGAACTAAATCTTCTGTAAAATTCAGTGGAAATTTTGAACATAATAAGAAATCCTACAATGTTGATGACTAGGTTTAATAATAATTCACAATATCAAACCTTTTCATCTTTATCCTTTTTTGTGTCTATAGGACATAAGCCTCTCTCCTTAAATGTGAATTTTGAGGAATTTGATGGAGCATATTAAATTGGAAATAAACAAATAAAAATGTACTTATGAAATAAAATAAAATAAACATTGGTCCACCGATCAGTACTTTTAATACTTATAGACTACTTATATTTTTGCTGGAGAAATATTTAATCAAAGTATATTGTATTTTATCTCAAATACATGATCTGTGTATTTAGCATGCATGCAATTACACAGATGAGTGTGAGATTTGTATGCATGTCTGGTCTTGCAGAACCTCGCGTTCTCATTTAATCTGTATCTCACTATTTCTCTCTCTTATTGCACAGTCTCTCTGTAAGAAGTTGAGTAATCTGAAATAAACCGCTCAGCACGTCAACATTCTTCACGTCAGATAAATCCAACTCCTCTGTTCCCCACATTTAATCCCCATCATCCTGCTTCACTCTTCTCTCCTCCAGTTCTATCCAGTTTCTATAAATGTGACTGGCAAACTCTAAACTGTTTATACTGTAAGTGCTACAAATAAGATAATTATTAACCGAAAGACAGGCAGATATTAATGATCAAATATTTAGCTGTAGTTATGTTTGAAAAAGCAGCAATTAATTCTGAGCATCCTGTCCTAGATGGCGCTCATTCGTTTCTCAAACGCGACCACCCTAAAACAGCACAAGAGGTTTGACAGATGTATTAGACAGACAGTCACTCCGTGTCATATCCTCACAGAGCTTTCATTGTCCCTAGCCTAGTGGTGGGGAATTTGAGGACATTTTAGAGCCAGAGCAGAGCAGAAATTAACAATCACGCGTCAGACTTAAGCGCCTTTCAAATTGCTCAATTAATAATTTCAAAAGGAGAAGAGTGGCCACAAAAGTAGCTGACCACAGAACACTTGTAACATTGCTCAGCAGACATTACGCAAAAATACTTCATCAGGCATTGTGGTCGTGTTGGTTCCCTCTCTTTCTTCTGCTCTCCTCTATGACACAAAAGAATGAGGCCATTGAAGAAACCTCTGTTGGCTGAATGACAAAGAGATGCTGTGCGCATTTATGTGTCTCAGTCACCAATTATATCATTCTTAAGACCATTACTAAATTTTATTACCCAAGATTCAGTTTCTAAGGGAACAAAACACTGATTGAAATATGGTTGGAGAACTTTTTGAAGTCCATTAGCATTGGATAAATAGAAAGATGATTTTTTTTTAACTTGGACATGGGACTGACACCAAGTTTGGTCCCTATCAGTTATATGTCTGGGAGATAAAGCAACCCTTCATCGCCTCTCTTCAAAGCATGACTGCTAAGGCTTTAGAAGTTGTAAACAGGACACTTGGAGTGGGAGTCTGTTAGATGTTCGGTATAAGGTACTCATAAGTAAAGGCATAAATGCAACATATTTATGTTTTAATTAAAGCATCAGGGTCTTTTAAATCTTATAAATGAACTTAATTCTATCCATTGCACTTATATTCACGTGAAATTCTGTGTTGCGTAATTCTGCATAAATTGTTATTTTCTGTCTGATGGTAACCTTGGACATTTCCTTGGATGTTTCCAGAAGACTTAAGGTTAGTATTTCATCTTAATGGCATTTTTCATCTTAATGGCATGATTGTAAATATTATTGTGTACCACATACTGCAGAGTTCTTCAGTTAATGAGAGCCAAGTGCCTAATGTAAGTCTATTATTTACTTATTATTACTATTTATTAACTTAAAAAAGTGTTTCCTAGCTCAGACAGATCATCAGAGTCATAGGAATAGCAATAAATTATATTATTAATGCATAAATACAAAGTGTTCAATGACAACACCCGAATTGGGACGCAGCCAAAGAATGGCACTGAAGTCCGTCGCTCTGACTACGTCACCTTCTTCGTTGCTCTGGTTGGTTGTAGCGCTATCCTATTGTGTGCAGAGGGAATTTGAAAGACAACCGTTTATCCCGCCCCTCGGATTGAGTTCTGCCAATGGTGTGTTCTCAGACCCAACATGTGGGTCTGGCTTGTCAGGGGTGTGTTTCCCATACAAGGATGTAGGTCACTCCAGAGAATGTCTAATATGGGGAGAACTTCCACTTTCAGTAAACTTCTGGGTTCTGAACTGGTTGCAGTTCCACTCTGGCTCTACATGAGGGCGCTCACAGGACGAGTGCAGAATGAATGGAGATCAATGGAGCTACACCCCTCAAAATCCACTTTTCTCAGGATATAATTTTTTGTCTAGTAATTTGAATGTTGTATTCAAAAGAAGATTTTTTCTTTCAAAAGAAGAAAGCACTTTCTTTTCTCTCAAGGCATCCACAACACAGCTGACACAGGTAAATACACATACCTTAACATTCTAGTCCAGCTTTGGATGCTACGATGCCATCAAGCGGTGTCTCTGTCGTAATCAGTCATTCACTGACCCAATCAGCGTTCATTATCAACAACAACTCAACCTGTACGAAATCAAAAGGACATAAGTACTCGTTCATTCAACTTTCGATCTATAATCCTTGTTGAACATGTTGCAAAACCTACATTAAAATCTGAGATTTCTCAACGGCAATCGGGTGAAAGAGACAAATTTAGCCGTCTAGCTCCATAGACTCCCATTCATTTTGCACTCGGGTGATCGCCCCCAGTGGAACTCTGGTGGAACTACAACCAAAATTCGGTACAATAGAACTTAATAGGGAGTGGCCAGGCTTTCCATAGACGGGCTTTGGTAACTCGCTGCTTAACTACCATAGTACGATTCATTGTTTAAGAAATCAATAGCTTGTCACGACTGTTTCCTGAAACCATATTGTCGCAAATTGGTCGTTCAACCGCGTTGGTTTATGACGTCACGCACGTGGTGGAGTATAACTTCTTTTAATGAAACTGTTTGAGATTGAATGAATGCTAGATGTTTTGATATAAATTACAGACATGGCATCTGAGGACTATTTCTCATTTTTCTCAGTTATTTTGCTTTATTTTCAGATTCAATCATAGGCTCGTTCTTATATAGTCAAGCACGTTGGCACATGCGCAGTCTCCAATAACGGTGCTTTAAATCTCTTGACAAACTAAAAGACATAAATGACATTTGTCCACATTTCATGCAATCAAGAAACCCCTGGGGTGCGTTTCCCGAAAGCATCTTTAGCCAACTATGGTCGCAAGTTCCGTCGTTATCAGCATAGTTTAACGAGTCTGTGTTTCCCGAAACCATCGTTCCAACGAACATTTGCAAACAGCATCGCAAAGTTGTGTGATTGGAACGACAGCTCTCGAGCTGTGGTTTGAAGCATAGTTTCTAGATTGCATGACATGTGGACTTAATAAATCCTTATCTTGAGCAAAATAAGCAAGCTGACATTCAGTATATATTTTAATACATACAAATGTCATTTGCGTCTTTTAGTTTGTCAAGAGATTTAAAGCACCATTATTGGAGACTGCGCATATGCGAACGTGCTCTACTATCTAAGAACGGGGCTATGATTGAATCTGGAAATAAAGCAAAATAACTGAGAAAAATTAGAAACAGTCCTCAGATGCCATGTCTGTAATTTATATCAAAACATTAATTAGATCTCAAACAGTTTAATTAAAATAAGTTATACTCCACCACGTGTGTGACGTCTGTCACGAAACTTCACATGGAACAGGGACAGTGGCGATCCAAACTCAGGCTTTATTATGAGGAGAATCCAGAGACAGGTACAAGGAAACAGGCAGGGGTCATAACCAGGTAAGCAGTCCAAACAAACATCAAATCCGTGCAGGGATAAGGCAAACGGAAAACCGGGTACAGGCAGATAATCAGGGAACCGAAACACTAGAATACGAGGAAACTCGAACAAGGCTAGGTAATGCAGTCAGACACATACAATCCTGAGCAATGGTACAAAGGGCCACTCAGGCTTCAGACAGGTGCGCTAAACAAGATAATAAAACACAGGTGCGTAAAATCAACCATAATCAGTCCAGGGTAAAATATAATGAAAACAATAAACTAGGAAGGAGTGCCCCCCAGAGGCTCAAGCGGGCACTCCAGCCGCAGATCGTCACATAACCCCCCCTCTAAGGAGCGGCTTCCAGACGCTCCTAAGAACTCCGGAGGGAGGTCGACGGGGGATGGGGTGGAGGGCCAGGCCCGTGGAGAGGCAGGAGGCCCTGGAGACCAGAGCAAGGCTGAGACCACGGGGAGCCACGCTCTGCAAGTAGCCAGGGCAGAGCATACTTGGCAAGAAGACAGGCTGGAGCACAAGCGACAGGAGAACAGGACGGAGCACACACAACACAGGACCAGGGCAGAGCAAACTCAACAGGGGACCAAGACCTAGGGAGCACATGGCTGGACAGGACCAATGACATGGAAAGCTCAGGTGGAGATAGCAGAACCAAGGTCCATGTAGGCGCCACCTCCATGATACTCTCAGGTGTAGGTGGTAGTGCAAAGGTCCACATAGATGCCACCTCCATGGCCCTCTTAGGGTACCTACTGCCCCCCCAAAAAAAGTTCTTGGGGAAATTTAAAGCTAAAGCCTCCGGGCTGGAAACCGCCACTGGAAAAGGCTCCCGAAGCTTGAGAGGCACAGGTAAGGCGAGGTGCAGAGGCGGGGCCGGCAGGGCGAGGCGTCTGGATACACTCACCGGAGCCTGGCGAGCCGAACGAGTCCTCCTCCGACGGCGAGTCACTGGGCTTGATTCAGTCACTTGGTCTGAATCACTCACTTTGCTAGATTCAGCACTGGACACACTTGACTCGGCGGCACTTGACTCACTTGATTCGGCGGCACTTGACTCACTTGATTCAGCGGCACTTGACTCACTTGATTCAGCGGTACCTGACTCACTTGATTCGGCGGCACTTGACTCACTTGATTCGGCAGCACTTGACTCACTTGATTCGGCTGGCACGCGCTCAGTAGAAAACTCTGGAGGCAGGAATATAACGGAGCTTACGTGAAGTGTTAGAACGTCAGGATTCACATGTTGCGTGGATACGGCGGACCCTTTACGAAGCGCTGGTTCAACTGGGCTTTCATGTAGCGCAAACTCGGCGGAGCACGTGTGAAGCGCTGGTTCACCGGGAGACAAATGATGCGTGGATTCAGTGGGTCCCTTGTAAAGTGGCGAATCGTCGGGTCCTTTGTGAAGAAAAAGTTCCAAAAAATCCACAGTAAAAAGCAAACCGCTCATGGAAAGGGCCAGGTCAGTATATTGGGTAAGAGTCCACCTTGAACTCGGGAACGGTATAGCAGAGCCGAGCGGTTCAGACAGTCCTCCCCGAAAGAACATCATTAAACAGAAATCATCCAAGTAGGACTGACGAGAGAGCTTCAAAAAATCTGTCACAAAAACCTTGAGTGGACGTTCTCCTTGACGGAGGCTTACGATCTGCGCTGTGGGATCCATATCGAGGTCTGCGTTCCTCTCAGCCGCTGGATCAGAAGTGGCTCAGGATTCTGTCACAAAACTGCACATGGAACAGGGACAGTGGTGATCCAAACACAGGCTTTATTATGAGGAGAATCCAGAGACAGGTACAAGGAAACAGGCAGGGGTCATAACCAGGTAAGCAGTCCAAACAAACATCAAATCCGTGCAGGGATAAGGCAAACGGGAAACCGGGAACAGGCAGATAATCAGGGAACCGAAACACTAGAATACGAGGAAACTCGAACAAGGCTAGGTAATGCAGTCAGACACATACAATCCTGAGCAATGGTACAAAGGGCCACTCAGGCTTAAGACAGGTGCGCTAAACAAGATAATAAAACACAGGTGCGTAAAATCAACCACAATCAGTCCAGGGTAAAACATAATGAAAACAATAAACTAGGAAGGAGTGCCCCCCAGAGGCTCAAGCGGGCACTCCAGCCGCAGATCGTCACAACGTCATAAACCAACGCGGTTGAATGACCAATTTGCGACAGTATGGTTTCGGGAAACAGTCGTGACTAGCTAGTTGATTTCTTCAACGATGCATCGTACTATGAAGTTGTTACGTCGTTGTACGGGAAACGCACCCCTGGCTAGTTAAGATGATCAGTGTGATTTGCATTGTTATCAGGAAAGCCAGCTATGTTGCAAATGATCACTTTTGAATTTGCTCAAAGAAGAGTGTCAGCTTACATCTTTAATTTTATTTTAAATGCAATTGCTAACACTCACTTTTTGTATTTGTTTTCTTGCTCTGATTGTGTTCTTAAATACTTAAGTACACTTTAGAAAATGATTAGCTTTTAACATTTGTGACCCTGGACCCTGGTCACATGGGTACATTTTTTGACATTGAGATTTAAACATCATATGAAAGCTGAATAAATACGTTTCCATTGATTAATGGTTTGTTAGGATAGGACAATGTTTGGCCGAGACACAACTATTTGAAAATCTGGAATCTGAGGGTTCCAAAAATCGAAACATTGAGAAAATTGCCTTAAAAGTTGTCCATTTATGTTGGCGATTGTGCTGCATTCACTCACAAAAATAAATGCTTTATTGTTGGCTATTGCCACAAATATACCCGTGCTACTTGTGACTGGTTTTGTGATCCAGGGTCACATTTTATAAAGATACGAACTTGATTTAAAAATACCTTTTTCTTTTAACTATGATATATGCCAGTAACATAATAACTGGTTCATAACATATATCTCCCCCCAAAAGCTAAAGGCTATGTTCAAAGGATATGTTCAAAAACTGTTTATTACGACAATTGGAGTTTATAGGTGCTTGCAGACAACACCTTTTTTTCTTTTCTTTTTTTCAGTGCACCACATCTCTGTGTTCAAGTCTAAGCTAGCAGCATGCATGTGAAGCACAGTGTTTGGTATGAGGGAAGAGGAGCACAGAGAAATAAAGGGTATTAGAGTGGTATGGTGACGGTGGGCCTTAGGCACGACTGCGTCTTTCAAGTGGAGGAGGGCATATCTGGGCATGCAAGTCGGCTGATGGAGACCTCCGTCAGTACATTCTAGACTGAGTCCCAAGGTTGCATCTTATAGGGTGTTGGCTAGATTCCAAGTGGCCTGTTTGTGCAGGTGCATCATAAATGTCCTGGAGGCCCATCTCATGTCAAATGAACAGGTGAGCAATAAGGAGCACTGCATATCCTCATGTGAGCACTGTGGGGATAGCTCTGATCATCAGAGGTGTATCACTTCAGGGCAACGGAGGTTAGATTTTATACAGGTGCTCTGCCTCTCCCCATACTCTCTTATTCCAGCTTCTGGTCATGTTTCGGGCATCTAATATCACAAAACGAATTCAGAAAACAGAAAAGTCCTTTGGAAGAACCACCTGCACTGAGCTGACTTTATCGGGAAATGTATGGCTGCTTTTATGTCTTTGTGAGTGGCATGTGCTTGTCTGGCAGGTAAGAGTCCTTATTATGATTACATTCATCATCTTTTTGGCTATCTGCACATATTGGCTCTCTCATAGACTCTCTGATCTCTGTGAAGTGGTCTGTCTCTTTTTCTGAAGCTGTTGAACATCTCTTAGATGCTAAGTGGACCTGCTGACACTTTCTATGCAGCTTGTCCAAGTGACTTTTTATTCCGCATAAAAGTACTTTCTAATCAAAGCAAGCCTCCTTTAATGCCAACATTGCAATTCTGTTGTTACAACCTGCATGCAAATAAGTATGAGGTGGTGAAAACCATGTAGCTCAATCTGCTTAAAACTACATTAAAAGCAATAGGATTTATGTCACTACCTTCTCTCTTGTTCTATTCGTGTCATCTATATTTTTTGTACTGCAGGGGTTTTCCAACGCGCTAAAAGACCGCAAAGAGAATGTTTGGGAGTTTGATAGAAATATGAAAGAAGGAAAGATTTACAAATTGTATATTTGGAGTTGTCAACGTTACTAGTTAGAAGTTTTTCATTTAAATTAAGCTATTAATTAAATATGTTTAACAGAATACTTTTATATTATTACAGTTTCATTCTACTTTCAAGAAGTATAGTCGGAAAGTCATTAAATTATTCATGAATCATTATTTTATTATAGTGACAGCATTCCATTGTAAGAACTAAAAACAAGCTCTATTTTTATTTTTAAGGTTTACACATCAGATTCTTATTATTTTTTTAAAACCTCAACTTAATATAAAGTAAAATTTGTCCATGTAATTAAAAAGCAAGAGCTTTTTAATGAGCAACAGTATATTGGCTTTAGTATATTGGCAGTATAAAAGCCAGTTTAGAAATGTATATAAAAAAAGAAATAAGTATAATCTTTTAAAAGGATTGCCTAGTTCGGAAATGAAAATTCTGAAAATAATCAAACCTGTATGAATTTCTTTCTTATGCGGAACATAAAATAAGATATTTTGAGAAATGTTTCAGTGTTTCTTGGCCATACAATAAAAGTCAGTGGTCATCAAAACTGTCTGGCTACCAACATTCTTTAAAATATCTTCTTTAATGTACTACAGACTTCACTTCCTGCTCGATGCTGTTCGGACGCTCTTGCTTACTGCTCCGCGCTTTGCTCTATCGCTTTTATATTTTTATATTTTATCTCCTTTTATCACCTAATTTTAACTTCAGCAAATCAGCACAGTGCTCAAACGCTTGGATTACTACAAAAAAAAGCAGAATTATTTTTATTCGACCAGCCTCCCACTGAAAGCTTACATTCCGGGGATGAGAAAACACAACTGCCTACATTCATAAGGATAAGAAAATACCTCCTCTGGAATCTACTTGCTGCTCTAACTGCCACAGACTTCTACAAAGGATTGCAGTTCTTGAAACAAAGTTAATTGCGGGACCACCAAACCAGACGGGACACACAACAGAGCTTCGTCATGGACGCCCTCAGCATACAGCCGGTGAGTCCCATGAATCTCATGCTCCTCGACAGGCTATACTGAGTGTAGAGAAACAAGCCGATCGACTTACAAATCAATGGTACAAACAGGGAGCGAGACCCAAAGGCACTCGAGACATCAGATTGTCACGAGCATCATATATTGCTGCAGTAACATCCTCTACCCCAGATACGGCTCTGACAAGGATTGCAAACACTGGTCTCCTACCACCACCTATACATCTTGAGAACAGATTTGAAGTATTAATGAATGAGGAATCCCCAAATTTGATGAATGTGATCGAACACAGACTGAATCAGCCTGTAGCTAACACTGATGCTAACTGGCGCTCGAGGTCGAACAGACAGCGGCACTCAGCTCAGAGCGCAGCCGGACCCAGGACTCTGATAGTGGGCGACTCCATAATCAGAAACATTAGTAGCAAAGATACAACAACATGCTGCCATCCACAAGCAACAACTTCTGATGTAAAAAGAGAACTTCAGGACATTCTGATGAAACATAAGACTGCAAATCGACTCATCATTCATGTGGGGAAGAATGATATTCATAAAGAACAGTCGGAACTCCTTAAGAAGGATTTCAATGAACTTTTTGAAACACTTAAAAGACTGAAAGTTCAAACATTCATCAGTGGACCACTCCCAGCAAGAGTAACAAACAGGTTTTCACGGTTGCTTGGGCTTAATACTTGGCTGCAAAAAACCTGCAATATAAAAGGAGTGAACTTCATTGACAACTTCAATCTTTTCTGGAGTCAGAGGCAACTGTTTCAACAGGATGGCCACCACCCAAACAAACTTGGTTCAAGAGTGCTAAAGGACAATATCTACTTCTCCCTCCGTCATCCTTCTGCAATGTGTGCCAATCCACTCAACCTGAATGGCACACACACACCTGGATACAGTATGAATGACCACAGGATTTCACTTCAGCACCTGAATGGGCATGCGGTTGACACATCACACAAGGACAATGATAACACCACTCAGCCACAACAACCTCTGCTGAGCCCTGCCCACAGAGCTCACCACAGACAGACCGTGACATACTAGCACTGCTCCAAGATTCAGCACCCAAGGACGACTTTCTGGAAAACCGCGAGGGAAACCAGGACAGCATATTACAGCCTCCAATAACACCAGAGCAACAGCCCCTCTCACCAGACAGTTTCTCCATCTCTCCAGCATCTCCACTTCTGCGCTTCTCAGAGAAAATGGAACAACTGGTGTATGCTGGAACTAGACTATCCCACTCTTTTGCTGCAAGCCCCCAGATACCAACCAAAAAACAGCAGGCCCCACAACCACCAAAGCCTGCAGGCCCAGCTCGCCCTTCCCCTCCTCCTGTGAGAGCTCTTCGGCCTCTGCCACAGCGCCAGGGCACACACCCTCCTCCATCGGCTCGAGGTGAACCAAAAATAACTGATACCAGCTCTCAGTGATATGTGTCGGGTCCCCGCTATGATAACAATAACTTTCTCAAATGTTTACAGAACAAGCGGGAACCCAGTGTGCCTGTATCTTTATCTTTCTCTATTGCTGTTCGATTACATGATAGAAAGTCTAAGGCCTTCAAAAGCCGTACCGCAAACCCATCTAATCTGGTGCCTATTACATGCCAAACTAAGATTGCTGTGGGGACAAAAAGTAAGACTGTTAAGTTAGCACTTTTAAACATCCGCTCACTTAAAAATAAATCACTTCTAGTCAACGACTTAATAACCACATACAACCTGGATTTTATGTTGCTAAATGAAACTAGAAGACAGCTGCAGTGCAACAGTCCTCAATGAAACAGCCCCTCCTAACTTTACTTTTATGAGTGTCTGCAGAGCTGTAAGAAGAGGTGGAGGTTAAGCTGCTCTTTTTAAAGCTGTCTATCAATGTAAGCAAATATCATTTGGGAATTACCCGTCTTTTGAATATCTGGGTATTGTGTTAAAAGGTGCTCCACGCATTTTACTTATCATTGTTTACAGGCCTCCAAAATACTCTCCAGCCTTTGCTGAAGACTTTACAGAACTGTTATCAACAATTTCCTCAGAGTTTGACCGTTTTGCTATTGCTGGAGATTTTAACATTCACATAGATAATGCAGAAACCAATATGGCAAAAGAAATCAAAACTGTTTTAAAAACTTTTGAGCTGATTCAGCACGTACATGGACCCACACACTCTAGATGTACTTATCAGTAAGGGTCTAAACATTTCATCGATTGTTATTAAGGACGTAGCACTGTCTGATCATTTTTGTATTTTCTTTGATATATTGATCTCTCCTGCCATTGAAGCTAGATCTGTGTCTGTCAAAAAGAGATGCTTAAATGAGAACACTAGTGTACTATTTATGAAGGCTATATCTTTAACACCAAGCATATCTGCTGACTCTGTTGATTTTCTCCTTGATTCTTTTAACTCAAAAGTTAAGAGTGTAATTGATGATATTTCTCCTGTGAAAGTCAGGAAGAAGAATGGCAGACAGAAAGCACCTTGGAGAAACTCAACAGCAGTGCAAAATATGAAAAGACAATGCAGAAAAGCAGAGCGCATGTGGCGGAAGACAAAACTTGTAGTCCATTATAACATCTACAAAGACAGCATCCATGCTTTCAATAAGGAACTAGGCAAAGCTAGACAGACTTTCTTCTCAAATATTATAAACAGCAATATAAACAACACACGCACTCTTTTTGCTACTGTAGAGAGACTGACAAACCCCCCAGGCCAGATTCCCAGTGAAATGCTCTCAGAGAGCAAGTGCAGTGAGTTTGCTTCTTTTCTTCTCTGAGAAAATCAATAATATCAGAAAGGTGATCAGCCCATCCTTGAGCCGCACTGGGGTCAGAAAGATCAGACAACAGCCTGAGAAAGTAGTCACTATGTCTGATTTCAAAGAAATTGATGGCAAAATTTTGGAAGAAATCATACAGCACCTTAAAACATCAACCTGCGCCCTTGACGCACCTCCCACATCTTTCTTCAAAACTGTGTTACACAGCTTAAAAGCAGATCTCCTAGAAGTGGTAAATGCCTCACTTCTCTCTGGGAGTTTTCCGAACTCCCTGAAAACTGCAGTTGTCAAGCCTCTCCTGAAAAAGAGCAATCAAGCCCCTCCTGAAAAAGGGCAATCTGGATAAGACCATATTAAACAACTATAGACCGATCTCAAATCTTCCTTTCATAGGCAAGATCATTAAAAAAGTTGCCTTCAATCAGCTGAACAAATTCTTAAGCTCGAATGGATACTTTGACTACTTTCAATCTGGTTTCCGACCACATCACAGCACAGAGACAGCGCTCATAAAGATAATAAACGATATTCGCTTAAATACTGACACAAGCAAATTATCAGTTCTAGTACTACTCGACCTCAGTGCTGCATTTGACACTGTCGATCACAACATACTTCTTGACAGGTTGGAAAACTGGGTCGGGCTTTCTGGGATAGTCCTAAAATGGTTCAGGTCATACTTAGAAGGGAGAGGTTATTATGTGACTATAGGAGAGCATAAGTCTGAGTGGACATCCATGACATGCGGAGTCCCTCAAGGCTCAATTCTTGCGCCACTCCTATTCAACCTGTACATGCTCCCAATGAGCCAAATAATGAGAAAGAACCAAATCTCTTACCACAGCTATGCAGACGACACACAGCTCTACTTAGCCCTATCGCCTAACGATTACAGCCCCATTGACTCCCTTTGCCAATGCATTGATGAAGTAAACAATTGGATGTGCCAAAACTTTCCTCAGTTAAACAAAGACAAAACTGAAGTCATTGCGTTTGGAAACAAAGATGAAGTTCTCAAGGTGAACGCTTACCTTCAGTCTAGGGGTCAAACAACTAAAAATCAAGTCAGGAATCTGGGTGTGTCTCTAGAGTCAGACCTTAGTTTCAGTAGTCATGTCAAAGCAATAACTAAATCAGCATACTATCATCTGAAAAATATTGCAAGAATTAGATGCTTTGTTTCCAGTCAAGACTTAGAGAAATTTGTGCATGCTTTCATCACCAGCAGGGTGGGTTATTGTAATGGACTCCTCACTGGCCTTCCTAAAAAGACCATTAGACAGTTGCAGCTCATACAGAACGCTGCTGCCAGGATTCTGAGCAGAACCAGAAAATATGAACATATCACACCAGTCCTCAGGTCTTTACACTGGCTGCCAGTTACATATCGAATTGATTTTAAAGTATTATTACTGGTATATAAATCATTCAATGGCCTAGGACCTCAATACATTGCAGATATGCTCACTGAATATAAACCCAACAGATCACTCAGATCACTAGGATCACATCAGCTAGAAATACCAAGGGTTCACTCTAAGCATGGTGAGTGTGCTTTTAGCTACTATGCCAGCCGTAGCTGTAACCAGCTTCCAGAAGAGATCAGATGTGCTCCTACAGTAGTCACATTCAAATCCAGACTCAAAACACATCTGTTTACCTATGCATTTACTGAATGAGCACTGTGCCACTGCTCGTCCGACTGTTTGTACTGTATTTTATTTAATGTTTTAATTATTCTGATTTTATTTGATTATTTCTGTATTTTATCTTTTATTCTAAACTGTTTTAATTTTTCTGATTTCTTTTGTTTTAATTTCTTCTATGTAAAGCACTTTGAATTACCATTGTGTATGAAATGTGCTATATAAATAAACTTGCCTTGCCTTGCCTTGCCTTACAGAAGACAGAAACTCATACAGTTTTGAAGTGACATCACAGGTGAGTAAATGACAGAATTTTAATTTGTGGGTAAAATATTCATTTGATATTTTTTTCTACAGTATAAAGTCTACATTCTTTATATGTAGAAAAAAATGCTATATATAAAAATATTTGACATTCTATTCTAGTAAGAGGGTCCCTCACAAGAGGATCATCATGTTTGGGGGTCCTGGACATTAAAATGTTTGAAAACCCCTCACATATTATGTCCTGCTTCAGATTCCTCAGTTCACACTATCTCAGTAGGATTTCTTGACATGATGTCATTCATGACTCTCATTCTTCCTTTCTTTTTCTCTGGACACACACAGTGTTCTATGTCAGAACCTTAGTGGTTGACAGAGAAGACACAGGCTAACAAGACCCTGTAAAGCACCTAATTGGTAGTTCTGTCATGTAACTACCTGCATCTGAGTCAATGGCTACACAAAGACACCACTGAGTTCCTCGTTTTAACAGGTTTACATAGAAGGTGTTTGCTGGAGACTCAGCATATCACCAATCAAGATAAGATGTCCTTCATGTCACATGTATGGTCTGTCATAGTCATAGCCCATTATGCACTGAAGAAGAAAGGGCAGTGTAACATCTACACTGGTTCTTTAGTTTCTGAATCTGATATTTCATCTCTATTAAATTACTTTCTACTATATTGCTAAAGTGCCATAAATTGCTTTGTGAGTCAGTGTTGTGCAATTGTAATTTCCACAGATGTCTCAGTAATCATTGTGACTAACCAGCGGAAGGGTGAGATTTTTAGGGCTTAGGCCAAATCCTGCTCATTAATGCACAGAGGCAGCCAACCACCTCACAGGCCCGACAGAAACAGCATAAATCTGGACTTACCTCCCTAGTCATATCACAGCTAATAAAGGCACAGGAGTAGGAGTGTCCACGACAAAGTTTAAAACGCAAATGTCAATTTCTTAAAAATAAACACTCTGTATTCATGATGGTTTCATATGGTTATGGGAAAAAAAATCTATGGAGGAGGGAGCCAGATAGAAACCTAAAGCACAGCCAAGGCGAGGACCCATGGTGTAACTGATGGAGGGAGGAGCCATGGTGGAGTCAGGAAACCGACAGCGTATGAGACCGGAGAGTTGGAGACCTGGGCAGAGCTGATGAGATGAAAGAGACCTGAAGGACCTGAAGGCCAAGGCCAAGCCATGGTAATGAGTGGCCGAGATGGAACCAGGGTGCTGGAGTACTGAGGTGGAGCCGGAGGGAATGAGAAGCCCAATGGAACCGAAGGGGGATGAGGCACAGCCAATGGCCTGGAAGTCCGTGGCATAGGCAGAGCGACAAGTGGCAAAGCCTTTGTGGAGCCATGAAGCGAGGAGCCAAGGAGGAGCCGACTGGTCGACAGGTAGAGGTGGAGCCAGGGGGTCCATGTACCAAGCCCAAGTCCATGTGCTGCAGACCACAAAGCCCAAGGCGGATCCAAGCGCAGAGCCGAGCTAGCAAAGGAGGAGCCGAGGGACTGGATGGCTTAGGCAGACAAGGCGGGAAAGAGAGGTCGGGTGGGACCATCAGCGACGACAGAGACTTGGAACTGGACGTAACCAGCGGTAAGAGGAGATTTTGGGGACTCATATTTTCCAATCCATCAAATAATAATGTAGAAACCTGGCACACCCCACCCTTAGCAGCGGGAGTATGGGTAGGGCTCTCATCCATGCCCTTGTACTCCACGAGGACACCCATTGGGACGGACAGTGTTGCCAGCTCACTCACCTGCTCAGACTCTCTTTGGGGTTCGGGCTCCCGGACAAAGATGGCCTCAGTATTTAGCTGTCTTCGTGGCGGGCTCAGTCTCCCAGTCAGGGGTGGGCTCAGGCTCTTGGTCCATGATGAGCGTGACTGAAGTCTGGCTGGGCTCTGGGGCCAGTGGTGCTGGCGTTGGGCTCATTTGCAAGGCTGATGGTAAACGGGGATCCGCAGTTAGCCATAACCCTGACATTTATAATAAAAAAAATTAAATATTTTTATTTAAATATTGTAATTATAGTTTTTGGGGAGTCATAGCACATGACATTTTCCCAGAATGAACCTTACCTTGCCATAAAAAGGTCAAAGTATCTAATTTTCGTAAAACACTTTGATCTTGACAAGAGGGACAGGGGTCCTCTCTATGATATAATTTCCAGTTTTTGTTCAGCATGATTCTTCATGCAGATTGCACCATATGACTTTGATTTGGCAGACAAACATTTTTCAATAATAAGAAAATGAATTTTGCTCATCATAGAAGAGGTGTATGTGAATTACATTAAAAGTGTAAGTCATTGTATGTATGACTTACACTTTAATGCATTTTTGTATAGACGGAACAAAACAAATTAGCATCATGTCATTGATCCTAACACATTTGTAATGCAATCACGTTCTGGTTCACTGAGTTTCTCGGGCCACGAAGGATACAATGCTTAAACTGTGTTTCCAAACTGAAGGCAGCATTAACAGCAGATGCACAATGCAATTGAGTGAGTGTGTGTGTGTGTGTGTGTGTGTGTGTGTGTGTGTGTGTGTGTGTGTGTGTGTGTGTGTGTGTGTGTGTGTGTGTGTGTATCCAATGAAAGGAAAGCAACATCTTAATCTGAACCCAACACTTTATCACTTAGAGGTGTGATGCTTTAAGAGCCGAGGACCAGGTTAGTCAGGAACCCTGGAATGTTATTTTCATGGCCACAGCTGATTCTAGAATAGAGTCTGTATGTCATTCTCACCCACCATGCTACACTCGTATAGGGCTATCGAGTTTGAGTATGACTCACCTTCCAAATGCTTTATTTCATTCTCTCTCTCTCCATCACGCTCACTCTGCATCCATTCACAACGCACACACACTGTGGCAGTATAATGAAAATGCAGAAGGGAAAAAGATAGAGAGAATACTAAGATCAGTTGTTTACATCATGTTCTGCCACACACATTCCAAGCTGGAATGAGAATTTGGGGCCTTGGGAAATGTGGCTTATATATCTGATTGAAATGATACACCAAAGCAAACAGAACATAAATCAGATCTACAGCTTTTGATGTGAAGCATCAGCAAAATGTATGAATATTATCAAAACTGTAACCTTTAATAGTCGCTGTGAGAATGCAATTCTCAGTTTGTTCTGTTTTCTCAGTGAGAAAAGGCAACAAGACAAAGGATCTCAAATACTGCCTTCTTGTACATTCTCCCTGCACTGCATTTGAATCTTGTGGTCACTTCCAGCAGAGACACGTAAAGCTCCCAGGGTTCACTGGGGCTTACGGACTCCTCAGTTACAGCTGTATTTTGCTGCCATTGCTATAAAAAAAAGCCTGTTCGCATCATTCCTACAATGAAGTATTTTCATGTGCCATCATACATTTCATGTGCATTTGGAAAAAATATATTTGTAGCTTTATTTGAGATAGAGATATTTCATTTTAGTATTACTTACAAACTATTATAGTATTTATTAATATTTTGAATTAGCTTTAATTTTCATATTTTCAAATTTTAATTTAAGGTTTAGAATTTTTATTTTGTGTTTTATTTTTTATTTTTGTTCAATTGCATTGCATTAATTTAGCTATAATTTATATTTGTTTAAATGTTAGAACTTTTAGGCCTGGTTTCACAGACAGGGCTTAGTTTAAGCCAGGATTAGGCCTTAGTTCAATTAAGACACTTAAGTAGCTTTTATAAATGTGCCTCAGAAAGAAAAAAAAGTGCAAGTTGCTCTTATAAAACAGCTCAGACATGCATTTTAGTCTGGGACAAGCTTAGGCCTCGTCTGTGAAACCAGGCGTTAAAGTTTACGTTTTTTTTATCTAATGCTTATATTTTATTTTATTTTAGCTTTATTTCAATTAATGAAAAACGAAAATAATGAATTAACACTGTTTGAAATCTGGTATTAAAACCAAATCTGGACAGTTTTAGTCTTTCCACATTTAAGCAGATGCGTGCTGTACTTCTATGCCACCTTCATAGAAAATAGCTGCTAATGGACCAAGATGGCCGCTGAGTGAAATGGCTCGCCTAAAAGGAACTTTGATGAATGCCATTTAAAATGTATAAATATTTGTTTTGAGCATTGTCCAAGGCTCAGCTCCTGTGACTGGTGTAAAATCAAAGATGAAAAGACTGTTCAGAAGCCATTTTTGTCTTTGAAAATGTATTGAAAAATGTTCTGCAGTGTATCAAAATCTACTGGGAATAAGAGAAAGAGCACGACACGTGTTTTGTTTCAAATGAGAGTGTGTGTAGGTGTGTGGGGACTTGCTGACACTCTTATTTCTGCATTGAGACCCTGCCAAAGCGCCAGCTAGGCTGACGTGCATCTGAAATCTTATTTTCATTTAGTGTGCTAGTTAAGGGCTAGAGAGTTATGAGATATTATGAATTTGTTATGATTACGTACCTTTGTGTGGGCTCCAAATGACGTTGGCTACACTATTGACTGTGAATTGAATGTTTCAAGAGTCATTTCAAAATGATGAACTCTTCATTGAGTGTGTCTCAGTAAACTTTATTCAACTATCTATTCCACATTTTTTTCTTTATAACCCATGTTCGTAAAAAAACAGCCTTGAGCATATTTTGAGCACAGCCCTAATTAATTATATCAGTGCTTGTGCATTATTTTAAAATACTTTACTTTTATGAGAGGAAGGGTGAGCCCTAGCATTCTTAAAGATATTGCATGTAATTTTAAAAGTTAAATAGTTTAAGACACAAATAACACTTTAAGGTGGATATATGATTGTTGTGCTGTGTTTGCAGAGAGAGAAAAAGATAACAGACTTGTAGCCTATTACATTGACTAGTGCACATTTAGCAAAAACTTGTTTTACTTGCCAAGCCTTCTGAGACAATTTGATCACTGCTCAGAGAAACTAAAAGATGGAGAGAAAAAACACAGAAGGGAGGGAGGGAAATGGCAAATAAGCCCTTTATTACAGCATATCCTTTTTTTATAAACCACAAAAATAATGATAACTATAAAGATAACTAGTAACTATATAAGCAGATGATAATGTGACCCATTAGTAGGATCTAACACTGGAAAAATAAAAGGAGGAAAAATACCTTCTTGGGTCTGAGCTCACCAAATACATACAATCACAACTTATAATAGTATCTGGAGTCCCGGGTTCGGGGTCTCACACCTTGCATTAATCAAAAGGAAAAAAAGCCCCCCTGCGATGATCTCAAGCGCCCCCTTCCCAGCAAAGTCAGGCAAGAACATAAAAACTTAATTAACTGTTTAAATAAATATAATATTACATAAAATGAGATCCTAATTCTAAATAAAAATATTTTATAAACGAAATATTAATTTATTCTTTCATTTTAAAGTGGATCGATTTTTAATCATAGCATAAGAGATCAGACAATAACCTGACATGACCATCAGACAGGAGGTAGGCGGAGATTTCTATTGGCCAAGCAGCCTATCAGTGTGCATCTTGCAATTGCGTGATTCATCAGTGACGTCTAGATAGAATGATCGATTAAGACGTCTATACTCTTTGTTAAGACTACCATAAAAGAATATAAAAATGGATATCCGAAAATATATGACAAGTCGGTCCCGTAGTTTTCCAGATGCGACCATGCAACAACAACTGCAACCATCCAACAGCAACTAAGTAGACTTACCAGGTGCCAACACGACACCAACACCACTTCCCATGGCTTGAGCATTCCTGAACCCCCAAGAATGCCTCTCGATCTTGGTGAGGATAAACCGAATCAAGTTAAGTTGAGACGTTTTCCTCTTCGCCTTTGCGGCAACCAGCAACAGTCATTTGTTGCATCATGGTATACGTCACATGAGTGGTTGGAATACTCCGTGGAATCAGATGCTGCATTTTGTTTTTCGTGCAGAAAATACTTAATTTCACCATCAGACTCCGCTTTCACTGTAAGGGGCTTCAGTGATCGGAAGCACACAGTAGAGGCGGGAAAAGGCCTAAACAAACATGCTGCGTCAAAGGAACATATGACAAGCATGGCGCTCTGGAAAGAGAGAGAAAAACGGACTGAAAGTGGACAGGAGATTTCCACCCTAGTTAACAGTCTAGGAATCGTTACTATCTCTCCTCTATAGTGGACATGGTTGAATTTCTTGTAGTAAATCATTTGCCGCTCAGGGGAAGCACAGATGCATTTGATAGTCTAACAGAGTGGACTTTTCCTTTCATTATTTGAAAATTAGATTAGATTAGATTAGATCCTTTTATTAATCCTTTGCAAGAAATTACAGTGTCACAGCAGCTCTAAGACAGACCCAACACCATACATTCACTAAGAACATATTCATAAGTTAAGTTAAAATACAACAATCTAAAAAAAAGGGAAGTTATTTTGTGCATTATAGAGTCAGTAGCAGCTGGTATGAAGGACTTCCTATACTGCTCCGACTTGCACTTTGGTGTCATCAGTCTTTGACTGAAGGTGCTGCTGTTTCTCACCTTCAGGTGGTAGATTGGGTGTGCAGGGTTGGTCAATATTGATCTTAGTTTATTCAATGTTCTGGCCTCTGCCACTTGCTGAACCGTCTCTAGTTCAGCCCCGACCACCGAGCCAGCCTTCTTGATGAGCTTGTCCACTCTGCTTCTGTCTGCTGTGGGGACGCTGTCACCCCAACAAGCCACAGCAAAAAACAGAGCAAGGGTTGACAGACATCAAACGACCTTAGCTTCCTTAAAAAATAAAGTCGGCTTTTCCCCCTTGTGGTACACCGCCTCCATATGGCTCTTCCAGTCCAGCTTACTGTCAAGCTGCACACCAAGGTACTTGTGATTGGTCACCAGCTCCACCTCAGTGCCCCCGATGGTAATAGGTGTTGGTTGGATCCTCCTCCTCCCCCTCCTGAAGTCCACAACCATCTTCTTGGTTTTTGTGGTATTCAAATGGAGATGATTGTTCGCACTCCATTAGAAAAAGTTGTTGAGTGTTCCTCTGTACTCCTCCTCATTACCACTTCTTATAAGGCCGACAACTGTGGTGTCATCTGAAAATTTCTGCAAGAAGAATCTGTCGGTGTTGTGTTGAAAATCCGCTGTGTAGATGGTAAACGTTGAGTTATGCATATAACTACTGTTCCCAGAAGGAGAGAAACGAGGTACAACACATTACTATGGGATATCGCGCTCTAGCGCCATCTGCTGAAGACACTATTATTCACGCCTGAAAGGCCAATGACGCATGACGACGTGGGCGGGGGCCACAGCATATAAATACAGTCGAATGCGTCATTCCCTTTGTTCAGTCCAGCTCTTCACTGAACTAAACGTAAGGGACCAGCACCACCACATGATCCCTTTTTCAAGAGAGTGACGGCCCTTGGTCCAAAGCCCCTACAGTAAGCACAGATCGAGCCACCGTTTAGGCAGTAACATCTAGTCGGTAAAACTGAACAAATGTGTGCAGGGATGCCCAACTGGCTGCCGCACAAATGTTGTCTACTGACACCCCTCTAAACAACGCCCATGACGTTGCCATGCCTCTTGTAGCATGCGCCTGCACTCCGGCCGGCAGAGCTAACCCTTTACTTTTGTATGGAATTTAAATCACGATCCAATGTGAAAGACGCTGTTTAGACAGCGGTTTCCCCCAAACTGGGTTGGCAAAACACACAAAAAGTTGGTCGGATGAATGCACAGCCTGCGTTTGTTCAATAAACCTGCGCAAAACCTACACAGGACATAATGCATGGAGTCTCTCGTCCTCCTCTGAATCAATCGATAGATTTGACAGAGCTGGCAGCTCGAAGGAGAGCGCACTATACGCCCCTGACATGATTTTTGGTGTATACGCCGCGTTCGGACGCAACACTACTTTAGACCCATCCAGTGCAAACTGAATGCATGAGGGATGTACTGACAGCGCACGGAGATCTTTAACGCGTTTTGCCGATGCCAGCACCAGCAACAGGGCTGATTTGTGAGACAGCATTTTTAGACCCAATGATTCTAAGGGCTCAAATGGGGGTCCACACATAGCCTCCAAAACCACAGTCAAATCCCATGATGGTACCATTGACTTTATGACGGGGTTCACCCGTCTTGCTCCTTTAAGGAACCTAACGGCCAGCGGGTGCATGCTCGGCGCGGCCCCATTAATGCCCTCGCGACAGGCCGAAATGGCAGCTAAGTACACTTTTAGAGTGGAATGTGAGCGACCTTCCTCGAACAATTCCTGGAGAAAAGTCAATATTCCTGCAATCAGGCATTGACATGGCGATATTGACTTTTGTCCGCACCACTGTTCAAATATGCGCCATTTCGACGCGTAAAGCCCCCTCGTTCAAGGTACCCTAGCACTCTGTATCGTGGCCACAACATTGATTAGGAGACCTGCTGCTATTAGATTTTCCCTCTCAGTGGGTAGGCCCATAGATGCCACAATTCCGGTCGAGGATGTAGAATCTGACCTCCTGCTTGGGACAGCAGGTCCCTGCATTGGGGAAGACACCACGGTGTCCCTGACAGCAACGTCATGATGCCTGTGTACCACGTTTTCGTTGGCCAGCACGGGGCTATTAAAATTAGTGACAGAACCACCTGGCGTACTCTGTCCAGAGTGGGCTGTATCAGGTGTATCAGCGGAAACGCGTACAGCAGAGTTTTGGGCCATGAATGAGACAGTGTGTCTACCCCCAGTGGGGCGCTGCTGTCTGTTAATCGAAAAGAACAGTGGGCAGTGCGTGTTTTCCCTGGACACAAAAAGATCGACCTTGGCCCTGCCGAAACGATCCCAAATCTGTGCCAATATTCTCGGGTGCAAACGCCATTTCCTGACCTGCAGTCCTCCCCTGGATAGCAGGTCTGCTCCGCCATTCAGGAGGCCCGGCACATGCACTGCTCTGAGTGACGCTAAGTGTTCCCTGGCCCATATTAGGAGTGTCTGAGTCCGTTGCAGCAATGGAAGAGAGCGGGTGCCCCCTTGTCTGTTTATGTACGACATCACTGACTTGTTGTCTGTTCTGACTAACACATGTTTGCCGTGTAGACGCTGCACAACGTGTTTCAGTGCCAGAAAGACTGCCTGCAACTCCAAGTAATTTATATGACGCTCCTTCATTGCTGACGACCATTCCCCTTTAACGGAGTTCCCCTGACATAGAGCTCCCCATCCACGTAGTATCTGTCGTCACTACTATATGTGATGTGACTCTGCCTAGGGGAATCCCCTCTGTCAACAGACCCGGGGATCCCCAGGGAACAAGAGCCCGAACGCACGTTGGCGTTATTGTCACTTGTCTGTTTAAATGCCGTGTGACATTCAGACCAGAGCTCAGTGCCCACCTCTGGAATGCCCGCATAAAGAGGAGACCTAGCCGAACGACTGCTATTATTGAGGCCATCAACCCCTGCAGCCGATAGCCACACTGAATCGTGCGAAGAACCCATGGTGTTGGTGCGCATGCGCGCCACCGGTCCAGGTTGACAGCGAGGATCCCCGGCATGATTGGGAAACCCCCACCTCTCTTACTGAGCATTGCTGGATATCGCATATCACCCAAGCAAATAGCCTGATAAGTTTGTAGCAAGGACATAGTGCTCAAGGCTCTAGCTGTGCCGGCTTGAGCCCCATAAATCCTGCTAAGTTGCCAGTACGAGAACCTACACGGTCCTGATGGAAGAGTTGGGATGCCTGCGATACTGCTATTTTGCATTGGAGCCAGGTATGTCGCAAGCGAAATCTCCATTGGAGGGGCTGACATTAACCCTGCTTCTTGTGCTCCTTCGAGGTCGGTGAACTTACCCATCCCTGGCACCGAAGAAAGAGTAGACATGGGTTTTGACCATGAAGCTGTAAGCTCTGCCAAACAGTCGGGTTAAAGTGGCAGATGCGTCCTTACCACCGTTTGTACCTGTGACAAATAGAACCCACCGAAGCGCAAGTTTTTCTGAACCGGGGGAGGGGCTAGCCATTCCACCGACAGCTTTGCCGCTGCCCTCCGATATAGTTCAATGAAGGGCTCCTCCATGAACTCACTTCCACCCGTCGCCCCAGAAGGTGAGGGGGAAGATGCGACCTGCCCCAGTTGGAAGTTATCATTGAAGAATTCCTCGCCCGCTTGAAGCGAGACAGAGTCCTCCTCTCGACACTCCAGTTCCTGATTAAATCCCGGTTAAACCCCGGGGCTATCCCGGGAACATCGTCAAAATCATGAAGAGCTGAAGAACAAAGGGAATGACGCATTCGACTGTATTTATATGCTGTGGGCAGGTAGCCCCGCCCACGTCGTCATGCGTCATTGGCCTTTCAGGCGTGAATAAAGGTGTCTTCAGCAGATGGCGCTAGAGAGCGATATCCCATAGTAATGTGTTGTACCGAGTTGACCGACTGAATGGGAACAGGAACGGAGCCAGCACAGTTCCTTTTGGCACCCCTGTGCTGCTAAGAACAGTGCTTGAGACACTGTTCTGCACGCATACATACTGTGGTCTGAGGGATAGATAGTCCAAACACCACTGGACCAGTGATGGAGCCACCTTCATCCTTCCCATCTTCTCCCCTAGCCATTGATCTAATGGAATTAGAATATTAAAAGCCATTGATCTAATCTATTTGAGTTTCCTATTCTCTATTCTCTATAGACTCCCTGGCATTTTTTACCCGGCCCTGCTGTTCATCTCTTCCCAGTGTCTTATCTTTGTCTGTGCCCATGCTATCATCAAGTGAAAAGCCATCAATTTGGTATTCGGTGGTGCTGCCCTTCCTCTTGCGGGTGTAGTCCATGCCCGTGGTGCCAATGGAACTGCTGATGAGATCTGCCGAGCTCTGGGATATGAACTCATTCATCGTGGAGGAGATGATCGGATCACGAGCAGCTTTAACTGAGGCTCTACAGCGATCTGTCATACACATTAAAGAGCCACAAAACGGTATTTATTGTTTAAATTTCTTTAAAAAAATGACCAAATTTGAAAGGTGAGACTTTGTTTAATATGTTTAATATCAAACGTAACCAAAAAGTAACCTGGTCTGTCCTGTCTGACAGTCTCCTGTCTGCTCCGCGATGTATTTCTCACTGCGTGAGAACATGAGAGTGGCGTAGCTTGTCGGACATAGCGACAGTAACTAAGGGGGGTGGGTCTTTGCGAAGGGTCAATTGACTCAGTTCAGTTCATGTGGAAGTGACTCAGTTCAGTTTGTTTGAATGTGAATGCCAACTATAGTCTGTGCAGGAATGAACGATGAACGATAAAAGAAAAAAGAAAAAAATTCCCCAGATGACGCAATTCCTCCAGTGGATCCAGCGAGGTTCTCCCTCACTGCACGAATCCAACACGATCACCTAGAGTTGAAACAATCCAAACTAATGCAATAAAACCGTTCAGACATCTATTTAGGAAAATATTGACGACGATGGATTAGATTAACGATAGCCACACATGTTGCTCACATTTCTCTCTTCAATGAGCTGGCGCGCATGTGATGTCAGTATCCATCACGAAATGCATTTAACATTCATAACTTTTAAACTTACAACATTATTCCTGTTGCATAAATGTGCAAACAGGTTTCAACAAGTATACTACTACAGCATGAACGCTGTACATGTGTTCTATTGCACACTTTATACTCAATTACGAACAGCATTAACCATCCAGATTTTCTTATATGAACAAACACAAACTTAAACATTATTTATGAAAATATGAAACAATTTTTGACTTACCTAATGCAATAAAACAGTTTAGACATCTATTTAGGAAAATATTGACGACGATGAATTAGATTAACGATAGCCACACATGTGGCTCACATCTCTCTCTTCAATGAGCTGGCATGCATGTGATGTCAGCACCCATCGACACAATTCTTTATTATTTTCGTCCCTCAGCGACAACAAAATAATAAATAAAACAAAATAATAAAACATATGTCTGAACATTTCATGCATTAGGCAAGGAAAAAATTTTATAAAATAAAATACATGAAAATACACAAGAACTCAGCCTCAATTAATTGGGTGGGTTACATTGGCTAAGCGTGTGCCGCAGTTATGCTATCTGTGGCTTTAAATGCTTGAGCTCTTTAAAGCTGCGGGGTGGATTCTGGCTGTCAATGTTTTTGTCGCTCATCCGTAGTAAAAAAATATTCTGAAAGTGATTCCAACAATAGCCTTCCTCTCTGTTATACAGGTCCTTCTCAAAAAATTAGCATATTGTGATAAAGTTCATTATTTTCCATGAAGTAATGATAAAAATTAAACTTTCATATATTTTAGATTCATTGCACACCAACTGAAATATTTCAGGTGTTTTATTGTTTTAATACTGATGATTTTGGCATACAGCTCATGAAAACCCCAAATTCCTGTCTCAAAAAATTAGCATATTTCATCCGACCAATAAAAGAAGTGTTTTTAATACGAAAAAAAAAAAAGAGTCAACCTTCAAATAATTATGTTCAGTTATGCACTTAATACTTGGTCGGGAATCCTTTTGCAGAAATGACTGCTTCAATGTGGCGTGGCATGGAGGCAATCATCCTGTGGCACTGCTGAGGTGTTATGGAGGCCCAGGATGCTTCGATAGCGGCCTTAAGCTCATCCAGAGTGTTGGGTCTTGCGTCTCTCAACTTTCTCTTCACAATATCCCACAGATTCTCTATGGGGTTCAAGTCAGGAGAGTTGACAGGCCAATTGAGCACAGTAATACCATGGTCAGTGAACCATTTGCCAGTGGTTTTGGCACTGTGAGCAGGCGCCAGGTCGTGCTGAAAAATGAAATCTTCATCTCCATAAAGCTTTTCAGCAGATGGAAGCATGAAGTGCTCCAAAATCTCCTGATAGCTAGCTGCATTGACCCTGCCCTTGATACAACACAGTGGACCAACACCAGCAGCTGACATGGCACCCCAGACCATCACTGACTGTGGGTACTTAACACTGGACTTCAGGCATTTTGGCATTTCCTTCTCCCCAGTCTTCCTCCAGACTCTGGCACCTTGATTTCCAAATGACATGCAACCACTGAGCAACTGTCCAGAGCTGCTTCTCTGTAGCCCAGGTCAGGGGCTTCTGCCGCGGTTTCTGGTTCAAAAGTGGCTTGACCTGGGGAATGCGGCACCTGTAGCCCATTTCCTGCACACGCCTGTGCACGGTGGCTCTGGATGTTTCTACTCCAGACTCAGTCCAGTGCTTCCGCAGGTCCCCCAAGGTCTGGAATTGGTCCTTCTCCACAATCTTCCTCTGGGTCCGGTCACCTCTTCTCGTTGTGGAGCGTTGTTTGCCACACTTTTTCCTTCCCACAGACTTCCCACTGAGGTGACTTGATACAGCACTCTGGGAACAGCCTATTTGTTCAGAAATTTCTTTCTGTGTCTTACCCTCTTGCTTGAGGCTGTCAATGATGGCCTTCTGGACAGCAGTCAGGTCGGCAGTCTTACCCATGATTGCGGTTTTGAGTAATGAAACAGGCTGGGAGTTTTTAAAAGCCTCAGGAATCTTTTCCAGGTGTTTAGAGTTAATTAGTTGATTCAGATGATTAGGTTAATAGCTCTTTTAGAGAACCTTTTCATGATATGCTAATTTTTTGAGACAGGAATTTGGGGTTTTCATGAGCTGAATGCCAAAATCATCAGTATTAAAACAATAAAACACCTGAAATATTTCAGTTGGTGTGCAATGAATCTAAAACATATGAAAGTTTAATTTGTATCATTACATTATGGAAAATAATGAACTTTATCACAATATGCTAATTTTTTGAGAAGGACCTGTATTATCGCTTTAGCTGTGGTGTTGACTTCCCTATTTTAATAGAATAAGAATGATTATTAAAACCTTATCATTAAAGTTATCGTTCATGGTGTGAACGGACCTTTAGGCTGGTTATATGTTGCTTATCTTTTACTCCTCTGCTTTCCCCTGTGTCCTGTTTCTCTCTACCCCACAACTACCTCTCACTATGTCTATCTAACTCTCTTTATGTCTTTACATCACTTTCTACAGCCTCCCTCTGTGTCTCTGCAGGTTCATTGACTCATCTATTGACAGATAGAAGCATTGTGAATGCTGGTGGAGGGGATTATTTTCAGACTCTCCCAGTTTCAAGTGTACAGATAAAGATCCAGAGACTAATTCACTGAAAACAAAGAGTTTGCCTTGGTGCTGTCCATTATGACAGCACAAAACAAGCACAGACTGTGCTTAGAGAAAGCATGCTAAACAGGGTTGAGTGAGGGAGATTATATGATTTTATCATGAGAGATCATGAAATATAAATAGAGGATGACATGGGGTAGACAGAAGAGTACTATTCAGAGATTATGCATTTTCTAAGTAATGTTCAAGATGCAATTAACTGCTAGGTATGGGATTGTAGATTGGTGTGACTATCTCTGGAGGAAAGGACTCAAATGCAGAAGGATGCTTAATCTTAATTTTATTAACGAACAGGGATGATTTCAACATTGGCCACACGGCTCCACAATAACTCAGAGCAGCTGGCAAAGATGAGGGCGGACAGGCAGAGGAGGGAGTCCACACCAGTCCACAGACAACCAAATCCTACCTGCAAGACAGAAAAAAAAAAAAAATCTGGATGGAGCGTAATCTGATGGTAAGCATTTTCCAGATCAATGGTAGAAAAAACTGTTGCACCTGACAAGGCAGCTAAAGTCTCGCCCATGTGTGGCAGAGGGTAAGCATCCACTATAATGGCCTTATTAGGCTCCCGCAAGTCAACCAACATTCTAAATCCTCCCGTCTTCTTTTGTGATAACAAGCGGGGAGATCAATGAAGCATCCACCTTCTCTATTACACCTGCGCTGAGAAGGCGGTTCAGTTCATCAGACACAGCAGCACGTACTGAGAAAGGAAATCTCGAAGTGTTTCGAAAAGTTTCAAACCAGTTATGACGTAATAAAGCCAATAACTCAAATCACGTGACTCTGGCAGTTTGATACATTCTCCGAACCATTGATTTAGAAAAAAAGATTTGTAAAGGTTTCAAAGAGTTGACGCACCTTCAACATTTATCTATTTTTATTTTCCTTGTTTTTGGTTTTTGCTGTGGGATTTGCACTGTCTGCACAAGAAATTCACGTCAACTGGATTTCCCTTTTGCCTTGGTCTTATGCCTCCAATCGCGAGGATGATCACTAACAGTGATATATAATAGTTTCACTATTTGTAAAACTATAAAAAATGTATAGTGTGAAATCTCGAAACATGACTACCCTTGGTTCATTTATAACCCAGGGTAAATTATGAGCATGCATGGGACAAGGTGGACTGAAGTCATATGTCTTAATTTTTCAGTAATTGCATATATGCTCTGTCCCATTTATTTGCATTTCTTATCAGTTGTGGCAGATTTAGCCTATGCATTTCAACCAGGCTCATAGCTCCCTCACCTAGTCTACCCCTCCTCCATCTGTTTCACATCCAGTCCCTGAAGGACACATAGGCATGAATGAAAGGAAATGAAATGCATATGAAATCACTAAACCATTCACACAATATTCACATACAACTATATGTATACAAATACAAGATGTGTGCTGTATGTTCTTTAAAAGTCAGTAGCTATCCCACCCTTTGTCCCTTCTCTGTCTCTCTCTCTAGCTTTATTTCTCTTTCTGTCTTTCTTTTCCCACACCTGTGGCCTGTGCGTCATCCTACTAATTCCAGTTTCAAGGTCAGCACTGTGCAGCTCTGAGCTGATCCCATTGCTCTGTGAGTCCACACTGTGACGCCACCACACATCCACAGATTCATTAAAACAGCATTTCCGTCTGTACTTTTTCCACTCACACAGCCCTCTTTTCCTCTTCCATTCTCACAAAGAATGACTTGACACCTAATTCTATTCCCAGCCTCAGCTACATGAGTCTAATTTCAACACGTAACAATTTATCATATCTTATCTACTTTCATCTCTTTTTGTTATCTACACTTGTTTTCTCTATATGTTTGTTTATCCTTCCCCATGTTGCATACATTTAGAGAGTGTCTAAGTTTAAGGTAAATTTCCCATTTGTCTGCAATTCAATAAGCCTTATTAATTATCAACCACATGGGAGGCCATTAACCAATTAACCGTACCCTGACAACATGTTGCCTGCTGCACTATTACTGCAAAGAGATGGAATTCAAATCAAATGTTTTAGTCAAAAACATGTAAACACTTTTTTGTCAGAATCAAACTTTCAAAAACATACTATTACAAAAACCTCTTATTGGGATTCAGGAATAATTTTACAGCTTAAAGGTGCAGTGTGTGATTTTTAGCGACATCCTACGGTTCGGTTGCGAGTTGCACTAATGGCTCCGCCCACTGCTCACCCCTCCCTTTCGAAGAAGCTACAGTGGCTAAAACGGGACAAACATATCGTCGACTGAGACAGCAGAGAATAGGCAGAGTAAGCCGAGAGTGTGTAACATTGTCACTGTTTCTGTACCACAGTCCATTATAAACCACATCATGGATAAAGTTTACAAAGCCATAGTCAGGTGAGGGTCTTAATATATAATATAATAATAGTAATCAGCTGATTGTCTCACAAACGTAACCAGCACATTTCTCCCCACATAGCAAACCCATAATACAGCGAGGGAGAAGAACCACATGAAACTATGCAACTATTTTTTTTTCTAATAGGGTAGTAAAAGTTTACCTGGCTAATATGAGCTGTTACTGTGGCTGAGCTGGTTAAAGGGTAAAGCCTTGTTTAAACTCGACGCGTCCGCATGATCCCAAAGATGCGCGCAGCAAAAATGACATGATTGTAACAACGCGCGCGCCACGGCATCCCTTAGACACCATTTACTACATACAATAGGCTTTTTTTCTCTGATTTTGAAAACTCTTCGCGAACGACTTAAAATGCTTCCAAGATCGACTTGTCGCGATCGACGGGTTGGTGATTCCTGTAACATACTGTTTTACGGTCAATGAAAAGAGTACTAATCAGCTGTCTCACGAACGCAACCAGCACATTTATCCCCACATAGCAAAGCCATAACACAGCGATGGAGAAGAACTAAGTTACATGAAACAATCCAACTACATATTTTACACCACTGACAAGGGAAAGTCACTACTCACGGTGTCTATCTGGCTTCTAGCTTTCTGCGGCTTCTCTTTCAAGGTAGTGACGAAACGCGCTCTGTAGCGTTGTGTGTTCACTGTCGGCTACGGTAGAAACATAACGTCACAATATGGCAACCTTCATAGAAGGGGATTTCCGCGCCTATGTAGATATAAATGTTTTTCCCTTTCTTCCCTATATTATTCC
The DNA here is from genome assembly GCA_030578275.1 of Meda fulgida. Classification (NCBI taxonomy): domain Eukaryota; kingdom Metazoa; phylum Chordata; class Actinopteri; order Cypriniformes; family Leuciscidae; genus Meda; species Meda fulgida. The sequence goes on from CM060622.1 coordinate 35,050,832, forward strand.
TGTGGCATGCTTTTTAAAACATCTGACATGCTGATATTCTGATCAGACTTACTGATGCAACCAGTTTGCTTGTCTCTTGAAAAAAGCAGCATCTACATTTTCCATTTTTCTTCTTCTAGAAAAGCAAACTAAATATGAATCCCCCTCCCCCCTCCTCGAAAATTCTAAATTTCTAAACCTATCGAGTGTCTCCTTCCCTGGCCTCTGCTCATTGAATCACTCTTGAAACCCTGCCCTTCCATCCTCCTGTTCTTCTTGACCCTGGTTCTCATCTATGAGCAATCGCTCAAACTCTTCTGATTTTTTTTTCTCGGTATGTGAAGGAGGAATATTGGGAATAAAATTACTTTCATGCAAATGCTGCTTTACAGCAAATAAGATGATGATTAGCCAATAATTAATTTCACAATGATGAATATGACAATGATTTTATCATTGATGCTGCATTTATGACTCATTGATTAACTTTCTAACAGCATACCCTTGATCGTAACACATTCGGTAAAGAGCTGGTAAACTGATTGGCATACCCCTCAAGAGAACAAATGTCATTCTTGAAGGGAGAGGGGGAGAGAAACGTGAGGCATGCACTGAGAACTGACTGTGTTTTCAACAGGAAACAAATAAGAGAGGGAGAGAGAGAGTGAAAATGCTGTTGTAACCAAGCAGAGGGAGAGATGAAGAAATGGAAGATGAGAACACACAATAAAAAAACTGCTAAAAATGAGCTAATACCAGTTCACAGTTTATGAAAGATTTCACATAACCTAATTTAACTGTGTGCAATCAACTTAAACTTGTAAAAATTCGTTTTACTTAATCTATTTATTTTCAGTTTGTTGGCATTAACTGAAACAAAATTAAGTATTATTTGATGTGTTTCTGAGCAAAAAACATTTTACTTAACCAAATTCTCAATGGCCGAAACCAACTTGCCAAATAAACCACTCTTTCTATCAAACCTTAAACAAGTTTGGATAGTTGAACACCATTTGAAAATCTCATCCACACTTTTTGCAAAACTCTAAACATTCTCACTGCACATTTTGCACTAACATGCTGCAAAACAGTAAAAACAAGTGGCTAAAGTTACAGTTTTTTTACGATTGTTTACACACTAAAATAAAAATTTCCACACAATTTGCAAAATTCTACTCCAATGAGCAAAACACCTCCACAGATTTGCACAACATTACACACAATGTCTGCTTCACTCTTTTTGCAAAACATTACACACAGTGATTTGTAAAACTCTAAACACATTTTCACACCTTAGACACAGATAAGGATTGTGAGGTTACTTCCTTGTCATTACAAAGCACTGGATTGCCAATGACCACACTAATGAACGAATTGGATAATCACAACCACCAGGTGTGGAAGGGCGCACATGTGCTAATTTGAAAACGCAGCACTCAGTTGTGCTATAAAAGGCAGCAGGTGAGTACACCTGTCTTCAACAAAAATTGAATGAGTTAGAAGAAGAAGAAGAGTGAGAATGAGAGGGGGAGCTCAAAGAGGACATAAAGGCGGTAGAGGAAGAGGAGAAGTAGGTAGAGGTAGAGGAAGAGGAAGAGGAGAAGGAGATAGAGGAAGAGAAGGAGATAGAGGAAGAGGCCTTGGTAGAAGAAAAGGAGGAGGTAGAGGAAGAGGCGAAGTAGGTAGAGGAAGAGGAGGAGGAGATAGAGGAAGAGGCCTTGGTTGAGGAAGAGGAAGAGGCCTTGGTTGAGGAAGGGGCCTTGGTAGAGGAAGAGGAAGAGGCCTTGGTAGAGGAAGAGGAAGAGGCCTTGGTTGAGGAAGAGGCCTTGGTAGAGGAAGAGGAAGAGGCCTTGGTAGAGGAAGAGGAAGAGGCCTTGGTTGAGGAAGAGGAAGAGGCCTTGGTAGAGGAAGAGGCCTTGGTAGAGGAAGAGGCCTTGGTAGAGGTAGAGGAAGAGGCCGTGGTAGAGGTAGAGGAAGAGGCCTTGGTAGAGGAAGAGGAAGAGGCCTTGGAAGAGGAAGAGGAAGAGGCCTTGGTAGAGGAAGAGGAAGAGGCCTTGGTAGAGGAAGAGGCCTTGGTAGAGGTAGAGGAAGAGGCCTTGGTAGAGGAAGAGGAAGAGGCCTTGGTAGAGGAAGAGGAAGAGGCCTTGGTAGAGGAAGAGGAAGAGGCCTTGGTAGAGGAAGAGGAAGAGGCCTTGGTAGAGGAAGAGGCCTTGGTAGAGGAAGAGGAAGAGGCCTTGGTAGAGGAAGAGGAAGAGGCCTTGGTAGAGGAAGAGGAAGATGCCTTGGTAGAGGAAGAGGAAGAGGCCTTGGTAGAGGAAGAGGAAGAGGCCTTGGTAGAGGAAGAGGAAGAGGCCTTGGTAGAGGTAGAGGAAGAGGCCTTGGTAGAGGAAGAGGCCTTGGTAGAGGAAGAGGCCTTGGTAGAGGAAGAGGCCTTGGTAGAGGAAGAGGCCTTGGTAGAGGAAGAGGAAGAGGCCTTGGTAGAGGAAGAGGCCTTGGTAGAGGAAGAGGAAGAGGCCTTGGTAGAGGTAGAGGAAGAGCCCTTGGTAGAGGAAGAGGCCTTGGTAGAGGTAGAGGAAGAGGCCTTGGTAGAGGTAGAGGAAGAGGCCTTGGTAGAGGTAGAGAAGGACTTGAAGGGTTGATAGAACCTGAACAAAGAAGACGAGGGCCAAATTTGACTCGAGAAATCCGTGCAACACTTATTGACCATGTTATCATCCATGGACTGACCCTGATGGAAGCTGGACAAAGAGTCCAACCAAATCTCAGCAGAGATGCTGTTGCGTCAGTAATTCGGACATTTCATAGAGAAAACAGGTAAGTTAACCACACAGTACATTGAAACTGAAGCTTGCTGTACTTGTCATCAATAATGTTTACTGTGACATTTGACAGTAAGCTGCATATGTATTTTATATATATATATATATATATATATATATATATATATATATATATATATATATATATATATAGTATATAATATAATATATATATTATTATTTTTATTTATTTTTTTACATAGGATTGAGGGTAGAGGACACCAAGGTGGAAGGGGCCCTATGTTCAAGAGGCTGCCATTGTGAACATGGTTTTGGCCAATAATTGTCAGGCTGTGAGACATGATGACAATAATCAGGCTGTGAGAAATGATGACAATATTTTCAATAACATCCAATGAGTCTCTCTGTCAACATTAGGTCGAATCCTAAAGAAAAATCAAATATACCTGAAGCAACTGTATCGGGTACCATTTGACCGAAATTCAGAGAGAGTGAAACATCTGCGCAATGAGTATGTGGAGGTATATATTGTCAAAGTCCTTTTAGGCAAGTCATGCCACTCGGCCGCCATCTTGGCAACGCCTCCGGGCAGCTATTTCGGACTAACAAGACCAGGTTCCCATCTAAATGAATGGGCAGAGAGTCAGAACTGCACTTTCACTGGTCACCGGGACATAAAAAGTGCATGTATAGATACAGCAGTAAAATATGATAAAAATCGCTAAAAAAAAAGTTAGATGACTTTGCCCCAAAATAAGGTTTAAAATGCCTTTTTCACCACAGGTTATACTGGGAGATTTGAACTAATTTGCGGGCATCAGGGATCCGCTATCTATATGCGGTAGACACTTGGGATGGTTGTTATTTACACAACGCACACATACACTGTATATCAAATCTGCCGCCTTTTCAAACAGTAACGTATTTTCCACTGTCGCAAACCTCAACTGTGCGCATGCGTCAGTGGAACCAGACGATAGGCTTAAATGTTTCCCGGCTTTAAAAGCAGACGATTGGCTTTCCAGTGGGAGGGGCGGGACACGTGCATACAACCGCCATCTTTGGCGTTACGGGTTTTCCCTATATAGTTGTATTGAGGATTGAATAAGTGGCATGTCTGCCAACATGAACTTAGCCATCTTATTCACATGTAAGGCCCCCGTTCATGCTGGACAGACATTTTAATTGCATTTTGTGTCTGTTAAGAGGCACAAAAACGCTCTTTATGCATATACCCCCATAACTGCCGTTTTAGCTGAGTGGGAGCTCTGGGCATTCGCTGTCGCAACTCCGTGTTGCAAGCACCAATCCGGTTCGTTTTTTTTTCTATAGACAGTACTCACAAAGGCATAACGATCAAGATTAACTTAAAAATTGCCCGGAGTTCTCCTTTAACAGACAAGGTCTGAGGTCCTAAGCTTAAGCTCTATGCACGTACAACTGCAATAAGCGGATGGACAGAGAAGCCAGGGCTGGGTCTGCCACCTCCGGGCAGCGTTTGCACGATCACTACCTGGTCCCACCTTTAGGGAGAGGTTGGAACCTTGGGCACATATCCAGGCCAGGGTCTCAGCTTGTGAGTGTAGCCAGCCCGAATTCCAGGCACAACTTGTTGACCGAAAGCGAGCAAGTCCCTATCCTCTAGTAGAAACCAGGTGAGCGGGAGAACTGTTTCTTTAAAACAGAATTTTTAACTCACTACCTGCAGTGGCTCAGGGGCGGTCTCTGCAGTGCAGTAGCACCAGAGATAAGGACCAAGAGGATAAAGAGGGGCGCAAGGGGATTCATTTCCCTCGCTTACCCTCAGGAACCTGACGATCAGGATGTGCTTCCTATGCTACTGCATCATGATGTGCGTCAAAAATAGAGGCAACATCAATTTGAGGGTGGAAGAAAAAAGCCCATCTTGCAGGAAAGAGAGCACTGAAATGACCGAACGCTTTCAGCATCTCCTCACGGAGAGAAGACCTCAACGAATAGGTTCCACTTCTATTTGGCGTAAGCACAACTTCCAATTTAGAGGGTACTCTCGCAGAAGTGATGGTGACTACCACATAATCCTGCGGTAGCTACCTAAACCTCCACGTCCACATTTAGGACCAGCCTGAAATCCTCCAGGCATCCGAACGCGGGTGCCATCATGCCCCGGCCCCGTCCTTTCAGGGGAAGTCAGGAAGGGCTGTCGAGGGGAGTACTAGGTCTGGTTGGGCCAATAAGGGGCAACTATCAAGACCTGCTCCACTCCTGACCTAGCACAGTACGTGCAAGCGACATGTGCGCACAAGAAAGGAGCATTGCTCAACACTAGGTGTGAAGAATATTACTGAGCTTCAGGAGCATCTCTACTCACCACTGAGTGTGATTGAATTCACTGAGCTCCAGGAGCATCCCTTCTCAACACCTGAGTGTGATAAAAATCACTGAACTTGAGAGGGCGCCAAGTGAAAATGAATCGCATATCCGCTTTAGAAGGCTCACTGGGAACAGAGAACTGAAACAGTGAAGCACTCACTTTTCCTCCTTCTAACCAGCTGTTAACAAACACAAACATTCAGAAATTTGTTGCTGTTAAAATAGCAGTTGAGAGCTCAAAGCTCACGATCACCACTGCACTCACGCTGTAGAAACCACCAGCACTGGGAGAGTCTTCCAGAAGAACACGACACACTCTCTCGTTGTAAACAACAGCACTCTTCAGAGACATCAAATGATCGGCTCCGAAGCGAAAGGCAACTGGTGCGTGGGTCCACTTCCGTGTTATATTGAATTGGCTCGATTAAATAGTAGTACGAAGAAGACAGGCTCCCTAGCGCGATCCCCATTCAGTCGACGTCGACTACGTCTGACGTTCTGGACTGAAAGGAAACTAATGTCAGTTAAAGTAAGGTTACAAGACAGTTAAACCTGTTACAAGACACACTGAATTTAGTTTGAATTAAGAAAATTATTCAAAATCTGAATGGAAACCTTTCTATGCTTCTAACAGAAAGAGAAAAAAAAGTACACATGACAAACAAGCAAACACAATGAACAAACAGCATAACACTAACTAAAGCATTTTAAGCCCGGCCAAGCTGCTGTCACTAGTTGTCTCTGTGCTCACTGTTGCAATTAATTATGGAAGCAGTACTCTCCCTCCTAAGAAGGTCCATATTAACAGTGTCATTTGTTCAGGGTGTAATTATTCAGTACATATTTGCTTATTTTTTGATGCTGCACCATGACTAATAAGGGTGTAAAAACGAATTGCAGTTTCACTACTGTCAAACAGGAACTGTCTCTCTTGTTTAGCCATATTGTGTTAGACAAATCTCTCTCTCTCTCTCTCTCTCTCTCTCTCTCTCTCTCTCTCTCTCTCTCTCTCTCTCTCTCTCTCTCTCTCTCTCTCTCTCTCTCTCTCTCTCTCTCTCTCTCTCTCTCTCTCTCTCTCTCTCTCTCTCTCTCTCTCTCTCTCTCTCTCTCTCTCTCTCTCTCTCTTTGTGTGTGTATAAAGGTTTAGCTATACTTTTGACAGCCAGATCTATGAAAATATCCCCACAAATACAGTGAAATCTGTCAAAATCTGACTTGTGAGAACATTTTAAGTTCTCACTATTTTAAAGCCTCATAAGGTTTTTCTGAGCAAAGGTTTTAATACATCTTTTGTATTTTGAAACTACTGGACTGCAATCTCACAGCCTACCACTAGTTGGCACAGAAGACTAACATTTAAAATAGACTGTTAGTGAGCGTGTGTGGGTAAATGTGAGAGCATTAATTTGTAGAAGTGTGTGTGAGTTTGAGAGCATATTATGTGTACTTGTCACTGCAATATTGTGGCTGTGTATGTTTGTCTTTATGCTGTCATGAAGTAAACATCCATGCAGACGTTTTCGACCATTATGAGTGTGCAAAGCTATCTGTAGGACTAACATCAGAGACACATAATCAATAGATATTAGACGAAACCCACACCCTCACCTCAAACAATCAACAAACTGGCATGTATTTTCTGAGAACCTTAACCCATGTTAGCCTCATTACTGCATTAACAAGATAAGATTAAGCCACTTGGAGAGATATCGATTGGCTCAAATTAAAGGCAAAGATAGTCCCTGACCCTAAACGAGGAAATTATGCTTGTTAACTGGCAAGTGCAAATGACCCGTGTATGTTCATGTGTAAGTGTGTGTGCACGTAAAAGAGAGACAAAATCGTTCTGTGGCACTCAGAGATAAGAGAATGTTTACATAAAGCAATTAGCAAAGGACAATACAAACTACAGCGCTAAGAGAAAGCCCCAAGATAAGATCAGAACCATATCGACCTGCTCTGAGATCACTTACACCGATTATTCACTGAGACACAAGACCGTTTTCTGATACTTTGATGAGTCTTTCAAAGCTCTGTCTGAGTTCCTTGTATAGCACATCTGATGTGCGAATAGTAGCGGATGGTTTTTTATTGCTAAACAGATGTTGCCTTGTCATGCCACAGTTCAGTAAAATGTCAAGGTCTCATGCTGATTAAGTCAAGAGGGCGATTTCAATTTTTTAAAACATCACCTGCAGTCTAAGACGCATCATGCATCACTTCCAGTCATGCATCACTTCCTAGCAACATATGGTAACTATGGAAGCAAGGTTAAAGGCACTGAAGTTGATTCCATTCTAGGAGCACTTTGGAGGCTCTAATTGAAATCCCAGTTCTGTCAGTACTTTAAAACACCTCAGCATCAAAGAGCCAATGATAAAGCCGATAATACAGCAGAATCGGCACCAGAACATCTATGAAGTAATAATCTGGTTTGTGAGGTCACTCAGGCCACAGAATTACCATTAGACTCCAATTAACGTGGAACGGGAGAGAACCAGATGACTTGAGGCCTCACCCTTGATTGAATTCAGACTTAATGCAGACCATTTTCTGATCGACAAAATTATTTCTCTCCCCACTATATCTGCCTTATGCAGTATCTGCCAGGATCCAAATGTAAAAGTGAGCAACATTTCCCTAGATTCAGCTTTTCCACAGTTGCCAATCATCCTTCATACCCTTCTCTAAAAGAGGACACAGGAAGTCAAAGTCAGACACAGTAATGATAGCTGTTTTTTGGAAAACTGTGAGAAGAGATTTCAACCTTAGCTGGTCTGTATTGTGCAATATGATCAATCAGATACACACATAGAGCGATTATAGTGAGTTTGAATTTAATTATGTATTTATAACACATCATACTAAATGGCTGCTGGCTTGCTCAGATGATGACTATAGCCATAAAAGGTTTGTTTTAAGCTTATTCATATTAATTTATTTTATTAAAAGCATTTTAATAATTTTAACAGTAATTTCTTTCATTAAAATATTAATAATTCAACTCAAATAATTCAATTACCAACTCTGCGGCAAGGCTAGATGCGATTCCTCCATAAAAACACATTAAAATAGGATATCATGAAATCATAAGTTTTCTTCAAATTCTGAACAGATTATCACCTAGAAAGCGTACTTAAAAGCACTCCCTTAATCAAGCTGTCACTCAATTCATTGCGATCTCACAAAGTTCCGCTAATTGATTAAGCTGACTGTACAAGTAAATATATATTTTTTAGCTTATATAATGTCTACACTTTTTTGTCACAAGCTAAATTATAATGAGAGGATTTGAGTGTGCAGATCTCAGCACTGGACGAAAACACCCTGGTTTTCAGTGCATAAAAAGTATAATGCAACATGAGCAGATCTAAACTGAATGCTGCAATCGACAATTTATTTTGGAATTTTTGACCTATGGCCAAGCCTTCCACATGCTCCGCCTATGGTCATGACATTTTTAGTACTAATGTAACAACTTACTATATTATTCCATGCCATATTGTGCCACATTGTGGAATAATAGTATTTTTTTTTATTTAAACACCTGAGGGGATTAGGTTGAATTCTCATTAATAGTATAATAGTGGGGATTTTCTAGTATTGTATAGTAGGGATTTGCATATTACATTACTTCTGGGGTAAAGATGGATCTTTGTACTATTCGAAAAGTGCTATTAATTATCTCACTATTTGAGGATAGAATGCCTCATTTCATCCCAGTCCAAAACCCCATCCATTATCTTTACATTACTAACCTTAAATAAGTGACTTTTGCCCTTGTAGTCCTGTCCACTGGGGTTTGAACTTCTGTGTTAAGCCCATTATGGAGCAATGGCGGTGTTTTATTCCACTTCTTTCATTAGGAGTGGGTAATGTAAAGGCACTAGTAATCCCATTTCAAAGCTACATGTCTGTTTGCAGAAACTGTCTTGAAGTGTTTAAACATAGCCGAAGAGTTTAGCCTAAGTTACGGGATGTTTCTCAGGGTGCTGTCTTGTCACAGCTGTCTTTCATAGTTTTCACCACCTCTGTTGCTGGAATGCAAATAAACAGTGATGTGACATTGTAGAACACCATCTGCCTCATCTGTTTCCATTTTTGGTTCCCAGTCTTTGTCAACAAAATCCTTGGAATTCTGTGTGATGTATTTGATTGTACTGTTGCAGCTGAAATGCACCATGTACAATTTATTATAGAGGCTATTGGCCAAAGCAGGGTTCTTCCTTGTGTATTTAAGGGAGTCCATAAAGGCATGCAGTGGCTTCCCGAGGGTAAAACTATATACTGTTCAGACGATGGATTTTGTTTCCTGTTTCTGCTGCAGTATAGACAGTCCAAAACTGATTTTTTTTCTTCTTCTGGTAGCTGTTAGTGGAGTCTTTTTTTTAGTTTTGCTAGTTTGTAGCTTTGTTACTTTGAAATAATAATCTATCTATGTATAATATTAGCACAGTTGTGTATCTGTCAGTTTGCTGGTGATGTTTGGTTTCTTCTTGTCTTAAATGGTTGGAAGTCTATGTGTTGGTTATGAAAAAAAAAATACTAGAATTATCTTCACTTATTTTTCACTAATATTTAAATGGATGATCGATTTCTCATCCATTATTATTAAAGATTTAACACGGTCCGGAGGCCTGTTCCATAAAATGCGCTAAGAAAATTGGGGATTGCAGTCCAAAACCTGACTTGAATTAACCTAACAAATCATCAAGGCTAAAGCAGTTCCATAAAGGACAGCTTAAGTTCATGCAATTCCACTAGTTTGACCCAGATTCAATGAGCCACGATAATTTGCCCTAAAGGTCGATCATCAAACAAAAAAATCCACCATGCAAACAGCATAAATATTTTTTTGCATTTGAGACGTGGTGTAGTGCATAACTTCCCAGTTATATTCTCCATCTATACATGTTAGAAAGTCATGCAAATATTTCCTTTTTGTTGTCATTTGGTTTCATTTTCATTGTGTTCAGTTCATGTTTTACCTGTCTTTGTTATGTATGTTTTTCTTTTTTCTCGGTTTCCCGCTTCTAGATTGTTTCTATGATTACTCATTAATTCCCTCGTTTGCTTCACCTATGATTATGCAATTACCTTTGTTTTCTCCAAGTATTTATATGCCTGTGTTTCAGTTCTTATATATATTTTTTAATCTTCTGCATTTCTGTATTCTGAGTTATTTTGGTTTGCTAAAGGCTGTGTGAATTTATCATCTTTGTCGTACCTGCTAGCCAGCATCTCACCATTCCATGACAGACTGAGTATGAGCTATGTCCATGTACTGAGGACCAACACTGCTTATCTTCAGTTGTTAACCATTCAATAGAAAAAAAAGGTTGCTGGCATGACACATAGCCTTTTTTTCTTTATTTTGCTCTATGACCACAGAGAAGATTTCAGGCTCTGACATCTTAACTTGGAGTCATCATGACTCAAGCCTCAACCTTTACAAAGACAACTTTTCTATTTAATCTGACAAAACCCCACCTCTCTAAACTTCTACCTATCTATACCACACAGCCAACAGCTCTAAACTTTGTAAAAAGCAAGATTAGTATGTCAAAATTCAAAGTCAAAATTAAGTATGTGTTCTGAGTTTGTCACACCACAGAAAAATGTGTTATTAGCCACCCAGCCAAATTTGAATGATTAAAAAAGCCGGCAAGTAAAAAAAATAAGTCCGAGGCGGGAGATAGTAAGTTTGGCCAAATTCACCAATAACAGCGGATTATCAGTGAATCCCAGTTGTCTCAGACGAAAGTTTATAAAACTATCCCGTGTAAAATGATCACTACAGAGGCGGGTGTTGGTGGTGATCCTTCACAAGATGAATCCACCTCTTCTTGATATGGTAGTTTTTCGGAAATGTAAATAAGGACACCGATCTGTTTTGTACGTTTTGGGTGTAAATAATTTCTTTAAATATACAACGCACCACATCAAACGACTTTGTTTGATTTGTGTATTTGCATTTGATTCTCTGTGTGAATTATTATTATTTATATTTTTTTTATTTGAATATTACAATTTGGTAGGCCTATTGCATCTTTTATGTGTGTTTTTTAGAGTGAATTCATTTCATTACTTTATCTAATTTTGTGTAATAGGTGGTTTGAGTTACTCTGGGTTAATTTATTAACTTGAATTCTCTTGGTGGATTTAATTCTGCCTGGTGCCCGAATTTGCAAAAGTTATTTTAAGGAAGCAATTCCCAATTAAATTCCTAAAGTTAGATAATTGAGAAGATAATTGAGTGTGAATAATTCTGAATGTGAATGTTCACTGACATTTTTTTGTTTGTTTGTTACTGAAGTAATTTAAGTAATTTGGGGACATTTAAATATACAACCATATTATTGATTTGCCTTAAGGTGGATGATGATACATTTTTCTTCTAGAAACAAACTTTGATGTATTATTTTCTTGTTATCACTGTGAAGCTGCTTTGATACAATCTGTATTGTAAAAAGAGCTATATAGATAAAGGTGACTTGACTTGACTAATTGGGAAATGTTGCATTTTTTATTTGAAGTGTGGACATCCTGTTAATTTGTCAAACCTGTGAATTTCGAACCTCCTGAAAATAGTGAATTTTCTTGTTGTACCATACATTCTTTATGGAATTGCAATGAGTAGAACATTTAAGTGAAAAATTTTGTGACTGCATTGAATATTGACTGTTGAAATTAGTGATCTGGGACTAATTACCCTATATTTTGCTGTTCACATTTTTGTTTTTTGATTGACTCGTTGGACAATTGCTTCAATTCTTTGTACTGTGTGAAATGTGAACTACATTTGTGCTATTGAAAAGGCAATGCAAAATTGTATCAATTTATTGACATACAACACTTGCAACACACTTTTATTTTACATTTATTGATTACATTTCCTTTAGATAATCATGGCAGAGCACCCTTCCCCACCCTCAACTTTTGTCAAAATGGAGGCTCCGAATGTGGCCACTCCTATTTGGCCACCTGTGGACCGTCAGGCCCCTCAGGAATCCTATGTTCCTACCTTTTGCCAGATACACACCCAGTTCAGCCGCATTGTGAAGGCAGTTTGTGTCCCCAACATTAGGTGGCAGCACTCCAGCTAAATTTTTCCCCTGGGAACAAAAACCTCCAGAACCCATGCAGTTATGTACACCATCATCTGGAATATCATCCCCAGCCACTGCCACCACCACCTTCTTCATCTTCAGGGGTACAGTATGAACTGCCTAGAACTCTTCAAACAGCTGGAAAAAGGATTGGTCAACTCACTGCAAAAGTTAATTGGGACCAGTTGCATGATTTCATGACCACACAAGAGAGAGCTTTAACTGAACTCACAAAGGAACTTAAGTCCAATTCCTCCAGCCATGAGAGTCAGATCACTAAACTTGCTGGAATGATAGAGGAGAAATCAAGCAACAACTCTCCACTACCTTATCTACAAAAAAGCAACAAGCTGAAACTGAGTCAGATAAGACAATCAAAGCTGTGAAAGTGATGATTACTACAGAACTCCAAAAGGTAGAGACTGCCTTATTGTCAGAAGTACGCCACATGGTGCAGCAGTTGCTGTCTAAGATTCAGCAGGACATTCAAGCAGTTCAACAGCACTTTTAGAAGGATTATTATCAACTACTGAAAAATAGCAGTTAATTGACTTTACTCATTGACAAATTGTCCTCAAACATAAAATAACTGCAAACTTAAATGGAAGCAAAGTTTGAGAGTCAGGAAAAAAGAATGACTGACCTGAGTGATAAAAGTATTATTTTTAATGACTCCTTACATCCAGCACCAGTAACTCCTCCAGCAGCCCCTACTTCTGTTGTTAAAAGTGAACCCATCAAGCTAACATTTCCCACGTTTGGAAGGCAAGTTGATATACAAGATCCTTTGTTATAAATAACACGTTGTCAAGACTTCCTTGCTGTACGTCCTCTAATGGACATTGGTATCTTGGTCACCTTTAGGACAGTTTTATATGGCACTACCCGTGACTGGTGGGAAGTAGCAAGATCATCTGTTACAACATGGAGTGAGTTTCAGTCTGCTTTTCTAGCTGAGGACTATGAAAATGAGTTGGCTGAACGGGTCCGCCATCGGATTCAAAGGGAAAAGGAGTCCATTCGGGATATTGCCTTTACCTACAGAGCTCTCTGTAAAAGGTGGAAACCAAGTTTAACATTGTTAAGATGATTCTTAAAAAAATAAAACCTTACCTCGCCAGTCACCTTTGTTGCCATGTAACCACTGTGGAAGAGTTGGTTCGCCTTGGTCACCAGCTGGAGAATGACCATGAACAACAAAAGCAATGTGATGGAAAAGCTGGTTCCAAAATTGTTGTAGCACCACTCAGAGGGGTTACTTCTACCCAACCTACTGTACAATGTTGGCGATGTCTAGGACTTCACACACCAGGTACCTGTCTTTACTTCACTTCTCCAGCCCCACTAACCCAATCTACAGGTCATCAGCCACACAGCAACACATGGAATTTCCACTCACCCAAGCAGCCTGGCCCAATGGCGATTCTAGGGGGTGGCCGGGGCCACTCCTGAAAGCTCATTGGCCACCCCAGATCTGATAGGTAGTGGAATAGTCGTACTGAGGCTGTGAGAGCTGATTTCTGCTCAGCGGACGTTTGGCCATGCAGGTCAGGTGACCCGTGAGATGAGCACGCTACACCTGCTGCTGCTCCTTGAAACAGGAAGATGGTCTCAGTTACCACAGCAACAATACAATAACGATAAAAACGCTGGAATCTGTAGATTGAGAGGTATGGTAATTTAATGTTTAGTTATATCATAGTTCCCTCTGAATGTGTAGGAAAACTTTATCTAGCACTAAGTAGCAGCTAAAAGTCGAACTACACTGCACTAGCTAGCTTAGCAGCCTGCAAACCAAGTTAAGCATTGAACGTTAGCATTTTGTTTTTTTAATTGTTATTTGGATACCGCCATTAAATATGAAACGCTATTTTCTGGACTGAAGACTGAGGGTGTTTTTTGCAGATGTGTGTGTTCAATAGAGCTAATGTTATATTTTTGGCCAACCAGTGTGAAATAGTGTGACAGTCTAGATTTAAGTAGCTATAACACAAAAACAAGCTGAGACTTATTTGCTCTGTGATTTAAGGACTGTTTAAAGACTTTTTTCTCTTGGATATAAAGGACTTTTTGTTTACATCAATTAACTCATCTTCACAGTTCACATATTTTTAGACGTGTAATTAGGCAGAGGCTGAGTGAATTGCATTCAAATGGCACAAATGTCATAAGTTAATTTATGATGAAGCATCTTAACAATTTATGATTCTAAGTTTTAACTGTTTGATTTAAATAAACTTCTTAATGTATGCTGAATCAAAGCCAACATTTGTGTACCGGCTGTGCACGGAGATGAACCCAAACGCAGACGGTGTACAATGAACTCAGGGTTTATTCGGACAAAACAGGAAAACAAAACCCACGAGGGGGCAAAACAGACGAAACAAGGGATATAAGTCTGACAAGACTAGACTAGACTAGATAATGACTGAACAAGAAACAAACAACACTTTGTATAATACTAACAACAACTTTCAATGATAAGGCTTTCCACAGAATACTCACAGGCAACACTTGGCAATGAACCGACACAAGACAGCAAACACAAGGGGATCAAATAAGGAGACTAATCAAGACATAACAGGTGACACGGATAAAGCAATAATGACTGAATCAGGATAACAAGGGGGCGGGTTTAAGAGACGAGACAACACAAGCACATGACCAAAACACAAGGCCATGTGCTTGCACACAGAACGTCTCGGTTACATATGTAACGTCTCGGTTACGTATGTAACCCTCGTTCCCTGAGTAGGGAACGGAGACGTTACGTCGGATGATGACGAATGGGGTTTCGCTTAGAAAGCCTATCAGCTTCGAGTATTTAAAAACGAGCCAATGGCAAAGAAATGCCATGGGTCTGCGGAATTTGCATGACGTAACTCCGCCCTACCTCGTGGGTATATAAGGAGGACGGCGGCAACATGCAGTTATGTTTCTTCGCTGAGGAGCCAAGACTGAACTCAGGCGATCCCCGCGGTACAGCGGAAGTGGCAGGAAGACGTAACGTCTCCGTTCCCTACTCAGGGAACGAGGGTTACATACGTAACCGAGACGTTCCCTTTCGTTGTCACTCCGAGTTACGTCGGATGACGACGAATGGGGTTACCAGTCTAATCACGCCACCTTCACAGCTGTCTTCCAGTGCCCTGCGTAAATCTGAGCCCTCGATATATGTTAGGACGAAGGACCCCTATTTAACACAGGAATACCAAGGTACACTGGGAAGCATATCCCATAGCTTTAGAGGAAATATGCAATTATCACCAACCCAGTGTGGGGGGGGGGGGGGGCATTTGAGAATACACATATGACCCGAAGGAAACATATGGAGAAACTCTGAGGTGTCCAGCCGCAGGTGGAATATTTCAACCTCAGGGGTGGCAAGGTGGCTTGCCGGGGGAAAGACACATGCTCAGAGAGGCTTACAGTGGAAATACACATGTGGGGGTAGCTCCGGGGAGGGACCATGCACACGGGAGGCACCTAGCCGACGCCCAGGCAATAGACACTGGCGCTAGCATCAGGGGTGCTAGCTCAGGGCTTGCGGAGAAGCTACCTGAGCAGAATATCGCAGGTATCCAGTCCGTGGAGTGGAATGGCGAGCAAGCGAAGACACCTGAGCGGGTCCGGTACTAGCTAGTTGAAGCGAGTACATGAGAGGACACAGGCTCCATTCGGAGATTGTAGAATCTGGCGAATGTGTTCAAGTCGCCCAGCCTGCAGCTCTGCAGATGTCTGTTAGCGAGGCGCCATGCGCTAGAGCCCAAGAGGATGCCACACTCCGGGTGGAGTGGGCAGTCACACCAAGGGGGCACGGTCGACCTTGCTGTTGGTATGCCAAAGCAATGGTGTCCACTATCCAGTGAGACAACCTCTGCTTTGAGAGAGCCTTTCCCTTCAGCTTCCCACCATAACATACAAAGAGCTGGTCTGAGGTCCTGAAACACTGCGTCCTGTCTACATAGGCGCGGAGAGCGCGTACTGGACAGAGCAGTGCCAAGACTGGGTCTGCCTCCTCCAAGGGCAGCGCTTGCAGGTTCACCACCTGGTCCCGGAAGGGAGTGGTAGGAACCTTGGGCACATATCCAAGCCGGGGTCTCAGGATCACATGAGAGTAAGCCGGCCCGAATTCCAGGCACGCTTCGTCAACGGAGAATGCGTGCAGGTCCCCGACCCTCTTGAGAGAGGCCAATGCAACCAGGAGCGCTGTCTTCATTGACAGGAACTTAAGCTCCACTGATTGCAGAGGCTCAAAGGGAGCACTCTGCAGGGCACTTAAGACCACTGAGAGGTCCCAAGAGGGAACGAGAGGAGAACGAGGAGGATTCAGTCTCCTCGCCCCCCTCAGGAACCTGACGATCAGGTCGTGCTTCCCTACGGACTTACCTTCCACTAAGTCGTGGTGTGCGGCAATAGCGGCAACATAAACTTTGAGGGTGGAGGGAGACAGCCTTCGCTCCAACCCATCTTGAAGGAAGGAAAGCACGAAACTGATTGAACACCTCCGGGGGTCTTCTCGGCGAGAAGAGCACCAGTTGACGAAGAGGTTCCACTTCAACGCGTAGGCGTGCCTCGTGGACGACGCTCTAGCGGAAGTGATGGTAGCCACCACCGTAGGTGGTAGGGTACTCAAACCTGCCTCGTCCCGTCCAGGAGCCACACGTGGAGGTTCCAGAGATCGGGATGAGGGTGCCACAGGGTGCCCCGTCCCTGAGAAAGGAGGTCCTTCCTCAGAGGAATTGGCCAAGGAGGTGCTGTCGCGAGGAGCACTAGTTCGGAGAACCAAGTCCGGGTGGGCCAGAACGGCGCAACCAGAAGGACCTGCTCCTCGTCCTCGCTGACCTTGCGCAAGACCTGCGCAAGAAGGCTCACTGGGGGAAACGCATACTTGCGGCCCCGCGGCCAGCTGTGCGCCAGAGCATCCGTGGCGAGCCTGCCCTCGGTCAGAGAATAATACTGGGCGCAATGGGTCGAGTCGTGGGAGGCAAACAGATCTATCTGTGCGTCCCCGAACTGGTCCCAAATCAGCTGGACCGACTGGGGATGGAGTCGCCATTCTCCAGGGAGGGTCTGAAGCCGTGACAGCTCGTCGGCAGCACGGTTCAGGGCTCCGGGAATGTAAATGGCACGAAGGACCTCAGATGCCTCTGACTCCATAAGAGGAGGTGGCGGGCGAGTTGCGACATACGGCGGGAGCGTAGACCACCTTGATGGTTGATGTACGCAACTGTAGCGGTATTGTCTGATCGGACTAGTACGTGTTGACCCATGAGCAGCGCTCGGAAGCGGTGCAGGGCAAGGCGCACTGCCAGCAACTCGAGGCAATTGACATGCCATAGACGCTGGGGTCCTGTCCAGGAGCCCGCGGCAGCATGTCCATTGCACATGGCGCCCCAGCCCGTGGTGGAGGCATCTGTTGAGACAACAACATGCCGAGACACTCTTTCCAGGGGGACACCAGCCCTGAGAAAACTGAGGTTCAACCACGGGGTGAAGGTCTGACGGCAGGTCGGAGTAACTGGTACTCGGAGCGTGCCTTGTTGCCATGCCCACCTCGGGACTCGGTCGCGAAGCCAAAGCTGAAGCGGTCTCATTTGAAGCAATCCGAGCGGCGTCACCGTGGCTGCAGATGCTATATGCCCCAGGAGCCTCTGAAAATGTTTCAGTGGAACCGCACTCTTGCCCTGTATTTGTCTCAGACAAGTCAGCAGTGACTGCGCGCGCTCGCTCGTAAGCGGACATGGCGACCGAGTCGATGTCCATACCGAGAAAAGAGATCCTCTGCACGGGGCAAAGTTTGCTCTTCTCCCAGTTGACCCGAAGGCCCAGACGAGCTAGGTGCCGGAGCACAAGGTCCCTGTGTTCGCAAACCTGGTCTCGAGAGTGAGCTAGGATTAGCCAGTCGTCGAGATAGTTCAGGATGCGAACCCCGTGAACCCGAAGGGGAACAAGGGCTGCCTCGACGACCTTCGTGAAGACGCGAGGAGACAGGCCTAGCCCGAAAGGGAAAACCGCGTACTGGTATGCCTGCCCCTCGAAAGCAAACCGGAGGAACGGTCTGTGTCGAGGGAGAATGGAGACATGAAAGTAGGCGTCCTTCAGGTCGATCGCTGCAAACCAATCCTGGGGCCGCACACATTCGAAAATCTCTGATCGCATGATGGGGGCATTGACACCGACCAAAGTGGAGCAGACTCCCCTGTAGCGGCGAGGAGACCGTGCGAACTGAATCGCATAGCCGAACCTGATGGTGCGGGCGACCCAGCGGGACAGTTGGGGAAGCTCTAGCCAGGCTCCCAGGAACTGAACCAGCGGGGTCATGCGGACCACAGGCGTCCACCCGGAGGGGCAGCGAAGCGGAGTAACTGGCCCGGACGTGGACGGCATAGCAATCCGGTGTGGGGCCCAGTTAACATCCGCGCCCTGACAGAGGAGGCCAGGGAAGGACCAGCGTTCCACGGGGGCCTGCTCTGCCAGGGGTCTGGCGACAGAGCGGGACAGGGACGAAACGGTCCGTGGACGGCACGCCGTGTCAACCGACTCTGGGACAGAGGGGGACGAGGAGAGCACGGCTTGTGGGCGGCGCTCTGTGTCGTCCGAGAACTCTGTGTGCTCAGGGATGAGAGGTTTGTTTCTGTCTTTAACCACATTAGGGTGCTGCCCACCCGTGGGTGAGCAGCGGGGAGTGGAGAACAAAAGATTCTCCCCCGGCCCTCCACTGGGGGAAGGAGTGGCCCTGCTACCATCTCCTGAGAAACAAACGTCATCCCTGAGCAGCCCGTCTCACGAGCGCCGCTTGGCCCGGCGCTTGGCGGGGGGCGGGGCGGGAGAGGGCTGTGGCGCCTTCCTTCGGCTTCCTCCGCGACTGGGCCTGGGTGAAGGCTGCTGCTTTGGCCGAGCGGGAGGGGCGGGAGCCTTAGGAGGGCGCCCTCGGCGGGAAACAGGCTGAGGCGTCTGCCCGGCCGACGTCGAGGCAGCAGCGGGTCGGCGGGGCAGAATGTGTTTAATGGCCTCAGTCTGTTTCTGTGCAGTTGAGAACTGTTGGGCAAAATCCTCAACTGCGCCGGCGAAGAGGCCGGCCTGGGACAGGGGCGCATCGAGCAGACGAGTCCGTTCGGAATCCCGCATGTCAGCCAGGCTCAGCCAGGCTCAGCCAGAGGTGTCTCTCCTGGACCACCGCAGTGGACATCACCAGACCGAGGGAGCGCGCAGCTACCTTCGTCGCCCGGAGAGCGAGGTCGGTTGCAGCACGCAGCTCATTGAAGAGCCCTGGGTCTGTCCTGCCCTCGTGCATGTCTCTGAGCATCTGGCCCTGGTAGACCTGCAGAGTGGCCATAGCATGCAAAGAGGTAGCCGCCTGTCCCGCCGCTCTGTAAGACTTCGCCACCATAGATGAAGAAAATCTACAGGCCTTGGATGGGTGCTTAGGCTCGCCCCGAGAAGAAGCACTCTGAGGACACAGTTGCATCGCAACAGAGCGCTCAACCGGGGGAAGCCCAGTGTACCCACGGGCGGCCGCCTCATCGAGGGGAGGAAAGGCGGATGAGACCAGCGAGCGGTCCCGGGAAGACAGGGGGGTCTTCCAGGACTTCGAGATCTCATCATGCACGTCCGGGAAGAAAGGTATTGGGGTTTGCCGTGGACCACGGGGGTCGGCAGCCTTACCCAAAAACCAATCGTCCAGCCGCGAGCGCTCAGGACAGGGTGGAGGCCTCCACTCTAGACCGATGCTCGCGGCTGCCCGGGAAAGCATGGCCGTCATCTCCGGATCCGACTCAGGCACAGCCGTATGCACACCGGAAGGTGGCAGCTGCGCTGAATCTCCACTTCCGGAAGAATCAAGCCCACCTTGTGATGCTGCTACAGACATTGCATCTTCCTCTGTAGCTTCAACCGAAACTCGCGGGCCACCCGAAGGTCGACCCGCGGGAATCGGAGGTTCACTAGCGGGCACCGTCACTGAAGAGGGGGGCTGGGGTCGCGGACACATAGTCGGCGCCTGGTTCCAGACCGTAACCCTCAGGTCACCCTGGCCACCAGCCGAAGTAGCACTCCTCGGGGGAGCGTTAGATCGGGGTGTGGATGAGGGGACTCTCACTCTTGCGAGTTCATTGAGTCTCGACCTTAGTGATGCGATGGTCATGTTCCCGCAGAGAGAACATGACTCATCCACGAGCGCTGCTCTAGCGTGATCCATGCCCAAACACACTAGACAGCGCTCGTGTCAGACACAAATCTGCCGCAACCAGAAGTGCACGGGCGAGGCATCTTTAAAAAGACATGCCGCGTGCAAGCTCTTTTAAGAGAGAAACACTCTAGTGTTGAAGCGCCCGGGGAGACGCGCACTCTCTGGCAAACCACTGCACAGATAAGCAGGAAGTGCGCACTCGCTGGATATCGCCGTCACACCAACACCAGAGGAACTCGTTCGTGAAGCTGACAGTTCAGAGATGGCTTTGTGGAGTGAAGAGAGACTCTTGGCTCCGAAGCGAAAACATAACTGCATGTTGCCGGCGTCCTCCTTATATACCCACGAGGTGGGGCGGAGTTAAGTCATGCAAATTCCGCAGACCAATGGCATTTCTTTGCCATTGGCTCGTTTTTAAATAGTCGAAGCTCATAGGCTTTCTAAGCGAAACCCCATTCGTCGTCATCCGACGTAACTCGGATTGACAACGAAAGGGAACCCTCGTTCCCTGAGTAGGGAACGGAGACGTTACGTCGGATGACGACGAATGGGGTTTCGCTTAGAACACCTATCGACTTCGAGTATACAAAAACGAGCCAATGGCAAAGAAATGCCATGGGTCTGCGGAATTTGCATGACGTAACTCCGCTCCACCTCGTGGGTATAAAAGGAGGACGCCGGCAACATGCAGTTATGTTTCTTCGCTGAGGAGCCAAGACTGAGCTCAGGCGATCCCCGCGGTACAGCGGAAGTGGCATCTGAGCCCATGTAAGACTTGTAAGGACGAATGACTCCTATTTAACACAGGAATACCAAGGTACACTGGGAAGCATATCCCATAGTTTAGAGGAAATATGCAATTAACACCAACCCAGAGGGGGGGGGGGGGGCATTTGGAAATACACATATGACCCGAAGGAAACATATGGAGAATACTGAGGTGTCCAGCCGCAGGTGGAATATTTCAACCTCAGGGGTGGCAAGGTGGCTTGCCAAGGGAAAGACACATGCTCAGAGAGGCTTAAAGTGGAAATAAACGTGTGGGGGTAGCTCCGGGGAGGGACCATGCACACGGGAGGCACATAGCCGACGCCCAGGCAATAGACACTGGCGCTAGCATCAGGGGTGCTGGAGGAACTCAGGGCTTGCGGAGAAGCTCACCTGAGGAGAATATCGCACATATCCAGTCCGTGGAGTGGAATGGCGAGCAAGCGAAGACACCTGAGCGGGTCCGGTACTAGCTAGTTGAAGCGAGTACATGAGAGGACACAGGCTCCATTCGGAGATTGTAGAATCTGGCGAATGTGTTCGATGTCGCCCAGCCTGCAGCTCTGCAGATGTCTGTTAGCGAGGCGCCATGCGCTAGAGCCCAAGAGGATGCCACACTCCGGGTGGAGTGGGCAGTCACACCAAGGGGGCACGGTCGACCTTGCTGCTGGTATGCCAAAGCAATGGTGTCCACTATCCAGTGAGACAACCTCTGCTTTGAGAGAGCCTTTCCCTGCAGCTTCCCACCATAACAGACAAAGAGCTGGTCTGAGGTCCAGAAACACTGCGTCCTGTCTACATAGGCGCGGAGAGCGCGTACTGGACAGAGCAGTGCCAAGGCTGGGTCTGCCTCCTCCAAGGGCAGCGCTTGCAGGTTCACCACCTGGTCCCGGAAGGCAGTGGTAGGAACCTTGGGCACATATCCAAGCCGGGGTCTCAGGATCACGTGAGAGTAAGCCGGCCCGAATTCCAGGCACGCTTCGTCAACGGAGAATGCGTGCAGGTCCCCGACCCTCTTGAGAGAGGCCAATGCAACCAGGAGCGCTGTCTTCATTGACAGGAACTTAAGCTCCACTGATTGCAGAGGCTCAAAGGGAGCACTCTGCAGGGCACTTAGAACCACTGAGAGGTCCCAAGAGGGAACGAGAGGAGAGCGAGGAGGATTCAGTCTCCTCGCCCCCCTCGGGAACCTGACGATCAGGTCGTGCTTCCCTACGGATTTACCTTCCACTAAGTCGTGGTGTGCGGCAATAGCGGCAACATAAACTTTGAGGGTGGAGGGAGACAGCCTTCGCTCCAACCCATCTTGAAGGAAGGAAAGCACGAAACTGATCGAACACCTCCGGGGGTCTTCTCGGCGAGAAGAGCACCAGTTGACGAAGAGGTTCCACTTCAACGCGTAGGCGTGCCTCGTGGACGACGCTCTAGCGGAAGTGATGGTAGCCACCACCGCAGGTGGTAGGGTACTCAAACCTGCCTCTTCCCGTCCAGGAGCCACACATGGAGGTTCTAAAGATCGGGACGAGGGTGCCACAGGGTGCCCCGTCCCTGAGAAAGGAGGTCCTTCCTCAGAGGAATTGGCCAAGGAGGTGCTGTCGCGAGGAGCACTAGTTCGGAGAACCAAGTCCGGGTGGGCCAGAACGGCGCAACCAGAAGGACCTGCTCCTCGTCCTCGCTGACCTTGCGCAAGACCTGCGCAAGAAGGCTCACTGGGGGAAACGCATATTTGCGGCCCCGCGGCCAGGTGTGCACCAGAGCATCCGTGCCGAGCGTGCCCTCGGTCAGAGAATAATACTAGTCGCAATGGGTTGAGTCGTGGGAGGCAAACAGATCTATCTGTGCGTCCCCGAACTGGTCCCAAATCAGCTGGACCGACTGGGGATGGAGTCGCCATTTTCCGGGGAGGGGCTGAAGCCGTGAGAGCTCGTTGGCTGCACAGTTCAGGGCTTCGGGAATGTAAATGGCTCGAAGGGACCTCAGATGCTTCTGACTCCATAAGAGGAGGTGGCGAGCGAATTGCGACATACGGCGGGAGCGTAGACCACCTTGATGGTTGATGTACGTGAACCCGAAGGGGAACAAGGGCAGCCTCGACAACCTTCGTGAAGACGCGAGGAGACAGGGCTAGCCCGAAAGGGAGGACCGTGTACTGGTATGCCTGCCCCTCGAAAGCAAACGGGAGGAACGGTCTGTGTCAAGGAAAAATGGAGACATGAAAGTAGGCGTCCTTCAGGTCGATCGTTGCAAACCAATCCTGGGGCCGAACACATTCGAAAATGCGTTAGGCGGTGAGCATCTTGAACGGCATCCTGAGAAGGGAGCGATTCAGCACGCGCAGGTCCAGGATCGGTCGTAACCCACCGGTTTTCTTGGGGACAATGAAGTAAGGGCTGTAGAAGCCGGACCTCATCTCGGCTGGAGGGACAGTCTCGATTGCACCCTTCGCCAGCAGGGTGGCAATCTCTGCTCTCATGATGGGGGCATTGCCACCGACCAATATGGAGCGGACTCCCCTGTAGCGGGGAGGAGACCGTGCGAACTAAATCGCATTGCCGAGCCTGATGGTTCGGGCGACCCAGCGGGACAGACGGGGAAGCTCTAGCCAGGCTCCCAGGAACTGAACCAGCGGGGTCATGCGAACTACAGGCGTCCCCCCGGAGGGGCAGCAAAGCGGAGTAACTGGCCCAGACGTGGACGGCATAGCGGCACGGTGTGGGGGCACAGTTAACACCCGCACCCTGACAGAGGAGGCCAGGGAAGGACCAGCGTTCCGCAGGGGCCTGCTCTGCCAGGGGTCTGGGGACAGAGTGGGACAGGGACGAAATGGTCCGTGGACGGCACGCCGTGTCAACCGACTCTGGGACAGAGGGGGACGAGGAGAGCACGGCTTGTGGGCGGCGCTCTGTGTCGTCCGAGAACTCTGTGTGCTCAGAGACGAGAGAATCAGTTCTTTCTGAATAAGGATTCTTCCCCAGCCCTCCACCGGGGAAAGGAGTGGCCCTGCTACCAACTCCTGGAAAGAACTGAGTCCCATCTCTGAGCAGCCCAGGCGTTTAGCGGGGGGCCGGGCTGGAGAGGGCTGAGGCATCCCCCCACGGTCTTCCAAAGCCAGCCCGGGTGAACGGGCTGGGTTGGAACCGTGGGAGGGCGCCTTCGGCGGTTGGCAGACTGAGGGACCTGAGCGGACGGCGGGGCCGTCGGTAGAATAACCTCAATCTGCTCCTGGGCGGTTGAGAACTGTTGGGCAGTAGTACTCAACCGCACCGCCGAAGAGGCCGACCTGGGATGTGGGGGTGTCGAGCAGACGAGTCTGCCGACATCCTGCACATCAGACTGGTCAGCCCCAGAGTGGTAAACATCACCTGACTTGGAGAGCGCACGGCCACCTTCGTCGCTCGGAGAGCAAGGTCAGCGGTGGCGCGCTTTTTGGTAGCTCATTATAGAGACTCGAGTCAGTCCCGCCTTCATGCATAACCATGAGCATCTGGGCCAGGTAGACCACAGAACGGTCATGGGATGCAGTGAGGTGGCTGCCTGTCCTGTGGCACTATAGGATTTCGCCACAGATTAGTGTAGACGAAAAGAACTACAGGCTTCGGACGGGTGCTCAGGTTTGCGCCGGGAAGCACTCTGAGGACACAGAAGCAGCATCGCAACAGAGCGTTCAACCGGGGGGACCCCAGTGTACCCATGGGCAGCGGCCCCGTTGAGGGGGGAAAGGCGGATGAGACCAACGAGCGGTCCTGAGAAGACACAGGGTCTTTCAGGACATCGAGATCTCATCATGCACGTCCGGGAAGAAAGATATTGGGGTTTGCCGTGGACGCGGGTCGGCGGCCTTACCCAAAAACCAATCGTCCCAGGAAAGCATGGCTGTCATCTCCGGATCCGACTCAGGCACAACCGTATGCACACCGGAAGGTGGCAGCTGCGCTGAGTCTTCACTTCCGGAAGAATCAAGCCCACCTTGTGATGCTGCTACAGACATAGCATCTTCCTCTGTAGCTTCAACCGAAAATCGCGGACCACCCGAAGTTCGACTTGCGGGAATCGGAGGTTCACTAGCGGGCACCGTCACACAGGAGGGGGGCTGGGGTCGCGGACAGATAGTCGGCGCCTTGTTCCAGACCGTAACCCTCAGGTAAACCCTGGCCACCAGCCGAAGTAGCACCCCTCGGGGGAACGCTAGATCAGGGTGTGGATGAGGGGACTCTCACTCTTGCGAGTTCATTGAGTCTCGACCTAAATGACGCGATGATCAAGTTCCCAGAGAGAACATGAATCACCCAAGAGCGCTGTACAAGCATGATCAAAGCCCTAACACACTAGACAGCGCTCGTGCCCATCAGAGTCCGATACCAAACTGCCGCAAGCACTATTTTTTTTTTTTAAATGTAAAAAAAGTCTTTAAAAAGACGTGCTGAGTGCGAGCTCTTTTGTGAGAGGAGAAAAAAACTCCACGATGTTGAAGCGAGCGGGGAGAACACACTCACTGGCAGATCACTGCACAGATCAGCAGGCAATGTGAACTCGCTGCAGATCGCCGTCACACCAACACCGGAGAGATCGTCTCGTCTCGTAGAGTGAAGTCATAAATGGCTGTGGAGTGAAGAGATACTCTTGGCTCCGAAGCGAAAACATAACTGCATGTTGCCGGCGTCCTCCTTTTATACCCACGAGGTGGGGCGGAGTTACGTCACGCAAATTCCGCAGACCCATGGCATTTCTTTGCCATTGGCTCGTTTTTGTATACTCGAAGTCGATAGGTGTTCTAAGCGAAACCCCATTCGTCGTCATCCGACGTAACTCGGAGTGACAACGAAAGGGAACATGGGTCTGTCATGATCCTGCCGCAATACTAAGAGAATCACGGACATGATGGCAGAATCATGACAGTTTCAATTTATACCTTCATCAGGGCCTTGGACATGAATACTGTCTGGGTTGAAAACCACTTTTTACATATTTTCATATATCACAAGGCATCCTATAGAATGACATTATTCAGTCATCAGGCCATCATCTGTGTTACCTGTATTGTTACCTATATGTTTGCTTTACTAATTTAAGTGCTATCTTGGGGTTAAATAAAAACACAGCTGGCAAAGAACAAACAAAAAAATTCAAATTCCAGTATCTCCAACAAATTATATCTAAGCTAAATAATAACATAAACCATGCATGTAATATTTCTGTTTTTTTCCCCTTACAAGCTCATTTTATCTTTTGCTTACAGATACACTTTTTAATAAGGTCCTATCTTTAAGCATTTTGGTTTGTCCTGTTGCCTGAATTGCTGTGCTTTTATTTAACCACAAGATAGCGCCTCAATTAGTAAAGCAAACACAGGTAACAATACAGGTGACACAGATGATGAGCTGATGACTGATACATGTTATTCTATAGGATGAGTTTAGAGCAGTTGAATTTTGCTACTCTAACTTGTGAAGAGACACGGACTTTAATCCACAACAAGAAAATAGCTATTAGAAAATGTTTACCCTATCCTGAACATAATTACTGATTAAAAATAGACCAAAGATACTGGGCCTGGATTTTATATTCTTTAGTGGTTTACAACTAAATGTAATAGACAAAAAGTATACCTTCAAATCTACCCCTAATGTGGAATACCCATTCCAACCAGGATGTGCAAGTGTACCTGAGAACAGACCCAGATCCAGAAAAGGAATGCATCAAGGGAATACAATCCAGGGTGTCTCTCTCTTGAGTTCAATTCCTCCTCCTCAACCCAAATTTACATTCAGCACAGATGACCCGGACATCCAAAATTGTATTTACCGTGCTGTGAATTAATTCCACTTACCGGCTAATGGAAAGTACCAGCTACATCAAGTTCTGGAGGCCAATCCACAGGTCGTATTTACCTCACCCAGCAAGTACAAATAAAACAGAGACCATATTGCATGTACCCTACCAAGCTGTTTTGGAAAAACAACTGGATGAGATGTTGAGTGTATCTTCATTAATTGAATCAGGTGTGCCATTTCAGGGTTAAAATACAAACACGGCCTGTCAGGGGTCCCTGCAGGAGAGGTTGAGAACCACTGGTTTAGCCGGATGGTACCACCGGTTTGTCCCACACATTTCCCAGATCGCTGAACCCCTCAATGCCCTGAAGAAGAAAGGCAGAGTTTTCCAGTGGATGCCGCAATGTCAGCAGGCTTTTGAGCAGCTGAAAATAAGCTTGATCACACCTCCCATTTTGGGACACCCAAATTTACAAAACCCCTTCATTGTCTACACAGATGCTAGTGAGACTAGTCTGAGCACTGTGTTGACACAGAGGGATCATGAGAAAGAGGAAGTCATGTCAATGTCAATGTCAATGTCACCTTTATTTATATAGCACTATTAAAACAACACAAGTTGACCAATGTGCTTTACATTCTCAATGAAAAATAGAAAAAGAAACATACTGCAATAGTAATAGAATAAAAATAAAAACATTTAAGACGAATAAGCCATGGCAAACAGATATGTCTTAAGTTGTACTTTAAAAACATGCACAGAGTCAGCATCCCAAACATATGATTGCAAACTATTCCAAAGTTTTGGCGCTACTACTGCAAAAGCCTGATCCCCTTTCTGACTTAACTTAGTCCGTGGAATTTTCAGCAACTTTTGAGTTGATGATCTCAAGGTTCTTCCTGATTTATACTATATTAACAGAACTGATAAATAAGTCGGTGTAAGGTCATGGAGTGATTTATACACCAATAAAATAAGTTTAAAATCAACTCTATATTGTACAGGAAGCCAATGTAGAGCCATCAAAGATGGAGTGATGTGTTCTCGTTTTTTAATATTCAATAATCTTCTCGCTGCAGTATTTTGGACCTTTTGCAGCCATAGAATGGAACCTTGACTAATACCCTTATATAAAGAGTTACAATAATCAAGTCTTGACGATATAAGCTCATGGATAGCAATTTCAAGGCTCTTATACGTCAAACATGATTTCATCTTAGCCAAGTTTCTTAAGTGAAAGAAACTTGTCTTCACCACATGGTTTATCTGTGCATTTAGCTTCAGAGAGCTATCGATGTAAACACCGAAGTTTTTAACACGTTCTTTAACATGTGTTGAGAGTGGGCCGAAAAGTAACGAGTTCAAATTGATTAATAACTGTAGTCTGTGTAAAAAGGTTTAAAACGTCATTGTTCATTTGTGGGATAATTCCTCTAAGATTCTCAATCTTTGTTTTAAATGAACTTAGAAAATTCTCACATATCAATGGGGTCGGATTGAGATTTAATATGGGAGGGTTTAAAACTGTATTTATAATATTAAATAACGTCCTCGGATTGTTACCATTTTTTCTATTATCTCAACAAAATATTTTGATTTGGCTAATTTTACAGTCCTCTGAAAATTTTTTAACTCTTCTTTAAAGATATCTTTGTAAATTTGTAACTTATTTTTCTTCCATTTTCTCTCTGCTTGCCTATAATTTTGTCTAAGGCCTCTTATTTCATCGTTTAACCACGGATCAGACCTAATTTTATACTGTTTAATATTTTGAGAAGCCACTGCATCTAACACATCTTTACAGGTAGAATGCAGCCAATACAGGTGTTCATCATAGTCAGACACCTTGTAACCTCCAAGGAAGTCCCCAAATTCATTAATAAAATCTTTCTGTGCTTTTGGAGGCCTATAAATAATAGCAATGGCAACTAGATTACCAATGTCCAGTATCAGCAGTTGTCGTTCAAATGATCCGTATTCTTCCGTTGCTATTAATCTGCAATTAAATTTCTCTCTGAAAATAGAGACCAGTCCTCCTCCTCGACCCGATGAACGAGGGGTGTTGAAAAACTTACAGTCCCGTGGTATTAGTTCAGAGAAAGGACTCATGTCCCCGCTTGCAATCCACGTCTCCGTAATAAACATAAAATCTGGGCCATGCGCAATAAGAAAATCATTTAAATTAAATGTCTTATTCATCACTGACCTCGTATTGATCAAGCCGATTTTCAGTTCTATGTTCTCCTCATCTGGTTGCGTTTTCCGACGTAGTGGTTTAATATTACACAATCTCACCCCGCCCAGTCGTAGACGCGGAGAACAACAGCACTCCAGAAGAAGCACTCCAGAAGAAGTAGGGAGAATCGGGACAATCCAGTTGTATAGTGGTTCCAGGGAGCGCCATCTCACAAAACGAGAACAATCTATTCCGTCAACAACCAGATCACGATGAACACATCTCCTCTGGTTTCTTCCAAGGGCAAGTTTGAGCTTAACCGTGAAACCACTTCTCTTCCCTCTGCGCTTTCGTCGTTTCTTTCCCGGCATGGCTTATGCTAGCAGAGCTTTGAACAAAGCTAAAGTAAATTACTCAGCAATGGAAAAAGAATGCTTGGCAGTAGTTTGGGCTCTGGAGAAGTGGCAGCATTATCTGGAACTCTGCACTGCAATGGGTGATGGATCCAACAAGACCTCAAGTCGTTTGATCAGATGGGCCCTGCGACTGCAGAGATTCGATTTCATTGTCGAATACCGAAAAGAAAAGCTAAATGTGGCAACTGACGCTCTCTCTCTCGAATCCCCATCAGTGTCAGTTGTTATTTGTATGCCAGCCACAAGGATCCAGAGGATCTCCCTATCTCTCTGGATAAGATATGGGAAGAACAACATAAGGACTCTGTAATCATGAATATATTGCAGACCATGGCAGAGGGAAATGTCAGTCTGAAAGAACAATTTGAGGTATTGGAAGATCAGCTTTACTGCAAAGCTCATCTGGCTGACAACCAGCTACACTATTGTGTTTGTGTCCCTAGTAGCCTCATTCCACAGATCCTACAGTATTATCACCCCAGCCTCTTGAGTGGCCATGGAGGAATATATAAGACCTATAAGAGATTTCAAAAAGTGACTTTCTGGCCAGGGATGTGGAGTGATATCAAGCAGTGGGAAAAGAGATGCGTAAAATATCAACAACTTAAGAGTGACAAATGAAAACCTGCTGGCAAAATGCTACACACCACTGTCACTCACCCCAATGAAAATATGTGATGTGAAATGTGAAATGTGTGTTTGCTGCATCCCTGGATGAAAGTCAAAACAAGTGGGATCAATATTTACCAGAGTTCAGATTTGCCATTAATTCTGCTGTCCAAGAGACCATAGAAATGACCCCAGCTGAACTGCAACTTGGAAGAAATCTGCAGGTTCCAATGGACAAACTCCTCCACGGTAAAAATCTCACTCCAGATGTGCCAGGATACGATGTTGTTCATTGTCTAACCCAGCTTCAAACCAAAGCTATGGAAAACAGCAAAAAAAAGCTCATGTTCAACAAACAAGAAATTACAACAAACACAGATGGGAACTAACATTTAAAGAACAAGACTGTGTGTCGATGAGGAACTTTTCAAAATCTGACGCAAATTCACTGCTAAACTAGCCGTGAAATGGAAAGGCCCTTATCGTTTAATAAAACACCTGGGACCACTTCATTATCGTGTGGCACTGGAGACTACAGAGGAAGATGTCCGCACATGTGTACAATATGAAACTGTGCTACATGACAGCCAAAGAATTAGAGTCCCAAAGCAAGGAAAAACTCCTAAAAATATTCTAAGACATCTCTGAAGAAGAGGAGGAGTTTCAAGGATTTTAACCCTCACAAATTTCCAACCATGGGTTGTTTTTCCAGGGGAGGGGGAATGTTACGGCTTTGGGATGAACCGCACAGTTTAATTATTAAAAAAAATGCAAAATCGGGAGAAAGGTGTGGAGGATCATAAGTGGAAATAAACAAATAAAAGTGGAAGTGGAAGGAGCAGCGAGAGAGATAATAGTGACGTGTTGAGTTGCAGTGAGAGTGCAGGCAACAATAAGAGGCTGCCAAGTCGAACGGCAGCATAGCACCAAAAGGGATTACCTGCTGCGCTTGGATCTTTCTAGCAGAGACTGCAGCGCACTTATCCTGACAGACTGCAGAGCGCTTGTTTTTGATGCTGACTGCGGAGCGTTGCCTGGCACAGACGACAGAGAATTGCAGATTCGCTTCCGAGATTGTCCGCTAAGCGTCTGTTCCTGCATTTCCGCAGCCGCCTGCAGAGCGTTGCTGGATCCACCCGTGGGTTTTTTACCTCGAGACATAGCCAACTCAAGTTCAACTGACAAAGAGGGATTATTTTTGTTATTTGTGTTTTTTTGTGTGAAGGAATTTCATTACTTTATCTAATTGTGTGTAATTGGTGGTTTGAGTTATTCTGGGTTAATTTATAAACTTGAATTCTTTTGGTGGATTTAATTCTGCTTGGTGCCTGAATTTGCAAAAGTTATTTTAAGGAATTAATTTCCAATTCAATTCCTAAAGTTAAGGTCGCCACCGATACACCTTGAAACGGTGTGCAACTGGGTTTGAGATAGTTTTCTCTTGTTTAGTGGTTGTGTCAAAAATGTCAGCCCAATCAGAAGCAACATGTATATGAACCATGCGGTATTAAAGAGACAGCTCGCACAATGGGTCCAAGTAAAGTCGTTTACAAATGTGTCTGCTGCAGCTCGCTATTCACAACAATTGAAGATATTAGAAGACATGTTTTTCGTTTCATCCTGAAATGAGAGGCAAATGTTGGATCACAATAATTAGGAACCACGGTTTCCACAAATCCCTTCACTCGATTGGGATGTTCTCTTTTATTCTGGACGTCAAGGGCAGTGACTGTAACATCGAGCATATTTAGCCGTATATTAAACACATATTTATACTGATTTCATCAGGCTCCGAAAATTCTTCAAAAAGGACACAAAGAATGGCCTTCTCAGCTGCCTTAGTTGCAACACTTGCGTCATCAAAACAGGGTGTTCACAGGGTCTGAAATGAACTTTTTGACTCACCTGCCACGGGGACTAGTAGATGAAAAAATCCACCAGCCAAGCATATTTTTTACTGGCCAAAATAATAAACAGACTCTCAAGTTTCATCGTTTTATTTCCGATGACAAATGTTTTGTTTCTGTTTTTATCTTTAGCATACTGGCGACACACAGAACAACTCATCACGACAGATTCAGAATCATATTGTAGCCAGCCTTTTGAAACTCTGTTTCTCACAAAACCTCCATTTCTCACAAAACTTTCTTTTTTCATGTAATTTGTCCCCCTTTTCGTCTGTGGGTTTTCGTTTCAAAGGTTGGCCCACTCCTGGTAAATGTCGCCACATTACAGCTAATAAGTGGCAGCTAGCTGCAGACCGGTGGCACCTCAGCGACGTAACTGACAGTACCCCATACGAAATCAGCTGCAGTACTAGCTAGCAACAGACCGTCTCTAGTGCTCCAAGTCTTGCGGCACTGTTTACCTTACGGTCCCCGAGACAGTGCCGCGACTCCCACGAGACTTGGAGCGCTAGAGAGGTTCTGTGGCTATAGCAAACCTCGTCCCCAAATTAGTGACTGACAAACACAACAACTCCGAGCCATCATGCCAGATATTTTATAACATTACAAAATGCAATTGTAATAAACCAGCAGCCATATCACCCTGTAGCGCAATACTGGTTGCCCACTGAAGCTAAGCAGACCTTCTGCGAAAACCAGGTTGCTGCTTGAAGAGGTGTTAGTGAGGCCAGCAGGGGGTGCTCACCCTGTGGTCTGCGTGGGTCCTAACGCCCCAGTATAGTAATGGGGACACTATGCTGTTAAAGAGCATATATATGGTGGGCGTTCTGGCGCAATATGGCTACCGTCACAACATCCAGGTGGATGCTGCTCATTGGTGGTGGTAAGGAGATTCCCCCTTCTATGTAAAGCGCTTTGAGTGCTGAGAAAAGCGCTATATAAATGTAATGAATTATTATTATTATTATTAAACAATTTATTACATTACCTTTTTGGAATGAACATTCACCCACCAGTGTGGCGGATAGCCTTTTGAGATTTACTCGGCAAACGGAGTCTACCCGCATTTGGCGCTTGCCGGGTGTTAATTTCGGACCCTGGGTGTTCAAAGCACCACCGTTTCCATTTAAAAAACGTTTTCAACTTTTTGTCGGGGCTGAATGCAGCCCTGGACTTAATGGCTGCTGAAAATTCAGCTTTGCCATCATAGGGTTAAATTACATTTGAAAATATAGGTCTATTCATATAAAATAATAGCAATTAAACATTTTTTAAAGAGTTTATTAATAATTCCAACAGGTAACTAAAATACACATGGTGATGAACTAAATGACAAACAGCTGTGATAATTAGTGTCCATAGAAACTGATGAGTGGAGGGGAACTCAAACAAAGGAACACACATGAAATCAAACTTAAAGTCCATGAAAACGAAACTAAGAATGAATACAACTGAAAAAGTGTGACAGTAGTGTTGGGGCATTACAAGTGACACGATTTAGGTAATCAGATTTCTTTTTTCACAAGTAACTAAAGTAACACATTACTTTACAGCGCAAGTCACTTTGTTTCCCCATTTATTGTCAGACACCTCTCCTGTCCTCATGTTAAGAGAAATCGGGAGTAAAGGTGCAGAGCCATTGTGTGCGTTGTGTGTAAGCATGCAGTTCTAGACTAAGAGCCCTATTTTAACGATCTGAAACGCAAGTATCAAACGCAAAATGCAAGAAACTTTGTGGGCGGATCTCGTACTTCTCTAAAGTACGCTTTAGATGCAAATCTAAAGTAGATTGGTCGGTCTGAAGTAGCTACATTACCCATAGGTGTGGTTTGGGCGTAACGTGAAATAAACCAATCAGAGCATCATCTCACATTCCCTTTAAAAGCAGTCGCGCTTGTTCATAGGCTTATTCATATTCAAGTAATGCAAAAGTAACGTAACACATTACGCTGAATAAAAGTAAACTGCAATTAGTTACTTTTTTACAGAGTAACGCAATATTGAACACATTACTTTTAAAAGTTACTTATAAATAAATGCAGCCTCTGCAAGCATAAGACACTATATATATATTATATATATATAGGCGCCTCTGTTGACGTAGTGTGCCTGTCTAAACAACATGTCCCATGTCTGTTTCGCTGCCCTCAAGGTAAGCAGCTTCTGTTGTGTGTGGTGTAGGTCCACTGTGTACTAAAGAGGCTCTCATAAAATCCACAATTTGTCCCTCTCTAACCAGCATCAGCCTAAGAGAGCTTTCATTAGCCTCACTCCTCTCTGCCTCATCTGTCAATCTTATGTGTAATGGAGTTTGAAGGGGAGAGAATGGAGCACAGAAAGAGAGGGAGTGCATGTGGTGATTAATGTTCTTTAAGGCATTAGTTAAAGAGATCAGCCTTGGGCTCTTATCCTGAAACTAATAAAGTTCTCTCTCAGACACAGACTTTCCTGTGTGGACCTACCTGAACCAAATGTAGGTTCAGGCCTAATAAATGATGTAAATAAAGGTAGTCACCATTCACTTACATGCCTTGTATGGGATTTTTCACTGTTTGTATCACTCAATTTGTCTGTAGGGGAGACCCTAGTGAAAAATAAATATGCTAAAACGTATTCTAAATATATTTATTTTATGCTAAGTATACTACAAATACATTTGCATATTTATGTACTTAATATAAATACCCTGCAATTGTACTTTTAGTATACTAAATTGGTATACTTTAAGTATCACGGTTTGTCGGTCTGTGTTCTTAAAGTCTGCTAAATTGGAACTAATTTTGTATATACATACTAATGTGAAACTATTGCAAGTATACTTTAGGTACACTTTAAATATCTTGCATTTAAAGACTGACATTATACAGATATCATACTATCCTTACTAATAGTGACATTAAAACACATTTTAGGCTTAATATTAAGAAATGTGCATTATGCTATAAAGAAGAACTCCAAATAAAGTTTAATTATAATATTTATATGTGTCAGTCTCAAGCGACATGTCAGTAAATATTTTCATGGATTTGTAGTTTACTGTTGTATAATATCCTTATACATACAATATTATACATATAATATTACCCTGTCTACTTGTCTATTGTAGACACCTTTTTGTTACACATACTTAGCCAATGTATACTGAAAAGAATGCACTGTGTATAATATTTTTATTTATTTTGTTTTTAAGAAATGCCTTATACTGTATTAGCATAGATTAGCAGTAATTGTTTATTTATGTGTGTGTGTGCCTACCCATGAGAAGGAGCAGAGCAGTGTGCGTTTATGTGTGTGTGCTCAAGGACACATAAGACTGTGGTTCTACTGTGGTTCTACTCCTAGAACCTTAAAAGGAAATCAGCCATCTTGGTTGAGTTTACTGGAGTTCAAGGACATGAAAAAGTGAACAGCTTGCACCTCCGAAGATTAGAACTGAACTTTGGTGGGAAACAACAGGAGCATAAAAGCTAAGGACAAGGAACCCCAAGCTAAGGACAAGAAATCCCAAGCTGAAGACAAGAAGCCCAGAGCTGAGGACAAGAAACCCCAAGTGGAAGACAACAAGCTCAGAGCTGACTACACCTTTGACTCAAAGCGTGAGTTTTATTTTCCTTTATATTTTTGTTTAATAAAAAGAAAGGTAACCAATTAAAAGAACTTTAATTGATTACAAAAACTGACTAACGAGGCTTAATTGATTTATAGTGTTTTTAAAGATAAGAACATACCACTGGGAGGTCTTCTGACCGAATTGTAAGTCATTTAAAATGCTTATAATTTAATTCAGATTCGATTTACTTTACCTAACCTGAGAATAATAAAAAAAAGGTTAAAGGTGTTAAGTAGGGATGAGTCGCGATCTTCGAATAGTCGAATATCGGTATATTTTCGCGCTGTCACAGATCGCAGATCGCGCTGTCACAGAGCGCAGTAGTGTATTTTCCTGTCGGAGACACAAGGTGTCACTAACATGAATGAAACCCCTACTGCGCGATCTAGGCTACCTGCGTTTTGTACATAGTGTAAACAAACAACAGAAGAAGAGCATTGTCGTGACCGTTATCTCTGCGACCAACAATTCAACAACCAAGAAGCTCCGTGTGGGACTCGTTTAAAAAAAATGAACAATGATAAAGTTGAGTGAAAATTATGCCAAGCAAAGTTGGCATACCATCACTCTACAACAACGATGCATAGCCACCTGAGATCAAGCTCCCGGCAGCAGCTTCATCCTCCTCAGGCAGCATCCAGCAGTCTATGGCTAGTTTCTTGGGTAGACGTAAGTTGGATGCTAGGCGCCTGGCAATATAATTTCCCTGCCTGACAAAGTTAGCAATCTCCAACTTGAGTGTGCCTGCGACTTCTGTGCCATCCGAGCGAGTGTTCTCCGCAGCTGAACTAATTGTATAGGCCTATAGGTTGCGCTCGCATTTTTTTGAACAAGAATATATGCCTAAGCGTTAGGTTATGAATATTTACATTGATTTAGACTAATTTGTTTAAAAAGTAGGCTTTTGCCGGTAACAATGCAGGTTCGCATAAAATCATTATGACATGTAAAGTTATCCTACCACATTTATTTGATTTTTTAATCTAACGAGCATCTGGTTTGGCGATGCAGAAACTGACAGTCATGCTTATTGTTTTTCTTCTTCTTCCAATTAGCCTACCATATGCCTAACTATGTAAAAAAAAAAAAATATATATATATATATATATATAGGCTATATATAAACGACGAGAACATGCTACTTGTTCAATTACTAAACAGTTTGTTTGATGACAAATCGCTAAAGATGAAATTGCCCTCCCTTTCTGTCATTGTGAGTGTGCGTTTTTGAGTTTTGAACGATATTCGACTTTGCTCCTTGATTGTCGAATGGAATTTTTGGCAGAAATTCACATCCCTAGTGTTAAGATCAAAGTACACTATACAAATCAATACGTATAAAATAAATGTAATTTAAATACATTTTGGTATAGTTCGTTTTCACTAAGAAACAGATGCTGTAAGGGCAGAATTTCCAAAGACAACTTTTGCCTACATTGCAAACGATGAGCAATTTCTACTTCATTCAATTATTTATGTTTAATACTCTGTTGACCTGTTATGATTAAATGTACAACACAATTAACTGTATTTGAGTTCTACTTGTTAAGTATAAAAATAGTAGAGACAAGTTTACAGGAAATGTTTTTTGAGTTGCAAAATAATAATTCACAATCATGAAGTAAGTTTTATAATTATGACCTTTACCTTTTTCCAATAATTTAACCACACTTTGAATATCAGCTATTGTTTAATTCAATTCAAATTTATTTTTATAGCATTTTCACAATGTTGTAATGGTTGCAACGCAGCTGACATATAGAATGTAGTTACAAAAGTAAAGATATGTAATTATGACAAATAATAAAAAACAAAATATAGTCAGTTTGAAAAAGTGAAATAACTTCATGTATGATCAGAAGTTTTATGCATTGAAGTGTATTATTCCTTATATACTCCAATGCACCTACTGTACTAGTAGGTCCCTTTGTACAGTCTCTGTGAGCCTGGCTAGCGCTCCCCAGTCCGTCTCGCTGGCTCATTTGGACCATCGGGCTTGGCTATGCATTTCAGTTCGTCCGGCGTCCCCCCAAGTTGAAACGTGATTTTCAAATGCATCCGTCCCCGAGATTGGTTTGCAGCGATCGACCTGAAGGACGCGTACTTTCATGTCTCGATTGTTCCTCGACACAGGCCGTTTCTGCGCTTTGCGATCAAGGGTCGAGCATATCAACGATAACAGCAAAAACACAACAACGAACAAAGAACTGAATGAAGATACGACTTAAAGGCCCACTGAAGTGCCTTGAAATGTGCAACATTATTCAATGTGTTGATTTAATTTCCTCTGAAACAGAAAGAGAGGGCAGGACATATTGATCAGCTCCTCTCCATTTTTAAAATAGTCAATTGTGTTTAATTTATATCACAGCTCGGCCAGAGCCGTTGAGCTTGGTAAAGCCACAGTTCTACCAGAAAGCCTCTGAATCAGTATCAGAATGATACTGTAACAATTAACCAATATTTAACCAATATTATGATATAAAGTTCTTTGGCATAGGCCCTGTCCGTAACTCACAATCCAAGGGTCCGGACTCTGCATTTCCTGCCTGAAGACGAAGGCAGGGCGCAGCCGACCCCCTGAGAGGTATGGGAAGGGACCATCCTGATGGTGGTGGGGAGGATGGAGGTGAATAGAAGCGTCGGCATCTGCGAACTCAGACACGTGTAAGTACCTATCTTTTATACCACAAGTATTAGAACTCGATTGGATAGATGAGGAGGTAATGAGTGACGTACAAATTGAGTTTTCCCGGCAGAACTTATGCTAAAGCTTTAATTTTTCTCCTTATCTCTAACCGTTTCTCCTCCTAATCTCCTCCATATTTCTTAATAATATAGCATTCTGTGCAGAATTCAAATGGGTTCGATATGTTTTCTGGTATGCATTGACTCCCTTGTATGATCCGCTCTGTGCTATCGTGTCCAGAGCAGACAGTGTGTGCACTGTGTCGGTTTGCGTGACACTAACGTGAAATCAGACTGCATTCTCCCAAATGCATTGTCTGAATCGTTTGCTATCCCCTATATAGTGCACTATGTGCTATTCATCATTTAGAAAATAGTCAGTCTTTGATCAAATTACTTATTTTAGCTGAAGCTTCAGCATCTATTTATAATGTATGGGCAGGACGTTTTAGATTCTAGAGAGCACTTGATTGGACAGAAAATTTGAGGAAAAGCTGAAGTGCAGA
This sequence comes from Meda fulgida, assembly GCA_030578275.1. Classification (NCBI taxonomy): domain Eukaryota; kingdom Metazoa; phylum Chordata; class Actinopteri; order Cypriniformes; family Leuciscidae; genus Meda; species Meda fulgida. The sequence continues at coordinate 35,089,695 of CM060622.1, forward strand.
GGGATGTCATCAAAATCATTGATCCATATTGGCAGAAGTTAGAGAACGTAAGTTTTAAATGCTTATATCTTCTAAATGCAAATTTTGTGACAGTAATTTTGAAATGTCAATATCAATGCACTGCACTGCACAACGAAGCTCTTATTGTATTTACATCGTGTTTGCATTGTTATTTGGTGAAAGTTTTCGTGAGAGTGGAGAAATTGGGTCAGAATGATGTGATCACTTCATTCAAGTGAACAATAGACTGTCATCTGCTTATGCTCATCACTGCAACCTTTGATGTGATGGAATAAATCTAAATACTTTAAAAACTTCTCACAATTCGTTAATCTCGATAGCTGTAATAGTTAAAACATAGTAAAAGTATTCAAGAGATTTCCATATGTAATACAAGCTATTTCATATGCAAACATATCAGCCAATCACAGCAGTGGGTGTTTACTCTGAAGTCTCACAGCAGACACGCCTCTTCAAACGTTCAAATCAGAGGCTAAAATCAGGCTAGGAAAAATGGCTTTTATTTCCATTTTTTTTATGTAAAAATCATACTAACATTATAAGGGCACCCCAGGGAACATTATAAAATAATAAAATATTCCAGTTCATGACCATTTTAACACAGTTCATGAGCCATAATTGTCCTCATTGTGTCTATATATATTTTGATGACCAAGAGTGGCAAATTCTCAGCATGTATTTCAGATTTGTGGATATTAGTTTAGTGTTTCTCTGTTTATTGATGTGTATCGGTTTTAGGTTATAAGAAACAAAAACAGACCTGTATAAGGAGCGAGTTCTTTAATTTACAGTATGTTGAAAATAGTATAAGCAAGTTGCTGAGCAGGGTAATTTTAAAGGCCAATATGGGGAACAATCTAGTGGGAATAAGATGGTTTTTCAATGTAGTAAGCCACACCTACCGATTTTCTCATGCCCTTTTTTGGATTATAAAAACAATGAATCATACACCTTGTGACCATAATAGTAATCAGGCCATATTATCTCTAAAAAGCATCTTTCTATGATGGTTATGTCATTTCATGGGCCTGCTAGAAGGCTGGGCATTCCTCTAAGATAAATTATACCTGGTTCAGTTTAGTGAGTCATATTTGGACTTGTTTGCAACAGCACATGCAGAAGGGGTGGTTCTGGCTCTCACTAGCTAGAGAACATCACACCCACATTTCCAGTAATTTGGTATATTCACGTATATTCTCAGAACTTGGCAAGTAACACCGTTTTTTCAAAGATATCATTAATCAAGCTACTGAAACAAAGATTTTTCTTTAACACAGTGAATGACTAAGACACATCCAGAAAAGCACTGAGAAATATGCTGTAGTTTTTAGCTTGAACAAGCTGTATAATTTGATAAATGGCTTAGCAAGTGTTACCCAGTGTGATGTTATACAACCATTTTTAATCAATTTGATAGTAAAAAACACTGACTAACTGTAAGAAACAAATGATAAACAGTAGAGATTTGGGAGATTGTAATAAAACCACTTAAAGGTGCAAAGAACTTTGGCATCTCTATTGCCATCTGAGTTTATTGGCATTGGCGGTTCTATGAAGAACCTTTAACATCCATGGAATCTTATCAATGTACAAAAGGTAGTTTAAATTACTAAAAATGTTCCTCACACTAAGAAAAAAAAAATTCTTCGAAGAACTAAGGAAGATTCTTTGGATAACCCAAAATGGTTCTTCTATTGCATCGTTACCCATGCTGAGGGTACTCCAGATTCTTAATTGCATACAGTATGAACTTGTATTATATATACATCTTTCATGCATTAGAGGGACTGGGGAAATGAGTCATGATGTATTGTTTTTTGTTTGTTTTCACATACTTACAATTTGAATGTTATTTATTAATGTTCTCCTATTATTATATGAATAAAAACCTATAACATATTACATTAACAATAAAGCATTGCACATTGTCTGAAGCACAGTTTTTTTCGTCTCTCTGTCTGCTGAAGGTTATCCAGTGATTTCCTTATGCATTATTCTTATACTTATCAAATCCAGAGTATGATGCCTGATGCCCTGATTTGACATCACAGCCTTCAAAGGCCTTCAGTCTTTGAAACAGTGGCAGCCGGGTCTTGATGGAGAGATAAGTGTCTGAGGAAAGCAGCAGCACTGAAGAGAGAAGTAGAGGCCATCCAGATTGGAAAATAAAAAGCGGCAGCTGCTATGAGTTTGGAGTGCACTTCAGTGACCCCTCAAGGATAGTGGCCTGCTCTCGTCTTGTAATTACCTGCGCTTTCTGCTATGCTAGCATGAAGCTGGGCCTCGTGAGGTGTGAGAGATTTTTCATCTGAAGAGAGTACGACTGAGTGAGTGTGTGTAACATCCATTTCATTTGTTTCAGCTGGTATAGCATATGTATACGCCTATGCCCAGATCTAGTGTTTATTCTGGACCTCAGAATAAACCTACTTTTGCGTATGATCAGGGTGATCTGAGGATTGGGTGACGCCGAGTCAATCACCGCTGGCCCCTCATGTCTCTCAAATGCTGCCGCCGTTGGAGCTTCCAAACGAACGCGCTGGTCCTTCTCATGGACGACCAGCCGTGTCCTTTGGGGCCCCACCTGACGATCAGATGTCGATCGCAGCAAAGGCGGCAGCATTTGAGAGACGTGAGGGGCCGACGGAGATTGCCTCCTTTGGGAAGCCCTCACGGTTATCCTCAGATCACCCTGACCATGCGCAAAAGTAGGTTTATTCTGAGGTCCAGAATAAACACTAGATCTGGGCATAGGCGAGGAGACTGCACCTCCCGTGAGGTAAGCGAGTCTTGATCTAAGCGCTGCCATAGTCATATTCCCACAATGGAAACATGAACTATTCACAAAAGCTGCCTCAGCGTGCTGAATGCCCAAACACGAGAGGCAACTATTGTGGCCGTCTGCTGGCGCCAGGGAACGACGGCATCCAGAAACGCACAAGCGGAATGACAGACCCAGCCCTGGCTTTTCTCTGTCCCGTCCGTGCTCTGCGCCTGTACGTGGACAGAAAACAAAGCCTCAGGACCTCAGATCAGCTCTTCGTCTGTTACGGAGGCCAGCAGAAGGGGAAGGCTGTCTCCAAGCAGAGGATGGCCCACTGGATAGTGGATGCCATCACCTTGGCTTACGAAGCCCAAGGCGTGCCTAGCCCGCCCGGGTTGAGAGCCCACTCCACTAGGGATGTTGCTTCTTCTTGGGCGCTGGCACACGGCGCCTCACTGACAGACATCTGTAGAGCTGCGGGCTGGGCGACACCTAACATGTTCGCTAGGTTTTATAGCCTACTTGTTGAGCCGGTTTCTTCCTGTGTGCTCGCTTCAACCAGCCGGTAACACCGAAGTTCCCGCTCTTGTGTCGGCTTGCTGCGCCACTCCTCTCCACATGGAGTGGATACATGCGCTTCATGCTCCAGTCGAGTTCCCCACTCAGGTGAACCCTGTAGAGTTCCTCCGCACTCCTTCGGCAGTCAGACGTTGCGGACCGTCAGACGCCAGGCCTAGTGCTCGTATGCTTGTGTAACTTGTGCTAGGCTGGGTTCCATATGTGGTGATCCCTGCGGCGATCCCATATGCGTATTCTTCCACGATCAGCTCCCTGCGGTGAGCCCGTGTCTTCCCTTGGCAGAGTCCGCTCTGCCGTCAATGTCTGGTACTGCCTCCCCCTTCTCAGGCTGGAGCCACCCCAGTGACATTCCATATGTTGCACTGCCTCTCTGGCCAGTCCATATGTGTATTTTCCACATGTTATCTTCCTTCGGGCAGGATGTGGCTTCCGCAGCGTCCCTCTCCCCTGGGAAGGCACGCTTTCCCAGTGTTAATCAAGAGTTCCACTGTGTGGAGTTTAACGGAACAGCAGTGAACTCCCTCTACGCAGGTCTTCCGCCCCAGCCAGTTGGGTGTCTGAGTGTCTACCGTAGGGTGCTGGATGTGGCAGCAACCGCGGCATTTTCCATGGGATCCCATTACGTCGCCGTCCCGTCGCCACGGTTGCTGACCATCGCTGTACGGCCGTCTCTCGTTACCTCCTTCAGGGAACGAGGGTTACATTAGTAACCGAGACGTTTTTTGCGATAATCCAAAAGCCTATGGGAAAATCCAGCTAAAAAATGGGCTATCATACCTGTACCACTCTAAATCTTTGTAAATATTCAAACTGTGAGTTTGCATGTTTTTATGTCCATATATTCTTGTTCAAAAAAAAAAATTACAGTGCAAGTACAGTGTAACATTTCTATTGTAAAGAAGTTGCCTAATATTAAAAATTAAGTAAACATTTGAATTAAATATTGTTTGGCCAATATTAAACAAAGATCATTGATCGAAAGGAGCAAGGGAGAGACCTTCTAAGACGATGGCCAGATCCCAAGCTGGTACCCTTGTGCGAACTGCAGGCCTCAGCCTCAAAATGCCACGAAGGAAGCGAGAAATAAGCGGATGTTTCCCGAGGGAACCTCCACTTGAAGGGGCGTGGTAAGCAGCTAAGGCCGCCACATACACCTTCAGTGTGGAGTGGGATAACCCTGTGGAGAGACGGTCCTGCAGGAAATCCAGCACTGTACCGACCGGGCAGTTAACTGGGTCCTGCTGGCGCTCTCCACACCAAGAGGTGAAAAGTTTCCACCTCGCGGCATATAACTTCCTCGTGGAGGGAGCTCTGGATTGGAGGATGGTCTCAACGACCTCAGTCGAGAGACCAGAATCTATGAGCTGGGCCCCCTTAGTGGCCAAGCCCACAGCCTCCATAGTTCTGGGCGGGGGTGAAAGATCGACCCGTTCGCCTGAGAGAGTAGGTCTCTCCTGGTCGGTTTCTCCAGGGGATAGCCGTCGAGGAGAGACATTAGGTCCGCAAACCATACTCGAGCTGGCCAGAACGGGGCTACTAGCAGAAGACTGAGCCCGTCCCGGCGAACCCTCTCCAGAACTCCCGGGGGCAGAGCGATCGGGGGAAATGCGTACAAACGTGACCTCGGCCACGGATATACCATCGCATCCAACCCCAGCGGGTCTGGATGGCTGAGAGAGAACCACAGTGGACAGTGTGATGTCTCTCGGGACGCAAATAGGTCTACCTCGGCACGACCGAAATGATCCCACAGGAGCTCCACCACCTCGGGGTGAAGACTCCATTCCCCGGGCCTTTTCCCCTGCCTCGACAGGATGTCTGCCCCCTGGTTCAAATACCCCGGGAGATAAATAGCTCTGAGAGAGAGAATTTTCCCTTGGGACCACAGAAGGATCTGACGTGCCAGTTTGTAAAGCAGGCGAGAACGCAGCCCCCCCTGATGGTTGATATAAGAGACCACCGATGTGTTGTCTGTCCGGACAAGAACATGGTGGCCCCTTAGGTCTGGGAGGAAGTGTTTCAGAGCCTGAAACACCGCCAACATCTCTAGGCAATTTATGTGCCATAGACGATGATGGTCCTCCCACAGACCCTGAGCCGGGCGACCATTCATGATCGCCCCCCAACCCGTGAGAGAGGCATCTGTCGTTAGCAAAACGCGACGACAAGGAGCTCCCAACACAGGGCCTTGGGACAGAAACCAAGGATCTCTTCACACAATCAGGGCGCAATGACACTGTCGCGAACTCATGATCATGCGAAGCGGATTTCCCCTCGCGGAGAATCCCTTGGTTCTGAGCCACCACTGTAACGGTCTCATGTGCAGGAGGCCAAAAGGTATCACGTTGGATGCAGCTGCCATGAGACCTAACAGTCTCTGGAACTGTTTCACAGTGAAAGACCGGCCTAGCTTGACTTGATCTACAGCGCCGAGAATCGAAGCAACACGAGCAGGTGACAATTGTGCCTGCATCGTCGTCGAATCCCACACTACACCGAGAAAAGTGGTTCTCTGTAATGGAGAAAGAACACTCTTCTTGGCGTTGAGTCTCAACCCCAACCTCTTGATGTGAGCGACATCTCGATGTCGAACCGCCTGTTGTTCCGATTGAGCTAGAATTAACCAATCGTCTATATAGTTCAGAATACAGATGCCCTGCAGCCTGAGCGGAGCTATAGCTGCATCCATACACTTTGTGAACGTGCGGGGTGACAGTGCTAGGCCAAACGGAATAACCCGATATTGGTACGCTTCACCCCTGAAAGCGAACCTCAGGAACTTCCTGTGTTCAGGGAGGATAGATACATGGAAGTAAGCGTCCTTTAGATCTATCGTGACAAACAAGTCCTCGGATCTGATTTGTGACACGATCTGCTTGAGACTGAGCATCTTGAATTTGAGCTTCCCTACAGCGCGGTTTCAGAGGTCCAGATCTAGAATGGGACGCAGCCCTCCATCTGTCTTTGGAACGATGAAGTACCGGCTGTAGTATCCTAACTCCCTGCTGGGTAGAGGAACCCGCTCTATAGCCCCTTTTAGCAGCAGAGTTTTTACCTCCTGTTCTAATACCAGAGCCTGTTCGGGGCCCACCACTGTGGGCAGAACCCCTCTGAACCGAGGTGGACGCGTTCTAAACTGAATAGCGTACCCGTTCTTTATAGTATTCAGGACCCACTGAGAAACGTTGGGAAGCATCTCCCATTCTGCCAGAAACTCTACTAAGGGAACCAGCCTCTCGAGGCTGGCCTCTGGATGAACATCCCGAGTGACAGACACAGCGCCCTGTAACATACTGGCAAGGAACAGCTGGTCTGGGCATTCCACAACCCACGGGAAAGCGCTCGCCGAGTCTTTCTACGCCCTGTATAGGCAGGGTTAGTAGAACAGACCCCTGAGGGCATCGGGAAAGACAGGGCACCGTGTTCTTGTGCGGCGAACTCAAGTCTTTCTCGACGGGGACCACCCTCAGAGTCCTGGCTTTCAGCCCGTCAGGATTTCTTCGATGCTGCCTTCTTAGCGACAATGACTGTCCTCAGAAGGCGGGCGGGGGGCACGACACGCAACACTCTGCTTCTGCTGCACTCTTTTAGAAGACGAGCTCGGCGGCTGGGACTGCCCTCGCTCAGCAGCCCCAGCGACACGCACTTTGAGAGGAATAAACTTATGAAAAGCAGCTGTCTGTTTTTTCTCTTCCTGGAACCTCTCAGTGACCGAATGAAGAGCGTCACCAAAGAGGCCCACAGGAGAAACGGGAGCATTCAAGAGGAGAGTTTTATCTTTTTCCTTCACCGAGGTCTGACTCAGCCACAAATGTCTTTCTGTGGCCACCATGGCTGCCATAGACCGGCCAATGGACTTAGCGGTCTCCCTGGTGGCCCGGAGAGTGAGATCAGCCGTCTGCCTAAGTTCATTAATCATGTCAGCAGAAATTTCCCCCCCTTCACATGCGTCTTTAAGCAGGTCGGCCTGATAAGCCTGCATAATGGCCACAGTATGTAAACATGCAGCCGCCTGCCCCGCTGCCGAGTAAGCCTTCCCAACCAGTGCAGAAGTATTTTTTAATGGTTTTGAAGGAAGAGCTGGTGCTTTAAGCGAAGATGACGAAGCAGGAGAGAGATAGCTAGCGAGCGTCTCCTCTGCCTTCGGCAATGTCACATACCCTGCAGTTTTCGCACTAAAAATATTACCATAGGCATTAGATTGGTTAGTATAGATTCTACTCGAAACCGGTCTAACCCAGGTCTTTGAAACCTCAGCATGGAGATCTGGGAAGAACGGTAAGCACCGGCGAGAAGGTTGAGGTCGTGCAGACAGAAATCTATCATCTAGTTTGCTTTTATTTCTAGACTCCTGTCTATCAGCTGGCCACTCGATACTGAGCTTTTCAACAGCCCGAGATAACACATCCATCAAACCTTCTTCATTTGCAGTATAATGTGGTAAACTAGTTTCCTCTGATGTAACACTTTCGAGATCCAGCTCCTCAGAACTGGATAATCTCAATTCAACATCATCATGTGCCTCCACCCGGGCAGAAGTAACCGCCGCAGCGCGTGCTTCCAGAGCCGGGTGAGAGGCACTGGATCCCGCCGGAGAAAGCTGACATAGGGCGGGGCCCGTCTCAACGTCGCCAGTGAGATCCATCTGCGAACCCCAAGACTAGCGCCGCCGCTCTGCCTCAACAGAAGCGAGACCCGAGCCTTGGGGAGCTCGCAGCAAACTGCTCTCCTCAAAGAGCGATCGCCGCGAGCGCAGAATTCTCTGAGGAAAGCGCTCGCAAGCTCACAATCGACTCCCTCGAGAGCCGACTGGGCATGCTGCACTCCCAAACAAGCCACACATAGCTCGTGTGAATCCCCACCCGTGATGTATCGTGTACAGGGGGTAACACACTTCCTATACTGCTCGCTCATATTGGTTTTTATATATATATATATATATATATATATATATATATATATATATATATAAACATAACAAACACAATTGATAGATTTCAGACACACACAGAGCTTGCTGAAGTAAAAAAAAAGCTGGCATTTTGTGTGCTCAGGGGATATTTATAGCTTCCTGGTCGATGACGTCATTCGCCGTACACTCATTCTCTCCATTGACTGATTTCATTCATGCTTCAGACGCGTCACGCTGGAGGGCGTTCCCACTGCGATTACACGCAGCGGCAGTCCCTGAAGGGGAACTAGAGTTTTTCATGGAAAGAGAGCACGATTGCGTACAGAGAGGTCTTAAAGAGAGGTCGTACAGAGAGCTTATTTTTCAACCCTATCAGAAGAAAATATTTATTTGAAACAGTGGCTAAATTAACGAAAAATAAAGCTTCAACCCCAGACATTTGCAGCAAAAAATTCAACTTTTGCTGAAGTTAACTCATTTATAGAACATTCAAATTGACATGTCTCAGATGTCTCAATCTACTGGCTACATAAAGTAGGCCATTCGTTTCCAAAAAAGAAAAATGTTGCCCATTCTGCACTATTTCTAAATGCTTTATATCATGTCAATTGAGAAGTCAGGTTCTCATTTGTAAGTTGCTTTGAATAAAAGCATCTCCTAAATGAATAAATGTAAAATGTAAATGTGTGAAGAACAGACTGTTAGTTATTCACTGAAAATCGCTCCTATCCGCTCAAAACACTCAAAGTCTCATTTGCAGTTCACAGCCTAATTAATTCAAAACTTGTCACCTCAAGATGTGCAGCGGAAGGTTTGATGTCAGAGATGTCAAATGCCATCGGCTCTGTTTGTGACCGACTGCAACACACCAAATTTGAATGTTTGTTTTCAAATGAGAAATGAGAGACATGGAATAAATAAAAAAACTGATGTCTGCATCACGAATGAATCACTCTTTCAAATCGGTTATTCTCAATAAATTTGTTTTATTTTGTCTGAATCATTCGGACTGCTAACTCATGCACTGAATCATTAGAAGCTTTTTCAATAATGGGACACAAAGAAAAAAATTATGTGGATAGGCCTATTTAATAATTATAAAATAAAAACAAACAGAAAAAATGAAACATATATTCATAATATATATATATATATACATATACATATATATATATATATATATATATATATATATATATATATATATATATATATATATACAATTTATTCCATCAGAATACATGACTACTTTTGATTTGCAGTCAATCAAGATGCTTTTTGCAGCCAGACCGTGTAGTTACAGCTTCTACGAGGAGGGGGTCTAACTGGGTGTGGATTGGTAAAGGCCTTAATTTTCTCCATTCCGCTCCATCTCGCACAGTGTCGGACTGTCGTGGAACACCGATGGCTGAAGTAGGCCTATACTTTGGGCTTTGTTTAGGGTTGCGAGTTACATAAAAAAAATATTGATGATAATAATAGTATAATAATATAACAGAATATTATAAACAGTGTTATGGAAAGTTGCTTTTAAAAGTAGCGGGCCGCAGTGTATTGAGTGTTTTCTGTTAGAACGGTCTCGTGTAAGCAGCCCCTAAGTTAATAACTAATGATCTTTGCAAAAGAAGTGAATCAATCAATCAAAACTAACTTTAGCTAGCCAAAACAATCTCTGTTACTGTAATTCCCTGTTATGAAGGTGACTTGACTGACCAAAGTGACCTTTTGGTAGTATATAGAGAAAAATAACTATAACAACGTTTCTCTTATGAGACTGCACTAGTTCATTGCACATAATTTTAATGTGCTCAGTTCTCCACCTTAAAACAAGGTCAGTCTGCCCATAAGCCAAGTTACTTATTTGGCCTATCTCTTCAGAAACAAGCCAGACAGCTTGTGGAGATCCCCACCATTCCCTCCAAACAGTGACAAAAAGCTCCTGTTCCTGCTGAGAGCATTCTTCTGTCTGAAAACTAACCATTACGTCAGGTTGATGATTTAACCCAAAGCAACTCAACATTCAACTCGCATTATCCACATTCCCTTCTTTAACTAAACATAACCACATTTTGGATGAGAGTCATTCAATTACTTAAAAAAAACTGTGGAAAGTTAAAGCATGAATCAAAGTGTTTGCGTACCGATGAGCTGCCAGATCATTGCCCAAAAACAGTCATGGAAAAAGGTGTCATCGATAGTGACTTCGGAGGCGATGCATATCAAGCATTCCTTAGTCAGTGATAGTTAGGAAGAGGAACAGTCGAGGACAGCATGGACCAATGCAAGCCCACGCCTCCCACTTTCGCTTAGCTCAACATCAATGCCTCACACTAATGTTTACAGTGGCGCGCGTATCAGGGTTCGAACCACATACCTCATCTTGTTCTCACGATGCTCCAGATAACAATGTAGTGAGAGCACACACATTCTCTCTTTCTCTCACCTACACACTGTATTTTCTCTTCCTTACACAGACAAATGTGTAAATAAATTCTCCCTGAGAAATTCATGCTAGATATATTTATTCACACTAAGATTTTTGTAAATTTTTTGCCATTTTTATGCCTGTTGTCTCACTTCTGCCTCTAGTTTTTTTTAAGTAAATGGTAAATGGACTGCATTTATATAGCGCTTTCACAGACCCACTGGGCCACCAAAACACTTTACATATTGCCTCACATTCACCCATTCACTCACTCATTCATACACCGACGGCGGTGTCAGCCATGCAAGGCGCCATCCAGCTCGTCGGGAGCAGCTGGGGTTAGGCGTCTTGCTCATGGACACCTCGACACTTGGTCAGGTGGAACCGAGAATTGAACCACCAACCTTCCGGTATGTAGACAACCCACATGAACCACTGAGCCACTGTCGCCCATATAGTATGTACCATATATAGATTTAATCTTACCTGGAAGTGCTGAGACAATGTCTCTCTTTGTGAATATAGGAATAACTTCACTGTTGAAAGAATGCAATAGCATTATAAGGCTGGATTACATTACGTACAATTAAGTTGGCCATGCTTTGGAATCGGGCGGAGTCTGTGCTTCTCTACTCCAGTTCTTTTGATCAAATCGAGTATATTTACATTTAATCATATAGCAGATGCTTTTATCCAAAATCAAACCAACAATAGGGCATCAATATACAAGTGCTGTGACTAATCAAAGTTAGTCTGGCACAGTACAGGTAGCAAGGTGTTTTTTTTTAATAGATACAGTAAGTGCTACTATTAATGGGTCATGTGTTGACGAAAAATATGCGTCTTCAGCTTTTTCTTGAAAATGGCTAAAGACTCAGCAGCTCGGGTTGAGTTAGGCAGGTTATTTCACCAGCATTCATATATCACTGTATTTATAAAATACATTTTTTCCTGGAGCGTGATCATACAGTATAGTATAATTGAAATGTTTCAGCAATTAAAAGTGGATTAATGTGATGCAGTCTTGGTGTATTATTCATCTTTCACAATTTACCACATTTTATGCTGTTTCTTTCTCTTTCCTTTTCTTCTCTTGTTCTCCTCCTCATGGCACTCTCTGTTTCAGCAGTATTGCAATTCAGAACTGTAGGAGACATTTTCATCCTGAACCTTCTCTCAGTCTATCTATCTGGCCATTGACATTTTTCTTTTTCAATATTTCTCCTCTGTTCCCCCTATTTTCTCATCCTTCCTCATCTTCCTCTACCTCCTGGCCTATTCCTCCCATTCTTTCTATCTCTCTCTCAATGTAATTCTCATCTCCAGCAGCAGAGCGGCTGACTCACCCTCTGCCTCATTAAGCTCCTGCCAAATCTGAGAGATTAAACTGGAAGGGATGATGAGAGGGAGAACAGAAGGGATGGAGGGATGAACAGACAGAGGGACCCCTCTAGTACCTTACACGTTTAGTGACCAACTGGAGGTCACACTGACAGCTATAAAACACTGTGGTATTTTCAGTGAGCCAATCTAATTTTTTTGCCTGGCTCAGGTAAACGTAAGCTCCTGCTACAGAGAAATGGCTGTGTTTGCGATATCACTGTCATTCTGTGTTTTTGATAAGGTCATCTGATGAGGATAGACACACGTTTTGATTAATATCATCGACTCTTTAGTACTGGTGGAAATGGCTTTATAAAATGGCAAACAGCAAAGCACACAGGTAAAAAAAAATATATATATATATACACACACTGTATATAATGCAGAAGATTTTTTAAATAGTTTTTTTTGTTGCATTTATATACTAAAATATACTTATAATATTACTTATTTGTTTCAAAATGATTAAATTTGATTGTGTAAATTTTGTGCAGTAGCAAGGATCACCAGAAAATAAATTTAGAATGTGCATTTTAAGTAGGCTGGTAGTCTGTTCCCTCAATATTGGTTCTTAAAGGGATAGTTCACCCAAAATTGAAAGTCAGCCCATGATTTACTCATCCTGAAGCCATCCTCGGTGTATATGACATTCTTCTTTCAGACGAATACAATCAGAGTTATATTAAAATATATCCTGGCTCTTCCAAGCTTGATGAGAGTGAATGGCTGTTTGACTTTGGAAGTACAATAAAGCGCATCTATATTCATGATTGAAGTGCTCGAAACAGCTCTATCGGGGTTAATAAAGGTCTTCTGAAGTGAAGTGAAGTAAAGTGAGTACGCAAGTTGATTTACAGCAAAAGAGTAACCATTGAACTTGACGCACAACCTAATGATAAACAGTTGCCCAGCCCTCTTTTTTTTTATTTTTTTTATTAAACATTGATTACAAAATACAAAAGTGAAGAGTCATAAAAGACATAAAAGAGAGCCAGAGGTTAGAGGACTGATAAAGATTACATCACACTTGAATTCAGAGAAATAAAGAAAAACAAATAAATAAATAAATACAAACAAACAAAAAAACTAATTTTTAAAAACAGGAAGTATCAATTAAAAACAATTATCCCCACAAAACATAAAATAATAATAAATAAATAAAAATATACAAAAATGCCAAAAAGTTAGCACACATTCAAAGTTTTAAAGTCTTTTTTTAACAAGAGGTAGATAACGATTTGATATAGATTTTAACATCTTGAAAGTGAGAAAAATTGGGGGTTACTCTCATAGTTTTACATTTGTGGATAAAATATTTTGCAAGCAAAATAATTAAGTTGCAAAGAAAAAAACATTTCTCACATTGCTTCTCAAAAATGAAAAACCCAAACAAAACATCCTTGGAATAAAGCTCAAAGTCTATATATATATATATATATATATATATATATATATATATATATATATATATATATATATATATAGAGTTTACAATGAACTGGCAAATGTCTTGGCAAAGTTTTCTTGTATGATCACAATGGCAAAAAAAAAAAGTAAGATAGTGTCTGGTTGTGAATCACAAAAAGTACAATTTGCATCTATACTCAATTTAAATTTTGACACCGTGAAAGTTTTGACAGGATAATATCGACGAGCAAGCTTAAAATGAATCTCTTTGGCCTTATTTACCAATAGGTACTTAGGGTAGGGAGAGTCCAAACCTTCCTCCATGAAATATTTTCCACTAATGTGTTCCATTTTGTAACAACATGAGGAGTGGAAACACAATCATTGAGAAAAAGAAAACGAATATCTCTATTATTTTTTTATGTAGATTTAAAGGAATACTGCACTTTTCTTTTTGGAAATAAATAATACAAATCTCATTTTCCAACTCCCCTAGAGATAAACAGTTGAGTTTTACCGTTTTCGAATCCATTCAGCCGATCTCCGGGTCTGACGGTAGCACTTTTAGCATAGCTTAGCATAGATCATTGAATCTGATTAGACCGTTAGCATCTCTCTAAAAAAAATACCAAAGAGTTTCGATATTTTTCCTATTTAAAACTTTCCTCTTCTGTAGTTACATCGTGAACTAAGACCGAAGGAAAATGAAAAGTTGCGATTTTCTAGGACAATATCGCTAGGAACTATACTCTCATTCCTGCGTAATAATCAAGGAGCCATGCTGCACCAGCAGGCGCAATGATATTACGCAGCACCTGAAACTTAGTGCCTGTCACGTTGGAAGTTATATAGCTGGGGACTATTTTCAGGCACTGCGTAATATAAATGCGCCTACTTCACCCATGGTATGGCAGCAAAGTTCCTCGATTATTACGCAGGAATGAGAGTATAGTTCCTATATCGGCCTAGAAAATCGCAACTTTTAATTTTCCAGCCACAACGGCCTCTAATGCCACATAGAAGACAACGTAAGACTGGACAAGGCCGCAAGGCCACACAAAACAGAGCCTGCAAGGACCATAAGACCACCACGGTCATTTATATATATATATATATATATATATATATATATGGCAAGGCAACGATGCCTCAAGGCTGCTTGGGCACATAGACGACGGCCACATAGAACCAATGTCGCTAAGGGCCACGAGACCACTGGCCATTTTTTACATACAGGACAAGCAACGACATGCCACAAGGCCACATTAGGCTACACGGTCACAGTAGACCACACTGAACATATATTTCTTCAGATACCATAAAGGCCACACGGGACAAGACCACAACAGCTACTAATGCCACATAGAGACAAGGCCACACTGAGACAAGGCCACTAGGCCACACACAGAAAATGACTCATTGGCCATTTGTAGAATGCAAGCTAGAGCAATTGCAGAATGAGAAATGGGAGAGCATAACACCACCACCAATAGGTATTTACCTGAACCATTACTGGAGAGCTTGCTGAGCTTCGAGGATGACTTTGAATCAGGTCTTATATATGACTCAAATGCAGAGGAAGACCATCTGCCCAGGATCTTGACAGCTGAAGTAGAAAAGACATGTTCAGCTTCTGTGGTGGCTGCCCCGATCCTGAAGAAAAGCGAGACATTATAAACAAAGACTGCAGAAATATAAGTGCTTAGGGTTAGTGAGCCACACCTTCAGAGATATATGGTCTAGCTGGATTGAATGGAGCGACTAAGTAACATTATCTCTGCTAGAGGAGGGCAGGGTGATGCATCTGGGTTGCTGAAGGCAAAGCCGTCTGAAAGCTTGGAACAAAGAGTGAAAGCGCGTAGCTATGGCATTGCGGTGGCCAGGAAAGAGCGCAACCTTAAATTATAAAATTGAAGACGACTGATAGCCAGATTAACATCTCAGGAATGGCATGGTTGCCTGACGATAAGATCTGACTTAATGATGACAACCATCAACCTTCGTTGGCACAACAATGTAATACGTTTTGCAACCACGTCAAATCCCGGAGGATGTTAGCGACCTCTATATGATCATTTTGTGATCCGAGAACGGAACGAAGCTTTGTGGGCTTGGTAGATTAACCTGGCCTTTACTGATCTGGATATCCAAATCTGAGATTGGACATGCACCCTTTGTCTAGCTGGATCGGGTCACTTAAATTATGCACGGAGTGGGCCAGCGTTAACAGACGAGAGATAAATGCCCTGCCTTGAGGAATGATACTCATAGCGAAATTTAGGTGAACAAACAGAGAAGCATATACATATTATATTATATACATATTATATACATATGTCATGGAGATTCTTTATACGAATATAACCATCTAAATCTCATTTCTTAATATGATACTTACCTGAAGTAAGGTGACGGCATCCTGTCAAAAAGCTACTATCATTACCTCAATGATACTTGATCTATTGTCTTTTGAGCGTAGAATCCATTTCTCAGATGCGCAGCATATGCTTGACATGGCTCCCAAGTTGCTCTTTGTAGGAATAGTTTTATTCATGGCTGGGAGATCACTGACCACAACAACCAATTGAAACTCTTGAATAGAAAGATAGAACATATAAGTCAAACAGTTGAGTAAAGACAACGTCACTCAAATCTTCTTCACTGTGATTGGTTCCGGTGATTGGTTTGTTATGATAATATTACTGTTAGTTCTACAGAGTTAGCAATTTTTGGCTATGTGGCCTTTGAGCATTCTTATTTAATGTGGAAATACCTATCACAAAAATATATCTATCACACATATCAGTGGATTAAAGTAGTCATCAGGAATGGTTGAGTATTAAAGCGATTGTACACATTTTCTAATATTGTAGATATATTTTTAAGTATTAAATTAATATTTAATATCACTTATATGAATTTTAAATCGGCCTAAATATGGTGAAAAATATTTGTGAAATCACGATACTTATATAAATGTAATGTACTGCCATTGAAGAGATATCTACTACAGTAAATGCATAACAGCCAAATAACCAACTTGCTCTCTTTAACTCAGGTTCTTCCTTTTCAGATTTTTTATTAAATACAAATTACCAAACACTGATAAGTGAGCAGACGTTATGAGTAGCATGACCTGTGAATATGGCATATACATAAAAGCTCTTAAGCTTATTTTTATTTTATACAGTTACGCAGTTGTTAGTGGGTATTTGCGAACTGCCCACGAGAGCGTGGTATTGATGATGCTGATATTAGATTACCACTGAACTGTGGAATATCAGTAACGCGAAACTTTGCTTACACTTGTTACAAACATTAAGGCGAGCTATCAGACCTGCTGTTTAAAGCGTTGCATTATGTTGTGTTGCAGTCTGCAGATAGCAGTTATAAATATCACAGGTCGGGGGGGCCAAGCCAGACTGCACCCACCCCTCGAACCCAGGACCACCTTGAGGAGCGTACCAGAGACCAGAAAGACAAGTGAAATTAAAATGAATGATCTTTA
This sequence comes from Meda fulgida, assembly GCA_030578275.1. NCBI lineage: Eukaryota > Metazoa > Chordata > Actinopteri > Cypriniformes > Leuciscidae > Meda > Meda fulgida. Next base: position 35,106,694 of record CM060622.1, read on the forward strand.
TTGAATAAAAAAAGGGGAGTTAAACAAGTCTTAACGGGGAATTTGTGTCTTTCACCCCACCGGTCCGTGCCACCGGCAACCACGGAAGAGGGGTTCGACCGCCGTTCCCGCCAGCAGGTAAGTATCTGGGTAAGTAAAACTTATTGGGCGTGATGCAGGCGGTTAGATGTCCGGACAGGCCTGGACCAGGACTGAGGACTAAAAGGGGACTCTTCCACCGGACTGGTGAGTGGCAGATACGTATACCTTTCCGAAAGGCAAGCAGGGCGGAGGAGCCTCACTGGAGGACAGGTGAGTAGATAGGTCGGTATGTTCCTGGGCCGCTAGTCATTCCGGATGTGATCAACACGGGGGCTGTGGGCCAGGAGAGACTTCCCCGCCAGGCAGGTGGACAGCCGGGTACGTAATTCTCCTCAGGACAGGGCGCACTCCCGTGTCGTCGCTGGACCGCGGGTGCGGGGTCCCCCGTGTCTCTTTCGGCGGGGGTTCAGTCGTTAGCCAAGGTATCCTCTATTCCAAAGACAGAGAAAATTCTTACAAGCTCACTTCCCTTTTCAATGGGGCAAGGACTTACGGCTGGAGCGGATGGCTGTGCTGACACGATGTGGCCAAGGCGAACCTCTGCTTCAGGCAGGCATCACACGAGAAGTCAGCGGCAGAAGAATCATCTATTTGATCAGACAGAGCAATTTATACAGGTGCAGGCACACTCCTCTGTAGGATGGAGAATCGGGCTTACAGCTGGGTTGTGTGGCTCTAAGCGGACAGCGCTGAGGCTAGGGTGGGTCCTTCCTTCAGACAAGCAGCACACAAGACAGCAGCAGAAGAATCATCTAGTTTAAACCAACAGAGCAATTTATACAGGTGCAGGCACACTCCTCTGTAGGATGGAGAATCGGGCTTACGGCTAGACTGGTGGCTCTAAGCAGACAGCACTGAGGATAGGGTGTGTCCCTCCTTTAAACAGACATCACACAAGCAGGCAGTGGCAGAAGAATCTTCTATTTAAACAGACAGGACAAGTTATACGGGGCAGACACACTTTTCAGTATCGAAACGAGGGCTTATAGCCCGAGCGGGACATGCACATTCAACACTGAGGCTTGGTTCAGCAAACACTGGGTGAAAATATGAACTGGAGAATACTGGCAGTCAAGTATACACATACACTGCAACTCCATGTCAAGTCCAGTACTGTGTGACACTTCAATTTGGGCACTGGATATCCACTCACAGTGCAATAAGGCCAGCACTAACCCAATGGTCAATCCTTCCACTGTTATGTTGAATCAGCATTCAGGAGATGAAGAGATGCAGATGACTTCTCACAGCATGGAAAACAGCGTCTTCAATACTCTCACACTCAGACGAAGATATCAGATTTCAATGATGACTCAGTTCACACTCTTAAGTGACAGTTACACTTGTGATCAATACACTTCACAATTTCTTATTCAACTCAGTGCAAGGCATGCATTCACACAGATCCGATGCTTTATTACTTAACTTCCTCTCAGAAATGATGGCGTTCTCCAGTCTTGACTGCATCTCCACAATTCTCCCACTGCCCATCCAGTTCACGTTTCCAGCGTGTATTTACACAAATCACCGCTGCACCCTTGAGCCAGCCGAATCCTCACAGCCCTCTCAAAAGATCCCAGCAAATTCAAGCCACTGCCAAAGAAACGATTTCTCCCGGGGGAGTACCACACTCAATTCCCTCTTCCTTTTGCTTTCAACTGTTTCATCCAGCCCCGGAGCCCTATCGCTGATCCTCACACCAATCGCCCGCATCTGATACCGTTTGCCTCATCAGCTGCCGCTGTCATGGAAACCAACAACAAGCAGAACCGGCTCAGTGTTTCACTGATATTGTTCCGGGGGGGGAACACACTTCCAGCAGACATTGGTTCCGTTTCTGTTGTCACTTGTGACAGTAACACACCACGTCACCGTAGACACCAATTTGAACTCTGGTGTAGAAAGCATCGGAGAAATACTTACCTGAATGAAGTTTAATCATCATAGAGGGGACATATTAACAGTGGCTGTAGCAAACACAGAACGTTCCCCTAACGTTCCTGTATGGTTCCCATTTGGTTATTTTTTTGGGAACCAAACAAGAACGTTCTAGGAACGTTCCCTGTAGGTTATTTTTAGGTTTAATTTTATAACCTAAAGGGAACGTTCCCCTAACCTTAAGGGTACGTTCTATTTACGTTAAGAAAACTTTCCTGGATCACCAATAGGGAACGTTCTGGGAACCAAAAAGTAACGCTAACTAAATTGTTAGCTGGGAAGCGCCTTCCAAAACGAGCAGAATTCATTTTCTTCACACCAACACGATGCACAGTGTCGATCACATCCGGAAGACGATCAGCGTGTTCTGGCAGTAATTTATGACAATTGCCAACCACTTCTCCCCTTATATTTTTCTCATTGGTATTTTCTGACACGCCGTGTAATTTCAAATTCCAACGTCTGGAATACCGCTCCAATTTTGTGATGCGTGACTCCAATGCGCCGATCCGATTACTCTCTTTCAACAGTGATGATTCGACTTGAGAAACTTTGGTCTTCACCTCATTCACATCATCACACACGGAGTTCAGCTTTTCTCAATCCGGCAATGTGAGTAGTGTTGACTGCAACCATCGACTCCAGCTTATCAGACCGTGTGTTGATGAGCTCAGAAAGTTTAGTAATAATGTCGTCAGCGGACTCACCTCGGCCTTTCTTTGAGGGAGGCTTCACATGATCAGGGAGCGAGGGGAAAATCTACTTCTGACATCACCGAAAATTCCATTTTCCCACCAGAATTATAGTAATCATGAAAACTGTCGATAAGGATGTTGTAGGCAGAAGCAGAGCTTGCTCACGACGCCTCCGTGTCAACAACCATTTATTTATTCTTCGTCGCAGAATTCTTCCTTTTCTTATCAACTGACATTTTACTAAACGTGAACAAACTGTAGCACTTAAAACTGTAGCACCAAGTAGCACTTAACATCCAAATAAGGCGCAGACTAAAATCTAAAGTTTGTTTTATTGCTTCAAATCAATTTTGTTGATGGCACTATGTCTCAACACCTGTGTTCACGGCGCCATCTTGGTTGGAATGAGCACTGCACTGCAAAAAAGTGTGAAATGCATGGCAGCACAAGATCTCAGCAGAGAAGAGCTTCACTTATTACTAACCTGATTGACTTTATTTCTGTCAGACATCTATAGAAGTTCTTATTGAAAATTATAGTTTGGTTTGAGATTCCTTTGGTTGGGAAGTTTGACTTGACTTTTTAACAATAGTTTTTCTCTGGCTGCTGTAACTGTTTGTTATGGCAAGAAAAGCAAGATAAAATGTGTTGTCTACTTGATGAAGATATAGCTAATCATCATATAGTGGTCTCTTTCACTGATGACATCCAGAATCTAATCTTTTGATATGCTATCATTTTGTATTATTAATTATAGCAAGCCTAATTCTACATTGTCAACTAAACATTTTGACTTCCAGCACTCAGACTCACTCAGACATCAATAATTAGCATATGAATCTCAACAATGGTGACATGTTTAATGCCACAATGCATTCTGCGAGCCATAGATGAGTTTTGAATGATGCATCCAAAATGCATTGCTGCATGTCACTATTATTGAGATTCATATGCTGATTATTTAATGTCTGTGTCTATCTTTGAAAACCATTTGATGCACAATCCCTCAGATTGGAACATTGTGGGACAATCACAGTACTACTACAAACAATAATGTGATATTAATATCATGATATCTAAACAAAGAATAGACTCTGAATATCATCAGTGAATAAAACACTACATGATGATCATGTCTTTATTATCATCAAGTAGCCAACATCATCTGAACACAATTTTTCTTTCAGTTCTTGCCCTGACAAAAACAATTACAGCAGCAAGAGTAAAACTACACTGTAAAATTAAAAACCTTTAAAAAAACAGTCAATGACTGTCAGCTACGGCTGCCAAACAAAACCGTAAAAATTAAGTAAAATATCCTGATGTAAATAAAGTGCAAAAAACTTTTACAGAAATTTTCCTTAAATGTTTTATGGAAAAAACAATGTTATTTTCCAGCTATTTCCTAAATTATTCCAAACACATTCACTGTAAAAAGTGAATCTCTTGCAGTTAACTACATGCATGATTTACTGTGACTATACATCACTGCATCAGCAACTACACAGTTACTGACAGTTAAATAAAGCAACATGCAGCATATCATCAAAGTTTCTCTGCTCATCTTGAACTGAAGCACAAGCTCCACTCTTCAACACAATGGTGACCCACAAAACGTCTCGGTTACGTATGTAACCCTCGTTCCCTGAGTAGGATGACGACGATTGGGGTTTCGCTTAGAAAGCCTATCAACTTCGAGTATTAAAAAATGAGCCAATGGCAAAGAAATGCCATGGGTCTGCGGAATTTGCATGACGTAACTCCGCCCCACCTCGTGGGTATGAAAGGAGGACGCCGGCAACATGCAGTTATGTTTCTTCTCTGAGGAGCCAAGCTAAGCTCAGGCGATCCCCGTGGTACAGCGGAAGTGGCAGGAAGACGTAACGTCTCCGTTCCCTACTCAGGGAACGAGGGTTACATACGTAACCGAGACGTTCCCTTTCATGGTCACTCCGAGTTACGTCGGATGACGACGAATGGGGTTATCAGTCTAATCACGCCACCTTCACAGCTGTCTTCCAGTGCCCTGCGTAAATCTGAGACCCTTGTGTGAGACTTGCACGGACAAAGGACTCCTATTTAGCACAGGAATATCAAGGTACACTGGGAAGCATATCCCATAGTTTAGAGGAAATATGCAATTAACACCAACCCAGGGGGGGGGGGGGATTTGGAAATACACATATGACCCGAAGGAAACATATGGAGAATACTGGGGTGTCCAGCCGCAGGTGGAATATTTCAACCCCAGGGGTGGCAAGGTGGCTTGCCAAGGGAAAGACACATGCTCAGAGAGGCTTACAGTGGAAAAACACGTGTGGGGGTAGCTCCGGGGAGGGACCATGCACACAGGAGGCACCTAGCCGACGCACAGGCAATAGACACTGGCGCTAGCAACAGGGGTGCTGGAGGAACTCAGGGCTTGCGGAGAATCTCACCTGAGGAGAATATCGCACGTATCCAGTCTGTGGAGTGGAATGGGGAGCAAGCGAAGACACCTGAGCGGGTCCAGTACTAGCTAGTTGAAGCGAGTACATGAGAGGACACTGGCTCCACTCTGAGATTGTAGAATCTGGCGAATGTGTTTGGTGTCGCCCAGCCTGCAGCTCTGCAGATGTCTGTTAGCGAGGCGCCATGCACTAGAGCCCAAGAGGATGCTACACTCCCGGTGGAGTGGGCAGTCACACCAAGGGGGCACAGTCGACCTTGCTGCTGGTATGCCAAAGCAATGGTGTCCACTATCCAGTGAGACAACCTCTGCTTTGAGAGAGCCTTTCCCTTCAGCTTCCCACCATAACAGACAAAGAGCTGGTCTGAGGTCCTGAAACACTGCGTCCTGTCTACATAGGCGCGGAGAGCGCGTACTGGACAGAGCAGTGCCAAGGCTGGGTCTGCCTCCTCCAAGGGCACCGCTTGCAGCAAACCAATCCTGGGGCCGAACACATTCGAAAATGCGTTTGGCGGTGAGCATCTTGAACGGCATCCGTCGTAACCCACCGGTTTTCTTGGGGACAATGAAGTAAGGGCTGTAGAAGCCGGACCTCATCTCGTCTGGAGGAACAGTCTCGATTGCACCCTTCGCCAGCAGGGTGGCAATCTCTGCTCTCATGATGGGGGCATTGCCACCGACCAGAGTGGAGCGGACTCCCCTGTAGCGGGGAGGAGACCGTGCGAACTGAATCGCATGGCCGAGCCTGATGGTTCGGGCGACCCAGCAGGACAGCTCTAGCCAGGCTCCCAGGAACTGAACCAGCGGGGTCATGCGAACCACAGGCGTCCCCCCGGAGGGGCAGCGAAGCGGAGTAACTGGCCCAGATGTGGACGGCATAGCGGCCCGGTGTGGGGGCACAGTTAACAACCGCGCCCTGGCAGAGGGGGCCAGGGAAGGACCAGGAAGGTCGTCCCTCGGGGGCCTGCTCTGCCAGGGGTCTTGCGACAGAGCGGGACAAGGGCTAAACGGTCCATGGACGGCACGCCGTGTCAACTGACTCTGGGACAGAGGGGGACGAGGAGAGCACGGCTTGGGGGCGGTGCTCTGTGTCGTCCGAGAACACTGTGAACTCAGAGATGAGAGGATTGTTTCTTTCTTTAACCACATTAGGGTGCTGCCCACCCGTGGGTGAGCAGCGGGGAGTGGAGAACAAAAGATTCTCCCACTGCCCTCCACCGGGGGAAGGAGTGGTCTTGCTACCATCTCCTGTGAAACAACCATCATCCCTGAGCAGCCCGTCTCAGGAGCGCCACTTAGCCCGGCGCTTGGCGGGGGGCGGGGCTGGAAAGGGCTGTGGCGCCTTCCTAAGGCTTCCTCCGCGACTGGGCCTGGGTGAAGGCTGCTGCTTTGGCCGAGCGGGAGGGGCGGGAGCCTTAGGAGGGCAGCCTCGGCGGGAAACAGGCTGAGACGTCGGCCCGGCCGACGTCGAGGCAGCAGCGGGTCGGCAGGGCAGAATGTGCTTAATGGTCTTAAACAGTCTGTTTCTGTGCAGTTGAGAGCCTTTGGGCAAAATCCTCAACTGCGGCGCCGAAGAGGCCGGCCTGGGACAGGGGTGCATCGAGCAGACGAGTCCGCTCGGTATCCCGCATGTCGGCCAGGTTCAGCCAGAGATGTCTCTCCTGGACCACCGAAGTGGACATCACCAGGCCCAGGGAGCGCGCGGCTACCTTCGTCACCCGGAGGGCAAGGTAGTTTGCGGCGCGCAGCTCATCAAAGAGCCCTGGGTCTGTCCTACCCTCGTGCATGTGTCTGAGCATCTGGGCCTGGTAGACCTGCAGAGTGGCCATTGCATGCAAAGAAGCAGCTGCCTCTCCCGCCGCTCTGTAAGACTTCGCCACCAAAGTAGACGAAAATCGACAGGCCTCCAATGGGTGCTTAGGCTCGCCACGAGAAGAAGCACTCTGAGGACACAGTTGCATCGCAACAGAGCGTTCAACCGGGAGAAGCCCAGTGTACCCACGGGCAGCTGCCCCATCGAGGGGAGGAAAGGCGAATGAGACCAGCGAGCGGTCTCGAGAAGACAGGGGGGTCTTCCAGGACTTCGAGATCTCATCATGCACGTCCGGGAAGAAAGGTATTGGGGTTTGCCGTGGACGCGGGTCGGTGGCCTTACCCAAAAACCAATCGTCCAGCCGCGAGCGCTCAGGACAGGGTGGAGGCCTCCACTCTAGACCAATGTTCGCGGATGCCCGGGAAAGCATGGCCGTCATCCTCGGATCAGACTCAGGCACAACCGTATGACCACCGGAAGGTGGCAGCTGTGCTGAGTCCTCACTTCCAGAAGATTCGGACCCACCTTGTGATGCTGCTACAGACATAGCATCGTCCTCTGTAGCTTCAACCGAAACTCGCGGGCCACCCGAAGGTCGACCCGCGGGAATCGGAGGTTCACTAGCGGGCACCGTCACAGAAGAGGAGGGCTGGGGTCGCGGACACATAGTCGGCGCCTTGTTCCGGACCGTAACCCTCAGGTCACCCTGGCCACCAACCGAAGTAGCACCCCGTGAGGGAGCACTAGATCGGGGTGTGGATGAGGGGACTCTCACTCTTGGGAGTTCATTGAGTCTCGACCTAAGTGACGCGATGGTCATGTTCCCACAGAGAGAACATGAGTCATCCACGAGCACTGTTCTAGCATGATCCATGCCCAAACATACTAGACAGCGCTCGTGCCCATCAGAGTCAGAGTGTTGAAGCGCCCGGGGAGACACGCACTCACTGGCAAACCACTGCACAGATAAGCTGGAGATCGCCGTCACACCAACACCAGAGGAACTCGTTTGTGAAGCTGACATTTCAGAGATGGCTTGTGGAGTGAAGATAAGACTCTTGGCTCCGAAGCGAAAACATAACTGCATGTTGCCGGCGTCCTCCTTTTATACCCACGAGGTGGGGCAGAGTTACGTCATGCAAATTCCGCAGACCCATGGCATTTCTTTGCCATTGGCTCGTTTTTTAATACTCGAAGTTGATAGGCTTTCTAAGCGAAACCCCATTCGTCGTCACCCGACGTAACTCGGAGTGACCACAAAAGGGAACAGACCATACGCTTTAAATCCCAACAGAACATTAAACACTAACAGATCACTCAAGATCTCAGCATCTTCTCTTATTACAATCCAGACTTTATTTATTGCATATAAACATTCTTATTTAGAATTAACAGAGGTTTAGAAGTCTAATATCTGATTAAGTCATTAAATATCAGTTGTTAATTTTGCATGCTAATACTGCTGCTGAAAATCCCGCTGTGCTGTGATACTCAATGATTTTATGAAGTCTCTATACAGAAAATGTTTTAACAGGATCATATAGACTCACACAGACATAAAGAATCAGCTTATGAATCGCAACTATGGTGACAATGAAAAAAATTCAGATCAACTCTGAACTTGTCACAAAAAAACTATGTTGTCATCATTGTTGAGATTCATATGTTGTTTCTTGGTGTGTCTATACTACTAAAAAACCCAGCTCAAAACATTTTCTGTATAATATATATTATTTTAATTTCAGAATATCAGATTATCATAATACTGATGCCACAATATCATAAGGGTCATGTGAAAAAATATTGACATTAATCATACTCTATATAAAATTAAATTATCTCTATATACATTATGTAATCTCAGCTAATATATTCAGAGATTTTGACTCAAAGTCATATCAGTGAATCACACCACCATATGATGACTATAACATCACCATAAGTGACCATCATCTGATGAAATTTTCTCCTGAATTTATTGCCATAACAAATGTGTATCAAAAACACAGTTACAGTAGTCTGATTTTAAAAATTCAAGGGTCATGAGCCCAACTAAAGCACACACTGATCACCATCATGGTGACATAAATGTATGTTAAAGTTTTTTTGCACTTTATTTAAATAAGCATTTTTTTACTTTAATTTAATGCTTTTTGTTTGACAGCCATAGCTGCCAGTCATTTGACTCTTTTTTTATTTTTATTTTTTTACTTTTTTTTTACAATGAAGATATATGATCATGATAATTCAGGAAATAGCTGTGAAATAACAGTGTTTTTCAGCTTATTTAACTTTAAAGATGTTTATTTTAAATGTTACAGGTTTTTGGGCTGCCAGTCATTCGGCCGTTTTATCATTTAACTGTTTTGTTACTGTTTAATTACAGATTATTTGTACTTATACATACATTTTTATTTATTAAAAATACTGTATGAAAAATACAGTAAATTTTCTGTAAAAAAAACGTCAAATACTGCAATTTGTCATTAATGCCACAATACAGTTGAATTTGTAATTTACAGATAATATTTGTAATTTTACAGAGTTTTGAGTACAATTTAAAATGAAAGAAAACGAACGTCAAAAAAATTTCTGTAAAATTAGGATTTTTTTACAGTGTATTGTTAAAAAGTCAAGAGTCAAACTGCACACCTAAAGCAAACACTGATCACAATGATGGTGACTTCAAACAAAACATCTAAACCTAAGAACTTCTGTAGACGTCTGACAGAAATAAAGTCAATCTGGTTGGTAATAAGTCAAGCTGGTAATAAGTGTACTGACATGCATTTCACCTTTTCATTTTCTTTTTCTTTTTTGGTGTTTATTCCAAACAAAACTTGACGTCTGCCCAACGTTGGAGCTCAACGTCAAAAAAACGTTGGATTTAGATGTCAACCCAACTTTCATTTTCAACCAAAATCACACAACAGGAGTCTACATCCTGTACCTGCTGGGAGGTTTTGAAAATGATGCCTTTGCCGTGTAAACAACAAAAACCTTGTCATGAGTATGCATACCGGTATTACGTGTTCGTGAGGAAGCTTCAGCAATCATCGCAACATGAAAATTTGATACCGTCACATGCCTAATTCCATGTGAAATATTTTTTAGAATGAAAGGTGGAATAAACAATGGCAAACATTGAAGTCTTTTTTTCTTTCATATTTTATGATTTTCCCTTTTACGTCAGGCATTCTGGGATTAAAAGAACAGGCTGTACACAGCAGACTGAGGCTGCAGACCTGGAGCCGGTAGATATACGGCCCATGCAGTTTTAAGCCCCAGGCAGTTTTACGTTGTCCCTAATGCGTCCAGTAGTGGGATGTACTGCGAAGTAACATCGTTAAATCGACGTTCAAAACGTACACATTAATAACCGTCCCTTCCATAGATTTTGACCAATTTTGTTTTTTTTGTTAATTTAAATATAAACGTTACAGTGTAGATCTGCACTACGGATTAAAATATCTGTAGATATTCAGTTGGGCTTCACTTTCTTCACTCAGCCAACATAAGACTATTTGTTTTTGTGAATTAAAAAATTAATAATACACATAGTTGGATCAGATGACAACAAGAAATGATCTACTGTAGAATAGTTATATTCACCGTAGGTTATACAGGAGAGTGAAATAAGTTGTTGTGAATTTATATAGGTCTAGTTACATTTAGATATTAACCATATTTAGCCCATTAGACATACAGTGCAGTGTAATCATATGGATCCTCGATGAAATATCTGCTGTGCTATTCTCTATTGGTTGTCATACAGCTACAAAACAGTGTCCTACATAGTATTTTATGAAGACAACCCCAATTTATCCCTTTTCTAAAATTCCAGGGGCCATTTAGAAGAAAGAGACAATATTGTTGTTCACAAAAAATGTTTTGTATTAACACCATTTATGAATACTGATGACTCCCCTATGGTTCTTTAACTGTTTTTCTATCCTCCTGTAAAAGTGTTCCAGCTCACTGAAAAAAAAAAAAAAAACCATTAAAAAATTTAAAAAGGACATCCATGGTGAATTTGATCTCGTCACTGTGAGTGTGTGTGTGTGTGTGTGCTGCCCAGAATTGATGTCAGTGGATTGTATCAATTTGCTCCTGATCTTCAAAGTACAACGACACAGGCACTTGGTGGAACACTTTTGGAAAAAGTGTCAAGACACTTTGATTTGGACTGCCACTGATGATGGACTGTGCAGAGAAAATTGAAAATGACATTAAAACCATGTCCATGTATATGTCTCTGTAAGTCGTTTATTTACTAGACAAGCTATTGGTTTTGAATGCAGTTAAAAAAAGAGATGGGTGTTTATAGTTTATACAAGTTTAGAGAGGGAGATTTTCATTTCCTTAAGTAGCTAAAGCAAACACACACCTTTATGAGATGCAAGTTAAAGAGAACTTGGTAAAGACAGAGTATGATAAAACCCACATTAAGTGCACATACCCTACATTTTAGTCCAGATCAGTACGCTATTTTAAGAAAAATGTATATTAAGATATAAATTAGATATTTAGATCATCTTATTTATAAGAAACACCTCAAATCAGAATCTACATTCCAATCATATGGGAATAGTTTTTAATATGTTTTATCATGTATGACGTATTTGAGTGTGCAGTTTAACTCTTTACTTAGAGAGAGAGAGATTTACATACCTATTATAAATGTGTCTTTTGTGTGTTCACACCATAGACTGTAAAAAAAAAAAAAGCGAGTTCACATATTTCCAATATCTACTGTAATGTTGCCCCAGAAACCTTGTGGAGTATGTTTTAAAATCAAGGAGTAAACAGAGTCTTACCAGAAGAGGCCATCTCATGCAACCTAAAGACAGGCAACAAAAGAAAATTAAAAAGAAAAATTAATTTTGAAAGTGGGTAGAGAAGACTAGGGGCAGCTAACCCTATAGGTTAGCTAAGTTTGAGCCAGACAGAACATCTACCTGACCGTCAAGAACTTTTTGTCTCTCGAAATAAATTATAGACCCATCCATTGATATATAGAAATGAATTGATATCTACCTACCCTAGCTTTATCTAGCTAAACGGTTATAAATAATACATTTTGCATCATTGCTAAACAACAATAACATAAGCAGATTATGTAACATACTTCACTTTGTGTCGCTGTACAGCCTCCCCCTACTGGACGCATCAGGAACAACAGGGGCGTAAAACTTTGTGGGGCGTAAAACGTCTCGGTTACGGATGTAACCCTCATAGGGAACGGAGACGTTACGTCGGATGACGACGAATGGGGTTTCGCTTAGAACACCTATCGACTTCGAGTATACAAAACGAGCCAATGGCGAAGAAATGCCATGGGTCTGCGGAATTTGCATGACGTAACTCCACCCCAACTCGTGGGTATAAAAGGAGGACGCCGGCAACATGCAGTTATGTTTCTTCGCTGAGGAGCCAAGACTGAGCTCAGGCGATCCCCTTGGTACAGCGGAAGTGGCAGGCTAACGTAACGTCTCTGTTCCCTACTCAGGGAACGAGGGTTACATCCGTAACCGAGACGTTCCCTTTCGTTCTCACTCCAAGTTACGTCAGATGTCGATGAATGGGGTTACCAGTCTAATAACACCATGCACACGGGAGGCACCCAGCCGACGCACAGGCAATAGACAGTGCTGCAGTCCAGCGTCAGGAGTGCTGGAGGAACTCAGGGCCTTCGAAAAAGCTCACCTGAGGAGAATATCGCAGGTATCCAGTCCGTGGAGTGGAATGGCGAGCAAGCGAAGACACCTGAGCGGGTCCAATACTAGCTGGTTGAAGCGAGTACATGAGAGGACACCGGCTCCACTCGGAGATTGTAGAATCTGGCGAAAGTGTTAGGTGTCGCCCAGCCTGCAGCTCTGCAGATGTCTGTTAGCGAGGCGCCATGCGCTAGAGCCCAAGAGGATGCCACACTCCGGGTGGAGTCGGCAGTCACACCAAGGGGGCACAGTCGACCTTGCTGCTGGTATGCCAAAGCAATGGTGTCCACTATCCAGAGGGACAACCTCTGCTTGGAGAGAGCCTTTCCCTTCAGCTTCCCACCATAACAGACAAAGAGCTGGTCTGAGGTCCTGAAACACTGCGTTCTGTCTACATAAGCGCGGAGAGCGCATACTGGACAGAGCAGTGCCAAGGCTGGGTCTGCCTCCTCTGAGGGCAGCGCTTGCAGGTTCCCCACCTGGTCCTGGAAGTGAGTGGTAGGAACCTTGGGCACATATCCAGGCCGGGGTCTCAGGATCACGTGAGAGTAAGCCGGCCCGAATTCCAGGCACGCTTCGTCAACGGAGAATGCTTGCAGGTCCCCTACCCTCTTGACAGAGGCCAGTGCAACCAGGAGCACTGTCTTCATTGACAGGAGCTTAAGCTCCACTGATTGCAAAGGCTCAAAGGGAGCACTCTGCAGGGCAGTTAGAACCACCGCGAGGTCCCAATAGGGAACGAGAGGAGAGGGAGGAGGATTCAGTCTCCTGGCTCCTCTCAGGAACCTGACGATCAGGTTATGCTTCCCTAAGGACTTTACCTTCTACCAAGTCATGGTGTGCGGCGATAGCGGCAACATAAAATTTGAGGGTGGAGGGAGACAGCCTTCGCTCTAACCCATCTTGAAGGAAGGAAAGTACGACACTGACCGAACACCTCAAGGGGTCTTCTCGGCGAGAAGAGCACCAGCTGACGAAGAGGTTCCACTTCAACGCATAGGCGTCTCGTTGGATGACGCTCTAGCGGAAGTGATGGTAGCCACCACTACAGGTGGTAGGGTACTCAATCCTGCCTCGCCCCGTCCAGGAGCCACAAGTGGAGGCTCCAAGATCGGGACGAGGGTGCCATAGGTTGCCCCGTCCCTGAGAAAGGAGGTCCTTCCTCAGAGGGATTGGCCAAGGAGGTGCTGTCGCGAGGAGTACTAGCTCGGAGAACCAGGTCCTGGTGGGCCAGTGTGGCGCAACCAGTCCTCCTTGAGAAACGCTCACTAGGAGAAACGCATACTTGCGGCCCCGCAGCCAGCTATGCGCCAGAGCATCCGTGCCGAGCGTGCCGTCCGTCAGGGAATAATACAGGTTGCAATGGGTCGAGTCATGAGAGGCAAACAGATCTATCTGTGCGTCCCTGAACTGGTCCCAAATCAGCTGAACCGACTGGGGATGGAGTCGCCATTCTCCAGGGAGGGGCTGAAGCCGTGAGCGCTCGTTAGCTGCACAGTTCAGGGCTCCGGGAATATAAACGGCTCGAAGCGACCTTAAATGCTTCTGACTCCATGAGAGGAGGTGGCGGGCGAGTTGCGACATACGGCGGGAGCGTAGACCAACTAGATGGTTGATGTACGCTACAGTGGCGGTATTGTCTGACCGGACTAGTTCGTGTTGACCCCTGAGCAACGCCCGAAGCGGTGGAGGGCAAGGCGTACTGCCAGCAAATCAAGGCAATTGACATGCCATAGGCACTGGGGTCCTGCCCAGGAGCCCGCGGCAGCATGTCCATTGCACATGGCGCCCCAGCCTGTGGTGGAGGCATCTGTTGAGACAACAACATGCCGGGAAGCTCGTTCCAGGGGCACTCCGGCCCGTAGAAAACTGAGGTTTGACCATGGGGTGAAGTACTGCCGGCAGGTCGGAGTAACTGGTACTCGGAGGGTGCCGTGTTGCCATGCCCACCTCGGTGACTCGGTCGCAAAGCCAAAGCTGAAGCCATCTCATATGAAGCAATCCGAGCGGCGTTGCTGCTGCTGCAGATGCCATATGCCCCAGGAAGCTCTGAAAAACTTCAGTGGAACCGCACTCTTGTGCTTGAAAGTTTCAGGCAAGTCAGCAATGGCTGAGTGGAGAAGGCGACCAAGTCAACACTGAGTAAAGAGATCCTCTGCACAGGGCAAAGTTACTCTTTTCCCAGTTGACCCGAAGGCCCAGACGAGCTAGGTGCCAGAGCACTGGGTCCCTGTGTTCGCAAACCTGGTCTCGAGAGTGAGCTAGGACAGCCAGTCGCCGAGATAGTCCAGGATGCGAACCCCGTGTTCCCATGGAGGAACAAGGGCTGCCTCGACAACCTTTGAGAAGGCGCGAGGAGACAGGGCTAGCCCGAATGGGAGAACAGCGTACTGATATGAGCGCGCCCTGACAGCAAACCGTAGTTAAGGAATGGAGGAGAATGGAGACATAAAAGTAGGCGTCCTTCAGGTCGATCGCTGCAAACCAATCCTGTGGCCGCACACATCCGGAATGCGTTTGGCCAGGAGCATCTTGAACGGCAGCCTGTGAAGGGGGCGGTTCAGATGTGTAGGTCCAGGATTGGCCATAACCGACCAGATTTCTCCGGGACAATGAGGTAGGGGCTGAAATCCCGGACCTCATTTCGGCTGGAGGGACAGTCTCAATCAGACCCTTCGCCAGTAGGGTAGCAACCTCCGCTCTCATGATAGGGGCGTAGCCACCGACCATATTGGAGTGGACTTCCCTGAAGCGGGGAGGAGACCGTGCAAACTGAATCGCATAGCCGAGCCGATGGTTCGCACGACCCAGCGGAACAGATAGGGAATCCTTGGTGGATGAGGGGACTCTCACTCTTGCGAGTTCACCGAGTCTCGACCTAAATGACGCGATGATCATGTTCCCACAGAGAGAACATGAATCATCCACGAGCACTGTTCAAGCATGATCAATGCCAAAACACACTAGACAGCGCTCGTGCCCATCAAAGTCCGATACCAGTCCGCTGCAACCAGAAATGCATTGATTTTTAAGCATGATTTGTTTGGGATATAATGAAGACAGGGGATCACAGAACAAGTTGAAAGCACTTTTAAGCCATTAGAAGACCAGAGGAATGATTCTCCCTCTATAATGCTTGAATCACAGGCAATGTACGTGCACATTTATCTTTTGAAACATTTCAGATTCAAATGGAAAATAATATATTTACCTTCTTATATTAAATTAATTTCTGGGTTTGAAGAATTGTAAAAGCAGTTTGTCCCCCTGTGTCCAGTGGTTTACCTCTGATAAATAGAATTAGAATTATATATATTTTATATATATATATATATATATATATATATATATATATATATATATATATATATATATGTATATATATATATACACTACGGTTCAAAAGTCTGGGGTCGGTAAGATGTTTTATGTTTTTAAAAGAAGTCTCTTCTGCTCACCAAGGCTGCATTTATTTGATTAAAAATACAACACAAACCCAGTAATATGGTTAAATATTATTTCAATGTAAAACAGCTGTTTTCTATGTGAATATATTTTAAAATGTAATTTATTCCTGTGATCAAAGCTGAATTTTCAGGATCATTACTCCAGTCTTCAGTGTCACATGATCCTTCAGAAATGACTCTAATATGATTATTTGATGCTCAAGAAACATTTATGATAATTATCACAGTTGACAACAGTTGTGCTGCTTAATATTTTTGTGCAAACAGTGATTCATTTTTTTCAGGATTCTTTGAAAGTTCAAGAGAAAAGCATTTCATTAAAAAAATAAATATTTTGCATTATTATAAATGTCTTTACTGTCACTTTATATAAATTTTATGCGTCCATTCTGAAGAAAAGTATTAATTTCTTTAAAAAAAATTAATAAATTGACCCCAAACTTTTGAACGGTAGTGTATATATATGCGATCTTGTTCACATTTTCCCCCTCTTTTTGAAGGCATGTGCAGTAAATTAATTAGCACGGCATACAGGTCCTTCTCAAAAAATTAGCATATTGTGATGAAGTTCATTATTTTCAATAATGTAATGATAAAAATTAAACTTTCATATGTTTTAGATTCATTGCACACCAACTGAAATATTTCAGGTCTTTTATTGTTTTAATACTGATGATTTTGGCATACAGCTCATGAAAACCCAAAATTCCTGTCTCAAAAAATTAGCATATCATGAAAAGGTTCTCTAAACGAGCTATTAACCTAATCATCTGAATCAACTAATTAACTCTAAACACCTGCAAAAGATTCCTGAGGCTTGTAAAACTCCCAGCCTGTTTCATTCCTCAAAACCGCAATCATGGGTAAGACTGCCGACCTGACTGCTGTCCAGAAGGCCATCATTGACACCCTCAAGCAAGAGGGTAGGACACAGAAAGAAATTTCTGAACAAATAGGCTGTTCCCAGAGTGCTGTATCAAGGCACCTCAGTGGGAAGTCTGTGGGAAGGAAAAAGTGTGGCAAAAAACGCTGCACAACGTGAAGAGGTGACCGGACCCTGAGGAAGATTGTGGAGAAGGACCGATTCCAGACCTTGGGGGACCTGCGGAAGCAGTGGACTGAGTCTGGAGTAGAAACATCCAGAGCCACCCTGCACAGACGTGTGCATGAAATGGGCTACAGGTGCCGCATTCCCCAGGTCAAGCCACTTTTGAACCAGAAAAAGCGGCAGAAGCGCCTGGCCTAAGCTACAGAGAAGCAGCACTGGACTGTTGCTCAGTGGTTGCATGTCATTCGGAAATCAAGGTGCCAGAGTCTGGAGGAAGACTGGGGAGAAGGAAATGCAAAAATGCCTGAAGTCCAGTGTCAAGTACCCACAGTCAGTGATGGTCTGGGGTGCCATGTCAGCTGCTGGTGTTGGTCCACTGTGTTTTATCAAGGGCAGGGTCAATGCAGCTAGCTATCAGGAGATTTTGGAGCACTTCATGCTTCCACCTGCTGAAAGCTTTATGGAGATGACGATTTCATTTTTTCAGCACGACCTGGCACCTACTCACAGTGCCAAAACCACTGGTAAATGGTTTACTGACCATGGTATTACTGTGCTCAATTAGCCTGCCAACTCTCCTGAACTGAACCCCATAGAGAATCTGTGGGATATTGTGAAGACAAAGTTGAGAGACGCAAGACCCAACACTCTGGATGAGCTTAAGGCCGCTATCGAAGCATCCTGGGCCTCCATAGCACCTCAGCAGTGCCACAGGCTGATTGCCTCCATGCCACACCGGATTGAAGCAGTCATTTCTGCAAAAGGATTCCCGACCAAGTATTGAGTGTGTAACTGAACATAATTATTTGTAGGTTGGCTTTTTTTTTGTATTAAAAACACTTATTTTATTGGTCGGATGAAATATGCTAATTTTTGAGACAGGAATTTTGGGTTTTCATGAGCTGTGTGCCAAAATCATCAGTATTAAAACAATAAAAGACCTGAAATATTTCAGTTGGTGTGCAATGAATCTAAAATATATGAAAGTTTAATTTTTATCATTACATTATGGAAAATAATGAACTTTATCACAATAAGCAAATTTTTTCTCTCCGGGTCCTTAATAAGACTGGCCGATGAGTCATCAGCAGGGCCTGAAGGAGAGAGAGATGGGGAGAGGGATGCTGTTGCATATATGGCATACAAGGATCAGGTACAGATTTACTGCAGCTGCATGGTTTGCTTGCACACTTCAGCACAGCTTAATTATGACAAGAGAAACAATAGAGTGCATACAGTTGCTCATAAGTGAATGGTGCAAATGAAAATCCGTGTACAATGGCTGGAAGCTTTGCAGACACATTTGCAGACTTTCAAATCATTTTAATGTTGCTGTCAGAACATGCCAGGGAATCTCAATATGCACAAACGCTGTCTTTAATGAACACTGATGTATCATAACTCTAAGGGTTCCTGTTGACAGTATGGGCTACAGGTACCTCCAAAGACATGTTACTGTTATTTTTCAACCAATCAATAATGATTTGCTTATCCATGTAGTACTGTACTTACAGAAGCAACTGCACAAATGGCAACTATATTCACTTTGACACTATGTGGGAAGATGAACCTGATACTGCCCCTCCTAAAACAAAAAGGTAATATAATTTAGTAGGTCATTTTATTTTATTTTATTGTTTGTCACAACACAATTTTTCAATTAACAGAATGCTTGTAGTCAGTAGATTGGTCATATTTTTGTGTTCTTTGGGAGAAAGATAATCGAGGCTTAGAATGAGTTGATGTTGAGTAAATGATAGCAATTTTCAGTTTTTTTTTTGCTATCTATTTCCTTTAAAGTCACAATAAAATGGAATACCAACATTATTTTTCTTCTTTATTATGATGAACATTTAAGAGAAATGGATTATCGAAAAAAAAGTAGGGTAGTGTCTTGGCTATATCCATCAGTTGTTGATTGAATGGAAGCAGATGTGAATGAGTTTGCAGTCGATTGTAAGAAATGGGCAGTGTTTAAGTGGACGAAACTTTTCAATTACAATGTTTTTTTAGCAGTCCAGCCCCAAGCTCAAGCTATTGGGTAAGCCGGAGGGTCAAATGTCAGCAGTGTTTACACTTTTTAGTGATGTATGTCTCGAGACCACTTTTACGTGGTCTTGGTCTTGTCACGGCCTTGACGGTCTTTGGTCTTGGTCTCGGACCTCTCGGTCTCGCTGTCTCAGACCGACATAGTCGGGGGGATTTAGCAATGCAATACTACAATATCCACGACAACACAACGTTCGATAATGCAACAGTATTATTATTTTGCGCCCTTCAAATGCAACCAATGTAAACGGAGCGCTCAAAGTCATCTGTCAGTTGTGCAGTTACACAAAATCTCCTGAATGAAGTTAAAACCCATCATGTCACTGATATGTGTTTTACTAAATATTAATACATCAAAAACTGTACATGATATGTGTTTTTAAATCAAGTGATCAAAGTGCTCGTTGCCGCTGCGATCAGTGGCGCGGATACGTGTTTTCTCGTGTGGCTCGCGCACACCGCACTGTCTTCACTCGGACGCATGCTTCAATCCGTTGCGGATACTCCGGTCTCGACTTGGTCTCGGTCTTGGTCTCGACTTGATCTGTCTTGGTCTTGGTTTAGGCGGTCTTGACTACAAGCTTTTTGGGCAAGTCAACCTACTGATGTATCACTTATAGTTGTCTCATGCATATTTTACAGAAGTGATACAAATTAAGTGTTTTGCATACTGAGGGTTTAATTAAGCCTGGTGTAACAATGTTCAAGTTTCTGGGAAGGAAGAGGACAGGGTCGGCTTATGGAGACTGTGGGTGTTTATTGAAAACCAAAAATAAACAGTCCAAAACAAAGGCGCGCACACAGCGCTGCGTAATCAAACTCAAACTGCTAGAATCAGCTGTCACTCAAGTCGTTCCTCGCGCTCTCTTTCCGCTCTTGGACTGGTCCCGCTGTTCACGGCTCTTTCTCCGATCACCCACAGGTCTCTACTGGTCTCTCTCTCCCTGCATCTCGTTTCCTCTTGGTTTTTATCGGTCTCCCCACGCCAAAGCTGGGACAGAGATGGGTCTTGTGCACGTTGCCCAATTGGATCCCACCTAGTACCAAGTGCAATTCTACATGAAATTCATCTGGGCAATTAACATGGGGCCATTATGTAACCCGTGGACAATGCTGCATGGGCCCATTTTCCAGCCCATTTCATACCCATATGGGCCCCACATACAAATGTTGGCTGGGCAGTTACTGAAATAAGGTGTTTGTCATTCACACTTAACCCACTCACGCCACACCTGTTTCCCGATCCTCTCTCCCGTCACAGACCTCGATGAACCACGCCCCCCTTACCACACCTGGTTAAAACCAGACCATTCTCAGTAGTAACTGAGTTATGGTCTGGCAAAGCTTCATAGACAAATCATTTCCAAAGTGGTGTCGTCAACGGACGTCGCTCAAATGCCTCTGGGCGCAATTGGATAGACCTAAAACCAGTCAGAGCGATAAAGGAGATGACGTATGCAGAGAAACATCTCTGAGTTTTGTTCTTTGCTCGGGTTGTAACAAAAAGGAAACATTCAAATTACTTAAAACAGACGCGATAGCTGATTCGAACGAGTGATGTTCCACGGCGGCATCCATCCTTGTTATGTACAAAATCTGCTTCACCGTTGCTGCGCTGTCGTCATCGTGTAAAGCCCGCCCCAACGTTTCTGATTGGTGCCTCGATTTCGATAGATTAAAAATCGGCTTGAATAAGCTCTTTGCCAGACTATTTGCAGAGCAAATCTAAATTTGCTGGAAGTTTTCTGGGTTTTCCCAGGCTAGGTTTTAATAGCTTTAAACTTAAAAGTTAAAAATGTAAGCTCAAACAGACATAATTTCACAAATTGGTTTAAAGATCTATTGAAATTACAAAACAGAACCATCTTCTAAACATCGTCTGCAAATTAAAGTAGTTTAGCTGTAACACAGCACACAACAAATTAACAATGAAGTGACTGGGAATCAGAACAATAATACCTCTTTTTCCACAAACCCTGCATGATTATATTTGGCATGAAGCATAAACAGCTTTTCCCATATCTTGTATAGTCAAACAATTACTAACAACTCTGCAGCAACTCTGACATATGAAATGCTAAATAAATTTCCCTCACAAGCAATTTGCGCCACAACATTACTCCCATTAAGAGCAGTAATATTGGCTCGTTTCTTGCAGAATCTTGTGTGAATCAGGCCTTTCTGCTCACTGATCTTAGTCTTAGTCCACTGATCCAAGGTCAACGATGACAAACAGAGCAGCTCATTTGCTCACTCCCCTCCCCGCTACCCTCGCTCGGCACTCCCATGTTGTTGGTGTTTGTCTAATGAATGAGTGAGTGGAGTGTAAAGTGAAGTGTTAAAACATCCAAGGCAAGTGTCAGATCAAAATGCCAATTAGGCCTGCCACATATCCGAAGAGCATAAATTAGCACTTCTCCATAAAGATTAGACTCAGCGCCACCAACAGCTCCATGTGTATGCTGCACTGCCTGTGTGCCATAAAATGCAGCACACATGCTGATTCAAAACTATTACTAAATGACAGAATCCAAAGGTTAATTATAAATGTGCTGCATATTTTGAACAGATGTGGCTTGAGTATCTCTGACATTCAGCAAAAAATTTAGTCATTACTCCTTCTCAAGCCTTCCAGAGTGACTAGAGAGAGAAGCCTTTTCTCTGTCCAGTCAGCAGGTGTCAGTCAAACCAGATTGTTAAAAAGAAGAAGGGAAGAGATGAGGAGAAAGAGACATGTGCAGCCTCTCGTCTCTGAAGCCAGTCATCTCATCCAAGAAAAATCTCAGAGGGGCATGAACCTGAGATGATGACGCACGGAAGTTGTACTTGTAATCCTGCTCATGCAGAAAAATTGGGTGGAAAAAAACAACAACAAAGGAAGAGTCATGCGGCTCCTTTCTGCAAACACAACTTTCTGCCACTCTCTTTCTCTCTGCTGCCTTTTAAATCAGACAATGGATAAAGTGTTCAGTCTGGAGAGTGGCTTGAAAGAGCAAGCCATTAGACAGCATTTTTACTCTGGCTGAGCTCTTGATATTATCAGTCCCTCTGACAGAACAGGGGCCCAATACATCAGGTCACTGACACATCAAATAAGAAGGATAGTCTTGAAATGCATACAATGATATACAGTTATATATTGGGGCGGCAGTGGTTCATGTAGGTTATCTACAAACCGGAAGGTTGGTGGTTCAATCCCCGTTTCCACCTGACCAAATGTCGAGGTGTCCATGAGCAAGACACCTAACCCCAGCTGCTCCTTGGCGCCTTGTATGGCTGACACCGCCGTCGGTGTGTGAATGAATGAATGAGTGAATGGGTGAATGTGAGGCAAAATGTAAAGCGCTTTGGTAGCCATTGGGTCTGTGAAAGCGCTATATAAATGCAGTCCATTTACCATTATATAACTTAGAATGTGCTTAGAAAACAAATGCTACAAGACAAAATTTCTCTCTAGAGGAAGATATTTGAAAGTGTTTTGATGTTTGGTTTTAATGCATTACTATGTCCAAAGTAAATAGCATGGGAACGCAATTCAAATATGTTACAATACAAATAAAAATATTCAATAATATGATCAATACTTGGGTGTTGAGGGTGTCAACCAACCAACAATTTCTTGGTTCTTAAAGTGTTGTACATCATAGCATATGCTGAAGTGAAATTTAAAGTTTATTTAAAGGGTGAAGCTCAATATAAGATGAGGAAGATGTGGATTCATGTAGGAGCTACAGTGAGGACTGGTGTCTGCTGGGACACATCATCTCATGTGTTATTTACTGCCGTTGTTTGAAATCTTTAGTTTAAAGTAGGTGTTGTATTTTTAAATGTTGTTTTCTGTTGAAATATTTGATTTCTGATTGTTTTTATCTTTTAGATACTATTTACTATTTTCCCCTAATAAAGACAAACAATCAATTATTGGTTAAACTATATTTTTTCTGTCTGCCTGCGTGGACTGCAACCAGTCAAAAGATTCACCTTAAGGGTTTTGGGAGTGGTATATTTTAAATGTAACCAATGAAGTCACTTTGCTGTAAAGGTTTTGGATGGGATGAATTTCAAGTTGACCAATGAAATGACTTTTGAGGAAAGTCTGTGGCCCAATAGCCGTCTGGTTTAGGTGTGAAAATGTCCCCTGAAAAATCCTTGGTGGGATTTCTTGCCATGGCAACAAATGGCTGTAGTATGGTAGAATGCCACAGCAACATACGTCCAAATTGGCATCATTACGGAAGTATCTGGACTGGTGGAATTTGATATATACGGTCAGAAGTACTTCCAGAATAAATCAGTGGTGTTTACTTATGACACAACGCAAGTTCTCTTGAAAGGGAACGTCTCGGTTACGACTGTAACCTCGCTTCCCTGAAGAGGGAACAAGACACTGTGTTGCCCTGCCATAATTCCGGCGTGCCTTGGACTGATTTCACACATGCTTCAAGACATAATCAACCAGAGGCATTCCCAAACTTACAACGCAGCATCTCGTTCCCTCTTCGGGGAAATGAGGTTACAGTCATAACCGAGACGATTTCTGTTAATCTGTTCAACAGACAAATACAGTCAAATAGTTGCAGTTGGATCTCAATAACTATGGAATATCACTGCAATGTGAGGAGTCTCAAGTACTTCTTAAATATACAAAATAAATGGACTATCCTCTTGTTTGACAAAGAAACTTTGAGAAGTGACAATGACTCCACTTGGCAGACCAAGCTTGTGAAGCATTTAAACACTTTACCTTTATTAATTTCTGGCTTAGCATCTCACTTTTTGGAGTGAAAATCATTACCAACCAGATGATCAAATCGCTCTTTCTCCTGCTTTCGATAGCAAGCCCTTCCTCAGCTCCATGGTCATCTCCTTATCCAATGTCCATCTGCGAAGAGTCACCCAGCCTCCTTGCAGCTCTTGGCACTCTCCTGCATTTGATTTGCTGAGCAGCAGGGCTTTGAGGCCTAACATAAAAAAGCAAAACAAAATCTGCCACTGATGCTTTATTTACTTCCTGCACCGTTTGTCTCGGGTTGTTTGTTATGATGTGAAGAAATGACTCAGGATGAGTCCATACTGTGCATTTTCTGATTCTTTGCCATCTGCACATTCATCTACACGTGAGCCGTGAGTGGCACAAGGACTGAGATTTGAAGCAAAAAGAAATAAATGATGGAAGAGTATAGCTCAATTCTTTAGTTCTTCTCATTTTCACATCCATGGACAATTTAGCATCTCCAATTCACCTATACTGTATGTTTTTTGGATTGTGGGGGAAACCGGAGCACCCATAGGGTCTTCCATGCAGACACAGGGAGAGCATGCAAACTCCACACATAAAGGCCTCCTGGCTGTATGACTGTTTTAGCAGCATCAAGGTCAGAAAACATCTACAGCACATCAACTATATACATCAGACAGTTCTGTTCATCATCTAAACTTGTCTACAACAGCAGGATTCTCATCAGGGCAAACAAGACCCCGCAGTAGGAGAAGCTTGAAGGTGTGTTGTGTAGGAGAAAAAAAAGAGAGAGCAAACATAAGAAACTGAATACGGAATAGTAAGAGCAAGAAATTGTATGTGATGGACTAATGACTGTGAAAGTGTTAAAGTAAGGGAAAAAAGTAAAAGAGTAACTGAAAAAGTAAGAGAAATTTAGGAAGTTACACTATTGTGTGTGATGTTTATTCTAAAGTGTTTCCATATTTTGTTGGATTAGTTCTGACAGAGGTACATCACACATCTACATTATTAAGGGGGTGTATATGATTAATTATTCCAAGACTGTGCAGCTGTTACTCTGTTAGTGATGTTTGGAAATGGAACCAGAAATAGCAAGTATTACGCATACAGTAAGCTTTCAATTGTAACATTGAAATGATTTTTATGGATTACACAGCTCCTTGTTTTACTTTCCTAAGGAAATTATTCCAGCACATTTAGAAACTGACTTTTGACTTATATTAGTTTTGCTGTCAGCGCCCAGGCCACAGTTAATTAATAATTCACACTGTAATTAAGATTCAGATTAGAATTAATGTCTCAAATAAGGGTACCAAATCAGGGCACAGAACTCATAGAGAGAATTCAGTTGAGCGCTGGAGCTTTGTAATGGATGTCAGTATAGTCTATTTAAATATAGACTCACATAGGTGAAGTTATCTAGCTATGAAAAAATATTTAACATCAAGAGACAATTTAATAATCATAAAAAAAATAGAGTTCAGGAAACATTTTGTTGCTAGGAATTCAACTGTAAGGGATAGTTCACCATCATTTACCTCATGTCACTCTAAACCTGTATGACTTTCTTCTGAAGATACCTTGAAAAACAACATTATCAACTTTCAATGTATAGACAGAAAAAAATCTAAATAATCTTAATAATCTATTAATATTTTACATGACAATCCCTATCACTTTTTTATTTTCAAAAGCCCTGCAGTGCAATGAGAGCTCCATTCACTGTTAGTAGTTGATTATCAATCACAGTGGATGAGTGAGTGAATGAATGGATAATGTACATGCCTGATCAAATTTAGTCTTGTGACTCTAAACATCTTTTGACAGCTCAATCCACTAACCCTTCACCTCATCACAGCCTTTGCTAAAAGCATGTCTGGTAACACTTACAGTAAAAAGATTCATTCATTTTTGCACGCTCACAGTCCTTGATGGCATTTTTTTTACAACAGTTTGCATGAGATGCCAAGCTTAAACAGTGGTGCTTCCATACTGATGATTCAGTAGTTTATAATGTGTTTTAGAAAATTACCCAGTAGTGTATGTCTGGTGTCTACAGGGGATAAGTGGGGCACATCAGGTGGAGGTTATCACAGCAGGCTCACACAGTCTCATCCATGCACTGTAATCAGGCTGCTGATGGGTCATAAAGGGCACTGGGCCCACCCTTCTGCCTCTGTCCTCTTGTAGCATGTGGAAATAGCTATTGGATTACTTCTGACACAGATGTGCCTGTGTTCGCAAAGAGGATTGTCAGATTGATGATACAACATATTGAGGTTTCCTCATGTGGTTCCATTCATCCCCTTTGATGCGGTACAGCTGTCATTTCTGTAGGGAAACCTTTCATTTTGCTCGTAACCACAGATTACATTGTTACAATTTTTGTATTATTATAATTTATGTTATTATTTCATAATTCCATATATGTGATGTATATTTCATTCTGTTGTCCTTAAGTAACTTTGCAACTACATGTCAACTAACTTTCATCACAGTATTAGTAGACTGTCTGCTTAATATCTGCTAACTCTTTATTGTGATGGTCCCCCAAAAGACATTCTACTGACTATGAGTAACTTTGCAACTACATGTCAATTTATTCAAACCCTAACCCTAATACTCTACTTATACTCTAATTAGAGTTAGTAGACATGTAGGTGCAATACTTATACTCAACAGAATGTGTTACAGGGACCATCAAAATAAAGTGAAACCCAAAGATTTATATTATTCATTATAACTTATAGGTCACTTATAGGTCACTTGAATGTAATCAATTAATCTGAATTCAATGACTGTTATTATGTCATCCCTCAGATTAAAATAATAATCCTTCATTATTATATGGGTAACACTTTGACCAGGATTCTATAATTTAATTTGTCTATTTTTCAAAAGATAAACTAAAAAAAAGACAGACAAAAGTCAAGTCAAACCTTATTTATAGAGCACAAATGTACACAAACATAGTGTACAAAATCCCACTGATTTCAATGTCCTTACTAGAAGGCCAGTGTTTTACTTTTGCCACAGATCTAAGTTGGAAAAATTTAACGACTGCATTAACATGCTTGCTTGTCAAATTGGAATAGAGAATCAAAATAGAAAAGATTTATTGCAAGACTGTGTAGGTTGTTACTTAAGGAACCTAACTGTCTTTTAATGGAGTTGTTAGTAGCAACAGGACCTAGCAGAAGCACTTCAGTTTTATTTTCATTCAGTAGGAAATTACTTAGAACGTGATTTAGTATTTTATTAAAAATAATTTCAAAATTTACATACACCACTGTTCAAAAGTTTGGGATCAATAATATGTTTTTTTCTTTGGAAGAAATTAATACTTTCATTCAGCAAGGACACGTTAAATTGATCAAAGGTGACAGTAAAGACTTTTAAAGTTACAAAGATTTCTATTCCAAATAAGCTGTTCTTTTTAACTTTCTATTCATCAAAGACTCCTTAAAGACATGTATCATGGTTTCTACCAAAATATTAAGCAACTGTTAAAAACATTGATATTAATTATAAAAAAAGGTTCATTCACCTCCACTCCGGTCCATCCAACCATCCCTGACATAGGGAAATGGACTGTTAAAGGGCTGAGACAAGCCCTAATTAATTATCACGAAGATTAAAGAAAGCAGAATTGTTTAATCTATTTGTCTCTTTGCAATCGACTCACCCTTCTCCTAAAGCTTCCACTTCATCTGCTCAAGCAAGCAAGGCCCGCCGGGCCCCGATCTCACGTCCAGCAGCTTCTCCACCTTCCTCTCATGCAGTGCTGGGTCCCGCCCCTGCGTCACGCCGCCACAGAACTTCAGCGAGCCTGGGCTGTCCCCCAGAACCCGTGGCGGGAGGGCTTCAAACTCTCTCGAATCAACTTTTCTCCACAGCTCCTCCCACCACCGCACGGCATGCTTCAGCCGCCTGCAACACCAACTATACATCAACTCCTCAAATGTTTCCTTTTATTCCTACCTGACATTGACGTCATTCCTTCCCATTCCGTACTCAATTATTCCCTGGCCCAGAACAGAACCCGATTAAATCTACCAGCTATGTTCTGCGACCCGCCAGAGAGGATCACTCTTTAGGTAGAGATTTTCCAAGCAGAGCCTCACATGTTGCATCTAACAGGCAAGTATGCAATAATTTCAACGACGGGAAATGCCCAAGACAACGCTGTCACTTTCCCCACATCTGTAACTACTGCAGAGGTGCACACACCCGCGCTTTATGTCCAGTGCAGAAGTCTGTAAATAAAAGTGCAAAAAATGCTCTCTCAACTCCTGTGAATATTCTTCGTCTAGCTGATGAATTATCTCATCACTCTGACGTTAACTTTAAAAATGATCTGCTGTCTGGTCTCAAACAAGGTTTCAAACCTGGTGTAGAATGTCAGCCCACTCAAAACCGCATCTGCGATAATTTTCAATCCTCCCTAGCAGAGCCTTAAGTAGTAGACGAACTAATCCAAAAAAGAAATCGAATCAGTTTTTATGATCGGCCCCTTGGAATCACCCCCATTTGATACATTTCGTATTAGCCTCACAGGCGTGGCTACCAGAACATTTTCAGTGAAAAAGCACATGATAATTGATCTCTCAGCCCCTCACAACTCCCCGTTTCCAAGCATCAATAGTATTATCCAACTCGAAGAATATTCTCTTCATTATCGTGATATCGAACAAGCCATAACAATGATCAAAATCACTGGACGCGGCACATGGTTGGCAAAAGTAGACATCACTTCGGCTTTCAAAGTAATGCCAATCCACACAGATTCATGGAATTTATTCAGCGTGACCTGGCGGAAAAAAACATTTTCGACACCCTATCCAAATCCATATGTTGGATTATATCCAATAATTACGCAATTCCTTACCTTCTCCATTTGCTCGATGATTTCTTAATCATTTCACCACACGACGCCATACCTGCGGCAGGTCTCCTCACGGTGCAAACAGTTTTCGCAGAGCTAGGGATCCCGTTAGCTCAGGAGGAAACAATGGGTCCAACTACATCCATCGAGTTTTTGGGCATCAAATTGGACTCAGTAAATTTACAGGCTTCACTGCCTAAAAAAATAAATAAAAAAAAATCGATCGAATAATTTTGATCGCGTTCAATCTCATAGACTGCCCTCATAAACTTTCCTTGACCACTGGAATCGATTTTTTTCTTTGCAGGCTCCCCCGTTTGCACGCAGTGCTGGTTCCCTGTTCGTAGGCCGGGCTCAGTCCCCCTTCCGAAACGCTGATCGAGCCGATCGATGCGAATAGCAGTGAGAGCCTGCCTGAGTTAGTCGGACGGCCGTACTCATGTCACCGTGTAGGCTCCCCGTTCGTTGGGCTGCAACGAATTCTGAGCTGTCTATTCCTGTGTCCCAGCCCCCTTTGAAGTGCTGGTCGAGCCCCCCCGACCGAGTTCAGCGGGCGCCCTCCGTTTGACTGCTGGCGGGGCTTACCTGTCCGATGCCGCGAGCATTTCATCCATGATCCCGTCGGACGCTGCGAGGGCCCTCACACTC
Organism: Meda fulgida; assembly: GCA_030578275.1. Lineage (NCBI taxonomy): Eukaryota > Metazoa > Chordata > Actinopteri > Cypriniformes > Leuciscidae > Meda > Meda fulgida. The sequence continues at coordinate 35,136,225 of CM060622.1, forward strand.
ATATAAATCTTGCGTTGTACTCGAGCTTACAGTTCAACTGCTGGCGGGGCTTACCTGTCCGATGCCGCGAGCATCTAAGCTCCCGTCGGATGCTGCGAGAGCAAATACCTTAATAATACCTCAATACCAAATACCTTGCATAACTTCTAAATACCTTGCAAATACCTTCTCCTTCCCTTCACTTTTTTGGGGGGTTAATTTCACATCATTTTACGATTGCTGTCTTGCGGTTACCTGTCTTTGTGGGGGAGTACTCTGGGTTCGGCCAAATTTCGAGCACGGAGCCCTCTCCCGGACAGCATGCCAAATACACATAAATTACTACATCTGATTTCATGTACATGTGAACTCGTGAAATGAAGTTCAATGTAACAAAGTTCGGGAGGAGCACGTTCAGATAATCAACCAATCAGCACAAGAGGAAGCCGGTATAAATATAGCCTTCCCTCACCTGTGTCCCATGACAGTTTCACAGCATACCTCCATCACCCCATCACCTCACTCTCAGCTGGCAGCACACCAAATACGCATAAATTACTACATCTTATTTAATGTAAGTGTGAACTCGTGAAAATGATTTCTGAAGAATCATGTGACACTGAAGACTGGAGTAATTGCTACTAAAAAATCCATTAGAGCCTTTTGTTATATCCTCACTCACCCTGGTCACCTGTTCCACATGTACCTTGTTACCCTCATCAGTCACTGTATTTAAGGAACTGGACTTCGTCTTTAGCTTTGCAAAGTCTTGTGTCTTGCGAGTGCATTACTTAGTGTTATTTCCACCCAGTGTTGTGCCTGAACGCGTTCATTGAACGATAGTTCATGAACTCTTTCATATTTTGAGCGAACGTGAACTGAACGTAGGCGTAATGTATTACTGCCTAATGAACGTTACTGTGAACGCGTTCATTCTGGTGTCTGTGAACAAATGGCATGCTCTCTTAGTTTAACTTCGTTCAATAGGGTGCCAGATTTCTAGAGTCTTCCAGGCGAAAACCCGGCTAAAACACACCGTAAACAGGCCCTAATATGTAGTAGGAAAAAATACAATCTGGCAACACCAGCCACCAGTGTCGCACGGCACCGCCGCTTGCGTCATCAAAACAAGAACCAGCATGGAGGCGACAGTAGCATATGGGCAACGAAGCAGCCAGGTGGCGTCGTAGGATGATTTAAAAGAGTTTTATGACCAGGTCAGTGAGGATGGACCAAATATTGCACTTTCAAGTTCAACCTTAATTTCCCTACCTCAGCCTGGTTCCTACCTCAGTTTGTGTTAGTAGAATGGTCTTGAGGGTTTTACTATTCATGTAACTTGTTTGTTGAACCTGCCTGGTATATTTTTCCAGGATTCCAGTAAAAAATTTGCACCCTTACAATTGTCCTGTTTTTCTTTTACTAATTCCTCATTTAAAAAGACCATTCAAGCACCACGTTTTTCCTCATGTTTTTGAGAATGTACTGTAGGGGTGAAAGCTGCAGCTGCTACTAGTGTGGACTGAATGGACAGCAACAAAGATATGAAGATGAAATCTGACACATAGTTTCAGTGTTAAAACTGATAAAACAATTGCTGTCTGTGGTTCTGTATGGGCTGTGTCAATCTTTTTGAAAAATAATATCTTGCAGCAACATATGGAAAAAAAAAAGAACTATGAACTAGTTCATTTTTGGAAGTATGAACTATGAACTGAACTAGTTCATTTTAAAATGTGTGATCTGAACTTTGAACCAGTTCATGTAGAAAGTGAACTTTCCCAACAGTTTCCACCGCTGTATTTACCATTTATGATCTTTCTTCACTACCCCTTTGCCTCTTGTCTTTTAAACCCTGTCTTTTTGTTTGCCTATTAAACACTCTGAGCATAGATTCCGATCTGCCTCCAGAGTATTCTTCATTACACAAGACTTTGCTATCAAACCGATTTAGCAGCACCACCATTAACTCAATAGTTTTTCCACCGCTATAGATAAAGTTCTCAGCCATCTGCACCAACTGTCCGCCACCTCAGGGATAGTTGTCATGATTCCTGTCTTGTGTTCCCCTTGTCTTGTGTGGACTTTTATGTTATTTCCTGTTCTGTACCTAGTTTTGTAGTCCTTTGTAGTTTTTTTTTCTTATTGATTAGTTCCTGATTGTTCCCAGGTGTGTCTTGTTTGCCAATCTCCCCTTGATTGTATTTATACCCAAGTCAAGTGTTTCTCATGTTCTTTGTCTGGTGTTGTCCTTTGTTGGATGTATGCTTGCTGATGCTCATTCTGTTATCTATTCCCTAGTTCCCTAGTTGCAGTGGTTTTGTTATGTTGGTTTTGTTATTAAACTATTTCTGCATTTGGATCCAACTCTTCTTTTGTTTTTTGACTTCACCCAGCATTACAGAAACCCAGACCACAGATGGATCCAGCAGTCACCCTGGTCCGACTACGCCAAGGGACTCACTCACTCGAGGACCACATCCAAGACTATTTGAACATTGCTAACATCACTGACCTCCTGGATTTTGCTTTGATTGATTTTTTTAGCTACGGACTCAACAACCAGGTACAAACCAAACTCATCCGTGACGGTCCTCGAGGATCACTGAGTGAGTTCCTGGATTATGCCCTTCGGGTAAGCGGCTCTGCCTTTACTGTGGGTGTCGTGGAGGAGGAACACGACGGTCACGCTGTATTCGCCCTTCCAGAGTCTCGTCCCATCATGGCCTCCCTTCTAGAGTCTCGCCCCGCCGTGCCTGCCGAGCCTGAGCTTCTTCACATCATGCCTGCCGAGCCAGAGCTTCTTCACGTCAGGCCTGCTGAGCATGAGCTTCTCCACGTCATGCCTGCCGAGCCTGAGCTTCTACACGTCAAACCTGCACAGCCTGAGCTTCTTCACGTCATTCCTGCCGAGCCAGAGACTGTTCACGCCATGCCTGCCGAGCCAGAGACTACTCACGCCATGCCTGCCTGCCGAGGCAGAGACTGTTCACGCCATGCCTGCTGAGGCAAAGACTGTTCACGCCATGCCTGCCGAGCCAGAGACTACTCACGCCATGCCTGCTGAGGCAAAGACTGTTCACGCCATGCCTGCCGAGCCAGAGACTACTCACGCCATGCCTGCCTGCCGAGGCAGAGACTTTTCACGCCATGCCTGCCGAGGCAAAGACTGTTCATGCCATGCCTGCTGAGGCAGAGACTGTTCACGCCATGCCAGCCGAGCCAGAGACTGTTCACGCCATGCCAGCCGAGCCAGAGACTGTTCACGCCATGCCTGCCGAGCCAGAGACTACTCACGCCATGCCTCCCTGCTGAGGCAGAGACTACTCACGGGTCCCTTTATAGGACCATGGAGGCCGTGCCGCCATGGTCTCCTGAACTGTCTGGTCCACCCTGGCCACCTGAACTGCCTGGTCCACCCTGGCCACCTGAACTGCCTGGTCCACTCTGGCCACCTGAACTGCCTAGTCCACCCTGGCCACCTGAACTGCCTAGTCCACCCTGGCCACCTGAACTGCCTGTTCCACCCTGGCCACCTGAACTGTCTGGTCCACCCTGGCCACCTGAACTGCCTGGTCCGCCCTCGCCCCCTGAACCGTCGGATCCGCCCTGGCCCCCTTAACCGTCAGATCTGCCCTGGGTTGTCAAACTACCCCCGCTTGTCTAATTCATCCCTTGTCCATTCCACGCCGGCCGTTGACTTTGTCACTGACCTCCCTCCCTCTCAAATAACACCACCATACTGGTAATTATCTGCCCTTTGTCTAAAGCTTGTCGCCTCATTCCCCACCACAAGCTACCTTCAGCACTAGAAACCGGCAAAGATCTCAGAGCGAGGACCCCACTTCATTTATTGAGCCTGGAAAGCTTTCTGTCAACTTCTCAACATCAGTCTCACCTCCAGGTATCATTCACAGTCCAAAAAGCAGGTAGCGCATCTCAACCAGGAGATTGGATGGTTCCTATGAACCTACTGTAGCCAAATACAGTATGATTGCACTCGTTCCTTACCCTTTGCAGAGTATGTGCAAAACTCTCTCCGCAAACCCTCCAAGGGCATGACCCCGTTTGAGTGTGTACTAGGATTTCACCCCCACCTCCCCCTCTTCCCCTGTGAGGGGGGAAACAGAGAAAGAGAGAGAGAAATTATTAATTTATTTCAACTTTACCTTTGGACTATGATGGTCCCCTGAGCCTTTAAATCAGAGTATGACTCATCTTCATTTATAAATTGGTCCACATCAGCATTAAGAAATGGGTTTTGTGGAACGAATGTAAGTCTCCGACTAATTACGCTCAAATATAGCTTTGTGGGTAATACTTTAGCATATGGTTCCTTCGTTAATGAATAACTACACAGGTACAAATTAGTAACACAATATTACGAATCTAGTAACTACTATTGACCAAAAAGAAACTCTGATTAACGAATTAGTAAGTAATAGCACACACATGAAAGGAAAGTGGTAGTTCACTGTTAACTAATCAATAACTTCAATCTTTTTATACTTCCCAGATAACTACTGAAAAAGTTTCATAATTCATGCAGGTAACACTTTATAATAACTGCACGCTATTAATCATTAGTTAAGCATGAGTAAACAGTTAATTAACCATTTATAAAACATTAATAGTCTAGGGGTCAAACAACTAAAAATCAAGTCAGGAATCTGGGTGTGTCTCTAGAGTCAGACCTTAGTTTCAGTAGTCATGTCAAAGCAATAACTAAATCAGCATACTATCATCTGAAAAATATTGCAAGAATTAGATGTTTTGTCTCCAGTCAAGACTTAGAGAAACTTGTGCATGCTTTCATCACCAGCAGGGTGGATTATTGTACTGGACTCCTCACTGGCCTTCCTAAAAAGACCATTAGATAGTTGCAGCTCATACAGAACGCTGCTGCCAGGATTCTGAGCAGAACCAGAAAATATGAACACATCACACCAGTCCTCAGGTCTTTACACTGGCTGCAAGTTAAATATAGAATTGATTTTAAAGTATTATTACTGGTATATAAATCATTCAATGGCCTAGGACCTCAATACATTGCAGATATGCTCACTGAATATAAACCCAACAGATCACTCAGATCACTAGGATCACATCAGCTAGAAATACCAAGGGTTCACTCTAAGCATGGTGAGTGTGCTTTTAGCTACTATGCCAGCCGTAGCTGGAACCAGCTTCCAGAAGAGATCAGATGTGCTCCTACAGTAGTCACATTCAAATCCAGACTCAAAACACATCTGTTTACCTATGCATTTACTGAATGAGCACTGTGCCACTGCTCGTCCGACTGTTTGTACTGTGTTTTATTTAAAAGTGCCCTATGTAAAAATTGAGGTAAAATTATCCAAAAAATGAGCTACACGCATCAAAAGAATGAGAAGAAATAAGTGCAATGATGTCATTAAAAAATTGACAAGTTATAGTGCTGCCGAGATATAAACCTAAATTAGCATGCTAAATTACTAGCACCGGCCCGACTGGTGTCGTAATACCAGTTTCGGCCATGGGAGGCGGTATGCGGGGAACATAACCACCATTCAAACTGTAATACACGAATAACTCGCACGGCTTGTGGGCGTACTTGAACCTGATGTCAATCATGTGAAAAGTACAGCCCATTACTTTCAGTTCAGGGAAGAGACGAGAGCGGAAAAATGGCTGAAGCCCTTGGCAAGAGAGCCTTAGCCACACCACAACCACCCGCTGCAGGGAAAAAACCTCGCACAGATGCTCAAAAAAAATCGGACAAAAAAAGGAGCAGAACCAGAGTCAATATAGGCACTGCTTTCCATCGCTGGAGACTTTTAATGGACAAGAAAGAAATGAAGTTCGACTCTGAAATTGCAACATTTCTTTTGGATCGGTAAGTAAGATGCTGTTAGTATTTCACTAGAAGTTTGTTTTATATGTTTGTGTAATTTTTTCGGGAAGTTATAGAAATGTATCGAAGGATGTTCGAAAAACAAAAAAAAAACAACTGACCTAATGCTGTAAACATACAGAGAGCCCTATCAGCTGTTAAAATTAAATCTAATGCATTCTTTTTATTATTACAACTTTATTTGAAGATATAAGTAAAATGATAATAAATATGTAGTAGGCCTACACATATATAGCAAAATACACTATAACTCTTTTTTTCTTGCTAACTACGTGGCTTATATTATCTTTATTAAATGTATTTCCTGAGGTAAATCTGACATATTTGTTCTCCAGCTATGTTGTTGCCTTCTGTACACTGATTAAAAAAAGGATTGGATAGATATTATGTATGAGGAATACATTTTGGTAAGTTGTAGCATAGGCTACCGTATTTTTTTAACAGTCTTCGTGTTTTTTTTCTATTAGCTAACGTTAGTAGAGATGATCGGTTCACATGCGCTAGGGATCTCTCATTTAACTTCTACAAGCGCCAAAAAACATATTGTTTGAATTGCGTAATAAAATTGACAGAATCTGAGAGCTTAGTTTTTTATATATCATAACTAACCTGCTCTGTCTAATCTGTCGGTCTACGTGTCCTCTTTGCTTTGCGATTTTTCTGTGCGTCAGAAAATTTATGTGTGGCGTGAGAGCGTGTGAAAAGTGTCAATTGCGAGTTAGTAGCTCTGAATGGCGCAGGCTTGGTCTAAATCAGCGAATGCTGTCTGTCAAATAAATGTAATTCAAACTAACAATAAATATGTAATATAAACAAAACTAATATGAACATATTCACTGGTAAAGGTGAAGGGGAGTAGCTTGAAGATGTCATTTAAAAATCACTTGACATCAGCTAACGTTCCTCTGGAGTCTGGAGTCAAATCGTCCTCTAATAGGAGTTGGCTCGGCTTCTGCTACGGCGTGAAGGTGGGGCGGAGCTATAGACTGTAAGGGGGAGCATAGAGACTATGCCGTTTCTCGTTTGTTACGTTAGAGTAGACCAACTCACTTTCTGGAGGTATACTGCCCCCATCTGGTATGGAATGTGGAGTATGAATTTATTTTTTGGCAGACATTCCACATGGCACCTTTAATGTTTTAATTATTCTAATTTTATTTGATTTTTTCTGGATTTTATCTTTTATTCTAAACTGTTTTAATTTTTCTGATTTCTTTTGTTTTAATTTCTTCTATGTAAAGCACTTTGAATTACCATTGTGTATGAAATGTGCTATATAAATAAACTTGCTTTGCCTTGCCTTGCCTAATAGACATTAATAAGCAGTTCATAAATACAGCTATAAATGCTTTTTTCTTGATTTATAAGCATATTTATAAAGTGTTTAATAATTGTATTTTCATACTTGGTTAATGATTAATTAATAATTTCTAAATGAAGTATAGGATTATTTACAAACCAGTTATTTAAGAGTTGTCAGTGGTTCATAAGGTCATTTAGAAAGTGTAAGTACGTGGAGTAAATTCAGGTAGTTATAAAGTATTTAGTAGTGGTCAGTTAACTGTGTGTGTTAGCTCATCTAAAGTGAGGACTATTCATGTATTGTAAAGCATTTATAAAGGAGATTTAAAGACTCATTTATCTTCTAAACAGAAAAATTAAACAAACACAACACAGTGATAATGTCACAGTCCTCGTCTGCACCTGTCTGTCCTTGTCTGCACTTCACTTCCCAGAATCCTCCTTGTCTGCACACCTGAATTCACTCCCTCAATCATCCACCTGTTCTTCGTCTTAATCATCTGTGTCACCTGTCAACACCTCGTTTGTATCTGTATTTAGTTCTCTCTGGTCAGTCTGTCTGTGTCGGTTCTTGTTTAGTCAATGTATATGTACAGTGTGTATATGCATAGGTGTTTGTGTGTATCCTGCCTGTCTTCCTGCCTGTTCCTGGTTTTGTTTTAAGATTAAATCGTTTGTGTTGGAGCTCTTTGCCTCAGCCTGCCGTCCTTACTCACCACACCGTGACAGATACAGAACATAGAAATATTAACAGCCTTTAAATCTCCTTTGTAAATGCTTTACAAGGCATGAATAGTCCTGACTTTAGATGAGCTCACACACATAGTTAACTGACCACTACTAAATGCTTTATAACTACCCGAATTAACCCTGAATTAGAGTATAAATACATGTTAATAAAGCATTTATTAACACACTAAGTAACTATTTCTATATATCTGAATAATAAGATGTATGAATGTACATTTAAATAGTTTATTAATCATTTACTTACACTTTCTAAGTAATCTTATCAACCACTGACAACTCTTAAATAACTGGTTTATAAATAATGCAATACTCCATTTAGTAATGATAAATTGATCATTAATAAATTATGAAAATACAATTATTAAACACATTATAGATATACTTTTAAATCAAGAATAAAGTATTTATAGCTGTATTTATAAACTGCTTATTAATGTCTATTAATGATTCTTAAATTATGAATTAACTGTTGACTAATGCTTAACTAATAATTAATAGCGTGCAGTTATTATAAAGTGTTACCTTCATGCAAAACTAATCAATAACTAATGCAGGACTAGAAATAGATCTGCTACCCTGTTGCTGCTGCTTTTATTGCTGCTGCCACTGCAGAGTACGTACAGGACTTGCTACTGCCAATACATACACGACATGCTGCTGCTGTACAATATAGTGTACATGAATTTTAGATCTATACAGGTGGAGCTGGGGAAGGTGGAGGGTTTCTGAAGAGAGCTGCTAAGGCAAATGCTACCCAAGTATTTGAAGGTTGAGTGGCGAGCTCATTGGCTACTGATATGGCAGGAACCAATCAGCTGCGCCCTAAAAAGTGACTATGTGATTATGAACAGGTGAGTAAAAGGACCTATTAGCCTGCACCATCTAGAGTTTCATGCCGGAACTTTGTATTAGTCTTATTTTATTACACTGCTTTCTGGAAAACTTAATTATAACTGGTCATTCAAAGCAATGGATACTTTATACGTATTCATGGAAAAATAGCACTGCTCCTGTCTTTTTTTGTACCAACACAAGTTAGAATAAATAATGGCCACCATCTTGAGATCATAGTGAAAATGATTTTGATATTGAAAGTCTGAAACATCACTCGATCAAGTTGAAATCCTTTGATCAAGTTTTCCCGTGTGTTTCATTGTTTCATCCCAATAACCTGTTACCTCATTAATTAACTCGTTAGCTCCCTTGTTTGCCCTTTGTGCCCCCTGTGATGAAAATCTTTTTTTTATGTTGTTTATATGTCTATGTGGTGTTTTTAATATGCTTTATTTATGTTTTACATGTGCAAATTCATTTCAACACCATCTCTGAGTATTTTCTCTTTAAACTGCTGTAAAACAGTCTAAAAAATTGTGGGGATGGAAGTGAGCCCGGCCCACCCTCTCAAAAATGTGCCTATTTTTCTTACATCACAAGCTACCTTCTAACCAATCACATCACGAGAGGGGCGGGCTTTAGCATATCATTTAGCAATATAGTAGGTGAATTATGTATATGATGTATATTACGTTATAATGAATTATATGGCTTTCTCCACCGATTTTCTATGATGTCCAAAGTGTTTCTAAGGATACTGAATTTTAGAAGGCAGCTGTCTGACTCTGAGAGGGTGAACGACAACATGGTTTATGTAACATTAGCAACACATTATTAGCTGTCTGATAATGTAGTCAAGCAAAAGGCTAATCATATTAATTACCGTTATGTGTCCAACATTGTAGAGAGCGATACATAAAACGCATTCCCATTCTGATACATCGACTTGTAGACAAGACTGTATAAGTAAGTGGTGGTGGGGCTCACTTGCATATTCATGGATCTGTGTTTACTAAATGAAGCAAGGGTGTAGTTACATTCAAGCTATTTAAAGGCATGAATAAAAACAATTCACAAAAAACATTTAAATATGCCATTTTGGTGATCAAAGATGAGTTTTAAGGGATAAAATTATTGACTACAGGAGGACTTTAAGCCCTCAGTTTCAGTCAGTAATTTGTCCTGTATTGTTTATCGTTTGTGGAAGTGTGGTCTGTTTCTGAATTATTTCTCCTGTGATCTCCATCATGTTTGATTTCTTTTGTAATAAAGTTTTTTCCTCATTGTGCGCTTTACATACTGTCACCACCCTTGACAGAAAACAGGACCTAACAGGACTCATAGATGGATCTGGCAGAGAGAATAGAATGGGCTGAGGATCATCTTTTCTCCCTCCATAGGACGGCCTCTGGAGTAGAGGTCATCATGGGTCCAAAAGTTGTACCCGAACCCGAAGAGACCCGTAAATGTGCTACACGGAACCGACCCGGACCGTCTATTATTTGAAAGTTGGCCTGGAAGACACAGATTCGACTGGACCCGAAAGGTACATATTCCACAGCAAATTGCTATGAACAAGTCAATAAACAAGTTGCGAAAAATAAAACCTAGTTAGTAGCCTTCTCACTTGTTCATGATTGTGATGCATACAATCCTTGTCAAGAAAGTTCCAACCATATTATTCCTCTCTTGCCGATTGAAAGAGCATGCTTAATCCACTCATTATTCCAGCTTCAAAAGTCCACTAGCTATCATGGTGACGAGTGACAAATGACAAATGTGATTTGCAATTTTTTGTATCTCAAGTCAACTCATGTAATAAGATAACCTTTACTGTTTGCCCTTTTGATCTATAATAACGATTTCTCATTAAGTGCCATGTCCACTGATGTTAGCATTACATATTTGAGATCATGTCTGTGCTCTCTGAGCCAAGTCTGACCAAAAGGCTGATGACGGATCAAAAGTCTTGGTAAAACTTTACAATAAGGCTCAGTAGTTAACATTAGTGAACTAAATTAGTTAGCATGAACTAATAATGAACTGCACCTATACAGCATTTATTAATTTTTGTTATTGTTAATTTCAACATTTACTAATACTTTATTTAAATCTTGTTTATGCACTGTGAACTAACGTGAACAAACAATGAACAGCTTTATTTTTATTAACTAACATTTAACAAAGATTAATAAATAAAGAAACAAATGTATTGCTCATGGTTAATTCATGTTAGTTCCCAACAAACACAGACTAACTGTACTTTGTACAAAAAGAATTGCAATGCTGATGAAACTTGTTTTTTTTATAAAAGTTGCTGATAACTTTTGGATTTCAAATAAAAATAGTGAATATGTTGTGTTTGTGGTACAGCCGTGGATCAGTTGCGCACTACAAATGCAGAATATGTAAAAGCACAATAGCGAATGCCGCTCCTGCACCGCATATGCACTGTAACGCTCTGCAAACGGAGTTTGGATTTGTTTGTTTGTTTTCTCATGGGTTTTCTATAACGGACATGGATATGGGAGACTTTGGTATTGGTTTCTCTGATCACAAATATGTGACATTCACAACTGCCCTTCCTCGTCGATCGAGTAAAACGTCTCGGGTTATGACTATAACTCGTGTTCCCTGAGAGGGGAACGAGACACTGCGTCGAGAATCGACACTTTGGGGACGCTCCCTTAGCGTGCGCCTCTGAAGTATGAATGAAACTAATCCAATCCTGATTGGTGTTGCGTCGTGACGTAACATGTGACGGAATACCCGGAAGTATAAAAGTGACGCTGTCACTACACACACTAGCCTCGCAATGAAGCAAGACGCTCCAAGGCCTCAAGGGGCGTGGCAGAACGACGCAGTGTCTCGTTCCCTTCTCAGGGAACAAGGGTTATAGTCATAACCCGAGACGTTCCCTTTCGAGGGAACTCTACACTACGTCGAGAATCGACACTTTGGGGAACGAGTGCCCACTAGGCCACGCACCGAATAGGCCTGTCCCGGAGTGAAACTGTCTAGGCACTCAGCAAGGACTGAGCACGTGTGCGCCAGGCGTACTAGGAAGGTGGAGACTGTAGAACCTATTAAAAGTATGTGGAGTAGCCCAACCGGCTGCCTCACAGATCTCCTGTAGAGGTACTCCCGAAAGAAGGGCCCTAGAAGAAGCCATGCTTCTAGTTGAGTGAGCCCTTACTGCGAAAGGTGAAGGCAAATCGTGCACCTTGTAAGCCTCAGTAATAGCCTGAACAATCCAATTACTAATAGTTTGCTTGGATGCCGGGAGCCCCTTCTTAGGTGACCCAAAACATACTAATAACTGGTCCGACCTTCTCCAAGAAGAGGACCTCTCAAGGTACACGCTTAAAGCTCTGACGGGGCAGAGCAAATGAAGCTTCTCTTCTTCTGCCGACACATGAGGTGGAGGATGGAATTCCTGAAGGACTGTAGACCGAGCCGTATTCGATGGAACTTTAGGCACGTAGCCCGGACTCGGTTGCAAAAAAGCTTTTACTACTTGGGGCAAACTCCAAGCAAGCTGGTGTTACTGCCAGGGCTTGGAGATCTCCCACCCTCTTAAGTGAGATAATAGCCAAGAGAAAAACCATTTCAGCGTTAAATCCTTAGACGAAGCCAACTCTAGAGGTTCGAAGGTGGCCAGGGATAACCCTTCCAGAACTATCGCCAGGTCCCAGGCAGGAACCCTAGACCTGGTTGCCGGCCTCATCCTCCAAGTACCGCGGAGAAACCGAATGACCAACTGGTGCCTCCCCAGAGGCCCATCACCTAATGGTGCGTGGAAAGCCGCAATGGCTGCCACGTACACCTTAAGCGTGGAAGGGGAGAGACCCGCAGAGAAACGATTTTGAAGAAATTCCAGAACTGAAGCCACTGGGCAGTTTACTGGATCTAACTCATGTTCTCTACACCAAGTGACAAACACATTCCACTTGAGGCCATATAATCTCTTAGTAGATGGAGCTCTAGAGCTAAGTATGGTTTCAACCACTCCAGCTGATAGACCAGCATTTAGGTACTGAACCCCCTCAGAGGCCAGACTCACAGCTTCCACAGCTCTGGCTGAGGGTGGAAGATTGTGCCCTCCGCCTGAGACAACAAATCCCTCCTCAGAGGAATCTGCCATGGCGGAGCTATCAGGAGTGATATTATGTCTGAAAACCACACTCGGGTCGGCCACATTGGGGCAACCAGAAGTAGACTGATGCCCTCCTGACGGACCCTCTCCAGGACTCCCGGGAGCAGAGCGATCGGGGGAAATGCATACAGGCGAAGCCTCGGCCAGGCCTGTACCATGGCATCCAACCCCAGTGGGGCTGGAAGTGAGAGGGAGAACCAAAGTGGACAGTGGGACGTCTCTCGAGACGCAAATAGATCCACTTCCATTGGTCCAAACCTCTCCCATATTAACTTCACCACCTCTGGGTGAAGTCTCCATTCCCCGGGCCTCAGCCCCTGCCTCGACAGGATGTCTGCTCCCTGATTCTGAACCCCCGGAATATACATTGCCCTGATAGACAGTATTTTCCCCTGGGACCAAAGAATAATCTGATGCGCCAGTCTGCACAGAGGGCGCGATCTGAGTCCCCCTTGTTGGTTCAGATAGGCTACCACCGATGTATTGTCTGATCGTACTAAGACATGGTAACCTTCGATGTCTGGGAGGAAGCTCCTCAAAGCCCTGAACACAGCCATCATCTCTAGGCAGTTTATATGCCAAGAATGATGATGGTCCTGCCACAGACCCCTGACAAAGCGGCTGTCCATGACCGCGCCCCAGCCAGTGAGGGAAGCGTCTGTCGAAACGGATTTACGGCGACATGACACTCCCAATACTGGCCCTTGGGATAGGAATCAAGGTTTCTTCCATATTTGCAGAGAACGAAGGCATCTGCGCGTTACTCTGATTATACGAAACGGATTCCCCTTGGGAGAAAACCCCTTGGTTTTTAACCACCACTGAAGGGGCCTCATGTGTAGAAGGCCCAAAGGAATGATGTTGGATGCCGCTGCCATGAGGCCCAGCATTCTTTGAAATTGTTTTACAGTGATGGCCTGGCCCAGCCTTAACCCGGATACCATCGCCAGAATTGACTCGATACGTGCGGGAGACATTCGTGCCTGCATCGTAATCGAGTTCCACACGACTCCCCAAAATATCGTGCACAGGGATGGTTCTAGCACAGTCTTCTTTATATTGAGTCTCAACCCCAATTTCTGAATGTGGCCAAGGACGACATCTCGATGCCGAACTGCCATTTCTCGAGACTGAGCCAGAATGAGCCAGTCGTCGAGATAATTCAATATACGAATGCCTTGAAGTCTCAGTGGAGCAAGGGCTACATCCATACATTTGGTGAATGTGCGGGGAGAGAGTGCTAGGCCGAACGGAAGAACCCGATATTGGTAAGCTTCGCCCCCGAAAGCGAACCTCAGATATCTCCTGTGATATGGAAGGATGGAGATGTGAAAATAGGCGTCTTTTAGATCTATCGTGACAAACCAGTCCTCGGATCTGATCTGACTCACGATTGCAGGAATGGTTAACATTTTGAACCTGAACCTCCTCAGAGATCGGTTCAAAACCCTGAGATCTAGAATTGGCCTTAACCCCCCATCCTTCTTTGGAACTATAAAGTACCGGCTGTAAAACCCGGACCCCCTGTCTAAAGGATGAACATGTTCTATGGCTTCCTTTAGCAGCAGAGTCTGTACTTCTTGTTCCAACACCTGAGCCTGCCCTGGAACCACTGTAGTTTGCACCACCCCAGAAAACTTGGGGGGGCGGTGCGCGAACTGCAGTCTGTACCCTGATTTTATTATATGCAGGACCCACGCAGATATGTTGGGAAGATGATACCATGCCTCTACAAAATCTACTAGGGGTACCAGCCTCTCGAGACTGGCCTCTGCTGTTTTTCGAGCATCTTTCTCGACTCCCTGAAGCGGAATACCGGCAGGCTGTAGTCGATACGGTTCTTGTGACCATAACTAATGCTTTTTCTTTATTAGAATATTTTCGCTGGAAAGAGATGCGGCCCGAAGCGTCGTTGACGGCGGGCAACATACATCGTTTCCTAGAGTGCTCCGCTGCGAGAACAACCTCGGTTGCCCTGCAGCGGAGGGGACAGCCCTCAGAGGTCCTACCACTTCGGTTAGGACCTCTTCCCCGAAGCCCTCCTAGCCTGAATGACTTCCCTCAGGTCGCCTCTCTGGCTGGAGGACTTCGATTTCTGAGAGCGTTTCCTCTGTTGCCAAGCTCCAGGAGGAGGGGCTCTAGAGGAAACGCTCTCTCTCTGTTCTGCTCGGTGTGAGGAGCTGGCTGATGGCTGGGGCTGATCTCTTGGCCCCACTCTACTCGATTTGGACTTAGCTTTACGGGGGAGGTACTGCTGGAACGATTTCTAGACGGGCTGAACGCAAATGGAATAAGGACAGGCTGCAGGTGTCCTATGATATTTTAAGGGAGTCCTTTTCTGTTTTTCAGAAAGCTGTTAAGTCTTTTAAATATAAATTTATTTCAGAGATTGTTCCAAAAATCATCATAGACCAAGAGTTCTATTTTCTACCATAGACTCTGTTTTAAAACATGCTCTTAATGTTTTCCCTGATGTGTCTGATTCTTTATGTGAAAATTATTTGAGAAGTCAACAATGTCAAGACCACAATCATTGCAGATTTCACATGCTTTACCTATAATAACTAGGTGCTCTTCTACCAGTAGCATGTTTGAAACAATTTATCTACATACCTGTAAAGATATTATTGAACATTTGAAAACTACTTCTTTTCTGCATGATTTTATTCCTTCACACTTTTTTAAGAAAATTGTTGATATCATAGGGCCTGACCTCCTAGGTTCCCTTTCAAGGGAACTCGAGCTGCGTCGAGACTGATCTGAATGTTGTAAGCATTGATGCAGGGGATTTTGAGGATTTGCCACCTCATAGCCCCGCTTATGATGAGCTATTGGAAGTTGTGACTTGTGCTGTAGCTAAATTAGACATTGATTGGCCAGCCGAGAAACGGGAGATTCAAAATAAAAGCCTGCTGGATGAACATTTTTTGGCATCCAGATCACAGCCTCCTAGTCGGGGACTGCTGTTTTTTTCCCAATCTCCACACCGAGGTGTCAAGATCGTGGAAGAAACCGTTCTCATATTGTGTTTTCACCCCACAAACATCTAACTACTAATATATCAGGGTTAAAACAACATGGTTATGTGACTATCTCTCTCCTGAGTCTGCATAGTCACTAAAGTGCCCGATAATACCCACCAAGCCTCTTAAAGCTACATTTTCGCTGGTGGGTAAAGCGTATTCGGCAGCAAGTCAGGCTGTAGCATGCTTGCATACTATGTCTATATTGCAAGCATATCAGGCCGACCTGCTAAGGGACCAAGATGAAAGTGAGTAAGTAAGCCCGGACACAATTTGAGAACTACAGATCTGTCTCTTCAGGCCACCAAGGATACGGCTAAATCAGGCCGCCCCGGTCTATGGCATTTCAAAAGTTTCTTCCTTGCTGATCTATGGTCCCAGAGACTGCTGGGCTGGAGCAGTCTTGGCCGTCTATGAGCTCCTCGCAGCACAGAGTACAGCAAAAACAGATTGCTCCCCTGGGGCAGGATGCAATGGTTCAGGTGTGGCCAAGGCAATACCTGTTCGCCTTACCTTTGATATCTTTGACCCCAGGAGTTCTGGTGAGGGTTCGCCAGGAAGGGGCCCATCGCTTATTAGTAGCCCCATACTGGCCGGCCCGAGTGTGATTCCCGAACCTGGTGTTCCTTCTAGATAGCTCTCTGATGGAGATTCCGATCAGGAGGAACCTATTGTCTCAAGCAGGGGGCACGATTTATCCCCCTCGCCCGGAGTTGTGGAAACTGTGGGCTTGGCCCCTGAGCGAGGTCGTGGAGACCATACTCCAGTCCAGAGCTCCCTCCACGAGAAGACTGTATGCACTGAAGTGGAGACTATTCTCTTCTTGGTGTAGAGAACGTCAATTAGATCCTGTCAACTACCCTGTTGGTTCAGTACTTGATTATTTGCAAGAACCCTTCTCTGCTGGATTATCTCCTTCCACCTTAAAGGTGTATGTGGTGGCTATATCTGCTTACCACACTCCTTTGGGTGGTGCATCATTGGGGAGAGATCCTCTCATTATTCGTTTTCTTCGTGGCACTCTGAGGCTAAGGCCTGCCCTACACATTAGAGCACAGGCTTGGGATTGGGTAATTGTACTTGAAGGCTTGACTCAGGCTCCCTTCGAGACTATTGAGGAGGTTTCAGAACTGTTCCTCACACTAAAAACTTTATTTCTCCTTGCCATTTCTTCTATCAAGAGATACAAGCCTTGTCGGTTGCTCCTTCGTACCTGGATTTTGCACCTGGTATGGTGAAAGCCCTCCTTGACCCTAGGGCGTGGTTATGTCCTTAAGGTCCCTACTAATGTTGCGGGTCCCATTATGCTGCGGGCCTTCTGTCCTCCACCTTTCTTATCATCAGATCAGGAAAAACTTAATCTGCTGTGCACTGTTCAGGTTTTGGGTGCCTATGTCCACAGAGCTGCCCTGTGGCGAAAGTCGGATCAACTCTTTGTCTGTTTCGAGTCACCTAGAAAAGGGTACCCTGCATCTAAGCAGAGAATGAGCAAGTGGGTGGTCGAGGCTATCTCACTTGCTTATGAAGCGGCATCAGCCTTCACCTATGGCTGTCCGGGGCTATTCTACCAGGAGTATCGCTGCCTCAAAGCTTTATTGTCGGGTGTCTCCCTTCATGACATTTGTGATGGTGCATTATGACGCAGGGGCGTTCCCACAGCGTCTCGACGCAGCGTCTCGTTCCCTCTTCGGGGAACCAGGGTTACATACGTAACCTGAGATGTTTCATCAACATATGTTTGAGTTCTGGTATGATGTCTGACTGCCTAAAACATGCTTCAGTTAATCCAATTTGGAAGAAACCAAATCTTGATGTCTGATTTAGGTAACTTTTGACCAATTTCTAATCTTCTATTTATTTATTTTTTAAAAATGGAAAAAGTGGTACTCATTCAATTACAATCTTTTGAGTTTAAATTCTTTATACAAAACTTTCCAGTCAGGATTTAGAAAACTACACAGTACTGAATCTGCTTTTCTGAAAGTCACCAATGACATTATGGTGGCTACGGATAATGGGAGCTCAGCTCAGCATTTGATATGGTCGATCATAAAATTCTTATCTCTCGTTTGGAAAATTATGTAGGCATTTAGGGCACTGTTTTGAATTGGTTTCAATCATTCTTAACAAATAGGACGTTTTCTGAATGTATTGGAAAACATGCTTCCTCAGCAGCACATCTTTCCTGTGTTGTTCCGCAGGGATCTATTCTTGCTCCAACACTGTTTTCTTTATAACTAATGCCATTGGGTTTCATCTTTTCTAAATATGGAGTATCATTTCACTTATATGCTGATGACACCCAATTGTACATCCCATTTAAGCACAATGATTTAAATTCTATAGAGTTCCTGCTAGCGTTTTTACAGGAAGTGAAATCATGGCTTACACACAATTTTGTGGCTTTAAATGAGAACAAAACTGTGATTGGACCTTGGAGAAGTTCCCATGTTAATCCATGTACAAAAAATCTAGGTGTTTTGTTTGATTCAGCTCTTTAGTTTGATAAACAATTTATTCTGTTGTTTAATCATGTTTCTTTCATCTACAACGTCTCGCAAAAGTTAAAACCTTTCTTTCTCTAAAGAACTTTGAGATAGTTATCAATGCGTTCATTATTTCACGCCTTGATTACTGCAATTCACTTTATTATGGAGTTAACCATTCATCTATCAAGCATCTACAAATGGTTCAAAATGCTGCGGCTAGGCTAGGCTATGGTTTTTATTGGTCTGTTTCTGATGCGTGCTTTTGCCTTGAATAAAATAAATTAATTGTTCATACCTTCGGAATAAATTCTGATATGCCAAATCCATGTCCATTTGGCATTGCAAACAACAAATAACACAAAAAATAAATACTCCAAACTTTACTTTGACTTATTACTAAGAAACCAAAATATTTAATTCAAAACAAACTTTTGGGCACGAGCACAGTCTTGCACACTACGACGCTCAACATGGCACGGTCAAAAAGTTTGTTTGACCTTCCAGATGCGCACCTTTGACTCAAATGCCCTCTAGTGTCACAAACAAAAAATACAATTCAATATAATGGCTCCAACAAATTGAATTTAAAATTCTGAATTTAAAGTTTTTGTTTTTAAATCATTACACGGCTTAGTACCGGCCTATCTATCTGACATACTACGTTCTGATAACCCATTTAGGTCACTTAGGTCTGGCAACCTTGGATTGCTCTCTGTCATAGATCTAGGCTAAAACATTGAGGAGACTGAGCTTTTGCAATAGCAAACCCTAAACTCTGGAATAGCCTACCAGTATTAATGCGATCGGTGCCATCACTCTTTTAAATCAATGATTAAAACATATTTTCTTAATGTAGGTTTTCATTTAATTATTTAGTTTTGTGTTCATTATTTTATAGATTATAATCTGTTCTGTTTTTATTTGAGTATAATGATCTGTACAGCACTTTGGTCAACCCTGCGTTGTTTTAAATGTGCTTTATAAATAAATAATGAAATGAAATGAAAGATACTGAAATTCTTGAGTCCGTTCCAGAGACTGAAATTCTTGAGCCCCCTCCAGAGGAAGCTGTTTCAGACCCGCCTGTTAGCAGACTGTGCTAACTTCTGATAGGCTGAAGCAAGTCATTCACAGGCATGCAGGGAGTTTGGCAGGGGGAAACAGCATCTTGTTCCCTCTTCAGGGAACCAGGGTTACATACGTAACCTGAGACGTTCCCTTTCAAGGGAATTCGAGCTGTGTCAAGGCGCTGTGGGAACGCTATACCCACGACACGATAATAACCAATGCCTGTCTGTTGTGACATGATCGAAGAGGTGGTCATTTCCCTATTTCGCTGCTGCTGTATATTCGTCTGGGCCACACACACATTTAATGTAGCCACTGAACACAGTCCCGAGTATGCTGCAGCCCATGAGCCTACTCCAGAGTACACTCTATAGTGACCAAGCCAAGCTCCCTTGTCAAGGCCAAGGAGGCTGATTCTCCCTGACTCCCTGCACTGCCGGCACCTCCCTGGCTCCTTGCACTGCCGGCACCTCCCTGGCTCATTGCACAACCGGCGCCTCCATGGCTCCCTGCACTGCTAGCACCTCCCTTGCTCCCTGAGCTACCGCAGCCTCCCTGGCGCTCTGTATTACCCTGGTCACCTCTGGCTCTGCTCAGGCTGCAAGGAATTTGCATTCTGAACTATATAGATGACTGGCTTATCCTAGCGCAGTTGGAGAAGATGGCGGTTCGAACATCTTAGGTTACGACTGTAACCATAGTTCCCTGTGAAGGGAATGAGACGCTGCCAAGGTCTGTTCACAGCAAGTTGAATGTTCAATGCGAAAAACATTTTAATTTGAAGTTGTTAATGCATTTGTTCAGACCAACATGAACATTCACATTTTTGTACCTGAGAGGTGTCTAATCTTCGCACTGTGAAGAAAGTATATTTAGTGTTGCAATTTTTCCCATTCATATTTAAGAATTACCTATATTTCATGAGCTTCTACTGTCATGAAATTTTCAGAATGTCCTCTGCTACATCTCTGATGCCCAGAGAGAACTGCTTATTAACAGAATTAATCCCTCTAACCTTTATCTGCAATAATAGTCCAGATTCAGTCAGCAGCACACTACCAGTTAATAATTGTCTCTGAGAAGTTCAGGTCTCATGCTCATTGGAAGTAATCAGATACCATTTTAAGCCTGTGATATTGGTTTGGGTTTTTGCGCTGTCCTCGACATTGTGATTAACACCAGAAGCGTATTTCTTCGGTTGAATGATGAAACAGAATCCTTTGTGAATGTGACTCAGCATGCTCCATGACTTGGGAAATTGATGTCACCTTGTTTCCCATGGTTACCACTCTAGTTTTACCAGAAGTGATGCTTTCATTCAAGCCTAAATCTTCAGATATGGACAATTCAGTCACATGATACATGCAGCATATGGCTGCGTCCGAAAGCTTAAAAACGCTGCCTTTGGATGATTCATTCCAAGGTAGGAAGGCATCAAGGCACGTTCAGTCCAATGCTAGCTTAACTTCCTGTCCAGAGATTCCTTTATCTGATCGACTTTTGAAGGCAGCATAGATGTATCCCTCTCTGCCTTCGATATCCCAGAATCCTGTTCCATTCTGTGACATTTGATCTAAAAAAATGGCATCTGAAAATTGTGGTTGGTGGTCAGTTTGTGTGTAAATGTACTGTATGTTTTTGACCAACGTTTTCCACTTTTGATATAATTTCTAGCGAGAAATTACTATTGTAGCAATTAAATATTCACTTATCACCAAAGCTCTCTATTTTGTTACGCTGCCTCAGAAGTCTGTTCGAAATCAGTTTCAGCAGGTATACCATGCACATTTAGTGCTGAGACTTGACTCTTGAAGATAGATTAAGCCCCTTTCACACAGAGATTTGGAAAATACACGGATAAAGTGACCAGGGATTTGACCCGGGTTCATTTGATTTTGCTTCATTCACACTGCCAGTGATTTACCGGAATCAGAGAGCGCGTTCGCACACAACCCGTGTATGTTCCGGAAAGACGCGTGACGTTGGATGTGACGTGTAAGGTACGCGTCGAAAAGTTTACTAATGATCTGCGCTTTCGATCTCGAGAAACCACGCTCGATAATTTTTTTTTGGGATTTTGTCGTACACTAATGCATCACGTAGGCCTACTGTTCCACAAAGCTGGCGAACGATCTCAGCTTCGGCGCGGATTGCAAGGAGCTCTCGGGTCTCTACTTCAGTCCAGATTGCAGACATTTTTTTCGTTCTTTCTTGTATCGATGACGAACACAAACTTTCTTCTTGAGTAACTGAGTCGCACGATAACTACTCATTGCAAAGGCTCATGCATCATCACTACGACACACCCCTTATATGGCATTGTTTCTGGCTTTTGTTCACACAGCGCGCGTTCCCTGTCTGAACATGGCAATGTTACTAGGTTCCCACCCCGGCATCGATCCCGGCATCAATCCCGGGTCGTGTTTGCGTTCACACAGAAGGCACTCTGGCAATTTGCCGGCAATTTGCCGGGTTCAAAGCGTTGTGTGAAAGGGGCTATACAGAAGATGATTTCTGAACTGCCAATCAAAAAGTTTGTTTGATAAAACTAAGGAAACAGGTTGTAATTGGAGAAATTATAGAAAAAAAATGTGCACATTAAAGCCCTGTTTGGTACAGTTGCAGCACACAATGCAACAAACTTATGTAAAAATATATAATTTGACTGATGAAGACCTGAGAGGTCACAGTATTTCAGTGGCTAAATAAAAACTTGTTTCTGGGAGGAAAAAACACAGCACCAATTTCTTAACAAGGAAGTAATCTAATCGAGTTTGTCTCGCCTGCCCCTTTTAAATCAGGAGGTGGTGTGGACCGTAATTAGCGCTGAGGGTCACAAAAGTTGACAACATTAGCCTTTTCAGATACACAGAGAAAAAGCCTGCACTTCTGGTAATAAGCCCTTACCAGTTCAAGGTTCATAAGAAATAGCGGTAGGCATGAAAATAAATAAAAATAAAGTGTGAATTCCATAAACAAGCTAATAACATTACATTAAATGATATAAAGTAGTTTAGTCTGTGCACTTCGACTTCCCTTTACAGTCTCTCACAGACATTAATGCATTTCTTAAGGCAAGTACATAATGTATTACTTTTATAGACTGATACTTAAAGCTATAAAACACTAATTCAAACAAGCCTTAATGTCCTGGCAGTCCTATTAAACATATGATCCTTAAACGTATGATATTTAAACCCTGTCTGGTATGCATTAGGTTCTATGTTTGTTTGTTTTTGTTGTTTTTTTTATAGAAGAAAATGGGGGGAAAGTTGCCACAAGGGAACTCTTGTAACACAAATAGTGTGAATCTTCACAAAATGACGCATGTGTCTTATTCAGTCAATCTGTTCCAACTGCCCTCAGTTTAGATTGTCAGTTTTACAGAACTGACATTAATTTGTTTCCATTAATTTGCCATTAATAATATCATACTGTAAGGCCAGCCCTGGAGCATCCCTGTTTGTGTATTTCTACCACTAGGTGCCACAACTGAGTCAGCACAAAATTCTCTGTTTACACATTCAAAGTGTTCAGGTAGGACTGAAGATCAAAAGTCCTGTTTGATTTTGCTTCAGCAGAAATGACATTATTCCAACCTTTCTGTGTTGGAGACAGTGTAGGTGAATGATCCATGATCCACACAACAGCCTTTGTAGTCTGAATGAATGAAACCAGTGAAACCAGTGGGGCAGGGCTCACTAGGTGGCCTCAGCAACCTTCCAAGGGGTTCTCAGGACAAATATTTTATAATATCAAGATCATATTTCTTATTACAGAATCAAAAAATAAATCATGGTTAATTTAGATTTTAAATTTTAATTTTAATTTAAATCACCACTCTCAGTTTCTCAGTTGAAAACAAAAAATATTGTCACAATTACGGAAGAAATATCTTAATCAATAAGGAGGGCCTTAGGGATGCTGGACAATGGGGGGCCTTGGAGTCAAAAAGGTTGCGAACCACTGGTTTAGATTGTTAACACTAGTGTTACTGATTATGTTTACCGACTGGGTTCATATCAATTATTCTAAGTGATTATTTTTTATATTATTTTCAATTATTTTCAATTTGTATTGAACATTATTAATGTTATATTTATTTTAAATGTGATAATTATTCCATTCAAATATATAAAAAGAAGGATATAAGAGAAAAAAAATGCAAAATCATTATTACACTACACATTTTAATTTGTACTTGCAAAACTTTTACATGCATGTCATTGCTGTCAGCATTTAGCCAAACACAGTGCAGGAAATGTGCCTCTCTGACCCACTGAACAGGTTTGATTTGGGCTTGTTAATTAAGATCATAATCATTCATAAGTATCATAATCATTATAATGAGAACAAGCCTCGACATGATTCCAAAGCTAGGCGTGATGTGTTGACGTCAAGCGCAGACCCTTAACGACAGAAATAGACATAACATTAAGTGTGTTCTCACATTAGACACAATGAGATAGAAACAAGATGCTCTCTTTAAGATCACCAATTCTCCCTAAAGGTTTATGAAGTATTTCAAGAACTCCAGAAGCAATACACAGAATTTGAGGGCAAGAATACCATTCCAAAAAATCTCTTCTCAATATGTCTACACACTCAATGTGCTCTTAGCAAAACTCATGGCCTGAGGGTCAGTTTTTCATAAATCTCATTATTTTAAAAACGTGGTACTGTCACAGTATGGGTTTGTGTTTCCCTGGTTCCCCACTAGAGGTCCTCTTCCCCCACGGTGTCCTTCACTAAGACTACATTTCCCATCATCCTGTTTGTCACTCATTGATGATCACACTCAGCTGTTTCCCGTCACCTTGTTAGTGTCTGTGTATATAAACCCTGTCTGTTTCAGTGTTTGTCACTGAGTCCTTGTTTAATGTCCCCACACTTTGGATCTTGTTTTGTGTTTTCCGGTCTGTGTATGTTCTTGTCTTTTGGATCGCTTACGTGGTATTAGACCCCTGCCTGGACTGATCGTGAGTATGGATTACCCAATAAAAACTTCTGCAATTGGATCTATTGTCTCTCTCGTGTGTGAGTCGTGACAGAAGGACTCCGTCACAAATGTATAGATCCAGCAGTTCGGGATTCTGTAACCCTCCTCCTATGAATGGGGGAGGAAGGGGACCACAGAGAGCAGGTTCGCAGACTGGGGAGGAAATGCCCCGGTTAAACATCTTTCAGTGTTTTGCTTTATGGGCCCATCAGACTGAGGAAGCGGCGGCAAAATCTCCAGTGACCACGTCCATCAGAGATGGTGAGTCGTTCGAGGAGACTCGTCTGGCCAAGTTCTCTGGAACTCGGGGAGGTCGCAGGGGAGGAGGTGGTCGACAAGTTCCACGACACCTTCCTCCGCCTTGCCATGTTCCTGATCTGGAGCCGCTGGTTCCGCCCCGCACAAATCCATCACCGCGGGTCTCATCTAGCACAAAGCCCTCGCCGCTGGTCCCGCCCAGCACAGGGCCATCATCGCGGGTTCCGTCCTGCACAAAACCCCCGCCGCTGGTTTCGTCCAGCCCAGGGTCTTCACTGCTGGTCCCGCCCAGTCCAAAGTCCTTGCCGCTGGTCCTGTCCAGTACTGAGTCTGCACATCGCCACCAGAAACGGTGGAGGAGGGGGAAGACCTCCAGCCGCTTCAAGAATCCGGAGGCCGTGCCCGAGCATCCCGCTGTGTTCCCGGAGGCCGTGCTCGAGCAGCCCGCTGTCTTCCCGGAGGCCGTGCCCGAGCAGCCCGCAGTCTTCCCGGAGACCGTACCGGAGCTACACACCATCAGCCCTGCCACGGCCAAGAGATCGGTCTTCCTTTTTTATGTATTGGCGGTTCTGCATGCACAGAGAAGCACATGAGATCTGCCGACCCAGAGGCCGGTCACGTCACGTCTGGCGACCCAGAGGCCGGTCACGTCACGTCTGGCGACCCAGAGGCCGGTCACGTCACGTCTGGCGACCCAGAGGCCGGTCACGTCACGTCTGGCGACCCAGAGGCCGGTCACGTCACGTCTGGCGACCCAGAGGCCGGTCACGTCACGTCTGGCGACCCAGAGGCCGGTCACGTCACGTCTGGCGACCCAGAGGCCGGTCACGTCACGTCTGGCGACCCAGAGGCCGGTCACGTCACGTCTGGCGACCCAGAGGCCGGTCACGTCTGCCGACCCAGTGTCTCCGGACAAGATGGTCGCCGCCGACCCAAGGTGTCTGTTGCTGTTCCTGAGCCGGTGTCTGTTGCTGTTCCTGTGCCGTGGCCGCCCGAGTGGTCGTCTTCGCCCTGGTCGTCTTCGCCCTGGTCGTCTTCGCCCTGGTCGTCTCCGCCCTGGTCGCCCGAAGGTCCCGGCCACCTGCACAGCCGGATCCGCCCGCGCCACCCGAGGTAGGTCTCCGCCGTGGCCGCCCGAGTGGTCGTCTTTGCCCTGGTCATCTCCACCATGGCCGCCCGAAGGGCCTGCCCCGTCCCAGCCACCTGCACAGCCGGATCCGCCCTGTCACAGTATGGGTTTGTGTTTTCCTGTTTCACCACTAGAGGTCCTCTTCCCCCACGGTGTCCTTCACTCAGACTACATTTCCCATCATATCCTGTTTGTCACTCATTGATTATCGCACTCAGCTGTTTCCCGTCACCTTGTTAGTGTCTGTGTATATATACCCTGTCTGTTTCAGTGTCTGTCACTGAGTCCTTGTTTAATGTCCCCACACTTCAGATCTCGTTTTCTGGTCTGCGTTTGTTCTTGTCTTTTGGATTGGACTTTTGGACTGATCGTGAGTACGGATTACCCAATAAATACTTCTGCAATTGGATCTAGTTTCTCTCTCGTATGTGAGTCGTGACAGGCACGGTTTGACACATTGCCTGTGTTCTATAGTGATATGTAGGTTTGAGTGCAAGACAAGAGTAAAGAGAAGGTGTCAAAACAAGTGTGGAGGAAATATCATCGTACCAGACATACCGGTATATGCGCTATGTTTTATGATCAAAAATCAGTGTGAAAGTTTTCAGTTTACCGAACATAACTTGCATTGTTTCCTTACGTAAACAAAGGTGTAGCTGGTGTTCGTGCTAAAATCCCATCTGTGTTTTAACATCCTATTTCTGTCCTGTTTTGTAATAGATAATCTTTTCACCCATCCATTCAGTCATGATTTTCACCACACACATTTTCTGAGTGTTTAATGCACGGATTAATGGAAGTGTGTAACACAGCTACCATTAGACAAATTTAGAATCACAGGAAATTCCCAACCTAATCGCAGTGATAAAATTTAATCCATGCTTGAAATATGATTAAAGGCTGAGATTATTCACCGGTCAGTTAAACTGAGAGGCAAGGTGGAACAGACCACCCACATATCAGTTAAGTAGGATTACAATCAGTCTTCACGAGGTAATTCAAATAAAAGAATTACATACATTTATAATACTGCAACATATACTTCTTAAAACAGACATTAATGAGGCATACAGCTTTCGCACAAATTTTAATAGCTTTACATTGTGTACAATCCTGGAGCGAAACCAGCTATTTTCACCAAAACAAGTTCAATCACAAGCAGCTGAGTGCGTGAACAGATGGATTCCAAAACTCACCTTGAGACACTGAGCAAGAGCAGTTCACGTGTGAGTGCGGACACTACATCATCAGGAGATTAAAAAGTCAAAATGAACTTCTAATGCAATCTTTCCCGTGACATTTATTCCAATGTAACAGCATTAGCCTAGGCTGATCCCTGTGATTATGACATCATATTAAATCAGTCTCTGAGAAGAAGTTGCAAAGTTTATCATACCGGCAATGTTATTAAAGGAATGTTATGAATTCCCACAATGGCCTATTCATTTTTGATTAATGAATCGAGTCGACCGTTTTACCTGGCATGGCGTCTTAAAAACATGCCACACAACTGCGAGACACCGGAAAAACGCATGCAAGCATCCATCTAAGGCATGTCTATTGTATGTGCCTTGTTGAAACTTCTTACGATTTTTTTTTTCTAGTAGCATGTGAGCAATGAATATGTGAATAATTATGTCACAAAATATTGATTTTAAAAATAGTTAAAACAGCTCTGTGTAAATAAATCAATTGCCTGATTAAGAACTGTTATGTTCTGATATTTTCTACTAATGAGCTGCAATAGTGTTGCATTAATTTGCAAGCTAACAGGAAAGAAGAAAAAAATAGAGAAAACATTGAATGCTGTATATTCAATTTTCTTGCCTTGTTAGTTACAGGATGACACCCTGCTTGCTCCCCACAGGCATACATAGCTGCTGCTTTCTCAATTTATAATCTGAATGAAAATCTAAAAATACCCACAGCATTTTATGAATGAAAAACTAAAAATATAACTCACATCCATCCCTCTTTCGCACCCTACCCTCCCTTCCCTCTCTCTCACCCTCCCTTCCCCTCCCCTCCCTTCTCACCCTCCTCTCACCCTCCCCTCTCACTCTCCTCTCCCCCCCCCTCTCTCTCACCCTCCCCTCCCCCTCTCTCTCTCTCACCCTCCCCTCCCTCTCTCACCCTCCCCTCCCTCCCTCTCTCTCCCTCTCCCCCTCTCTCTCTCTCTCTCTCTCTCTCCCCTCCCCTCCCTCCCTCTCTCTCCATCTCTCTCCCCTCCCCTCCCCCCCCTCTCTCTCTCTCTCTCTCTCTCTCTCTCTCCCCTCCCCTCCCTCCCTCTCTCTCCCCTCCCCTCTCTCTCTCCCCTCCCTCTCTCTCCATCTCTCTCCCCTCCCCTCCCTCTCTCTCTCTCTCTCTCTCTCTCTCTCACTCACACCCTCCCCTCTCTCTCTCTCTCTCTCTCTCTCTCTCTCTCTCTCCCTCTCTCTCTCTCTCACTCCCTCCCTCTCCCTCTCCCCCTCTCTCCCTCTTCCTCTTTTCCCCTGGTGCTGAAGTGTCTCAGAATCAGATGGATCAGAAAGGGGCTATTGTGAATAATATGCAATAACAAAGTGGAATTTTAAACATACAAATGATACAAGATGCAGGCATAAGGCTTGTTCAGCACTGTCAAATCACAGGCTGGGTGTCACCATCATAGACATAATAAATGAAAGCTTTAGCATAAGTTCTGCCAGGAAGACTCAATTACTGTGTCACTCGTTACCTTCAAGTTATCCAATCACGCCCTTATTTTTAT
Organism: Meda fulgida; assembly: GCA_030578275.1. Taxonomy (NCBI): domain Eukaryota; kingdom Metazoa; phylum Chordata; class Actinopteri; order Cypriniformes; family Leuciscidae; genus Meda; species Meda fulgida. Next base: position 35,164,854 of record CM060622.1, read on the forward strand.
TGTATAAAAGATCGGTACTTACACATGTTTGGGTTCGCAGATGCTGATGCGACAACAACCTCCACCCTCCCCACCACCACCAGGATGGTCCCGTCTATACTTCCCCGGGGGGTCGGCTGCGCCCCTGCCTTCGTCTTCAGGCAGGAGATGCTGATCCGCTACCCTCGGATTACGATCTATGGACGGGGCCTACGCCAGAGAACTTTACAAATAATTGCTTACTGGGCTGCCAATAAATTAATGCTTGTTACTTAATTTTATCCCCCGAGTCTTTCTGGTAGAAATACATAGACGCCCTATTGGCCACTTTGGAACGTTGCTGCGATACATCAACGCGTCCGCCATTTTGCTGAGGGTAAGACTGTACTGTAATGAAATGCGAGTAAACGGGTGAGCTGCGGTTTTTCTGGATAAAACCAAACATTTGTTTTACATTTATCAACGGATTTCAGTGGTTTGCAGTAGTTTGTGGTTTTATTCTAAAACTACATTTCGTGACACAATAACAGTAGTATTTTTAATTTCAAGGCCTTTCTCCTCTGAACGTTACTATTACTAATTATATCATGACCAAATACAACCAGAAACCAATGTTCATTCTTGCTTGTGAAAGGTATTTCTTCGAGAGCTGTTTTCAAGCAGCACACGAAACAGGCATTTTTCACAATTCCCGGTATGAGAGGTATGGGAAAGTTGCCCTCCGCAATATGGCAGCACCGTTAACGTACGCTCCAGCGGCCAAGAGGGCGTCTATGTATTTATTATGTCTATGGTCACCATTATGTGCACTTATATTCAATTCATGGACCTTTAGTTTGTGTTCATTCTTCACATGTGTTTCTTTGTCTGTAAAATTACTGTAAAATTACCACAACTTTTCGGTAAAATACACAAATGTGCTGTGTGCTCACACAAGCAACAGTGTTACATCTTTTTACCGGTAAGATACCATCCACACATCAGTAGCAAGATACTGGTAAACTCTGTAATGTAAATCATCGAAAATTGCCTTTATTTTTATTTTAGTTGCATTTTTTTTTTCTTTTTTTCTGAGTGACAGAAATAAGGGGATGGTCCCACAGAACATGGTTTTGCTCTTAAAAACACAAGATGCATAACAGTTACCATAGTCCTGCAGTTACTTGTTCTGTATGCAATAATAACTGCAAAACTACAGCGCTGATGAATGGAAACGAAAAATTAGGCCAAAATATCCCAAAAAAGGTATAGTTGCCGATTATGGTATCAAGTCCATTTTCCAGTGTGTTTTTGAAATTAAAGACTGTTTCATTTATTATTTCATATTCATTCGTACAACTACCCGTGACAGAAAACAGGACATATTGAGTATATTTAAAATCTAAAACATGAACTTACATGAACATGTACCTCCTCCTCCGCCCAGAACAAAGCTGTTGTTGGAGTATTTAGGCTGGATGCTCAAGCACGGAGGAGTTTTATCTACAGACAGCCAACATCCCGCTGCACGGAGCAAACACCAGAGCCTGCCGCGATGCACAAGCCAACACCGGAGATTAGGGCGGAGCAAAACATCACCTTGGAGCCTGAGCCTCGAGTCTCCTGAGTGTCCTGTTTCTCCGGTGGTTCCGCCAAGCCCCATGTTGATGAAATCTGAGAGCTTTCTATCACTCCATTGACAGCTAAGCAACTGACACTTTGACACTTCAAAAAGTTCATAAAGAGATCGTAAAACTAGTCCATATGATTTTAGCGATTTAGTCCAAATTTTCCAGAGGTGGACAAAGTACACAACTTCCTTACTTTAGTGAAAGTACAGATACAAGTGCTACAAGTATTTAATGTTTTTTGGCTTTTCTTATGAATATATTAGCCTTACTGTTATCTATAAGTTAGTGTGCTCCAAAAAAATGACAAAATTCGCATTTAGAAGACCACACCCAACGTCGAAAATGAAAATCAGGTTGATGTCAGAATCCATGCCAGATTGACATTAATCTCCAACATGATAGACGTTGTATTGTGGTTGAAAATGAAAATCGGGTTGAGATCAGACACTAACATCAGTCATCCAATTGATTCCGGCGTCAATTCGACGTCGGGTTCTGATTTCAAACTGACGTCAGGCTCTGATCAAAATGCAATGCAACTACTGCAACCAAAATCATCCCCTGACTGACGTTACTAGTTTCTACTCAAGGACCTTGACATAATTGTAGTGGAGTAAAAAGTACAATATTTGACTTTCAAATGTAGTGAAGTTAAAGTAAAAAGTTTCCAGAAAAAAAGTAAAGTGAGAACAAACCTCTTGCGGAAGCTCAAACGTGCTGCATAACACAAGAATGAACCTCATTGGTTCTCGCACGTCAAGCGAACATGCTTGAGCTTGTTCATTTACCACAACTGATGTGTGAGTTGATGAATATTTATATGTGAATAAAAGTCTAAATTCAATCTGTTTATCTTATAAAGCGATCGTGTCTCCTTAGAAAAGTTTGGACTAAACTGCTCAATTTATATAGTTTTATTATCACTTTATGAACTTTTTGAAGTGTCAAAAGTGGTAGTTGAGTAGCTGTCTATACGGAGGGGCAGAAAGCTCTAAGATTTGTGGACAATATTTGTCAGAGATATAACTATTTAAAAATCTGGAATCTGAGGGTGCAAAAAAATCTAAACATTGAGAAAATCGCCTTTAAACGTGTCCATTTATGTTCGCGATTGTGCTGCATCCACTCACAAAAATAAATGTTTTATATATTTATGGTAGGAAAGTTACACAATATCTACATGGAACATGATCTTTATTTAATATCCTAATGATTTTTGGCATAAAAGAAAAATCAACAATTTTGACCCACACCATGTTGTTGGCTATTGCCACAAATATCCCCGTGCGACTTATGAGTGGTTTTTAATGACATTAATGACAGAGTTTTCTCTCTTTTTTATGACAAAAAAAATGACAATAAATTACAATTAATGACAGAGTTTTCTCTCTTTTTTTATGACCTTGATTCCTTTGATTATTCCTGTTATGTGCTTCACACACTGATGATGGCTCAGGCTGAAACGCGTCTGTTTGGACATGGGATAAATAAATATGAGATGTAACTAGAGAGCGCGGTTTTTCATCTTTATTTTGATTACTTTTTATTACTCGCACCCATAAACGTTTTTGGAAGTTGAGCACGTCTGTTCTCAGTACTGTTGTGTGCTTCATTCATACAACTACATGTGACATCAGTTTTATGTCACAAATGCTGTTGATTAAATGTAACTTGCATTGAACCTGTTATATTCCTTTAATTGTTCAGGTCTTGAACACCAAGAAAGTTTATGACTAACACATGGAGAAAGATGCAGCAAAGACAGCTGGAATGTAACTGAACCCACCCACCCCTCCATTATCAGGCTGACCTCGTCACACACTCCCAGTATAATTCACACCATGCTGTGCCAACACACCCATGGCATACCCTGACAGCCAACCGTCATAATATTTACATGCTGCACCTCTGTCATAGGAAAGAAAAGGCTGCAGACTCAACACAAGGCCTGGCAGATGCAGTGAAAAGCAGGCCTCCTTTTAATAAATGGATATAATTCTTTCCAGACTGTTAATAATAATTCAGAGTTAAGGAGAACACCATGATGTCATAAAAGTGACACGTTAGGAATTTAAAGCATTTCCTCTAATGACAGACAGAAAATACCGGAAGCTCTGTTTTTGGTCTTTGGGGGTTTTATATTATTCTGGGAGTCTCTGCAGTAGCTTTTATAGTAAATAGCAATAGCTCAAAGGTAGTCAAAGACACTCAAGCAACATTGTCTAATATGGTAAACTTCTGCAATGGTATGTTTTGTTCCAGAAGAGAGGAAACCAAATGCATACATACAGAAATAGTTATCTTTGATTGTAATGCTAACAAGAAAAAAAAACCCTGCACATATGTGTTAATGTATTATAAAATTGCCTAAATTCTAAAAAATGACTAAACAAAATAATGTTTAGCTTGATTATATTATAAATCAAATGAATTAATCACATGCTTATCCATATGGACGTGACTGTGCAGTTTGTTTGAACACAATTCAAAATGATTTGGCATGTAGAGCCATTACAAAATGTTTGTATACACATCAATGGCATCTGTTCTTATCACTGCCATCATGGCGGCACGGAGCCTGTGAACTGTTGACCAGTCATGTGAAAACTGATGAAGTCATAGTTTTCACTAGAGAACAGGAGGCCATGTGAGGAAGTGATGTTTCTTCTTCTTCTTATAGTATAAATCCCAATTTTCTCCCTTCATTTCTTCAGTGTGTCAAAAACATGAAAAATCATGTTTCCTGCTTCTTTGAAGGTCCTTTGTAAAAAAAAAAAGTCATCCATGTTGTAAATATCAAATCTTTGAATCTAAATACAGTAAGACCTGCTGTCGAGAGTAGTATTTTCATGATGTTGAGTCTTGACTACAATTTATGATTTCCAGAAGAGAAATATAAATGTAAATGCATAAACATATTGTGAATATGATTGACAGGCCGTGTGATAGTCGCATGCTGTTTGTGTCCAAATCAGTGTAATTAATTAACTTTATAATTATGCAAATAAGAATGTTAACCCAGAGTTTGGAAATGTACACTGTGAAATTCTCAAAACTTGACTACCCAAGATTAATAATCAACCCAGCTTAAAGTATGCTCAGTTTAAAACATGTAACAAGATTGTCCCAGGAAAAGTGTGAAAATCCCCAAATTCTTTACTTGAGGGTGATTTACATTTTCTCTTAATAATTTCCCTGCTGTATGTTATTGGAATGATTTTGTAATTGTGAAATTATACCCTTCATACAGTATTTTCCACTTGATTAAATAACTACACCGCCTTTGCTCTGTAGTGCGTAGCACAGATCCCCAGATCCAGATTTTTTTCATTTGTAATAGAGAGTTTGCGACAATTCTGGGAGCTCCAGGTATTCATAGAATGATAATTATAGTGATTCATTGTCTGAATACTTGCCAATGAGGTGAGTGGGCATTTGTGTGTTTGTATGGACCATTGTGAGTGTGTTGGTGTGAATGTGTTTCAGAATGTGTTACTCTGGAAAACTTGCAACAGCTTACACTGCACACACACACGCAGTGCAGTTTGAAATTGAAAAGTGAAGCTGGCAAAATAAATGGCAGCCTATGCAGAAGGGGGCCAAGGGTAGTGCCAAAACACACTGCCAACTCAGCATGTAACAAACAGCAGAAGCACAGAGTGAGAAAGAAAGAGATGGAATGAGAGGAAGAGATGGAGAACTTAAGCTTAAACTAGCCAAGCACACCTCGCTCTGCGGCTGCATCTCTAAACTCAATGAGCCAGAAAGTAGAGAGCAGGATCATAAAAGTCAGCCAAAACACCAAATAGCGGCACACTGAAAGTGTAAAAAAAAAAGTCTGTAAATAACTAAAGATTATCGCATGTAAGCACATAAATTGGTGGGGCGGTTTCCAAGACCGTCAGGATCCCAACTGATGTCTCATCATTTTTTGCACACCCTGATAGTTATGGCCTCTGTCGTGCTCATCTCTCCTTGAGCTTCTAGTGAACTTCTATACAGTACATAATCTGCATTGCAATGCTAACATAAATTAAAATCGACAGTTCTGAATAGAATTGTGCAAAATATATAACTAAAGAATTGAGCTCCTTTTCACTGCATGCCCTGAAATTATAATTGAATTGGCCACACCCCTCTGTTACGTTCGTAGAGATTTCCTCTTTTTGTTTTGCTTGCGTGTGCGCGCTTTCTCTCTCTCTGTCTCTCTCTCTCTCTCTCTCTCTCTCTCTCGCTATCAGTTTCTTAGGTAATCCTTCTCCGCTTGCTGATTGGTCCAGGAAACTGTCAATCATCGTCAAGGGATGTGACGTGGACCTATCCGCTGTCTGAGATATCCTCACTACCCCTTTAAAAAGACGCTGGGAACAGACTGACGAAAGTCCCATTTTGGTTTCCGGTTCTTTTGGTGCCATTGTGATTTGTTTTAGTTTTCGTTTGGGACTCGTTTGTTTTGTTAATTTGTTTATGTTAGTTGTGTTTCTTAGGTTTGTTTTTGTTACTTTGTTTGATTACTTTGGGATGACGTTTTGATTTCGACTTGTGTAGAGCTGGTGCTCTTTTGTTACCCGTTGCTCCAAGGACTGGGGGGCCAGGGAAGATGTCGTACGACTTCCATTGTACAACCATGTAGACTAACCTTTGTATAGAAACACCAGGTAAGAGGTGAACGCCACCTTTTGTATGTTTTGTTCAGCGCTGAAGAGACAATTCTTTTCTTTCCTTTTCTTTAGCTAAGTAAGAGGTTTGAATTTAGTTAGAATTGTTTTCTTTTTGTTTCTTTCTTTATTTTGGTGTCACCTTAGTCCCCTTTTCCTTAAGGGTAAATTGTTGCTTATTTTCTTTGATTTTATTTATTACCTTTTTTATACCATAGTTCACATTGTAGAGAGCTGTTGGCTTCCTTATTGTTCTTATTTTACTTTATGATTTATTTGCTGTTCCTTATATTTTTCTTTTTGTATAATAAATATCATTATTTTCATTGGCAGTTTGGTTTCGCTAATCGTTTCTTGACACACACTACCATTTCCACAGTTTTACAAGGTTTTCTTTAATGTTACTCCTCTAGCCCTTAGATTAGATTGGAGGAGTCGTATCATTAAATGGGGGCTCGTCCGGGATACTAATAGCAATGCAAATTGTTGTTGGTATTGGAAAGTGCGTGGAGGAAAATAAATGAAGACGGTAATTCTGTGGATGTGTGGTGTTGGCATGAGATTGATGTTGCGCCGTTTGTAGTGTTGGGACCGGATAGTAATCGCTTATGCAGGGTATTAGTGGGGTGCTTCTCAGATTGTTATTCATTTTGGAAATGTTTAACTTGAAAGATTTTGTAGGTAGTCCGTCAGTAGAGCAGTTTGATCTGTGCAGGAAGCAGGAATTGTTGCAGATCGCAGACCATTTTCAAATTGTGGTAAGTAAACAGTCTCTTAAGAAATAAATAAAAAGTTCTGATTCGCAGATTGAATGAGTTGCAGGTGTTGCCTATGTCGAACGTGGGGAAAGTTACGGTGCAAATTTGTCATGGGGAGGAAGCCACGCAGAGGGGTGGAGCTGTTGCTGATGCAGATGCGGAAGCCGAAGCTAAGGCTGGCTTGTCGCCATTTGGGGCGTTCTCAACCAGTTCTGTGGGGTCACGGGAAAGTCCGCGACTGAAAGTCCGTCTTGCCCGTTTGCCTTATGAAGCGCAAGAGAAAGCCCAGGCGCGTCAAGCTAACCTGAATTTGCAGCTGGAGGTACGCCGGCTGGAAATTGAAGCAGAGACGCAGCTGAAACTGAGGAAGCTTGAGTTGGAGGCGTCTAGAGCGACTGCTCACTCAGCTGTACCGCTGAACACCGCTTCAGTTTTGTCTCCCCCGCCGCACGTTGGTTCAAGCCCAGACACCTTTGACGTGAGTAAACCACATTGCCCTCGTTCCTCAATTTAGAGAGACAGAAGTTGATTCTTATTTCAGTGCGTTCAAACGCATCGCAACTTCTTTTCATTGGCCTAAAGAAGTTTGGTCTGTGCTCCTGCTCAAGAAATTTGTGCTACATTGTCACTAGAAGAGAGTATGAAATATGAGTCTATGAAAACTGCTATTTTAAGAGCTTATGAGCTAGTTCCAGAAGCGTATAGACAACGTTTTAGAAAACAAAGGAAAAGCCCTACACAAACTGTCACGGAGTTTGCTAGGGAGAAAGGAGTGTTTGATAAATGGTGTACTGCCAGTAACGTGCGTGATTTTGATGCTTTAAGAGAATTGCTGTTACTTGAGGAGTTTAAAGGATTCTTACCTGATCGTGTTGTAGTATATCTTAATGAACAAAAGGTAACTACTCTGTCACATGCTGCTGTCCTCGCAGATGAGTTTGTGCTAACTCTCAAGAATGTGTTTTCTTCCACACGATTTGAGAAGTTAGAGTTCGATAATTCAGTCTAAGAATTCACGTGCACGATTTAGTCCATCTTGTGATAAAGGGGAGCGTGAATGTTTCTATTGTCACAAGAGAGGACATTTTATTGCTGATTGTTTGATATTAGAACGCAAGCCGCAGTCTCAACCGAAGGGTATGGGATTTGTACACACTGTTAAAACTGCAGTTGACGTGAATACTGATGTGGCAAGGGGGGCGTGGTTCCGCGAAGTCTGTGACGCGAGAGAGGATCAGGAGACAGGTGCGGCGTGAGTGGGTTAAGTGTGAATGACAAACACCTGTGTCTTGTTTCAGTAATTGGCGTGGGGAGATGGATAAAAGCCACAAGGACAAGAGAATGGGAGAGAGACCGGCAGAGACACGTGGGTGTACTGGACTGTGGTGGGAGAAACTGAATACGCTGAAAACCGAGTGACTTCGGGTAGTGTCTGTTTTGTTCAGCGCGTGGTGCGCATCTTTTGTTTTGTTTGAATATTTTGAGTGGAATAAAAACACCCACCGTCAACTGAAGCCGACCCTGTCCTTCATCCATTACAGCTGATGATAGAGTCGATGAGAGTTATCGACCTTTCGTGTCGAAAGGGTTAATATCTTTGACTGGGAGAACAGAAGATCAGAAAGAAATAAGAATACTGAGAGACACTGGTGTGATGCAGTCCTTTATTTTGGCAGATAAAATACAGATGTCTGATGGTACTTCCTGTGGGTCTAGTGTACTTGTCCAGGGTATTGAGATGGGTGGTGTGAAATTCCCACTGCATCAAGTGCACTTGCAGAGTGAGTTGTGCACTGGTGTTGTGAGAGTTGCTGTTTGTCCGTCACTTCCTGTGAAGGGAGTTGATTTCATTCTAGGAAATGATTTAGCAGGTGGTAAGGTGATGTCTGTGATCCAAGTTATTGAAGAACCAAATGTGTCCTGTGAGTTAGAAAGATTAGCTGAAACTTACCCTGAAGCTTTTCCAGCTTGCGCTGTCACACACGCTCAGTCACGCAGAGTGGGTGATGTAGTAGATCTTTCTGGCTCATTCATGTTTCCACTTTTGACTTGAGATACGTTACCAGGTGTGAATCAGAAGGAAGAAAATAGTTCAGAGACAGAAAATAAAGGTGTGGTTGAGTTTGATGCAGAGTTACTAAAGTTACCTGTATCTCGTGAGAAAATTATCACTGCACAAAAGGAGGATACAACACTTGTTACTACATTTAGGGATGCTGTACCTTTGGATGGTGTCAAAGATAGAAAAAGTGCTTACTTCATTGAGAATGAACTACTGATGAGGAAATGGTGTTCTCATGTTGATAAACTTAGATTGGAATGTTTATCAAATTGTGGTTCCGTCACCTTATAGTCAGCATGTCTTGTTTCTGGCTCATGATCACCAGCTATCTGGTCATTTAGGAGTTACTAAGACCTATAACAGATTTTTGAGTCATTTCTTCTGGCCAGGGTTAAAGAAAGATGTTGTCCAATACTGCCGTACCTGTCACACTTGTCAGATTGTGGGAAAACCAAACCAGAGTATACCACTTGCTCCTTTAACTCCAATACCGGCGATTGGAGAACCATTTGAACATGTGCTTGTTGACTATGTTGGTCCTTTACTTAAGTGTCATGATTCTGCCATCATGTCCGTGATTCTCTTAGTATTGCGGCAGGATCATGACAGACCCATGTTCTGTGTGCAAGCATATGGCCTTGTGTTTTGGTCATGTGCTTGTGTTGTCTCGTCTCTTAAACCCGCCCCCTTGTTATCCTGATTAAGTCACTATTGCTTTACCCGTGTTACCTGTTATGTCTTAATTAGTCTCCTTATTTAATCCCCTTTTGTTTGCTGTCTTGTGTCGGTTCATTGCCAAATGTTACCTGTGAGTATTTTGTGGAAAGTTGTCACGATGTGGTTGAGACAAGGAAGAAGCAGGATCCACTTGCAGCACACTTTATTTAAACAAACTCCAAACTTGACAAGGACTCAGACAGGGAACAGGACTACCAGCATCCAGAATACAACATCAAGAACTCACAAGGACTGGACTGAAACACAGGGCTAAAATACAAGGGCAAACAAGCTAAACAAGATGACAAGGGGCGTGGTTAATCAGGGACACCTGGGAAGACTAATAGAGATAACGGGGAGCGGGAAACAGGACTAAACCAAAAACACAAAGAATGGGGAAACAGACAGGCATCACAACATAGCCCCCCCTCTATGGGCGGCTCCCGACGCCCAACAAAACAGGACACAAGACAATTCGGGAGGGTGGTGGAGCGGAGGCGGTCCTGGGGGAGGGATGGAGGGCCAGGTCCGCGCAGGGAACGGGACCAGGCCTTGCAATGGCGGGCATGGGCCATGGAACGTGGGCGGAGCTGGATGTGGAGGCGGCCAGGGCGGAGCAGGACAAACAGGCTGCCAGGGCGGAGCAGGCTGTGGGCGTGTCCAGGACGGAGCAGGCTGAGGGCGTGGCCACGGCGGAGAAGACCCCTCGGGCGGCCACGGCGGAGAAGACCCCTCGGGCGGCCACGGCAGAAAAGACCCTTCGGGCGGCCACAGCGGAGACGACCCCTCGGGCGGGTTCGGGCTCAGAAACTCGGGTTCGGGCTCAGAAACAGAAAACACACACACTGGCTCGGGAAGAGACACTAGAACAGTAACAGCCACAAGGACAGACAGTGGCACTGGCTCGAGAACAGACAACACAATCACGGGTTCGGGCTCAGGAACAGACAACACACACACTGGCTCGGGAACAGACAACACACACACTGGCTCAGGAACAGACAACACACACACTGGCTCGGGAACAGACAACACACACACGGGTTCGGGCTCAGGAACAGACAACACACACACTGGCTCGGGAACAGACACTAGAACAGTAACAGCCACAAGGATAGACATAAACAAAGGTACAGACACTGGCACTGGCTCGGGAACACACAACACACTCACTGGATCGAGAACAGACCACACACACCCTGGCTCGGGCTCAGGAACAGACTCTGGCTCGGGCTCAGGAACAGACTCTGGCTCGGGCTCAGGAACAGACTCTGGCTCGGGCTCAGGAACAGACTCTGGCTCGGGCTCAGGAACAGACTCTGGCTCGGGCTCAGGAACAGACTCTGGCTCGGGCTCAGGAACAGACTCTGGCTCGGGCTCAGGAACAGACTCTGGCTCGGGCTCAGGAACAGACTCTGGCTCGGGCTCAGGAACAGACTCTGGCTCGGGCTCAGGAACAGACTCTGGCTCGGGCTCAGGAACAGACTCTGGCTCGGGCTCAGGAACAGACTCTGGCTCGGGCTCAGGAACAGACTCTGGCTCGGGCTCAGGAACAGACTCTGGCTCGGGCTCAGGAACAGACTCTGGCTCGGGCTCAGGAACAGACTCTGGCTCGGGCTCAGGAACAGACTCTGGCTCGGGCTCAGGAACAGACTCTGGCTCGGGCTCAGGAACAGACTCTGGCTCGGGCTCAGGAACAGACTCTGGCTCGGGCTCAGGAACAGACTCTGGCTCGGGCTCAGGAACAGACTCTGGCTCGGGCTCAGGAACAGACTCTGGCTCGGGCTCAGGAACAGACTCTGGCTCGGGCTCAGGAACAGACTCTGGCTCGGGCTCAGGAACAGACTCTGGCTCGGGCTCAGGAACAGACTCTGGCTCGGGAACAGGAACAGACTCTGGCTCGGGAACAGGAACAGACTCTGGCTCGGGAACAGGAACAGACTCTGGCTCGGGAACAGGAACAGACTCTGGCTCGGGAACAGGAACAGACTCTGGCTCGGGAACAGGAACAGACTCTGGCTCGGGAACAGGAACAGACTCTGGCTCGGGAACAGGAACAGACTCTGGCTCGGGAACAGGAACAGACTCTGGCTCGGGAACAGGAACAGACTCTTGCTCGGGAACAGGAACAGACTCTTGCTCGGGAACAGGAACAGACTCTTGCTCGGGAACAGGAACAGACTCTTGCTCGGGAACAGAAACAGACTCTGGCTCGGGAACAGGAACAGACTCTGGCTCGGAGACGGCCATCTTGTCCGCAGACACTGGCTCGGAGGCGGCCATCTTGTCCGCAGACACTGGCTCGGAGGCGGCCATCTTGTCCGCAGACACTGGCTCGGAGGCGGCCATCTTGTCCGCAGACACTGGCTCGGAGGCGGCCATCTTTTCCGCAGACACTGGCTCGGAGGCGGCCATCTTTTCCGCAGACACTGGCTCGGAGGCGGCCATCTTGTCTGCAGACACTGGCTCGGCAGAGGTGACGCAAAGCGTCTCTGGCTCGGCAGAGGTGACGCGAAGCGTCTCTGGCTGTGCAGACGTGACGTGGACAGTCTCTGGCTGTGCAGACGTGACGTGGACAGTCTCTGGCTGTGCAGACGTGACGTGGACAGTCTCTGGATTGACCGGAGGCTCAGGAAGGGCCTCCAGGCATTGCAGGATGCAGGAAGTCCTCTTCCTCCTCCTCCGTTTCCGAGAGGGTGCTGGGCTGGACGTGGCCAGCGGTGAGGGCTCTGGGCTAGACGGCGCCAGAGGTGAGGGCTCTGGAATGGACGGGAACATCGGCGAAGGAAACTCTGGGCTGGATGGGACCAGCGGCGAAGGAAACTCTGGGCTGGATGGGACCAGCGGTGAAGGAAACTCTGGGCTGGACGGGACCAGCGGCGAAGGAAGCTCTGGGCTGGACGGGGGCAAAGGAAGCTCAGGGCTGGACGGGACCAGCGGCGAAGGAAGCTCTGGACTGGACGGGACCAGCGGCGAAGGAAGCTCTGGACTGGACGGGACCAGCGGCGAAGGAAGCTCTGGACTGGACGGAACCAGCGGCGAAGGAAGCTCAGGGCTGGACGGGACCAGCGGCGAAGAAAGCTCAGGGCTGGGTTCATGGGCCAGAACTGATACGTGTGTAGCCCACACACACAGAATCGCCGCAGACATCACCATCAATGCAGTGTCCTCTTGAGTGGACTCACGTGCGGTGTGCTTAGTCTCTGGCGGGTAGGCGTGCACCAGCGGTGAAGGCAGCTCTGAACGGACGGTCTCTGGCTGGGCAAGCGGTGAGGGCTCTTTGCTGGACGGGACCAGTGGCGAAGGTTTTGAGCTGGGCGGAACCAGCGGTGAAGTGGGCTTTGAGCTGGGCGGAACCAGCGGTGAAGAGGGCTTTGAGCTGGGCGGAACCAGCGGTGAAGAGGGCTTTGAGCTGGGCGGAACCAGCGGAAAAGAGGGCTTTGAGCTGGGCGGAACCAGCGGAGAAGAGGGCTTTGAGCTGGGCGGAACCAGCGGTGAAGAGGGCTTTGAGCTGGGCGGAACCAGCGGTGAAGAGGGCTTTGAACTGGGCGGAACCAGCGGTGAAGAGGGCTTTGAACTGGGCGGAACCAGCGGTGAAGAGGGCTTTGAGCTGGGCGGGACCAGTTCTGGCTCAGCAGGCGTGACGTGAAGCTCTGGCTCAGCAGGCGCGATGTGAGGCTCTGGCTGGACGTGGCTGACGTGAGGCTTGGGACTGGATGGGACCAACCCAGGGTTGAAGAGAGGCCAGAGTGTAGAGCGGTGTCGGGATTCCTCTCGACCACCTCCTCTACTACGGCCTCCACGGATCCCGCAAAATTTGACCAACCGGGTCCCCACAAAGGAACGTCCTCTCTCCCGCTCAGAGGCTGGGGAAGAGACACTGGTGAACATGCTGCTGGATCTTGTGTGGTGAGTTCTTCTGTCACAATGTGGTTGAGACAAGGAAGAAGCAGGATCCACTTGCAGCACACTTTATTTAAACAAACTCCAAACTTGACAAGGACTCAGACAGGGAACAGGACTACCAGCATCCACAATACAACATCAACTCACAAGGACTGGACTGAAACACAGGGCTAAAATACAAGGGCAAACAAGCTAAACAAGATGACAAGGGGGCGTGGTTAATCAGGGACACCTGGGAAGACTAATAGAGATAACGGGGAGCGGGAAACAGGACTAAACCAAAAACACAAAGAACGGGGAAACAGACAGACATCACAACAAAAGTCTTGTCATTGAAAGTCATTGTTAGTATTATACAAGGTGTTGTTTGTTTCTTGTTCGGTCATTATGTAGTCTAGTCTTGTCAGTCTTATATTCCTTGTTTCGTCTGTTTTGCCCTCTCGTGGGTTTTGTTTTCCTGTTTTGTCCCAATAAACCCTGAGTTCATTGTACACCGTCTGCGTTTGGGTTCATCTCTGTGCACAGCCGTAACATTAAGACTAAGAATGGTAATCAGTTTCTGTTAACTATCATGTGTGTGAATATCAGATTTCCAGAGGCGATTCCTTTGAGGAAAATCACAGCAGCTGTGGTCAGCAAAGCGTTGGTGAAATTCTTTTCCACATTCGGCTTACCTAAGGTAGTGCAAACGGATCAAGGTACGAATTTTCTATCGAAACTGTTTAAACAAGTGCTTGAGTCATTAGCAATTTCTTATAGAGTTTCGAGTGCATATCATCCGCAAAGCCAGGGTGCATTGGAACGTTTCCACCAAACTCTGAAGTCGATGCTGAAGAAATATTGTCATGATACTGATAAAGAATGGGATGAGGGAGTTCCTTTGGTCTTATTTGCTGTTCGAGAGACCATTCAAGAATCTCTCGGTTTTAGTCCAGCCGAACTTGTATTCGGACACAAGGTTAGAGGTCCATTGAGAGTTCTTAAAGAACGAGTTTTAGCACCTGATTCGAATACAAATCTCAACATATTATATTATGTAAGTAAGTTTCGTGATCGACTTCATGCTGCTTGGTTACTAGCCCGAGAATGTCTTGCAGATGCTCAGAAAGTTATGAAGAGTACATACGATAAAAACTCAGTAGCGCGATCTTTTCAATCTGGAGAAAAAGTACTTGTGTTATTACCTGTTCCAGGATCATCGTTATCTGCTCGTTTCTATGGTCCTTATGTCACAAGTTGACAAATCCAGCGGAACCATTTTCCGCTAGGGGTGTGTTTCCCCCCGGGACGATTTCACTGACACACCGTGCTGGATTACTTGTTGTCAGTTGCCATGACAGTGGCCGCTGATTAGCTAAGCGGTACCAGGTGCGGGTGTTTGGTGTGGGGATTTGTGATTGGGAAACACGGCCTAGAGAAGCAGTTAAAAGAAAAAGGAAAAGGCATTCGGGTGTGGTACTCCCCCTGGGAGAAATCGATTATTTTGGCAGTGGCTTGGATTTGCTGGGATCTTTGGAGCGGCTGTGAGGATCTGACTGGAAAGGAGTGCAATCGTGATTGTGGGAGTGCAAGCTGGAACGTGAATGGGATGTGAAGAAAGAGTGTTGAAGACGCTGTGTTCCATGCGGTGTGAAGTCCTCTGCATCTCTTCAGCTTCTGAGTGGTGATCCAGCGCAACAGCGGAGGGATTGAACAGTGAGTGAGTGCTGGCCTTAGTGCACAAGATTTGAGAGTGGATTGCGGTGCTTGAATTGAAGTGTCACACAGTATTGTTGACGTGAAGTTGTAGTGTGTGGATGTACACGTTTATCTAACCGCCAGTACTCTCCAGTTCACGCCCTCGCCCAGTGTTTACGGAGCAAAGCCCTCAGGTTGAATGTAAGATTCGTCTGTCTCTGCCTTCTTGTGTGCTGCCTGTTCGGAGGAGAGACACATCCCAGCCCTAGTGCCTGTGTGGAGCAACCCAGTCCAGCCGTAAGCCTGAGTTTCCATTATACAAAAGGATCATGTTCGTTTTTGTATCAAAGGCTTTGTCTATTTAAATAGAAGATTCGTCTGTCTCTGCCTTCTTGTGTGCTGCCTGTTCGGAGGAGAGACACATCCCAGCCCTAGTGCCTGTGTGGAGCAACCCAGTCCAGCCGTAAGCCTGCGTTTCCATTATACAAAAGGATCATGTTCGTTTTTGTATCAAAGGCTTTGTCTATTTAAATAGAAGATTCGTCTGTCTCTGCCTTCTTGTGTGCTGCCTGTTCGGAGGAGAGACACATCCCAGCCCTAGTGCCTGTGTGGAGCAACCCAGTCCAGCCATTCGTCTGTCCCTGCCTTTTTGTGTGCTGCCTGTTCGGAGGAGAGACACATCCCAGCCCTAGTGCTTGTGTGGAGCAACCCAGTCCAGCCAAGATTCGTCTGTCTCTGCCTTCTTGTGTGCTGCCTGTTCAGAGGAGAGACACATCCCAGCATCAACCCTGCGTGTTCGGAACCACCCAGCTCAGCCAAGATTCGTCCATCCCTGCCTTCTTGTGTGCTGCCCGTTCAGAGGAGAGACACGTCCCAGCAGCAACGCTGCGTGTTCAGAACCACCCGCTCCAGCCGTAAGTCCTTACTCCACCGAAATAGAATTGAACCTGTAAACTTGTCCCTATCTTGGATTAGAGGGGACCCTTGCCTCTGGCTGGAGCCGTCAAGGGCGGAAAGGCACCTGGAGGACCTCGTACCTGCTGCTCAGCGACGCTACGAAGGAGATCTGCCTACCTGACTACCTACCTGGCCGGCAGCGGGTCCCCCTCCTGGACTCCATCGCCCCCTGGGCCGGTCATCGGCTGAGTAACTGACGCTTGGGAAAAAAACCTACCTGCTACCCACCTGTCCGGTGGAGAGTTTCCTCCTGGCCCGTGGCCCCGGCCCTGGTCTGCCCGGGTCGCTGCCCGCCTGTATTACGCCGAAGAGAGTCTACTTACCACGTTACTTACCTGCACGCCGGACGGGCGTTCGACTCCTTCCTCCTCTGTGGCTGCCAGTAACCCGGGCCTTCGCAGTGAACCCCTTGGCCTCCTCCTCCCTGGAAAAGAGAGACGAAGCCTGCATTAAGACTTTTAATTCTTGCTTTATTTAATAAAGATTGTTATTTTTAGAAATTCTTCTTGTCTGCCTGCTCTCTGGTACGCTCCTCGAGGTGGTCCTGGGTTCGAGGGGTGGGCGCAGTCTGGCTTGCCCCCCCCCCGACCTATGACACTTATGTTGTAGAAAAGAGAATGAGTGAGACGATTATGTTGCGTACACCTGATCGGAAACGAAAGACCCGTGTATGTCATCTAAATATGTTGAAAGCTTACCATACTAGCGAGTCGTCAACGGCGAGCGTCGCAGGAAAGACAGCAGGGCCCGCTGTTTCTTCTGTTGCGATGGCCGTGGATCGGAAGTCATTTCCTGATGGCTCGGAGGTAGATTCGGATGATGTGGTACTTCATGCTTTTCAGCAGGGTGTAAGGTTGGGAAATTCTGAGATTTTATAAGATCCTCATTCGCATGTTAATCATTTGACTGTGGACCAGAGAATAGATATTGTGAAAGCACTTGCTGATTTTAAGTGCCTGTTTGGTGACGATCCTACACAAACAAACGTTCTGAAACATGATATTGATGTGAACGGAGCTCGTCCAATTAAGCAACATGCTTACCGAGTGAATTCCATAAAAAGGTCTGTAATGAGTAAAGAGGTGGAGTATCTGTTGGATCATGGAGTAGCCAAATCCAGTTACAGTCCGTGGAGTTCTCCATGTTTACTTGTTCCAAAATCTGATGGGTCAGTTAGATTTTGCACTGACTACCGTAAAGTGAATTCAGTGACTGTACCAGATAGTTGCCCGTTACCAAGAATGGAGGATTGTGTCGATAACATCGGTTCTGCACATTTTATAACTAAGCTTGATATGCTGAAAGGTTATTGGCAAGTGCTGCTTACCTCAAGAGCTTCAGAAATTTCAGCATTCGTGACTCCAGAAAACTTCCTTTAGTATACGTCGATGGCTTTCGGTCTTCGAAATGCTCCCGCAACTTTTCAACGCCTTGTTAATATAGTTTTACATGGTGTGCCAGACTGTAATGCCTATCTTGACAATTTGGTTTTGTATTCCCGAAGTTGGTCAGAACACGTCCGTCTGTTAAGAACAGTATTCGAGCGACTCGCTAATGCAAATTTGACACTTAACTTAGCAAAATGTGCGTTTGGCAAAGCCACCATTACTTACCTAGGTAAGGAGGTTGGTCAAGGTCAAGTGAGACCCATAGAAGCTAAAGTAACTGCCATCGTTGAATTTCCAATTCCTACTACTCGTAGAGAGTTGCGGAGGTTCCTAGGCATGGCAGGTTACTATCGTGGGTTCTGTAAGAATTTCTCGACTGTGGTGAGTCCTCTTACTTCACTGCTTAGTCCAGCTAATGCTTTTGAGTGGTCAATTGAGTGTCAACATGCTTTCGATTCAGTTAAAAACTTGATGTGCCATGCTCCTGTCTTATTGGCACCTAACTGTGACCAGCCGTTTAAGTTAGAGGTTGATGCAAGTAATGTGGGCGCTGGGGGTGTTCTTATTCAAGAAGATGCAAATGGTATTGATCATCCTATCAGTTACTATTCTTGCAAGTTTAACAAACATCAAGTTAACTATGCTACATTCGAGAAAGAAGCTCTTGCTTTGCTGCTTTCGTTACAGCACTTCGAAGTGTATCTCGGTTCTAGCAGTCTTCCGGTTATAGTGTATACCGATCACAATCCACTAGTGCTCCTAACCCGAATGTGTAATCACAACCAACTATTGATGCGTTGGGCTCTCATTGTCCAGAACTACAACTTAGAGATCCGACACAAGAAGGGATCAGAGAATGTGTTGGCTGACGCTCTGTCGAGAGTTTAATTTTGTAGATAGAGATTTGTTCACAAAAGCAAGTTTGTTCTTAAGTGTGGGAGTGCTACGTTCTTAGAGATTTCCTCTTTTTGTTTTGCTTGTGTGCGCGCTCTCTCTCTCTCTCTCGCTATCAGTTTCTTAGGTCATCCTTCTCCGCTTGCTGATTGGTCCAGGAAACTGTCAATCATCGTCAAGGCATGTGACGTGGACCTATCCGCTGTCTGAGACATCCTCACTACCCGTTTAAAAAGACACTGGAAACAGACTGACGAAATTCCCGTTTTGGTTCCCGGTTCTTTTGGTGCCATTGTATTTGTTTTAGTTTTCATTTGGGACTCGTTTGTTTTGTTAATTTGTTTATGTTAGTTGTGTTTCTTAAGTTTCTTTTTGTTACTTTGTTTGATTACTTTGGGATGACGTTTTGATTTCGACTTGTGTAGAGCTGGTGCTCTTTTGTTACCTGTTGCTCCAAGGACTGGGGGGGCAGGGAAGATGTCGTACGACTTCCATTGTACAACCATGTAGACTAACCTTTGTATAGAAACACCAGGTAAGAGGTGAACGCCACCTTTTGTGTGTTTTGTTTTTGTGAGCTAGAGTAGGGAAGAACACGGCGCTCGGCGCTGAAGAGACAATTCTTTTCTTTCCTTTTCTTTAGCTAGGTAAGAGGGTTGAATTTAGTTAGAATTGTTTTCTTTTTGTTTCTTTCTTTATTTTGGCGTCACCTTAGTCCCCTTTTCCTTAAGGGTACATTGTTGCTTATTTTCTTTGATTTTATTTATTACTTTTTTTGTTGTTTTTGTGTTTATACCATTGTTTACATTGTAGGGAGCTGTTGGCTTCCTTATTGTTCTTATTTTACTTTGATTCATTTGCTGTTCCTTATTTTTCTTTTTGTATAATAAATATCATTATTTTCATTGGCAGTTTGGTTTCGCTCATCGTTTCTTGACACACACTACCATTTCCACAGTTTTACAAGGTTTTCATTAATGTTGCTCCTCTAGCCCTTAGATTAGATTGGAGGAGTCGTAACACTTAAGGGCTTTATAAATTGCAAACTTTCTCCAAATTTACTCTAAACATGTCTGTCAAGTCAGCGTTTAAAGTTTGTCTTGAAAATCTTTGTTTTGCTAATTTAAATGTAAGGTTACACACATTTGGTTAAATTTCAACTCATTTTAAACATCCTTGCAATAACATGGTAATTGCTGTTTGCTACCTCAATTCAAATTCCATTGAAATTCAGGATTTGAATTTAAATATAATAGGTAGACTGTTCTCACTTTAAAAGGGTCCTTGGTTAAGATTTCACTTTTTTTTTTTTTTACTTTAGTGAGTGTAATGTTGCTGTTTGACCATAAACAGCATCTGCAAAGTTAAGAAGTTCAAAGTTCAATGCAAAGGGAGATATTTACTTTTACAGAAATCGATTTTAAGAACTACAACAAACGGCTGGGGACATCAAAAACCAACGCTATCTCACGACCAATTCGTACGAATTCGTACAAGTGATTAAAAAGTGGCTAATTCGTACGAATTCGTACGATTTGTCTAAACCCACGTGATGGGTAGGTTTAGGGGTGGGGTCAGGGATAGGTCATTCGTACGAATTCATAAGAATTGGCCAAATCGTCAAATATGTACGTTTTAGCTCAAATCATACTAATTCGTACGAGTGAGGTCGTATGAATTCGTACGAATTAGCCACCTCGTAGAATTCGTACGAAATCCCGTGAGATCGGGTTGCACAAACCCTAAAGCAGGGGTTTTCAAATTGGGTGAATGTGAGCCTCCCCTTAGAGTAGGTAAGGACTGCCGACCCCCCCCCCCCCCCCCCCTTCCCCAAAATCCCGTCCGCCTGCCCTGACCCACACACACCTCTGCAGTAAAAGCCATATTTTGTGTTCCAGGCAATGATGAGTTTCAATAAAAACTGATAAAATGTAAATATTTTTTTTAATATTGTATTTGAAGACATTTTATTTCCACAACTTTTTAAAAGTGCATTCATAAATGATTCTTTGCAACAGCAAATCATTTCCAACTTCATGCAGGCCTTATTGAGGCTAACGCTTAACATGTGTAATGCAATGAGTAGCAATGTTTCGCTGATGTTATGGGGTTTGCCTGCCTTCGCTATACCTGACACGATAAGTCGCCTTCACGTTAATAGTGCCAAACGACTGTATTATGCTTTTTTGTTACTGCAAATCATCATGCTTCCTCTCAAAAAAACTCGTTTTTGAGAAACTACACAGACGGACTTATCTTCAATGGAACCATTTATTTGCAAGTATTATGGCTGTATGTTAATGGCATCTTTTTATGAATGAAGGCCAGTATCACTGATATTAATATTGCTACTGATTTCTCCATGAAAATGATTTTCCCCCAAAACTTAAACATTTATTAGGCTTAAAAAAAACTTTTAATTTAAGTTAACTTAAAACAATCCTCACTTAAACCTACAGTAAATGTCATATATATCTGTACCTTTCCTGTCTAACAGGTATGAAATATACCGAAATTGAATAAGGTTATAAAACAGTCTGCACTACATAAATAACAAATGAAAGATGAATCCTTATTAAAGCTACAAGCGTTCTTTAGTCAAGAGCAGTGAGTATTTTTTTCTGTTCCCTTTGTTCTTTCGTTAACTTTACTGACAAGAGAGAATTAGTGGCTGCTTTCACTTTAAGATCTGCCACCTACTGACAGGATCTCACGCGTCTCATTCTCTCACTACTCTTTAATTCCATGTAAGATTTTATTTAACTAATTTAAGACTGTTCTTGTGAGGATACTCGACAAAACAGACATTTTGGCATAAATGTGTGTGTTATTGGTTCAAGCGCGAAAGAGAACTCGATACTGGGGCGCGTCTTTCTGTGCGTTGTGTGTGTGTCTGGGTGTGTGTGTGTCTGTCAGGAGGACATTCACTGACAGCGTTCTCTTTTATCAAATGGGATTTTGAATGTATGGACGTATGGATCTCAATCACAGTGTTGCCAGGACCCTCCCTGCTCAGCTTCTGATTGCGTTCCTCTCATATGATTGGTAGGTAAAATCAATTGACTCGAAAATATTAAACCGCATGCAAGTTCCCTATTTTTTTTTTTCACAGCCACACGCTGGAGATCCGGTGTTCTGACTGATTGTGCTGCCTTGTCGAAAAATATTGCTACCGTATCGCAAATCGATCACAGAGAATGTCGATTAATTCTCTATTGTATCCATATTGGTAAAAATCTCACAATTTTATGACATCGTTATTTCATTTAAAACCGGGTAAGTGTATGGGGAGCATATTTTGATATTTTAAATGAACTAGCAATTATCACATTTCATATAACAAGTAAAAATTACATTATTGTATATTATATGAAATACAATTATAATAAAATTCTACGTTATGAGTAACTACTGGTATACTGTACTTTTTTATTTTCAAAACGGTGTGAAAAGTAAAAATTATCATAAAATACAGTTATTCTTGTTCAGCTGGCTGGCCGCACAAATATTCATATGGTAGTTAGCATTTTTAAAAGGGAAACTACATTATACCACATGAAAAATTACCTTATATAAAAAAAAAACTGTGAGATTGCACATGCGCATAACCAGTAAGTAGCAAATCTCGATGGGTAGCATGAATCGTCAGAACACCGGCACGGTGCCGGAATACTTTAAGCCCTGCGATATTAATAGAGCTGCATATAGAGTTATTTTTTCTTCGCGTGTCTCGCCTCTCCTGTGGCCCTCTGGCGCCCCCCAGAGGAGGTGCGCCTCACCTATTGAAAACCGCTGCCCTAAAGTTCAGTAGCCCCGCCCACTAATTTGAGTATGACAAGTAGTAGCTAGTGCGTATTTTTTTTACCCCCCAAACCAGTTCAGCGGAAATCCCGCCCTGCAGCTAATTTCATTGGTTAAGGTTACAGTGACAATTAGGTTTAGGGACCAGTGTTTAGTGTGGGCAATAAGTACAGTGCTTGACATGACCAATACAATCTTTAAAATTAACTGTAGGGCAGGATTTCTGCTGAACTGGTTTGGGGGGAAAAAGAACAGACGTAACGCTAACTCTGGATTGAGCAAGTAAGCGATAAACATGCTTTTGAAGAGTGCAAAATGTTGTGCAGTGCCAGGTTGTAGAAAAACACAGTAGCTGCATTGGATTTGCAGAGAGCCTGAAAAAAAATTAAAACACGATGCTGTGCCTTCTATATTGGATTCGACAGGAGCAGCGCAACACACTTATGTGAGTTTATACTGTGTCACAATTGCTTCATTACAGATCGTATGGTATGTACAGATTATGTGTACATGTCTAACCATAATCACCAGTGACCAGTGATTTCTGATATGTAATTATTCATGCAGGCCTATAGTCATATGTTTTTGTCTCAAAATTGTTTATTTTCAGTAAATCAAACCAGTAGCTAAGAGGTAAACTTCACATTGTTTCTCTTAGGATGAAAATAATCTGTTATTTAAACTGAGGTTAAATTATATATAGAAAGCAATCAAGGAACGCTCCCTTTACAATCGCTTGAACTGTCAATCAAACTCTGGACTCTTGCCAAAACTCCCATTAGAATTTGCTCTGTTAGTTATGATGAAAGAATTTCTTGGTGTGCAGAAATCAAGTTACAATGACGAGATCACTGCATTCATGTGCTTAACATGTTTGTAATCGGTGACAATGCTCATCCACTGCAACCTTTCATGCCACGATCTAAATATGATGCAATAGATCTAAATATTATGATATAATCAACACTTTTCACGATTAGTAAACCTTGAGAACTGTAATAGTAAAAATCTGTTAAAAGATTTAGAGAGAATTCCACACGTAATACTTAGCTATTGCTGTTAGCCAATCACAGCGGTGGGAATGTACACTCAATCAGGGTCAGAAAAATGCCTTTTATTTCTAAATGATGACAATTTTTTTATGGAAACATCATACTAACATTATAAGTGTACCCCAGGAAACATTATAAAATAAATTTTAAAATGCAGTTCATGACCCCTTTAATTCTAATAAAGTACGAGGTTATTTTGTAAACCTCCCAAGGTTTAAAAGTAAAGAATCTTTCCTTCAGAGCTGCTCACTTGTGAAACATGGGCAAACAGCATGGATATTGATATTTATGCATGCAAAATGATCAGTTATTTGGCTGATGATGAAGACAGAGAAGATAGAGGCTCCTACAGGCTTTCAAAGGTAGGCAGGTTAAGGTGATGTAAGGACTTTTAGAATCTATAGCCCTATTCGGATGGGATTAGCTTTACAAGGGTAGATGGAGTAAAGTAATTTTACCACAGAACGTCTGTAATAGTAATGGCCAATTCGCACAGGATAAGATATCTCAGTAAAACTAGCAGAAGTGTGAGGAGTAACTCGATTTGCGCATCGTCGTCACTCCTGTCGTCATGTGTGTATTATGTTGCTTCCTGATATCACGTGCGCAAACATCCTATATTTTTATATTATATAATATAATATAAATTTTATGCCCGGTCGAACGATATTAATTAACTTCAGATTGGATTGGTCTGCCATCCCAGAGGCACTGTCCCCGACCGCCATGCGATGCTGCAGAGGCGTGTCAGCCAAGACAGCCCAACAACATCCAGAGACTTAAGGTACTCAGGGCGGATCTCATCCACCCCCGATGCCTTTCCACCGAGAAGTTTCTTGACTACCTCGGTGACCTCAGCTAGGCTGATGGACGAGTCCACCTCTGAGCCCTCAGCCTCTGCTTCCTCAATAGAAGACGTGACGGTGGGATTGAAGAGATCCTCGAAGTATTCCTTCCACCGTCCGACGACATCCCCAGTTGAGGTCAACAGCCGCCCACCTCCACTGTAAACAGCGTTGGTAGGGCATTGTTTCCCTCTCCTGAGGCGCTGGAGAGTTTGCCAGAATCTCTTCGAGGCCAGCCGATAGTCCTTCTCCATGGCCTCACCGAACTCCTCCCAGGCCCGAGTTTTTGCCTCCACAACCACCCGGGCTGCAGTCCGCTTGGCCTACCGGTACCTGTCAGCTGCCTCAGGAGTCCCACAAGCCAACCAGGCCCGAGAGGACTCCTTCTTCAGCTTGCATCCTTTACTTCCGGTGTCCACCACCGGGTTCGGGGATTGCCAGGTGGTGATCAGTTGACAGCTCTGCCCCTCTCTTCACCCGAGTGTCCAAGACATACGGCCACAGGTCAGATGAAACGACCACAAAGTCGTTTATCGATCTGCGACCTAGGGTGTCCTGGTGCCACGTGCACTGTTGGACACCCTTATGCTTGAACATGGTGTTCGTTATGGACAAACTGTAACTAGCACAGAAGTCCAATAACTGAACACCGCTCGGGTTCAGGTCGGGGGGGCTGTTCCTCCCAATCACGCCCCTCCAGGTGTCACTGTCACTGCCCACGTGAGCGGTGAAGTCCCCCAGTGGAACAACAGAGTCCCCAGTCGGAGCACTTTCCAGTACTCCTCCCAGAGACCCCAAGAAGGCCGGGTACTCTGCACTGCCGTTTGGCCCGTAGGCACACACGACAGTGAGAGACCTATCCCCGACCCGTAGGCGCAGGGAAACGACCCTCTCGTTCACCGGGGTAAACTCCAACACATGGCGGCTGAGCTGGGGGGCCATAAGCAAACCCACACCAGCCCGTCGCCTCTCACCATGAGCAACTCCAGAGTGGTGAAGAGTCCATCCTCTCTCAAGGAGTGTGGTTCCAGAGCCCAAGCTATGCGTAGAGGTGATCCCGACTATCTCTAGTCAGAACGTCTCAACCTCACGCACCATCTCAGGCTCCTTCCCCGCCAGCGAGGTGATGTTCCACGTCCCTAAGGTTAAACTAGTCCTGTCCAAATAGCACTTATGACACAATGACTTTACCATCTTAAAAAGAAAAGTTCCAGGTAGAAAAAAAGGTTTTAAACATAGGAAAACCTTTGAGGCTACACAAATACCTTTTTCTTATCTAGTAGTAAAAAAAAAAAAAAAAAAAAAAAACATCTAGGTGGTGCAAAGAACTATAGAATGATTTTTATTATTTGACCTTTATTATGTGACATTACACTACCCATTCTATTGGTAAAAATCTCACAATATTATGACATCGTTATTTCATTTAAAACCGGGTAAGTGTATGGGGAGCATATTTTGATGTTTTAAATGAACTAGCAATTATCACATTTCATATAACAAGTAAAAATTACATTATTGTATATTATATGAAATACAATTATAATAAAATTCTACGTTATGAGTAACTACTGGTATACTGTACTGTTTTTATTTTCAAAACGGTGTGAAAAGTAAAAATTATCATAAAATACAGTTATTCTTGTTCAGCTGGCTGGCCGCACAAATATTCATATGGTAGTTAGCATTTTTAAAAGGGAAACTACATTATACCACATGAAAAATTACCTTATATAAAAAAAAAAAACTGTGAGATTGCACATGCGCATAACCAGTAAGTAGCAAATCTCGATGGGTAGCATGAATCGTCAGAACACTGGCACGGTGCCGGAATACTTTAAGCCCTGCGATATTAATAGAGCTGCATATAGAGTTATTTTTTCTTCGCGTGTCTCGCCTCCCCTGTGGCCCTCTGGCGCCCCCCAGGGGAGGTGCGCCTCACCTATTGAAAACCGCTGCCCTAAAGTTCAGTAGCCCCGCCCACTAATTCGAGTATGACAAGTAGTAGCTAGTGCGTATTTTTTTACCCCCCAAACCAATTTTCACTTTAGCTAATAATAAGAGCATCCTATATAAGGCGAGATATCACGGCCCTGACTAATGTACTGTAGTTACAGTTCCCTTTCGTTGTCACTCCGAGTTACGTCGGATGACGACTAATGGGGTTTCGCTTAGAAAGCCTATCAACTTCGAGTATTAAAAAACGAGCCAATGGCAAAGAAATGCCATGGGTCTGCGGAATTTGCTTGACGTAACTCCGCCCCACCTCGTGGGTATAAAAGGAGGACGCCGGCAACATGCAGTTATGTTTTCGCTTCGGAGCCAAGGGTTTCTCTTCACTCCACAAGCCATCTCTGAATTGTCAGCTTCACAAACGAGTTCCTCTGGTCTTGGTGTGACGGCGATCTCCAGCGAGCGCGCTTCCTGCTTATCTGTGCAGTGGTTTGCCAGTGAGTGCGTGTCTCCCCGGGCGCTTCAACACTCAGAGTGTTTCTCTCATAAAAGAGCTTGCACGCGGCACGTATTTTTAAAGATTCCTCGCCCGTGCACTTCTGTTTGCGGCAGATTAGTGTCTGACTCTGATGGGCACGAGCGCTGTCTAGTGTGTTTGGGCATGGATCATGCTAGAGCAGCGCTCGTGGATGAGTCATGTTCTCTCTGCGGGAACATGACCATCGCATCACTTAGGTCGAGACTCAATGAACTCGCAAGAGTGAGAGTCCCCTCATCCACACCCCGGTCTAGTGCTCCCTCGCAGGGTGCTACTTCGGTTGGTGGCCAGGGTGCCCTGAGGGTTACGGTCTGGAACAAGGCGCCGACTATCTGTCTGCGACCCCAGCCCCCCTCCTCTGTGACGGTGCCCGCTAGTGAACCTCCGATTCCCGCGGGTCGACCTTCGGGTGGCCCGCGAGTTTCGGTTGAAGATACAGAGGACGATGCTGTGTCTGTAGCAGCATCACAAGGTGGGTCCGAATCTTTTGGAAGTGAGGACTCAGCACAGCTGCCACCTTCCGGTGTGCATACGGTTGTGCCTGAGTCTGATCCGGAGATGACGGCCATGCTTTCCCGGGCAGCCGCGAGCATCGGTCTAGAGTGGAGGCCTCCACCCTGTCCTGAGCGCTAGCGGCTGGACGATTGTTTTTTGGGTAAGGCCGCCGACCCGCGTCCACGGCAAACCCCAATACCTTTCTTCCCGGACGTGCATGATGAGATCTCGAAGTCCTGGAAGACCCCCCTGTCTTCTCGAGACCGCTCGCTGGTCTCATCCGCCTTTCCTCCCCTCGATGGGGCAGCTACCCGTGGGTACACTGGGCTTCTCCCGGTTGAACGCTCTGTTGCGATGCAACTGTGTCCTCAGAGTGCTTCTTCTCAGGGCGAGCCTAAGCACCCATCCAAG
Source organism: Meda fulgida (assembly GCA_030578275.1). Classification (NCBI taxonomy): domain Eukaryota; kingdom Metazoa; phylum Chordata; class Actinopteri; order Cypriniformes; family Leuciscidae; genus Meda; species Meda fulgida. Next base: position 35,192,555 of record CM060622.1, read on the forward strand.
GCCTGTAGATTTTCGTCTACTCTGGTGGCGAAGTCTTACAGAGCGGCGGGACAGGCAGCTCCTTCTTTGCATACGATGGCCACTCTGTAGGTCTACCAGGCCCAGATGCTCAGAGATATGCAGGAGGGTAGGACAGACCCAGGGCTCTTTGATGAGCTGCGCGCCGCAACCGACCTTGCCCTCCGGGCGACGAAGGTAGCCGCGCGCTCCCTGGGTCTGGTGATGTCCACTTTGGTGGTCCAGGAGAGACACCTCTGGCTGAACCTGGCCGACATGCGGGATACCGAGCGGACTCGTCTGCTCGATGCACCCCTGTCTCAGGCCGGCCTCTTCGGCGGCGCAGTTGAGGATTTTGCCCAACAGTTCTCAACTGCACAGAAACAGACTGAGGCCATCAAACACATTCTGCCCCGCCGACCCGCTGCTGCCTCGACGTCGGCCGGGCAGACGTCTCAGCCTGTTTCCCGCCGAGGGCGCCCTCCTAAGGCTCCCGCCCCTCCTGCTCGGCCAAAGTAGCAGCCTTCACCCAGGCCCAGCCGCGGAGGAAGCCGTAGGAAGGCGCCACAGCCCTCTCCAGCCCCGCCCCCCGCCAAGCGCCGGGCCAAGCGGCGCTCCTGAGACGGGCTGCTCAGGGATGATGGTTGTTTCTCAGGAGATGGTAGCAGGACCACTCCTTCCCCCGGTGGAGGGCCGGGGGAGAATCTTTTGTTCTCCACTCCCCGCTGCTCACCCACGGGTGGGCAGCACCCTAATGTGGTTAAAGAAAGAAACAATCCCCTCATCCCTGAGCACACAGAGTTCTCGGACGACACAGAGCGCCGCCCCCAAGCCGTGCTCTCCTCGTCCCCCTCTTTCCCAGAGTCGGTTGACACGGCGTGCCGTCCACGGACCCCTTCGCCCTTGTCCCGCTCTGTCGCCAGACCCCTGGCAGAGCAGGCCCCCGCGGGACGACCTCCCTGGTCCTTCCCTGGCCCCCTCTGCCAGGGCGCGGGTGTTAACTGTGCCCCCACACCGGGCCGCTATGCCGTCCACGTCTGGGCCAGTTACTCCGCTTCACTGCCCCTCCGGGGGGACGCCTGTGGTTCGCATGACCCCGCTGGTTCAGTTCCTGGGAGCCTGGCTAGAGCTTCCCCGTCTGTCCCGCTGGGTCGCCCGAACCATCAGGCTTGGCTATGCGAATCAGTTCGCACGGTCTCCTCCCCGCTACAGGGGAGTCCACTCCACATTGGTCGGTGGCAATCCCCCATCATGAGAGCAGAGATTGCCACCCTGCTGGTGAAGGGTGCAATCGAGACTGTCCCTCCAGCCGAGATGAGGTCCGGCTTCTACAGCCCTTAGTTCATTGTCCCCAAGAAAACCGGTGGGTTACGACCGATCCTGGACTTGCGCGTGCTGAACCGCTCCCTTCACAGGATGCCGTTCAAGATGCTCACCGCCAAACGCATTTTCGAATGTATTCGGCCCCAGGATTGGTTTGCAGCGATCGACCTGAAGGACGCCTACTTTCATGTCTCCATTCTTCCTCGACACAGCCCGTTCCTCCGGTTTGCTTTCGAGGGGCAGGCATACCAGTACGTGGTCGTCCCTTTCGGGCTAGCCCTGTCTCCTCGCGTCTTCACGAAGGTCGTCGAGGCAGCCCTTGTTCCCCTTCGGGTTCACGGGGTTCGCATCCTGAACTATTTCGACGACTGGCTTATCCTAGCTCACTCTCGAGACCAGGTTTGTGAACACAGGGAGCTTGTGCTCCGGCACCTAGCTCGTCTGGGCCTTCGGGTCAACTGGGAGAAGAGCAAACTTTGCCCTGTGCAGAGGATCTCTTCTCTCGGTATGGACATCGACTCGGTCGCCATGTCCGCTTACGAGCGAGCGCGCGCAGTCACTGCTGACTTGTCTGAGACAAATTCAGGGCAAGAGTGCGGTTCCACTGAAAATTTTTCAGAGGCTCCTGGGGCATATGGCATCTGCAGCCGCGGTGACGCCGCTCGGATGGCTTCATATGAGACCGCTTCAGCTTTGGCTTCGCGACCGAGTCCGGAGGTTGACATGGCAACAAGGCACGCTCCGAGTATCAGTTACTCCGACCTGCCGTCAGACCTTCACCCCGTGGTCGAACCTCAGTTTTCTCAGGGCAGGTGTCCCCCTGGAACGAGTTTCCCGGCATGTTGTTGTCTCAACAGATGCCTCCACCACGGGCTGGGGCGCCATGTGCAAAGGACATGCTGCCGCCGGCTCCTGGACAGGACCCCAGCGCCTATGGCATGTCAATTGCCTCGAGTTGCTGGCAGTACGCCTTGCTCTGCACCGCTTTCGGGTGCTGCTCAAGGGTCAACACGTACCAGTCCGATCAGACAATACCGCCACTGTAGCGTACATCAACCATCAAGGTGGTCTACGCTCCCGCCGTATGTCGCAACTCGCTCGCCACCTCCTCTTATGGAGTCAGAAGCATCTGAGGTCCCTTCGAGCCATTTACATTCCCGGAGCCCTGAACTGTGCAGCCGACGAGCTCTCACGGCTTCAGCCCCTCCCCGGAGAATGGCAACTCCATCCCCAGTCGGTTCAGCTGGTTTGAGACCAGTTCGGGGACGCACAGATAGATCTGTTTGCCTCCCACGACTCGACCCATTGCGACCAGTATTATTCCTTGACCGAGGGCACGCTCGGCACGGATGCTCTGGCGCACAGCTGGCCGCGGGGCCGCAAATATGAGTTTCCCCCAGTGAGCCTTCTTGCGCAGATCTTGCGCAAGGTGAAGGAGGACGAGGAGCAGGTCCTTCTGGTTGCGCGTTACTGGCCCACCCGGACTTGGTTCTTCAAACTGGTGCTCCTCGCGACAGCACCTCTTGGCCAATGCCTCAGAGGAAGGACCTCCTTTCTCAGGGACGGGGAACCCTATGGCACCCTCGTCCCGATCTTTGGAACCTCCACGTGTGGCTCCTGGACGGGACGAGGCAGGTTTGAGTACCCTACCACCAGCGGTGGTGGCTACCATCACTTCCGCTAGAGCGTCGTCCACGAGACACGCCTGCGCGTTGAAGTGGAACCTCTTCGTCAACTGGTGCTCTTCTCGCCGAGAAGACCCCCGGAGGTGTTCGGTCAGTCTCGTGCTTTCCTTCCTTCAAGATGGGTTGGAGCGAAGGCTGTCTCCCTCCACCCTCAAAGTTTATGTTGCCGCTATTGCTGCACACCATGACTTGGTGGAAGGTACATCTTTAGGGAAGCACGACCTGATCGTCAGGTTCTTGAGGGGAGCGAGGAGACTGAATCCTCCTTGCTCTCCTCTCGTTCCCTCTTGGGACCTTGCAGTGGTTCTAACTGCCCTGCAGAGTGCTCCCTTTGAGCCTCTGCAATCAGTGGAGCTTAAGTTCCTGTCAATGAAGACAGCGCTCCTGGTTGCATTGGCCTCTCCCAAGAGGGTCGGCGACCTGCAAGCATTCTCCGTTGACGAAGCGTGCCTGGTATTCGGGCCCGCTTATTCTCACGTGATCCTGAGACCCCGGCTTGGACTCGTCTGCTCCTACCACTAGGAGGTTCCTACCACTCCCTTCCGGGACCAGGTGGTGAACCTGCAAGCGCTGCCCTTGGAGGAGGCGAGGGGATTGAACGTTGATCGAGATCTGCTGTTCACTGATCGATTGCTCCTGTCTGCCTTCCTGCCTGCTGTGAGTTTGTTTGCGTCGAGGCTGTAAGCTCTACGCCTCGTATTAGCTTCGTATTTCTTTCTGTTTTGAACCATCATTTACTATCATTTCTAGTTGTTTATATTACTAAATACAGTTTACCCACCATCTCAGATTAACCTTACATCGCTAGCTTCCGTTATTGCTAGCACAGCACGCTAGTGTTTACGCGCCACCCGCGCTCATTTATGTATTATTTATTTTCTCTTGTGCGCCCGCTCCTTTGAGTTCATAAAAGCCCAGGTAAGTAAGAATCAGTCAACACAAACGGTGAGTAATGTCTTGTCCTGTTATTGTCACCTGTGTCACATGTCATATGTTTAGTATAGCCTTCTCGATGGCAATATAGGATTTATTTGTGATAAATGCAAGGAGACAGTCAGGCTGAAGGAGAAGATTTCAGAGCTAGAGACACGCATCCAAACTTTAATTGAGGATAGTAAGGATAGTACTAGAGCTTTAGATACTATTTTGGATGCGCCTAGCATAGTGAACTCTGTACATGATTCGGTTCCGGCTGAAGTAGAGCCCACGCAGCAGGGCAGATGGGTGACCGTGAGAGATCGCTCTAGTCGCGGATTAAAAAACCACTCTTCCGTTCCGATTACTATAACAAATCGATTTGCCCCAATCAGTGAATCACCCACTGAGAATTCTGTTGATTGTGCCCTGGTAATTGGTGATTCAATCACACGGAACGTGAAAATAGAGACACCAGCCACCATAGTCACATGTTTGCCGGGAGCCAGAGCGCCTGACTTCAAAGCAAATTTAAAAGTGCTGTTTAATGCTAATCGTAAATTCTCTAAGATCATTATTCATGTCGGCACTAATGATGTTCGACTCCGCCAGTCGGAGATCACCAAAATTAATATTAAAGAGGTGTGTAAACTCGCAAGTACGATGTTAGGCACTGTAATTTTCTCTGGCCCCTTCCTGTTCGCAGGAGTGATGAGATAGTTAGCAGATTGGCCTCACTCAATGGTTGGTTGTCTAAGTGGTGTCCGTTGAATAATATAGAATTCATAGACAATTGGAAAAGTTTTTGGGGCAAGCCTGACCTGTTGAAAAGAGATGGTGTTCATCCCTCCTGGGATGGTGCTGCTCTTCTCTCTAGTAATATGGCACATAGTCTTAGAGTTAAAACATGACAATCTGGGGCTCAGGTCAGGAAGCAGACAGACTGGCTAAACCGACCGTCTGCTAGCAGCCTCGCGTCACCAAGGTCAGATAAATCCCATCACATAGAGCCTCTTTCACCTAGATATCATCATATAGAGACTGTGTCTGTTCCCCGAATTTAGAAATCCAAAAAATGTCAGGTAAAAAATTTAATTGATGTTCAACAAATAAAAAACAGATATAATACAGATGAGCAAATGATAAAGCTTGGGTTGCTGAATATTCGATCCCTTACTTCAAAATCGCTCATAGTTAATGATATGATTTCAGATTATAATCTAGATGTGCTGTGTTTGACAGAAACCTGGCTAAAACCAAACGATTACATTACTTTAAATGAGTCAACCCCACAAGATTACTGTTATAAACTTGAACCTCGTCTAAAACGCAAAGGGGGAGGTGTTGCTGTAATTTATAGTAATATTTTCAAAACCACTAAGAAATCTATTTTTAAACATACTTCTTTTGAAGTGTTGGTGCTTAATGTAAAAATATATAGTGTAAACGATAAATCACGTTTGAGATTTCTGCTGGCTACTGTATACAGGCCACCAGGGCACCATAAAGATTTTATCAAAGAATTTGCGTACTTTCTATCAGAATTAGTATTGGCTAACGATAAAGTACTAATTGTTGGTGATTTTAATATAGATGTAGATAATGAAAAAGATACAATGGGATTGAAACTTAAAGACATTGTAAACTCAATTGGAGTTAGACAACACGTGTCAGGACCCACTCATTGTCGTAATCATACTCTAGATCTAATATTATCACTTGGAATAGTTGTTGATGCCGTTGAAATTCTGCAGCAGAGCGATGACATCTCAGACCATTATCTAGTCTCATGTAAATTACATTTAGCCAAGGCTGCAAAGCCGACTCCGTGTTATAAATATGTTAGACCAAATATGTTAGACCTATAACTTCTGCCACTAAAGATTGCTTTATCAATAATCTTCCTAATCAGTTTCATCATCTCAGCATCCCGGATAGCTTAGAAGAACTAGAGGTATTTCGGATTTCATGGAAAGAGAGCTCGATTGCTTACAGAGAGGCTTTAAAAGCTGCTAGATCTGCTTATTTTTCAACCCTATTAGAAGAAAATAAACATAATCCTAGGTATTTATTTGAAACAGTGGCTAAACTAACAAAAAAGAAAGCTTCAAGCACAGAAGTTTCAGGCCAACACAGTAATGACTTTATGAACTTCTTCACTTATAAGATTGATAATATCAGGGACAAAATTATAACTATGCAACCGTCTACTACAGTATCGCATCAGGGAGTGCATTGTAGTCTCCCTGAGGAAAAATTTTATTCATTTGTTGCTATAGGAGAGGAAGAATTCTGCAAACTCGTTAATTCATCTAAATCGACAACTTGTATGTTAGACCCTATACCGACTAAGCTATTGAAAGAGATGCTTCCAGAGATCATAGATCCTCTTCTTAATATCATTAATTCGTCTTTGTCTCTAGGATACGTACCAAAAACCTTAAAGCTGGCTATGATAAAACCGCTTGTTAAAAAAACGCAACTTGATCCTTCAGAATTAGTCAATTACAGGCCGATCTCAAATCTGCCTTTTCTGTCAAAGATATTAGAAAAAGCAGTATCCTCACAACTGTGTTCCTTTCTTGAAAGAAATTATATCTGCGAGGATTTTCAGTCAGGATTTAGACCGCACCATAGTACTGAGACAGCTCTCATTAGAGTTACAAATGATTTACTTTTATCATCCGATTGTGGTTGTATCTCTCTATTAGTGTTACTTGATCTTAGTCCTGCATTTGACACAATTGACCACAACATACTTTTAAATAGACTAGAAAACTATGTTGGCATTAGTGGAATTGCACTAGCATGGTTTAAATCATACTTATCTGACCGTTATCAGTTTGTAGCAGTAAATGAAGAGATGTCTTATCGATCACAAGTTCAGTATGAAATACCACAAGGCTCAGTACTAGGACCGCTGCTGTTCACTCTGTACATGCTACCATTAGGACATATCATTAGGAAACATGGAATTAGCTTTCACTGTTATGCCGATGATTCTCAGCTGTATATTTCTTCAAAACCTAACGAAACTTACCAATTCACAAAATTAACGGAATGCATAGCTAATTTAAAAAATTGGATGACTAGTAATTTCCTACTACTAAACTCTGAAAAAACAGAGATTCTAATTATTGGACAAAAAACTTCCACACGTAATAACCTAGAATACTGTCTAACACTTGATGGCTGCTCTATTAAGTCTTCGTCGTCGGTTAGGAACCTGGGTGTGCTCTTTGATAGCAATCTTTCATTTGAAAGTCACGTGTCTAGTATCTGTAAAACCGCATTTTTCCATCTTAAAAATATATCTAAATTACGACATATGCTCTCATTAACAAATGCGGAACAATTAGTTCATGCTTTCATGACATCAAGACTAGATTATTGAAATGCTCTACTGGGTGGTTGCCCTGCATGCTTAATAAATAAACTACAGCTGGTCCAAAACGCTGCAGCTCGAGTTCTTACTAGAACCAGGAAATATGACCATATTAGCCCGGTTCTGTCAACACTGCATTGGCTGCCTATTAAACATCGTATAAATTTTATTGTTGATTACTTACAAAGCACTAAATGGTTTAGCTCCGCAGTACTTGAGCGAGCTCTTAACGCATTATAGTCCTTCACGTCTATTGTGATCTCAAAATTCGGGCCAGTTGATAATACCTAGAATATCAAAATCGACTGCTGGCGGTAGATCCTTTTCCTATTTAGCACCAAAACTTTGGAACAGTCTTCCTACCATTGTCCGGGAAGCAGACACAATCTGTCAGTTCAAAGCTAGACTAAAAACACATCTCTTTGACCTAGCATACACATAATATATTATAGACTTCTATAATTTAATGTTAGGCTGCATAGATTAGGTCAGCTGGAACTGGGAACACTTCCCTTAAATCCTGATGTACTCGTTACATCATCATAAGAAGAATGGCATCTACGCTAATTTTAGTGTCTTTGTTTATCCCGAGGTTTTCCCGCAGCCTACCGGATCCAGGCCGTATCCAGATCTGACTAGGAGCTTTGCCTGGACCCGATGACAACGCAGTGCTGAAGTGCCAACTAGCCTCTCCCTATGGAGGATCCCTTTCCCACTCTACAGATAAAACGTTGTGATTCCGGTTCGCGTACCCACCCCGAAGTGATAAAATAAAACAAAATTCTGTATCAAATTACAGTTACTGTAAATCCGGCCTCTAGTTCATAAACGCCAGAGGAGAACTGGCCCCCGACTGAGCCTGGGTTCTCCCAAGGTTTTTTTTCTCTCCATTAGGTCCCCTGATGGAGTTTTAGGACACCAGTAGGTCACTTGATGGAGTTTTTCGGTTCCTTGCCACTGTTGCCTTTGGCTTGCTCAGTTGGGGATATTCAAATTAATTAACCAAGCATTAATACCATTGATCAGCCCTACCAAACGTGGATGTTTTTTCCACTAAGAAACAAACATTGTTATGTTATTTGATTGATACTGTGAAGCTGCTTTGATGCAATTTATATTGTGAAAAGCGTTATATAAATACACTTGACTTGACTTGACTTGAGGCAGACCCAGCCTTGGCACTGCTCTGTCCAGTACGCGCTCTCCGCGCCTATGTAGACAGGACGCAGTGTTTCAGGACCTCAGACCAGCTCTTTGTCTGTTATGGTGGGAAGCTGAAGGGAAAGGCTCTCTCCAAGCAGAGGTTGTCTCACTGGATAGTGGACACCATTGCTTTGGCATACCAGCAGCAAGGTCGACCGTGCCCCCTTGGCGTGACTGCCCACTCCACCCGGAGTGTGGCATCCTCTTGGGCTCTAGCGCATGCTAGCTAGCTAGTACTGGACCCGCTCAGGTGTCTTCGCTTGCTCGCCATTCCACTCCACGGACTGGATAAGTGCGATATTTTCCTCAGGTGAGCTTTTGCGCAAGCCCTGAGTTCCTCCAGCACCCCTGATGCTAGCGCCAGTGTCTTTGGCCTGGGCGCCGGCTAGGTGCCTCCCGCGTGCATGGTCCCTCCCCGGAGCTACCCCCACACGTGTATTTCCACTGTAAGCCTCTCTGAGCATGTGTCTTTCCCTTGGCAAGCCACCTTGCCACCCCTGAGGTTGAAATATTCCACCTGCGGCTGGACACCTCAGTATTCCCCATATGTTCCTTCGGGTCATATGTGTATTTCCAAATGCCCCTCTGGGTTGGTGTTAATTGCATATTTCCTCTAACTATGGGATATGCTTCCCAGTATACCTTGGTATTCCTGTGTTAAATAGGAGTCCTTCGTCCTTACAAGTCTTACAAGGGCTCAGATTTACGCAGGGCACTGGAAGACAGCTGTAAAGGTGGCATGATTAGACTGATAACCCCATTCGTCGCCATCCGACGTAACTCGGAGTGACAACGAAAGGGAACGTCTCGGTTACGTATGTAACCCTCGTTCCCTGAGTAGGGAACGGAGACGTTACGTCTTCCTGCGACTTCCGCTGTACCGCGGGGATCGCCTGAGTTCAGTCTTGGCTCCTCAGCGAAGAAACATAACTGCATGTTGCCGGCGTCCTCCTTTTATACCCACGAAGTGGGGCGGAGTTACGTCATGCAAATTCCGCAGACCCATGGCATTCCTTTGCCATTGGCTCGTTTTTTAATACTCGAAGTTGATAGGCTTTCTAAGAGAAACCCCATTCGTCGTCATCCGACGTAACGTCTCCGTTCCCTACTCAGGGAACGAGGGTTACATACGTAACCGAGACGTTATTTATGAATATTAATCAAATATTGTGTAACACAGCATTGTAAAAGATACATTGGATACCTTTGAGGAATTCTTGGAATGTTTCCTCACACAGCAGGGGATGATTGATCTGTGGTTAGAATCACAGACTTTCTATTTTAGTTCAAGATGTTTATATTACATCACTTCAGTCTAAATATCATGATCTCAAAGATGTGTCAAGCAATCTAAAAGCCTACTGCTCCATAATTTTTTTCTCTCTCTGTCATTCTAATTCTGGAACTCTCTCTTTTACAGCATTCTTGAGATTAGAGAGAAATTCCAAGTATTCCACGGCAAGGAGCTTTTCAAAACACTAGTTAATGCACAAAGATACATCAAAGAAGCATCCTTTTGTACTTTTTCTGACCAGAAGCATGGAGTATTATGTATGTAGTTCAATTAGTTCATCTGTTGGTCTCTGTTTAAAGGCCTGAAGCTAGAAAATCAGTGAAATTGGTTTTTCATTGCAGTCTTCCTGTAAAATCTTGATTTGTTCAATTAGTTAGTGCTCACATTAGTTTTTCTAATTTATTTAAGTATTGAACAAGTCCTTTTCTGGGGTTAATGCCACGCAAAGTCATTACAGAGAGCCATGTCCGATTGCATTAAGTGTGGTAATCTGTTTTTAATCCCAATTTCAATCAGTTACCCAAATGTAGGCAAAAAAAAATACAACAAAGACCTTCCTGGAATTAGTCTGACTCTGAGAGCCAGTGTGCGAGATGTCACTGCTAAAGAATCAGCTCTGTGTTCACAATCCCATAATACATTCACATTATCCTGACGTAAGCCGTTGACTGCTATTTAATTACCATGACCTTCAGCATTCACACACTTCCACTCTATCATAGAACCTTTTTACTGCTGCTCCTGTTGTAGAAGCAGTTGAATGAGGGACAAGATGAGATGAATGGTAGTAATATTTACATCCAAAGGACCTCAGAGAATAAAAGACTGACTCACTGATGTTCTGAGGGTTAGAAGAACAGGGCCTTCATATCTCATCTCGGCCGTAATATTTGGGCATGGAAGTGCCTTATGTCAGATTCAAAGTACAAACAATTCACAAAAAATCATACACACACACACCAACTTATTTAAATGAGAGGAGATGTGCTTAGTAGACATACAGGCAGACATATAGACTTTTTTTTATAAATCAGGGTTTAATGAGACTTATTGTGGATGATAAATAAATAAAAAAATTATAAAGATTTGCTACTATGTTTATGGAGGGGAGAGGTCATTAACCAGCACACAAACATCACGTCTAACAAATACAGCATTGCTGTAAATTCAATTTATCAGATGCAGTATATTATATCATATCGTAATCGCTTTTGGTCCTATACGATAGAGAGTGTGATGGAGAGAGGAGACAAAGAATCAAGCCCTCTGTAACATACTGTTGCGTTTCGATACTAGTAACCAGGCGGGTTCTTTCCCGTTCTGAGACTTTATTAAAGAACTGCAGGGTTACTGTTTTGGCCGTAAACCCATGGCATACATCACACAAAAGAGAAAAATATAGCTCGCTTCTCTCGCTCTCAAAATCACTCTGAACTTCCAAGTCTGAACTCTCAAGCCCCCTGACCCCACTGAAAACCCTGCCCCTTAAAGTGAACAAAGGATTAACAGCTTGAAATATTTCTTATATATTAACACTGTTGAACATCATCACATTAACTAGTCTTCAAACATTTTTAATGACATTACATTAGGTGTAAGGATGGCTAGCTGCTGGGCCAAGGTCCTATTAAATCTTTCAACCAGGCCATCCTGCTCCTACCCATCAGCTTTCGGGGAGCAGAGGCGTTGTGTGTTTTTTCCATGCCAAGAGTTTCACAAAGGGCTGCAAACAGCTTAGATTCAAAATTACTCCCCTGGTCACAATAAACGACCTCTACCATACCGAACCATCTCTGCTTCCTGTTTAGGCCTCGTTCCACTTTGTAAAATAGTCCATAGCAGTGAGAACGAACTGGTTACCTCTCTTGGAGATGGGGAAGGGGCCCATGATGTTCACAGCTACTCTTTCCATTGCTCCTACAGCCTGCTGTTTAAGTTTGGCATAGGACTGATCAAGAGGGCTCTTATAGGCTGCACATGCATCACATCTGTGGCAGAAATCCTCCACGTCGCTTCTGTGCTGGCCCCAGCGGAGTGTTTTGAACACCTGAAATGGCCGGACCCCATACTCCCATGACAAGCTGTTAACACTGCTTCCCTTTGTGTCTTGGGCACCACCACTTGCCATCTGTCCTCCCTGGTAGCAGGCTTCTTACATGCCCACTGGAGCATTCCATCACTCAGCCACAGCGTGTTGAATTTGGACCACAGCCCCTTTGTGACTAAGGAGCACCCCGTAATGTCCCCCCAATTGAGTCTCTGCTGTGCCTCCAGATAGAGGTCTACACGGAGCACCCGAGACCAGAGGACCCGAGATCCGACCCGAGACCCGGGTCTATATTTTAAATGGTCAGCCAGGTCCAGGTTGGGTTCCAATCTATTACTTTGGGTAATACCCGAGTCGATCGAACTTGGAGAACACCCGGCCGTGATCAGAGTAAGTCAGCACTGCTTGTGTGTTTTTTGTGTGAGCCGGGAAGTGTGAGCCGGGAAATAAGGTTTAAAATCCGTTCTTCGGATGAGACGTTAAACCGAGGTCCTGACTCCAGCGAGTCTACACTTCGACTACAGTCAAGTCCCCTAACTATACTCTAACTAACTTGTTCCCCTAACTAACTTGCTGCACAGCAATAATAGCCAACAGACTTCAGACCATGCCTTTGAATATGGTTAAATCACCGCCGGAGGATCGCCGAGCATTCCTCAGAGAATCTCACCACCAAAAGGAATACAACAGTTTTTATAGACTAGGAGCATGGCAAAAATGACATGAAACAGTACATCATTTCCCTACAATTTGATTGGTTCTTCATATGCAAACACTTCTGTTACTAGGTAGAAGCAAACTCTGTTTTCTTCATTACTTCATAATCACAAGATTTCAAACCAAGATATATGTATAGTTTCATTTCCCATATTTGTTATTGTGGTGAGCAGGATGAAGCTGAGGACTGTGAGACAACAGTGTGAGGCCGGTGGTGTAATTGATAATGAGCGACACCTGCGCGAAGCACCGGTCTCATATCTCTCGTAAAGGAGGAGCGACGGCTGTGGAGATCGAGAGAGGCCAGGCGTTCACTGCTTCCTGCCTCCTTCTTCCCACAACATCTAACCTTGCTACATTGGTGCCGAAACCCGGGAAGAGGGAGGAACGAGCTGTCAAAGAGCCCTCGCCGCTGTGGGGAATCCGCGGTGCCATCGAGCATGTTGAGCAGAGTCCGTCGCCATGGACGCTCAAGGCGGTGCACTGGAGTGAGTTGCCGGGGGGGCGGATGATGTCGCTACCGGCCGCCTGGGTGCTGGAGGGAGCGGAGGAGTCGTCGCCATTTGCCTGAGGCCAGAGCCTGCTGTCGTCCGCCATGATGGGGAGGAGAAGGGAACGGGGGACTCCTGCCGACTCCCCCGAGCCCGGAGGAGCCGTCACCGTCCACCAGGCAGTGGAGGAGTGTCGAGCCGTTCACCGAGGGCTATCCAGCGCCACCGCCAGGCACTGCGGAGAAGATCGCCCAGCTGGTGGAGGACCAGATGGCAGTGTGTGGTGGAAACCGGACCAAGATTTTTTTATTCCCTCTCTCCCCTCTCGTATCTGTCGCTCCTCATGCTTCCGTCTACTTTTCTCTCGCCTTGTCTATCCATACCCCCAGGTGCTGCGGCCACCGTGACCGGTCCCCCTAGAGAGAGGGGGGGGGAGTAGACGCAGTCTCGTTGGTACTCTCCTGTGTCTCTCTCTTTTCACAATGACGGCAGCCCTCGGCAGCACAGGGGCGATGTGACAAAGCATCAGTGTTGGTGTGGCTAGACCCGGGTCTATGAACTACTGTGAAGTCATATGACTGGAGTTCTTCCAGCCATCTGGCCACTTGACCTTCAGGCTCCTTGATTGATATCAACCATTGGAGCTCAGCATGGTCTGTCCTTATCGTGAATGGTGCGCCACACAGGTAGAATTTGAAGTGCCTCACTGCCATTACCACCGCAAGGAGTTCACGTCTGGTGACACAGTAGCGCCTCTCGCACTTGTTAAAGACCCTGCTAAAGTCTTTGGTCTTTTCTGCGATAACACTGCCACAATGCCAACGTTGCTTGTGTCTGTGTCTAAAAGAAAAGGCAGTGTGGTGTCAGATGTAACAAGGACTGGAGCTTCAATAAATGCTTGCCGAAGGGTATTGAATACCTTCTGGCACTCCTCAGTCCAGACAAAGACATGGTCTTTCTTATAGAGGCGGACGAGTAGCGCCCCTATGCACAAGAACCTCCTTACAAACCACCTAAAATAAAAGGCTAGCCCCAGGAAACTCTTTAGTTATTTCAGGTCTGTAAGGGTTGTCCAGTCTCTAATGGTGTGAACTTTGTCCTCCAGGGTGTCCAATTGTGTCCATGGAACTCAACTTTCCCCTAACAATCTCTTCTGGCATCTCTTGTTGTTTTTGGCCGTTCTCCTGTCATCACATTTTAATGGAAAGTTTTACAAAAAAATCTGAAAAAATCTGAAAAACTGTTAAACCAGTCTTAATCTTTGTACATGATGGAACTAAAATCAACAATTAGAAGAATTAAAATTAGAGAATGGTTGAATAAAGAGCCAGATTTATTAAACATTCTTAAAAATAAATTCATTTTCCCCCCTAACTTCAGAATTAAGTTAATCACATTTGAACAGTGGAAGGATCCATGGAGGAGTGAATGGTGGCAGGACCCATGTAAGAGAGTACAGGCATCGAGAGCCCAGAGCGACCCAGTAGATAGCCAGGAGGAGAGTGACCCACGGCGGAACTGATGGAGGGAGGGGTCAAGGTGGAAACCTGAGTCCAACTGACAGCGGAGACGCCAGTAGTTGTGGAGGCCCAGTCTGATGGACCAGCAGAGCGACCAAGGTGGAGACAGGGTACCGGAGGATTGAGGCGACGACTGTGTAAGTGAGGAAGAGGCCGAGCCTGAAGGAAGGAAGAAAGGAAGAGACCGACCGACCGTTGCATGGAGTAGCCAATAGGGAAGCCAAAGGTCTGAAGGAAGCCAGCGGAGGTGCGGCAGAAGGAATGGCTGGCTTTGGGGGAGCAGGCAGGAGAGGAAGGCTGGGTGTGAACGTCAATAACAGACTTGGTGCTGGGCAATGAAACGGAATTGGTGCCGGGTGACGAAACAGGTTTGGTGTAGAACTGGACCAGTGATAACGAAGACAACTCTGTGCTGGATGAGACTAGTGGCGACAAAGACAACTCTGTTCTGGATGGGATTTTTAGAGTAATGAGATCATGGGCTGAAATGCATGCTGAAGATAAATTATACTCCATTAGTTTCTCATTTGTTAATTATTCTCAGTTCTCTGAACCTTATTTTTTCTCTTTACTTGACTTCTGAGGCATGCCGCACATGTGTGTGTGGCCACGAGTGTGTGTTGATCAAATATGAGCGAAGAAGCAGATTGCTTTTAGTCAGAAGGGGGTGAAAACACTTCACCTTTCATTCAGAAACACCCTGTTCTCTCTCACACACTGTGAATGTGCACATCTACATGTGTGCGTGAGTGTTTTAAGCATAGACTGTAAAAAGAATGGACGTAGTGTGCGTGACGTCACCCGTAGGTTTCTGAAGACCGTTTTTGAAGCCTAAAGTGGGCGTAGCCGATCGTCGCCATCTCGGCAGCGCGTCACTCCCGGTTAACCAAGAATGTGCAAAGAGGCGGGACGTGGGTGGAGCTGAGGTGCTAATACTATATGCTACTGGCCTCGCGCTAAAGTGACAGCTGACAAAGCCAATAGTTAAAGTTCATGTTTTTGCCCTTTGAAATACTATAATAGTTAAACGACCTAACTAAAAGTGTGACTGTGTATCATGATGCATTATTATTCTGGTAGTTAAAAATGCATTATCATGCAGTCACTTTAACAATATTGCTCTGAGCTTTTGCGAGTGATTCATGCGCATACATGTCAGTCAGCGCGACATCGCACGACAAGTTCGTAAAGAGCTTTATTCATATATTCAGTCCATTTTGAAATCTGATTTTGTCCGCCTCTCAATTTCTCAAATGGATTAAAGCAAAGATATTTTCTCAGAAGTTCAAGTAAATGCACTAGAAATCCACGCTTATTCAAGGGTGTGCATATATTGCATGGACGGAGAGAACTGTCACTTGCAGGATTTCATCTGACTGTACTTTTTATTTAACACTAAAAAGTGAAATAAGCATATCTTCCGTCAGAGCATCAGTGCCGCATAACGAGTGTCTTCATATCTATAACTTTAGACGTTTTTAAATCTAGACTCCAAAAAGCAACGAAATTGTCAGACATCCATTAGTGCAAAACAACTGGAAATACAGCGCTGGTTGTTCTCTTCATACTCGACAACGACGGTATAATGCGTGTATTATATTGTATGAAATAATCCAGAAAAAAACACACACACGGCAGAGATGTCAAGTACAGCAGTGGCTGGGATTAGCTGAGGGTGACGCTAACACACAGCAGACAAACGGCTAGCAGTGACAGCAGCCGCAATCCACCTGTCACTCATGTGGCCACGCCATTAATTATGCAGAAATATAAAGCTTAATATAATTTAAACGGATGAGTTAGAAAAAAATTCACCCCCCTCACAGTTGTTATGAAGGGCAAAATTAGCTGTATAGACCAAAACAACTTAAGGCACCAGGCTGTAAACATATTTTGAATTGCAGTTTAATTCACTTCCGTGTTGGTTTCAAGAGGGAGACAGGGAGGTTGCCGCTTGGTTTTAAGCGATTCATGTTACAGGGTAGAGTTAAGTATATTGCCAATAGTGGCACTACTGGTGATCCACATGGCTTCATTGTGGGAGGAAATGTGCTAAAAACATTCCTATCTCTTATCTTTCCCCCCTATTTCTCTTTCTTTCTCTCCCTCCATCCCGCCTTCTTTCATCAATAAAAAATGAGGATTACACATATCTTCCCCTCACAGTTCTCTTCTCTCCCTCATTTTTCATTTTTTTTTTTTTTTTGACAAGATTTGCGCAGGGCAAACTGTTGAGCATCTCTCTCTCTCTCACACACACACACACACACACACACACACACACACACACACACACACACAGAATTATATTCATAAAGACATGAAATGGTATGAAAACAGAATCACAAAGTTCCTCCGAAAAGACTGACAGATACATTCATAGCCCCTCTCAGTGGCACTCAAGAAGACCACAGCACACATGCTCACACACACCACGCACACTCTTGATGATGTCTTGATGTTTTTGTTTGATGACCGAGCATCACTGTAGTGTGCTGGAGAGAGCTTGAGTGTTCCTCGTCTCTACAGATCCCATTTCCCATTAACTGCATGGTGCTATACTCGCATGTCATCAGTGCGTCAGTCTTGCTAATATCTCCCACTTTAACTGAGGGCTTAGCGAATCGTTTCCTGAAAGTGTGCTCTATCCCTAGGCCCAGGAATTAAACTTCTCTCCTGTGTAGTGGCATTAAAGTGTGGAATTGAACAGAGACAGTAAGCCTCTAGATATAAACCCATATTATGGTCTGTGGCACAGTGAAAGCTCACATGCAGGATGATGCAGGTTCAAGTTAATTAAGCCTCAAACCACATGAATATGATGCTGGTAGCACAATGGGTAGTATGTTTTGCTGTCGAATTCTGTTCTTAGCGGGTAGCACAAATCGCCAGAACGGCAGTTCAGTCCCAAGTAGGACTATCTTGAACAACAGAGTTACTGAGATCACAATCCTGCTCTATCACTACAGTGTGTAACCTATTGTTGCCTCAGGGAACTATACGTTCAATGAATTTACCATAAGTTAATTGGATAAAAAGTGTCTGCTAAATGGCAGATAACAGTGCAGTGACCACAGATTTAAACCTCTAGTTAGCATGACGAAAGACAGAGTGATGTACTACCCGGATACACCTACCTCTTTAGCAATGATTGATGGTGATAGGGGCAATTCTCTACACATCACAGCTCTCTCAGCCACACTGGCCCGGCCCCTCCTCTTAGCAGCATAAGCAGCGGTTCAGACACATTAGTACTCAGCCTAATTGACTCTCTGAGATTATTGTTTCCTCACAAACTTTATGGAATGAGTTATGATCAGGTCTCCAGACCTGAGGACAGGGCTTGATTAATCCTTGACACTCATTCATTTAGATGTATGTTTTCATCACTGCACCTCGCCAAGCAGTCAAGTTCCACTCTGTTCGCCAGTGATAAATCAACACTCCCCCGCCACCGTGCTGAAAACACAGTGCCAGGATCATCTCTCTCCTGCCCAGATATATCCATAGCCCCTTCACTCCAACATCTTTCATTTACTTCCACCTGTTGAATTATTTCATTACTTGTGATCTGTCTAAAAGCAGGTTCATTTGTTTAATTGAAACTGATCAAGAGAGTGTCACGAGGTTGAGTGACCAGAGGCCCATTAACTGTTGATTAGCTACATTTGAGTTTAGTTTATCCCTTGCCAGACAGCCATTTTGGCAAGTGGGGCATACATAACATGACCATAATAAAAAGGTTGTGGCTCATAAAGCCCTGTTCACACCGCCAGCTATACAGAGCGACAAAGCGACACGATCCCATTCATTTCAATGGAGCGCTGTCGACTTCCGGCGACACGAGCAACATTGACCGTTGGCGACAGAATGTGGGCGTGTCAAGCGACAAGAGACAAAAGTTGAGAAATTGCAATTTTATGCAAATGCGAAGCGATTTTCACGAGCGACAACCAATAGGAGCTCACTTCACTGTCTCGCGTGCAAGCAAGACAGAAGAGTTCGAGGACGATTTCACTGTGTTATATGATTTGACTGTAACCACATACCTGGATATAATAAAATGATGCATGGAAAAGAAACTGTCGACAGTCTCAGTGAGTTTAATTCATACATTTATAGTTCGAGTGTTGTAATTTTATGACGCAAGTTTAGTACTGATGCAGTTCATTTCACAGTTTCCCCTGCATTATGTTGACTAATAGGGACAAGAAAATGTATTATTTGTCAAATTCAAATGACGTTTTAGTAATTTATGACAGTATGAGTGAGTTTAATTTGTTGATTGATCAATCATTAATCTAGTAAATTATTTGATCCACTGAACACTGCTGTGGTAATATAAAAACACTCTCCCAACAGCATACTGTTTCTTTTGAGCCTAATTTCTAGTCAAATTAAAATTATATAGTTGTATATATCACTTGTGATGGTATTTTGTATAGATATGGCCAGAGGTGCAGTCTACCAATAACATTAGAGCGACAACACTACAAACGCCCACAAGCGACTTCACAGTACAGAGACTATTGACATACAGCGACAAAGTCGCTGGCAGTGTGAACGGGGCTTAAGTCATTCTGAATAGACACATAAAACATATATTTAGAAAGCCAACCCTTGAGAGTTTACAGTTCAAGACTCAGAATTAATCAGATTGTTATTAATATTGAGATATATAAGCTTAAGCATAAAAACTAAAACAAAAAATATTAAGAATACATTTATTAAATAAATAAAAATATTATGTGAATGTATTATAAAAACGCATATGATCTTATAATAGGCTTCGTAAAACACATCATTTTAGAGATATCATCCTAAGATTTGAAATGAAGCATCACCGCACTTGTGGCTTCACTTTTATGGTTATTTCCATAAAACTATTACCAGGCTCATTGGGGGAAACACATATTTGTGTAGCCCACGGGGCCAGTTGTGTTTCAGTGCATCTGTACCGAGGGTCCCCCCGGTCAGAGAATAGTACAGCTGGCAATGGGTCGACTCTGAAGTCACAAAAATGTCTACCTGAGCGGTAGTCCAAAGCGGTCCCATATAAGCTGAAAAGTCTGGGGGTGAAGTCACCACTCTTCTCTGGACATATGCTGTCATGAGAACTTGTCGGCTGCACAGAATGTGAACTGCACAAAGCGACCTGAGTCACTTCTGACTCCACAAGAGGAGATGGCGGGCGAGTTGTGACATACGACGGGAGCATAGATCACCCTGGCGGTGGATGTACGCAATGGTTGAAGTGTTGCCCGTGTGGACCAGTACATGCTTGCCTCGCAGGAACGGTAGGAACCAGCGCAGAGCAAGGTGTAGTGCAAGCAGCTCTAAGCAATTGATATGCCAATGCAGGTGGGGTCCCGTCCAAGGACCCGAAGCTGCTTACCCCTTCGCAAACAGCATCCCAGCCCGTGCTGGAGGCATCTGTTGAGACAACAACATGGAACAGCACTTGTAGGGGAATGCCTGCCCATAGAAAAGCAAGGTCTGACCACGGGCTGAAAATTCGGCAAGGTGAGAGAGCACCATGTCACTCTGTTTGCATAACTGATCTTCCAAATGGGCCAGTATGAGCCAGTCGTTGAGATATTTGAGGATGCAAATGCCCACTTCCTTCAGTGGAAGGGCAGCCTTCATTATCTTCAAAAAGACGAGGGGGGACAGGGACAGGCACAGGCCAAAGGGGAGGACCTTGTACTGAAAAGGGTTGAGAGAAACAAGGCATTGTGTCACTGACTGTCAACCCACACTTTCTGTAACCCACAGATTGAGGAATTTACTTTTTTGTTGAGGATTTGGGTGCCCATGGTTGTGAAACCAACGGAGGAACAAAAACAAAAGGAAACCAATGATTTTCCGCCCGGCCCTTCACCGGGGAAAGGAGCAATGCCTTCACCATCTCCTGCAAAGCATCTCCTCCTCTCTCTGGGTTGCCCATCTCAGGGACACTTCGCCTGCCACCTTCCGCTCCACCTTCCTGCGGAGAGCTCAACGTTGTGGCATGGGTGAAGGCTGCTGATGTGGCTGCGATAGAGATGATGTAGAGACGAGCTGGGGGAGGGATCGCCTCAGACAGGCGGGTGTTGGCAGCAGCATCTCATCTGGGCAGGATGTACTTGATCGCCTCTGTCTGCTGTTGCACTGCTGAGAACTACTGGGCGAATTTCTCGACAGTGTTGCAGAATAGGCCTGCCTGGGAGACGGGGGAATCGAGAAAGCGAAATTTGTCGGCATCCCTTATCTTTGCCAGGTTCAACCATAGGTTAAACAGGGACCATGCAAATGAAGACTTCAAGCGTTGTAAAGACATATGTTTCATGTCACAGTGACAAGTATTCGCTGAGTTACAGATCATTTTCTGTCAGGTTTCAGAATGAACTTCACATTGAGAGAGACGGGAGAACACACATCATGTTTATTTTCTTTATTTTACGAAAAACACAAGTTTTTTTCATTATTAGTGTACACAAATAAAAGAAGACATTTAACAGTTTTGAATGATGTATAACACTTGCCTGTATGACAAAAATAGATGGAGTTATTTGAGTCTATTTTGCACTGATAAGAAAAAAAGCAAGACAATCGTGCCGGCGCGATAGCCGACCTCAGGGGGTTAACCTCCCTGCTCTGTCACAAGCCCAAGTCTCTGTCCTGGGATCCATCTTCCACCGAAGCTTTCCACCAGCTGAAAGAAGCCTTCTGTACTGCTCCTATCCTTGCCCATCCAAACCGAAAGTAGACGCTTCTGTAACCTGAACCCGCACCAAATGACAAGTTCACTACATCAAATTTACTAATGGACCAGTGGCTCAGAAGATTTAGATTCGCTCGAGGAGAGAGATGATGCAGCAGCAGTGAACACTCAGACCAACAGGTAAGTTAACAAATTGTAATTTTATGTAGACCAATATAACAAAGAGATTTAATGTATGAAAATTTGAATGAATTCAGAATTATTAATTTTATCCCTTCCTCTTCTTTAGAATTAATTCTTTGTTCAAATTCTTAGTTTCACAAACCACTAATAAGAACAATTAGTGAAATCAATTTCTAGTTAACCCTCTAATTCACTTTTCTTTTCTTCACTGTAAATCTTCACCATAGGATTTCACCCAGATTCAAATGAAATAAAATAAACAGAACAACCAATACACAATTGCGCTCACTTCACTTAAAACACTTAAAATTATCCAGAATCAAATTTCTCTGCAATGAACCCAATCAGTTCACTAATTCAGTTTAACAGTTCAAACAGTTCAGACAGTCCATGAACTGTTCAGTTCAGTTCTGGAATCATCTTCCTGATGAAACGATTAGAAAATGCACAGTTCTGTCCTACCATTCAAAGGTGAACAAATCAGTTTTGGTTTCTCTTTTCACAGGAAAACAAGATTTCGTTCTTGGGTGGCTCGCCAGTCCTACTCCACTTTAAGACATCCAAAGAGGAGTTGAGACGGTTCACATTCCAGGATTGATTCGCAGTTCACTCGAATACAACAGGATGGATCGCACTCAGACGGATGTTCCAGCATTCACATGGAAATAAAACACATCAAAGAAAAAAAAAAACCTGAGCATGAGCAACACTATGAGCATAATCAGATCTCTTACTACATTTAACCATCACTTAACTCTATGTTATCATCATATGACTGATTTATAGACAAATTAAACAACTCTTACATCAGTTTTCGCTGGATTTAGAGCTTAAAGTTTCCCGGAGCAGCAACAACCATCTGCTCTCATCAGATTCACAGAGGAAAATAAAAATCTAGTACGCACTACTTCCCAAAGTCCCGCGATAGCGGAAGCTCACATGACGTCACTCAAAGCGCGATCTAATTGGAGGCCTTCCAACTGAAGGTAATACTTATTGAACAATTTTATAATATTATGGGTAACCTGGGTTACACTTTCCACCTCTAAATTCAGGCACGTCCTCGGGCCTGCTGGAGGTTGACATGCCACCACAGTGGGGAAATCTTCAGACATATTCAGGGACTGATAACTGATGGACGTGGATTCCTCCAAGGAAGTGGTAAATGCAGAACTCAACCCATGCAATGATGACTGAATAACTAGGGTCAAGGGATTTCCTAACTTATGATACTGCAGCTTGTTAGGGGGCCCATAATGCCTTTTCGAACGTCTAGGGTCAGTTGCTCCTAAGTTCTCATCTGGCTCAGGGTAGTCACTCGCAACATCTTGAACAGATGAACTCATGTCGTTGAGCTGTGTTCCTTCAGTTACAGTGTCCAATAGATCTGAAGACTCCAACATATTCTCACTAATGGGTGGTAACACCTCTGGGACTTCGATTTCCTTAGCACTTTCCTTCCTGCAAGTCAGTCTCCACTTCAACCGTGTCTTCTTCTTGAACAGCGTCAGCCTCAACAGGATTGATTTCAGGTAAGTGATCTCCCACTTCATCATTTGGCTGAATATCTGTGGTGTTTCCTTTTAATCTGATGTCAGGTAAGGTCTCTTTTTACGGGTAAGTTTCATTCACAGGCTCCACCATGGGAGAATGTGACTCATGAGAATCCATTCCAGGTAAGTTCTCTACAAGCTTAGGATGTTCTGGAGGAGGTGTAATGATCTTTATACTGAACTCCAATTGACACCTTGAATTTCCAACATAATTAGAGTCATCTTCTGATCCTGACTGACTACTCTGATGCTCTTGATGAACTGCTTCATTTACAGAGTGGGATCTGGTTCTAGGCTTGCGACGAGGTTTCAAATTAGTTTCTTCCAGTTCATTCTCAGGTAAGAATCCACAAGGCAATAACAGATCGTGCGGGTTGGTCCATCTTTCCCTTCTGGACAAACTGTATAAACTGGCATGTCTCCTGCTTTCCGGACTACCACGTAGATTTCAGATGCCCATCTGTCTGACAGCTTGTGTTTCCCTCTCAATTTTACATTTCGCACAAGGACTCGATCACCTGGTTCAAGTGTAGAAGCAACTACATTTCGGTCAAAGCGCCTTTTGTTCTTATCGGCCACTTTGGATGCATTGTGAGAAGCAATTCTGTAGCTTTCCTCTAATCGACTCCTCAGAGCTTTCACATATTGTGAATGAGAGTGTAAATGGGAGTTTGTTTGAAGCCCAAAAGCAAGGTCGGCAATTGGCAATCGAGGCTGCATCCCAAACATTAACTCATATGGTGAGTATCCAGTTACATCGCTCCTGGTACAGTTGAATGCATGCACCAATGGTCTGACATGATCTTTCCAATGAGCTTTGCTTTCGTTTTCCAGAGTGCCCAACATCTGCAAGAGAGTTATATTAAAACGCTCCACCAGGTTCCCTCTAGGATGGTACGGGGTGGTTCTCACTTTGCGGATGCCAGCAATTTTACACAGTTCTTTGATAGTATGGGATTTAAAGTCTGGCCCCTGATCACTGAGCAGTTTCTCAGGAAACCCGTAATGAACAAAGAAATTATCCCACAGGCATCTAGCAACTGTCCCATTCTTTGATAGTATGGGATTTAAAGTCTGGCCCCTGATCACTGAGCAGTTTCTCAGGAAACCCGTAATGAACAAAGAAATTATCCCACAGGCATCTAGCAACAGCGTACTTGGTAAAATGGTCCGTTATAACCAAAATATCCTTAGTGTTACTGCTGTCTGGTTCCAGCGACAGAAAATCCATACAAACTAGTTTTCTGTGGAGGTGTTTTCCGACGAACACAGCACTCGCACCCTTTGATCTTTTTGTCAAGGTCGGCTGCCATCTTTGGCCGATAAAACCTGGAGCGTAGAAGATCAAGAGTTCGCTCCAAACCCAGGTGGCCCATGTCATCATGAAGACTGGTAAGTACAAGTTGTCGAAGATCCACAGGTAAAGCCAATTGGTTCAGCACTTTGTCTCCATCCATCCTCTTCTGATATAACAACCCATTCTTCAGCTCAAGCTTGTTCCATTGTCTCATCCACAAGGTTACTTCAGGTGAGTGCAATTTCATGTTTGAAGCCTTGTTGTTAGACTCCAAGTAATCAATTACCTCTTTAATTTCAGGGTCAGCTTGCTGCTTCCTGATCTGATCTTCTTCGGACAGGTAAGGTATCTCTGGGAGACCATGACCATCTTCTTTCTGGATTTCTGGAGATAAGGCCTTTGCATTCATGCTCAGGGATTCTACCAATGTCAGCGTGGAAGACTGAAAATTATGGGACTGATTGACTTGATGTTTCCCACATATAGCCTCCACTACTTCAGGTAAGAATGTCTTAGTGTTGCCTTCAAGACCTTCAAGATGATGTAGAGTAAACTGTCTGATTCGTTCTGGCTCTTTTTTAGATTTCAAATCATTTGATGGTTCACCATGGGAACGACGGGACAATCCATCCGCATCTTGATTTTGTGCTCCAGCTCTGTATTGGATCTTAAAGTTGTACGTTGAGAGACTGGATAACCATCTGTAACTGGTATCATCCAGTTTAGCTGATGTTAGCACATACGTGAGGGGATTACTATCAGTTAACACAGTGAAGTCTGCTCCATACAGATAGTCGTGGAATTTTGTGGTTACTGCCCATTTGAGGGCCAGAAATTCCAATTTTTGGGCAGGATATTTGGCCTCTCATCTTGTTAATCCACGGCTGGCAAAAGCTATCACCCTCATGTGTCCTTGCTGTTCTTGGTACAGAGCTGCCCCTAGACCCGTGGCACAAGCATCTGTATGCAACAGGTAGGGCAGACACGGATTTGCATATCCCACACAGGAGCCAGTGTTAGCCTGTCCACGAGACCTTCAAATGCCTGTTGACATTCAGTTGTCCATCTGTCACCCAGAGAGTCTTTTGGATTGAAGTAAGTATGATCTTTATCTTTCTTTTTCCCCTTTCGCACCGGAGGATAGCCAGCTGTAAGGTTGTTAAGCAGCTTTGCAATCTTGGAGAAATCTTTGACAAACCTCCGGTAATATCCGGTAAATCCTTAGAAGGATTTTAGTTCTCGAAGGTTCTGGGGCCTTGGCCAGGTTTTAATAGCCTCAATCTTTGATGGATCAGTTTCGACACCATTCTGATAAACAATGTGGCCCAAATAGTGCACGGATGTCTGGAAGAATTTGCATTTCTCGGGTGCGAGCTTCAATCCGTACTCTGTCAGGCGATTCAAGACTTGTGTCAGTCGACGTTCATGCTCCTCAAGGGTTTCCGAGAAAATGATAAGATCGTCAATGAAAACTAAGACTTCTTGTCTGTTCAAGTCACCCATACAATGCTTGATTAGCCGCTGAAATGTGCTGGGTGCGTTTGTGATCCCTTGCGGCATATGGTTGAACTCCCAGAACCCAAGAGGACATACAAACGCGGTCTTCTGCTTGTCTGCTTCATCCATTTCAATCTGGTAGTACCCAGACTTAAGATCGAGAACAGAGAACCACTTGGAACCGGTTAGCATGGTGAACACTTCCTCCAGGTTTGGGAGGGTGTATGCATCTCGTATGGTTTGAGCGTTTAACTTCCTAAAATCAATACATAGCCGCACTGAGTTGTCTTTTTTTCGGACGACTACTATGGGGGATGCAAATGGGGACTCAGACTCTCGTATAATACCTGCTGCTAACAACTCCTGTAGATGTTTCCTGACAGCTTCAATGTATTGTGGGTGAATGGGATGAGCTCTATGTTTGAAAGGAGTTTCGTCACTCAATTTAATCGGTGCTTCACTTTATCAGTGTGCCCATAATCCATGTCTTTCAAAGCAAACACTTCAGGCATAGAGTTCAGCAAGGTGGATATCCGTTCTTTCCATTTGGGGGGCAATGGAGAGTTTCCAAAATCGCAAGTTATCTGAGAACTTCCAGGCCTTCCTCTCGTTTCACCATTGTCACTGGTTAACGGTTTGTTCACCACTTGCTGGACAGCATGCATTTCCGCAATTACTGACCTGGAAGGGAATACTATGTCAGTCTGGACTAATAAACCACCAGGCAGCGACGGTATTGTGGGAGGACTTAGAACAGTCAGTTTCTCTGATGGAAGATAACTCGGGTATACCACTCCATCAAGAACAGCAGTGCTTCCTGATGACACAGTTTCAGGGACCGTCCCTTTCAACGTGACACATCCCAGGGTTTCGGTACATGACTGTTGATGCCTCATATCAAGTGTCTTCAATACAGCTGCATACCCGTTGGAAGTTACATTGGGGCTGACATTCTCTTCCTGCACGTAACTGGAGTAAAGTGCATAC
This sequence comes from Meda fulgida, assembly GCA_030578275.1. Lineage (NCBI taxonomy): Eukaryota > Metazoa > Chordata > Actinopteri > Cypriniformes > Leuciscidae > Meda > Meda fulgida. Next base: position 35,219,352 of record CM060622.1, read on the forward strand.
AAAGTGTTTGTACCGACGAGAACTTGTGGTACGTTCACCAAATCCGGAACCACCAGAGCTAGCGTGGTAACCTCGGCGTCTGTTCCTAGGAACTCTCTGGGAAACATTAAAGTTAACTCCACATACCCAAGGTACGGCACTGATTGCCCATTGGCTCCCTCCACTTCCAGCAAAGATTCCAGAGGTTTCAAGGGTGATGCGGCAAGTTATTCTTGGTTCTTTAACCCTCTAAGGACCAAAAACGCGCCGGCGCGTTTTGGCAGATTTTTTTTCACATAGCAGAAAAATAGACTTAAAGTACTACCATAATTTCTGGTCATACAGAGTCAAAAAAAACTGTTAAATGTGTACATACAATCGAAATAAAATAGTGTGCTTTTGTAAAATAAAGAAACAAACAGGGTGTGCGTTCTGCCTCTCTGTCTCCGTGAACTTTTTTTCTGGAGCACGTCTCTCCAGTAAACTTAAACAAAACTCAGCAAATACTATTCACCCAGCCATGAGCAATATATCTTTTAAATCATTTAAGTTTGTACTTTTAAATGATCTGATTCAAAACTAAAATAAATATTCTCTGTTTATGTAAACGTATAAAAAGAGAGAGGTGTCAGCCGTTCTCATTATCGTTCTCGCATCTCGCATCTCATTATTCCGCTAATGTGACACGCCCACGGAGAGCGTGCACTATTCAAACGCAAATTATCTGAAGCAACACATTGAGAATGTAAACGCCCACATATACTCTGTGAACACACTATATTTAGTCAGATTATTGTACTGTCGTCTTGCACGGCTGTGAGGAATAATCCTGGGACATTTACCTACCTCAGAACAAGTGCTGGTTTATTTTCACTTCGAGGAGGAGCAACAGATCCAGCTGAGAAGTGTGTAAGTGTTTTATTCTTGTGCTTTGTTCTAATCGCGATATAGAATAACGTTAGTGTCTGTAAACGCAAAAATAGCATACTGTTTAAATTTGAATCATGTTTCTGTGTGTGTGTGTGTGTGTGTGTGTGTGTGTGTGTGTGTGTGTGTGTGTGTGTGTACAACTGTCACAAATACTTCCTTGGCTAGTGGAGACAGGAATACTCTCACCAAGGCAAAAAGCTTATATCAATAGGCAGGGGATGAATGAACATGTCTTCTGTCTTAAAACGGGAATAGATGACTTCAAACACTCGTCTACCAAGTTCTTCACCGTATTTTTGGATTTTCGTGATGCATTTGGTACATTACCCCATGATATCATGTTTTACGCACTGGACGAAATAGGACTACCACAGCTTTATGCAGACGTAATTAAAGATGTTTATAATAACTCTTACATCCAAGTAATATGTGGAAGCGCCCTAACTGTTCCCATACCACTTAAAATCGGCATCAAAACTGGGTGCCCATGGAGCGCCATAAATTTCATTCCGGCGATTAACTCCTGGATGAAGTGGCTGTGTCAGTGCGCACCTGCAGGTGTGCGATCTCCAAACCCAGTGCAAGGCTATGCGGACGATGTGGAAATCTCTTCAAGAGATGAAAGTGTAATTTCCAACATGCTTCTCCCCACAGATGATTTCATAAGGTGGTCAGGTTTAGACATCAAACATACAAAATGTGCTGCATTCTATGAAAGACGCAGTGGAGGAAACAGATGGTATAAAGCAAAGTCTGACAAACCCCCTGCCTTCTCATTAATGCAGAAACCCATCCGACTGTATGAATGCCATGAAACATATCTGTATCTGGGCCATAAATTTAACATCGGTGGCGATTGGGAGGAACAGATCACAGAGCTGTGTCACGAGTACATTCGAAGACTTGGGTTGATTGATGCTGCCCCACTCCCCATAATGAAGAAAGCTGCGGCTAAAATCCAACACCTTTTCCCAAACGTACATATTCCACAATGCACATTGTGAGCGATGAACGACGAAACGGTAATGCTGGTGAGGAAATGGTTCTGTCTTAATAGCCGTACTACTCGGGACATTATCTTCCAGCCGCGTAGAGACGGAGGTCTCGGCGCCCCAAACATCGAATGGCTCTACACCACTTCTAGAACAGGACATCTTCTAAACATGCTCAACAATGACGATACAACTGTTAGAGAACTAGAACGCGAATCGCTGTTTTTACATCTACAATGTCGCAAAATACCTGCTGCCTCCACTAATGAGTCCCAGTTTCTTGGTTTTAAATTAAAGCAGAACGGAAAGTTAGACATCAGAGCAGCCGGATTTGGAGTGCGCTCCGATTGGCTGGATTTAAACGATCTCTGCTGCCGTACAGGGATACAGCTGTCCTGGCTGGGTCCCGACGGAGAAGTAGTTGCTCTCGACGATAATATAATCACCGATCCGCTGGTTTCCACCTTGGCGATCCTCAATAATGACAGTACACCTCACCATTAAACATGCAAGAGCTTCAATTCTCCATCTTAGACAGACCCAGAACGGACAGCGCTGGACGGGTCTCAGACTACAAGGAAAACTTGCACTACTTCAATTTTCTGACCATTCAGTGTCTCATTCTGTACTGGTAAACCCCGCAATCTCAGATGACATTAAAATATTCATGATTAAAGCAAGATTACAGTGTCTCCCAACGAGGTACAATTTGGCAATATGGTATCCATCAAAGCATGAACCCTACTGTATATTACATCCAACTCAGCAGGAGAATGAAACGGTTGCTCACATATTAAATGGATGCTACAATTATAAAGGACTTTATGTGGCCAGACATGACCGTTTGGTTGATCTGGTTGCAAAAGACTTGCAAAAGGGAATCTGTGGACATGATAGTAAGATTTACAAGCATAGCACTGTACAGTTTAACTGGTTTCATCATAATATATCTGACAGTGAGTATTTTAAAAACATTCCAAATACTCCTGACATTGTAATTGTAAATGAGGTTATGAAATCTGTGTGTATGTTTGAGGTGGCCTGCTGTTTTGACCTGTTTATGGATACGTGTTACTACTCCAAACTATTGAAATATCAACCACTTGTAGATCTCATTTATCAACTTGGTTACAACTGTAAATGAATAATTCTGGTGTTTGGAAGTTTAGGCCATGTCCATAAGAGCGTGGTCCGGGGGAGGCAAAAAGGCTTGCAAAATTCTGCTCTGTTTCAGCCACTATAGGGAGCATGCATATATGGAGACGGAGATGTTTTGTTTATCCTTAGTATGTTGAGTATTATAAAGGTCAGGACCTGTACAAGTATGTGAGCCATGAATCATAGATCTGTCACTTTGTCAAAGACCCTTCCCAGAGTATTTGGGTCTTGTTTTCTTTGTAATGTCTTTCAGATCCAAATAAAAGTATTAAAATGTGTGTGTGTTGTAATGTCTTTCAGATCCAAATAAAAGTATTAAAATGTGTGTGTGTGTGTGTGTGTGTGTGTGTGTGTGTGTGTGTGTGTGTGTGTGTGTGTGTGTGTGTGTGTGTGTGTGTGTGTGTGTGTGTGTGTGTGTGTGTGTGTGTGTGTGTGTGTGAGAAAGAATGAATGAATGAATGAACGCACAGATAATAAAAGATGTATTGGCCTACTAAGACATTTATGGAAAAAGACAATTTTCTTTTCAATATGTTTCCAACTCTAACTTTGAACCAATTCTGTAGAATGGCCCATATAACCTATTTGAACAGGATTTGTTTCCAGGTATGACTAAAAATGTGCTTTTGACTTTCATTTATATTTAGATTATATATATATGTGTGTGTGTGTGTGTGTGTGTGTGTGTGTGTGTGTGTGTGTGTGTGTGTGTGTGTGTGTGTGTGTGTGTGTGTGTGTGTGTGTGTGTGTGTGTGTGTGTGTGTGTGTGTGTGTGTGTGTTGTTCTTGCATTCTTTGGGGTCCTTGCATTCCATACCTGAATGAAAGGCTCATTACTATGCAGTCATTACTATGCAGGTTATCCACAAGGGGGTTGGGCCGTTGATGCCCATTAGCATTTTGCCTTCGCAAACAAAAAAATATTTTTCAGAATTTTAATCAATCTATTGTGTTATGTGAATGATTAGGAAGGGTGATTTTCATATCATTTTGAAGCAAAAACTCTAGGTGACAACTTCCATTAGTCAAAAGTCTTGTGGACACATATTTAGTATGTGTTTTGTGGCCTTATTTCAGAAACTTTAATTTTTAGTTTTTTTTAATAACCATGCATAAACAATATTCTCTCAAAAATACAAACATGTACATGCATGTTGCTCACATATTATGGTAGCCCCGTTTGTGCTATATAGAGTGAATGTACACCTTTGCCATTAACATGTTTATAAATAACTGAAAAACGCACAAATGTCAGTGCATGTCAAAACATCCCAAGGGCCCCAAAAACACCTTGGTCCCCAGAGGGTTAAGTCCCACTGAACTTGTTTGTCTCTCAACTGGCGCTTCTTCTCATCCACCTTAGATGGGTTCGGATCATTTTCACAATTGATGGCGAGGTGTCCATCCTCCCCACATCTGAAGCAGTATCCAGGACGAGGACGAGTAACTGTCACTGAACCGCTTCTGAATTGGTTGTTCTCACCTCTCCCGGTTTTCCTATACTGAAACCTTGCTGTCATCCCTGACCGATGTTGTGGTGTTTCAGGAGTTGACAACTGAGCCTTTAACTCTGCCACTTGCTTCCTCAGTCCTGCTATTTCCTTAGCTGCTGGGGTTTCTTTCGTCACTTTACCAGAGATGGATGTTCTCATAGCCTCTACTTCTGTTTGCAGTTCTATTAGTTCTTTCTTCAGCTGGATCAATTCAGGATTTTTGGAATTTGGATTTCTGGTAATTGGAGGTTTGCATAGCAGCAGCCTGAGCATTGGCTTCAGACATCTGAGACTGCATAGTGTCCATTCCTTGAACTGTTTCACCAACTGCATGAGGAGTACGGGAGTAAGTTGAAATTTGATGAGTGGCAGTTCTCATTTTGGGGGCATTACCAGGTTTGTTAAATCCGAAATAGTTCCTCATTCAGTCTTCCTTTGAGGCTTGCCGGTCTTCTTCCGTGCGAATTTGTACTACCATTTCTGCGAAAGAAGGTGGGTTTATCTTTTTCTTCTCTAGCTGTAAACTGGAGATTAACTCGTTATCCCAGCATCCACGGCAGAATTGTTTTATCAGACAGCGGTTTTGCTCACTCTGCGCAATGCCGCCTCTCCTTACAGTGGTGCTCAACATAACCTGCAACCGATGCAAATAACTGGAAGGCTTTTCCCCTTGATTCTGTAGCATGGTCACGAATTTTGCTAACAGCTCATCGCCATCCTCCACAGATTCGTAAACAGACTCTAGTAACTCCAAGTAAACTGAAGGTAAAGACTGGGGACTCACCTGTTTAATGACATCAGCTGCACGAGGAAGCAGACTATCCAGTATCTTCCTCGTGAGAGATGAATCCGAAATGGAGGGATCGTCTATAAGGAATTGAACATTTGCCCGCCACGTGTCGATATCTGGTTCGTTTGCTGGCCTTGGAACTTTCCCAGAGAACGACCTTAGACGGAAAAAGGCAGGTTGCAATGTAGCAGTGTCGTTAGTTCTGACAATGTGTTCAACTACCAACTTTTGCACGCTGGGCGGATTAGTCATGTCCATGGTAAGTACTGCAGGAGGTAAAACTGTAGGAGCAGGATAGCTAGTTCTATGGCTGGATCTTTCCTTGGACAGGTTTTGTGATGTTTCAGATTCATTTGAGGGAGGGGCTACTTGTTGGGTTGTCACTTTCTGTAATTTGGCTGAGGACGACTGTCCATCCAGTGAACTGGTGGTGCTACTGTCACGAGTTTGGGAGTCTGCAACATGTGGATGCTCCACTCTTTCATCTGAAGCAGATATGGGCGCAGCAACTGAACAGCCAGCTTTAATTCTCTGTAACTCCTGGAGCACCTCTTCAATTGATTTCCCACTAGCGCTAGCAATAGTTTGTAGCTCTTCCAAATACAGCTTAGTGGCACTGTCACTGGCTACATGGGGGTACACACAGCCTAAGGCACGCACTAAGTAAGTGGTATCAGGGTTGGATGTGCTGACAATTGTTACAGGCAGTAGGGGCATTAGCGTTTTCATAGCAGAACTATAAGTGAATTCCATAATGGTATGCTGATGGAATTCGGAGTTTGGGTCGTCGATAAGATGATTGTGACTAATGCTACCATATCTCAACAACCATGTTTCTAAGTCCTGATCTGTTTCAGTAAATGTTAAATCGCTGACTATCACGGCGTTTGAAACATCTACGTTCTCTCTCTTTACAATATCCATGTCGTCAAAGTTCTAGTACAATGTAAGTGTGAAATATATACGTATAATTATATTGTCTCTTTCCGTTTTTTTTTTTCAGTTTGGACTCAAAACCGAATCACTATTGCTGCAAACAATCTTCTTTTTCTGGCTGGCTCGCCAAATTATGTAACCTGAACCCGCACCCAATGACAAGTTCACTACATCAAACTCACTAATGGACCAGTGGCTCAGAAGATTTAGATTTGCTCGAGGAGAGAGATGATGCAGCAGGAGTGAACACTCAGACCAACAGGTAAGTTGACAAATTGTGATTTTATGTAGACCAATATAACAAAGAGATTTAATGCATGGAAATTTAAATGAATCCAGAATTATTCATTTTATCTCTTTTATCTCTATCTCTTTATCTCTTTATCTTAAGATTTCGTTCTTGGTTGGCTCGCCAGTCCAACTCCACTGTTAGACATCCATGTCATGATTCTGCCATCATGTCCGTGATTCTCTTAGTATTGCGGCAGGATCATGACAGACCCATGTTCTGTGTGCAAGCACATGGCCTTGTGTTTTGGTCATGTGCTTGTGTTGTCTCGTCTCTTAAACCCGCCCCCTTGTTATCCTGATTCAGTCATTATTGCTTTACCCGTGTCACCTGTCATGTCTTGATTAGTTTACTTATTTAATCCCCTTGTGTTTGCTGTCTTGTGTCGGTTCATTGCAAAATGTTACCTGTGAGTGTTTTGTGGAAAGTCTAGTCAGTGAAAGTTGTTATTAGTATTATACAGATTGTTGTTAGTATTATACAGAGTGTTGTTAGTATTATACAGAGTGTTGTTAGTATTATACAGAGTGTTGTTAGTATTATACAGAGTGTTGTTAGTATTATACAGAGTGTTGTTAGTATTATACAGAGTGTTGTTAGTATTATACAGAGTGTTGTTAGTATTATACAGAGTGTTGTTAGTATTATACAGAGTGTTGTTTGTTACTTGTTCAGTCATTATCTTATCTTGTCTAGTCTTGTCAGTCTTATATCCCTTGTTTCGTCTGTTTTGCCCCCTCATGGGTTTTGTTTTCCTGTTTTGTCCCAATAAACCCTGAGTTCATTGTACACCGTCTGCGTTTGGGTTCATCTCCGTGCACAGCCGTGACAATCCAAGTCAAGTAAAGTATATTTATATAGCGCTTTTCACAATATAAATTGTATCAAAGCAGCTTCACAGTATCAATCAAATAACATAATGTTTGTTTCTTAGTGGAAAAAAAAACATCCACGATTGGTACGGCTGATCAATGGTATTAATGCTTGGTTAATTAATTTGAATATCCCCAACTGAGCAAGCCAAAGGCAACAGTGGCAAGGAACCAAAAAACTCCATCAAGTGACCTACTGGTGTCCAAAACTCCATCAGGTGACTTAATGGAGAGGAAAAAAAAACTTGGGAGAAGCCAGGCTCAGTCGGGGGCCAGTTCTCCTCTTGCGTTTATGAACTAGAGGTTGGATTTACAGTAAATATAATTTGATACAGAATTTTGTTTTATTTTATCACTTCGGGGTGGGTATGCGAACCGTAATCACAACGTTTTATCTGTAGAGTGGGAAAGGGATCATCCATAGGGAGAGGCTAGTTGGCACTTCAGCACTGCATTGTCATCGGGTCCAGGCAAAGCTCCTAGTCAGATCTGGATACGACCTAGAACCGGCAGGCTGCGGGAAAACCTCGGGATAAACAAAGACACTATAATTAGCGTAGATGCCATTCTTCTTATGATGTACTGTAACGAGTACATCCGGATTTAAGGGAAGTGTTCCCAGTTCCGGCTGACCTAATCTATGCAGCCTAACATTGAATTATAGAAGTCTATAATGTATTATGTGTATGCTAGATCAAAGAGATGTGTTTTTAGTCTAGCTTTGAACTGACAGAGTGTGTCTGCTTCCATTGGTAGGAAGACTGTTCCAAAGTTTTGGTGCTAAATAGGAAAAGGATCTACCGCCAGCAGTCGATTTTGATATTCTAGGTATTATCAACTGGCCCGAATTTTGAGATCGCAATAGACGTGAAGGAATATGCGTTAAGAGCTCGCTCAAGTACTGCGGAGCTAAACCATTAAGTGCTTTGTAAGTAATCAACAATATTTTAAAATGTATACGATGTTTAATAGGCAGCCAATGCAGTTCAATACATCCAGCCAATACATCCAAAGAGGAGTTGAGACGGTTCACATTCCAGGATTGACTCGCAGTTCACTCAAATACCACAGGATGGATCACACTCAGGCGGATGTTCCAGCATTCACATGGAAATAAAACACATCAAAGAAAAAAAAAAAGAAAAAACCTGGCCTTGAAACACAAGACCAAAATATCAATTAGCAATTCATCAATTTCTCGTTTCATTAAAATTACTTCCAGTTTTACATAACTTCTTGTAAACACATCAACAATGTTCATCTATGAAACACATGGAATATTAGCATTAAGCTTATGCACCATTATTGCGTCATTAACACGAGGTCAGACACACTATGAGCATAATCAGATCTCTTACTACATTTAACCGTCACTTAACTCTATATTATCATCATATGACTGATTTATAGACAAATTAAACAACTCTTACATCAGTTTTCGCTGTATTTAGAGATTAAAGTCTCCCGGAGCAGCAACAACCATCTGCTCTCATCAGATTCACGGAGGAAAATAAAAATCTAGTACGTGCTACTTTCCAAAGTCCCGCGATAGCGGAAGCTCACATGACGTCACTCAAAGCGCGATCTAATTGGAGGCCTTCCAACAGAAGGTAATACTTATTGAACAATTTTATAATATTCATATTCATATTTTTCACTTTTATATCATTAATAAATCCTTTTACAACTTATATGTGCTGTGTCAAAATCTTTCATTTAACTCGAAGTTTATTCTGTCCCTGCCAACACTTATTGGTAGCCTGGGTTACACTTCCACCAATGGAGTAGGAGCGTAATGTCACAGTGGCAGGGAGAGCCCCCGAGACTCCCTCCATGTGTCTTCTTTTCCAAGAAACTGTCCCTGGCAGAGCAGAAATGAAAGCTTTAGCATAAGTTCTGCTGGGAATACTCAATTGTTACGTCACTCATTACCTTTTCATCGATCCAATCGCTTTCTTATACTTGTGGTATAAAATATGGGTACTTACACATGTCTGAGTTTGCAGATGCTGACGCTTTCATTCACCTCCACCCTCCCCACCACCAAGATGGTTCCTTCCCCCCTTCCTCCCCACCACCACCAGGATAGTCCCTTCCCATACCTCACAGGGGGTCAGCTGCGCCCCTGCCTTCGTCTTCAGGCAGGAAATGCAGAGTCCGGACTCCCGGATTGCTGCGCCAAAGAACTTTATCATAATATTGCTTGCCGAGCTGTTAATAAATTGTTAACTGTTACAGTATTATTCTCCCGAGTCTTTCTGGTAGAACTACAATATTGGGAATCATTAACTCTTGGCTATTAAGTTGGACCATTGCAATCTCAGGTATCTTCGGGAAGCTCGCCGACTCAATCCCTGTCAAGCACGCTGGGCCCTCTTGTTCACTCGACTCAATTTCACAGTCAACTACCAATCTGGTGATATAAACCAATGGGCTGACGCTCTCTCTCGTCTTCATTCAACAGAGACATCTGTGAATCTTCCTGACCCCATACTCACTCCAGTTATCATCTTAAGTCTCATCCAATGGTTTTTGGATGATCAAATTGCAAATTGCCCCAGTTTATTTCCTGAGTATAGAAGTATTTCAACTACTGTGAGTTTCCGTGAGCTTATCATCAGGCTACCATCCACAGTCCAATCGGCAGACAGGATGGAAAATCCAAGAGATCGGACACCACCTGCGGTCATACTGCCGAATCCACCAACACAGCTGGACCCGTTATCTTCCATGGGCAGAGTATGCTACTAATTCACTTCGTCAGAACTCTACAGGATTAACATCTTTCCAATGCATACTCCGTTTCCAACAGCCCATTTCTCTGGTCAAGTGAGCCATTGGAAATTCCAGCTGTGAACCACTGGTTCCAGGAGAGCAAGAGGGTCAGGGTATTAGCTCACATCCATCTTCAGGAGCCAGTAAGGAGGCACAAGAGCAAGGCCGAAGCCAGAAGATCTGCTACTCCCGTTTACCGCCCTGGGTAGAAGGTCTGCCTCTCCACCAGGAGCATCTGCTTCTGACTGCCCTGTCCCCACTACATCGGACCATTCACCATTCAGATATAAATAAATTCACTTACCTGATGAATTTACCTCCCTATTACAAAATTGCAACCACCTTCCATGTCTCTCTTTTCTTAAACCTCACAGTGACTCTCTTGTCTCTTCTCCCACAGGGTCTGGTGCAGATGACGTACCTCCTCCCATGGAATCAGACGAGGGGCTCATGTTCATTGTCTGTGACATCTTGGACTCCCAGTGATGGGGTGGTTGTCTCGAATATCGTGTCGACTGGGAGGGATACGGTCCAGATGAAAGACCTTGGGTAAAATCTAAGATGGCATCTTAGATCCCTCATTACTTACAGACTTCCACACCAGTAATCCAAATCATCCAGCACCCAGAGGGAGACACTGTCCCCGTCATCGGCAACTTCTGTCATCAGGAACTGCCCATGGATGGGGGGGTTCTGTCACAACCCTACAGCTGGTAGGGTGTTTTGTCCTAGTTTACCTTCAGTCCATCATCTATCAGTTCATCCCTTTCCCCGATGAGAGATCTGAACTGTGGCCGCAAAAATGTGGCGAGAGATTGTTCATCAGCATTCAGTAAATGAAGTTCAGGAGAAATATGTGGTTCATCTTCTCTAAATACTTAAGTTATAAAATGGTGTTACTCACTGTTTCTATGTGTGTTATGTCTGCTATTCCTCCTCTCATCATTGATTTAAATCACGGGTGGCAGTCCAGTTCCCATGTGCAAAATTACTGTGTGACTATATTTAGAAAATAGGGAAATTTAGAAAACATATAACATGTTTTTGCCACATGTGTTTGTCGTTTATATAGACACACTCTTATTTCCAACAGCATTTTATGTTTCCAGCATTCTAATTGTCATGATGTTTGAAATAACTCAAAGTGGATATGTGATTTGTCAATTGATTTTTTTCCCCTTCCAGGCTATGAATAAAACCTTTTAATTATTAATGTGCTGATGTCAGCAATCCATTTGAATGTTGTATGTGGTGCAGACCTCATTCTCCAGGCTGGTTCTTCCCTTTCCCATCCCTCATTTTTCTTCCATCCTGTGCCATGGTAACAGAGTGATGGAGAGATGGAGTGGGAGAAAACGAATTCAAAATGACAATAACAAATGGACAACAAAAGCCATACTGAGAATAAAAGAGAATTGGAAAGACAGAGAGAATCAGATGGAGAGATGAGGAATGGAGCAAAAGAGAGAGAGAGAGAGAGAGAGAGAGAGAGAGAGAGAGAGAGAGAGAGAGAGAGAGAGAGAGAGAGAGAGAGAGAGAGAGAGAGAAAATGGAACTTGGAGTGCTGTGATGTGGCAGACTGCTTGCAGATATCTCAGCCAATAGAAGCACAGCACCTGAAAAAAAGGGGAGGGGCTTAAGTCCATTCACAAAGTCAGCAGCTCAAATAAAGAAAAAGTAGTAGAGAGCTGTTCTGCATTCTTTCTGTTCCATCCTTTAATACAGCCACACAACAACTTTGATGGCAGCCTGACAAAACATTTATACACATGCAAGGAGATGAATAGAGTCATTTTATATTTTCAATGAGGGAAACATGCTGCAGAACACTATAAATAATATGTGAAGTGATATCACACGTTAAACCAAGAAATATGTTCTTTTCAATATTATGAAATTAACCCTGTCCCTAACCTTAACCCAATGAATCAAAGAGCTGAATTAATAATAATAATAATAATAATAATATATACAGTATATATAAAGCCTATATATATATATTAATTTTTAAATGAAATATTTAGCAGCTACACACAAATATGTGCACACATTTGTGCACTGAAGAGAAATCTTGTGCCCATAGAGACTCAATAATTGACAGCTTGAAGGGGGATAAACTGCAATATTCCCAAATTAGTCGAAAATGTGGTCAAAAATAAATCATTGAGATTGGATTTAGCTATTAGATGTTAGTAACATCAGGTCAGCAAACAGGGGAGGGAGGTGTGTGATTCACGCATTTCTCCAAACTCACTCATTTAAAACTAAAAGCAAAAATACCGATGCCAGCTATTCCCTACTCCCTCTCCTCTGCTTGAAATACACACCATCAAACTATTCCTGGATCTGAGTCACCACCAAATTTATATCCACCTGGGTGAAAATAGATTCTTCAAAAATAGAGTGTGTTTTGCGTAGGTTCATTTTCAACCTCGCTTGGTGCAGACATACTCTCCATCTTTTCCTTTTTTTTGACTTTCCTTTTTTCAGTGCTGCAGGGAGAAGATGTGTCAGATCCTCTTCCTGCCAATGAGATAATCCAACAAAGCTTTGCTCTACTGTCTTTTCATCCTCCCACTAAAAAGATGAATGAACGTGTGTTATTCCTGCTCGTCTCATCCTCCTGTTAACTATATGTTTCCAGAGAAGACTCTTAATCATAATATAACCTGAATCATGCGTGCAACCTTAGTACTGCAGACGCGTGAATTATAATAAATTACGGGTTGTGTGCCATTCTGAACTGAAAGTGCTTTTTAAAAATCTGTAATTTAAGTAAAGTTTGACAAAACAAAGCCTTGCCCAAATATGTACTTACATATAGATAACAGAAGGAAAATTGCCAATTTCACCCACATTAGGCACTGGGCTGCCAGATGTCATGTGAAAAATTTAACACACAGACTTTGGATGCCTAGGTCATTTAATTCCCACCAAGCAGTCACAGACCAATACTGTACCTGAGCTACTGACCACAACGCTGATAATCAGGGGAAGAGAGGGGGGGCAATGCTAAATAATGCTGTGTCTTAAAGAGACAGACTGAAAAGGTGACGTACTAGGTCTGTCAGCGTGGCAGAGCCAGTGACATACGGCTATTGGGGGTTCTCCTGAATAAATAAATATGTGAAACATTGGGGCGCAATGTTGCACTATCAGCTCTCCTTGCAAATTCTTTAGGTAGACTAAGAGAGGAAGGGAGAGAAAGAAAGGATCAGAGTGAAATACAGAAAGATATAACTTCTCACAGTCCTAAAAGCAAACAACAGCTTAATCTACAAGTTCATATGAAGCTCATGGAAAATGTTTGTGTTAATATTTGAAACCTGACTTCTCATGTTACAAGTCACTATTCCATCCACCAAAATTGATGCACATTTGGGATATTGCATAAAAAAACCTATGGATGGAAATGCCAAAATGCTCAAATTCTAGAAATGTGCATTAAATGAGCTAAAATCAATCATACATTTTTTATCTGATAAAAAGACATGCATAAACTATGGTTAAAACACATTTATCGAATAAATCCCTTGATGCGCAACAAAACTCACATGACCCACATGCCTCAACAGTGGATATGATTGGATAATGGACTAAGCAGCTGACCAATTTCATTGCACGTCATCTCAAAGTTGGTTTGATCATTCTGAAATGTCTGTTAAAGTCTGAATGATTTGGTCTCCTCTCATCAGAATGATTTGGTATAATGACCTCCCAGAAGCGTCTCACACGATTGCATTCCCTAACGGCAGGCATCCAAATGCAAAATAACGCATGTTCATTGTGTTTCATATGCACGCTCTGAGATGCAAGTAATTTATGATGTTGGAAAAAATCCACAGAGGCTTCTTCAGTTGCAGCAGCTTATATTTTTATTACAGATATTTTGCACAAATTTCCCAGGAAGGGACGATTTTGTTCTCTTAAACACATGGAAATGCCACTTTATTTGCCAATGTTTTAAACAATATTCAAATTTGTACTGTAATTGAATACAACAACAAATCTAAGAATCATTTAACAACACTTGCAGAAAAACTTGTCTGTGGAATACTTCCTTCATTATTTATCCTTGCATTCTAGGTTTGGACTTGCAGGCGTATCTGGAAAAACATGCTTCAAATATTTCAGATATTCAAGTGCAAGTTTGGTGTCACTGCATACATAACCCAACAGCTGGAATACATAAATTAGTTATAGTGAGGATCATAAAGGCTGTTGGGCCATGTTGGGAATCTGTCAGACACCCAAAAAAAAGATTTTTTTTCTCTCTCTCTTTAAAAATAAGTACGTATTGTGTCCACGTTGTTTTGCAAAACACTTTTGCTGTTATTGAGGTGGAATATGGGTATGGTTAGGGACAGGTTTGGTGGTATGAGTAGATTTAAGGGTGGGTTAAAGTGTAAAGGAAGGCTCAAAAGTGTAATTATAGATGTAATTACAGAAATTAATTACAGCTGTAATAACATGAAGGTATTTTTTTAAATATAAGTATGTATATGTACCTGCAAAATGTAAGTGCATTGTATCAAATTATTAATTTAAATGTTTGTACATATTAGTTAAAGACACCAAATATAAAGTGGGACCATCGTTTTTTTATATATAAATTTGATAAATATATAATATAGATTTCTCTTTTTTCTGTAAATATTCCTGATTATTAATAACATAAATGATGTTAGATGTCACAGTGGAATATCTATAAAGCAGCATTTACATGGAAAGACTTTTGTTTACATATTTTATTATCAACTTTGAGCCAGTGTAGCAGTACTTTTAATAACACCTCAAATCACAATAAATGAAATTCATAATTATCAATGCTATTATGATTATAGCTAGGTTATTTATATGTGATCATGTATAGCATTACTCCATTGCACTCTCCTTCCAGCCATGCACTCACCATCTGACATTAATGGTGGCGGAGGAAAACTCTCCCTGCTAATCATATGCAATTTAACACAGACTTCACAGGAAATACCCCGTAGGTTACCGATTTAGTGAAGCAAATTTGTCTGCTGGGCTCTCATAAACATTCTAATTTGTACCAGTGGTTCTGAGAAAACAAAGAGATGGAGCCATCTTAGACACAGTCCATCAGTTTAATATCGTCAAATAGATGGAACATAAATAAAGAGTTTTTTTTAGTAATACATGCTTTTAAAACAATATTAGATTAATGATACCAGCTCACAAAATGAGGAGAGAGTATTGCCACCCCATTTGAAGTCTTTTTCTAATTTTACATAAACTCTTATCTGCTGTCTGAAGAGAATAAATATACAAGGCAGACAAAAATCAACTTAAAAGGCCACATGGATCCATTGTGCATTGCCTTTGTTGAAAAAGTTTTTGAAGGTAATCAGCTCTATTTTGAGTCCAGGTAATTCAATGAGTTTGCAGGTGCGTTTGCTTTAAAAATAAACACAAACTTTAGATGTTTTCACATCACAAGAGCTTTTCACATCACAAGAGATTTCTGTGGACCACAGAGTGTTTGATGTTAATGACTTCAGGCTCCATGAATTCACAGATAAGCAGATGTTTAACTATGTCCTTTCTCTAATCAAGAATTTTGTCAATAACTCCAATAGTGGAGCATGTAAGACTTCAAATGCGAGGTGTTCATGAGTTTAACTAAGAAAAACACTGAACAAGACTGCTGTGAATAAGACGATGACATGGAGGGGATTGTCTTTCACAGTGAGAAATCATCACCGTGAGCATTGCCAGTTGTCTTGTTGGCCAAAAGCCACCCAGATGCTTCCAGCAGCTTTTGGAAGAATGTGCTGCAGATGTGTGAAATTACAGTGGACGTTTCTAACATTAATTATAAAACTGAAACCTGCCATTCCAAAAAAAAAAAGAAAAGAAAAAAGAAAAGAACATAGTACTAGTAAAATGTGTACTTTGAATATATTATAAAGCTGCATTGACACTAGACTGCTTACCAAAGTTCAGTGTAAGTAAGTATATTTTATTTATAAAGCACATTTAACCATAGCAAAGCTATCCAAAGTGCTGAACAAAGTAATGTAAAATAAATAAATAAAAACACAGAAGCATAAAACCAAACAAAAACAAAACATTGAAACAGGATATCAAGTATCAAACACCAGGCAATAGAGATATGTTTTCAATGTTGATTTGATTTGATTTGATTTAAAAGTACAAATGGAAGGTGCAAGGCGGATGTCCAGAGGCAATTGATTCCATAGACGGGGGGCGGCAACTGAAAAATCCCTTAGTTTTTAAACGGGAGCGGGGAATTGATAATAGAGCCTTGTCTGCAGATCTTAGTCTGGATGGTAGCAGAGGAGTAAGAAGATCAGTAATATAAAATGGAGCATGATTATCAAGAGCTTTAAAAACAAACAACAAGGTTTTAAACTGAATTCTGAAACGGATCGGGAGCCAGTGAAGGGACGCCAAAATTGGGGTGACATGATCAAATTTCTTTGTCCCGGTCAGCAGCCTTGCAGCTGCATTTTGTACCAACTGGAGTCAAGCGAGTGATGACTGAGGAAGACCCAGATACAAAGAATTACAATAATCTAAGTGTGAGGTAATAAAAGCATGAATAACCTTCTCCAAGTCTTGTGTTGACAGAAACTATTTAATATTTGAGATAATCCGCTCAATTTTTAAAAATTGATAAAAACTATTCCTAACAACAGAATTTATTTGTTTAGTTAAGCACAATTCTGAGTCCATGATGACGCCAAGGTTCCTAACCTGGGAGGAAACAGAAGGAAAATAATTGCTTAGCTCCATAGTACTGCTCCTCAATTTTGGGGAACCAAAAACAATTGTTTCCGTTTTGTCCTCATTAATTTGGAGAAAGTTTAGCGCTAACCATTTCTTAATGTCCCCAATACATTCCAACAAAGGTTGAATTGAATCACCAGCTTTCAACGACAGGTACAGCTGTGAATCGTCTGCATAAAAATGAAATGATACATCGTGCTTCTTAATAATATCCCCCAATGGACGCATATACAAATTAAAAAGAAGGGGACCCAAAATAGAGCCCTGCGGAACTCCACTAATAATAGGAGCAGAAGATGATTTACTCATCTCCACTGAAAAAGACCTGTTTTTAAGATAAGATCTAAACCACTGTAAGGCCGTACCCTTGATACCGAAAAAAAAGCTCCAAACGCCAAATAAGAATACTATGGTCTACAGTATCGAAGGCAGCCGTAAGATCAAGTAAGATCAGAACGGCATTTTTAACGCCGTCAACTGCAAGTAGAATATCATTGAACACTTTTAGCAATCCAGACTCTGTGCTATGATGGGCAGCGAAACCAGATTGAAAAGGTTCTAGTAAGTTTGCAGCATTTAAAAACGAGTGCAGTTGAGACAGGACAACTTTTTCTAAAAGTTTTGATAAAAATGATAACTTAGAGACAGGCAGAAAATTATGAAAGCAACCCTCATCCAAACCTGGTTTCTTAAGCAAAGGCTGAACAAGCGCATGCTTGAAACTTTTCGGGACAATCCCAGTGTCCAAAGACGAATTAATCAACGTTTGGACACTGGGGCCAATTATGGGAAAAGCCGCTTTTAAAATATCAGATGGTATTACATCAATTGTGGAGGTAGTTGTTTTCATCTTGTTAACCACTTCACAGAGTTCCATTAAAGAGACATGCGTGAAATTATAAAAGAAAAATGAACTTAACAGCAAATTTGAAGACTGATCTGGAAGCTGTAAAGTGAAAGATGAACTAATAGCTAACACTTTATTAGTAAAACAAACGTTAAAAATGTCTTTCATTTCAGTGAAAGAAAGAAAATCATACTGGTTCCATTTAATCATACATGAAGGGAGATTAAATGATATGTTAAATTAAATTGTTTTATTGTATCAACCATGGATCAACCGACCACATGCTCACAAGAAATTGGTGCAAGTTTTGAAAGTTACGTTAATCTCTGTTAAGCTAACGATAACTCTGTTTAGCAGAGGAATCCCAGATAAGGTTATAAAGATGCTAAATATACCTCCTCGCCATTCTCTCACCCTGAAAGAGGACACGACATCTCAATCAAAAGACACACAGATGAGTAGCTGAACGTGGGAATGGAAGGAACAGAGGCATTCATGAATGCAATCCATTCACAAAGCCGCCTTGAAGGACAAATCAGCAATGAGCATTGGAAGCAAAACTGTGTCTAATCCTTCTTGCTTCACCCCCCCCCCCCCCCCCATCCCCCTCAAATTCACATTCATTATTGATAATCAATGGCAAGCTGGGAGGTCATTGTCTGGGAACCGAGTGTGAATGTGAGCATGCGCATCAGAACAGAAGGGGTGATGAGTTGAAGTTTATGTGTCTTCTCTTTGAAACAAGTTAAAAATGTTAATGATGGGTGAGTCATGATTAACCCATACTCCCCAATCCAGCCTCTAATCAAAAGCAAGGCTTAATGAGCTGAGTGTCTGTGCCAAACAGCTTTCTGGTTTAACCATGGTTTAATTGTTACCTAAATAGCTTTATCCACATTATATTTGGCAGAGATGGAGGAGAGAGATCAAGTTAATTCAGACACCACACATGAGAAAATCAGTAGCTCACAAGCCATTTCTGAAGCATTTTTTACGTGGGCCTGTGTTAGATCACAGGCCTGAGGGCACTCTAATGGCTCTTGCCTGGGTCATCAGACGGGATTAATATAACCTTCACAAAGTTCAACTGTAGTTTTAGGGCAAATCGGCCAACATGGCTACTTATCCAAGAATGTCATTTCCTTTCATACAAAGGTACAAACACTTTTATAATAGCCTTCTTTCCAGCTCTTTAGACTTATATAAGGGTCAATGACATGTAAGACACGAGTCCACAATAAAGAAAAGGAAATAAATAAAAAAGGCAGGAATCTACTTTGAAACACACATACCAAGTTACCCATCTGTCAGTCACTACGTTATGTCGACTGACAACTGGGGACTCTCTTGGGAGTCCCAATCACCTTTGAGTTTTAGCAAAACGACCAATGGAACTGACGAGTAGAATTTGCATGACAAGCCATTCCCCCATACATAGGGATATATTAGATGACGGCTCGCATCCACTCATTCAGAAATTTGATTCGGAGTCGAGTGGTTGCATCAGTGATCACTCTGTCCAGAAACCTCTAAAACAGTTGCAGTTCGGGATCGCTCTGGACTGAAAGAAGAAGGAGCTTAGAGTAGTGTTTCGTCATCGGGTGTTTGTACAGATAAGTGCAGCAATTCCCCCTGGGCGCTTCAGTCAGAAAAGAGCAGTTTTCAAGACAGCCATGCTTGCCCCGTCCGAAGCCGCTTCCCAGCCTCCTCCACTCTCATTGCCCTCGATGGTGGGACCCCAAGGGGGTACGTGGATATTCCATAGGTGAAGCATGCAATTGCGGTGCACTTGTGCCCGCAAAGTGCTGCCACCTGGCTGAATCATCCGCGTCTCCCATCCAAGGCATGTGAGACAACAGCAGCTCTGGCTGCTTAAGGCTTACAATACCACTGGACAGGCGACCTCTGCCCTGTATGCCATGGTCATCCTGCAGGTCCATCAGGCAAAAGCTCTCAATGAGCAACAAGAGGGTAGTTCTTAGCCGGGGTTGATGTAGGAACTGCACACGGTTACTGACCTCTCCCTCCGGGCCTCCTTCTGTCAGATGATGTCCACCTTGGTAGTCTTGGTATGCCATCTCTGGCTAAACCTTGCAGAGATACGGGAAGTTGACAAAGTTCGCTTTCTTGACGCCCCCATCTCGCAAGATGGCCTCTTTAGCTACACTGGAGAGGACTTCACCCAGCAGTTCAAAAGCAGACCGAGGCCATCAAGGATATCCTGCCCCAGCGTGATACCTCTGCAACCTTGCCACCGAGGGCTGACCCCCAGTCTGCTTGTCACAGAGAAATGAGAAATTGCTTCTGAGAAATTGCTGTTTTATTGAGATTGTGGATCCCTTGGACCAGTGGTACCCACGTTCTCAATAAAAGAGCAATTTCCTCATTCCCTAGGCCAAATCAGGCGTGGTCTGGCAGGTATTCACATTCTAAATTAAAGAGCAATTTTCTCATTCTCTGGGCCAAATCAGATGTAGTCTGGCAGTGAGCAATGCTATGCTTCCTCACTCCCAGCCCCGCCTTCCACATTCGCCACGAGCCAAAAGGTTGCGGTTTAAGGATGCAGTGCTTCCTCACGCATCTCTGGCCACCCACAAGCTCTTGTTCAAGATGCTAACGCACCTAGCATTCTCATGTGTGTTCATCCCCATGATTGGTTCGCAGCAATGGACCTGAAGGCCATGCACTTTCCCGTCTCGATTCTATCTCAACACAGACCAATTCTTGCCTTCGAGGGTCGGATGTACCCGTACAAGGTCCAAAATCGTGGGGGCTGGCTGCCCTTGGTCATTCATATTTTAAAATATCTCGATGATTTGTTCATGCTAGCTCACTCTCAAGATCCACTGGGAAAAGGCAACTGGGAAAAGAGAAAGCTAACCCCCGTGCAGAGTATCTCTTTTCTCTGTATGGAGTTGGACTTTGTAAATATGACAGCACGTCTAACCAACGAGTGCACTCAGTCTGTGCTGAAATGCCTGAATACGTTCAGGGGGAAAATATAAGTTTTACTGAAATATTCTCAGAGGCTCCTGGGCATATGGCATCTGCAGCAGCGGTACAGCACTGGCTTCACAACTGAGTCCCGATATGGGCGTGCCGCTGAGGCACACTCCGTGTGACCATCAAACCGACCAGTTGCCAAACTTTCAGCCCTTGGTCAGACCTTGCCTTTCTACGGGCCAGAGTGCCCTTAGAACAAGTGTCCAGGCATGTTGTTGTCAGCAGCGATTCAGATCGCTCTGTGCCATTTATATTCCGGGGCTAGCTCAATCGTGCAGCTGATGTACTCTCTCAACACTTCATGCTTTAGGGAGAATGGAGACTCCATCCCCAGGTGGCCCAGCTGAATTGGAGTCAATTCGGCGATGCACAGGTAGACCTGTTTGCCTTGCAGATGTCCTCTCACTGCCAGCTCTTTTACTACCTGACTGAGGAATCCCTCGAAATGGATGCGTTGGCACACAACTGTCCCCGGGGCTTACACAAATATGCATTTCCCTCAGTGACCCTACTTGCACAGACACTGTGCAAGGTCAGGGAGGATGAGGAGCAGGTCTTGATGGTTGGCGGATTCCTTGAGAAAGCACCTGCTTTCTCAGGGATAGGGCACCATATGGCACCCATGTCCAAGTCAAGTCAAGTCATCTTCATTTATATAGCGCTTTTAACAATATAGATTGTTTCAAAACAGCTTTACAGAGATAAACATAATTTAAGGTAACAGAGATTGTTTTGGCTTTATAGCGGTTCTAATAATGTTATTTTCCAGCTAAAGTTAGTTAGTCCAGACCTTTGGAACCTCCATTTGTGGTCTCTGGACAGGACTATCACTCAAGCATTTAGCTGCGCTTATTCTTTGATGTGGAGTTTACTCATTGAGTTTTCTTCCCGCCGGAAAGACCCCCCGGAGATGCCTGATCAGCTCTGTGCTTTCTTTCCTGCAAAAGAGGTTGGAGTGGAGGCTGTCCCCCTCCACCTTGAATGTGTATGTTGCCGCCATTCCAGCACATTACAATGCCATTGACGGTAAGTTACTGAGAATTTGGGCCTTGAATTCGGGCCAGCTTCATCTAACGTGATCCTGAGACCCCGGCCTTGATATGTGATCAAAGTTCCCACCACTCCTTTCCGGGACCAGGTGGTGAACTTGCAAGTGCTGCCCCCGGAGGAGGATGACCCAGCCCTTTCGATGCTGTGTCCCGGTCGTACCCTGTTTGTTTACGTGGACTGCATGCAGAGCTTCAGAAGCTCTGAGCAGCTCTTTGTCTGTTTTGGAGGACAGCAGAAGGAAAAGGCTGTCTCCAAGCAGAGGTTGGCCCACTGGATAGTGGATGCCATCGCCTTGGTGTTCCAATCCCAAGGTTTGCCAGAACTTGAGATGCATGCCCAATCGGTCAGCCCCTGTACTGGGCTAGATGCCCCATATGTTGTGATTCCCCTTGGTAATCCCATATGTGTATTCTCCACAGTAATGTTTCTGGGTAAATTCTGCTCTGCCCCATCTCTGCGCCTTCAGTTGTTCCGTCAGGTAGGACCTACCACAGAGTTCCTTCCATGTATAGTACTGCCCAACAGATCAGACCATATCACAAGTTTCCTCTCTATGGCTAAGATGTGGCCTCTGTGGCATCCCTGTGCATCTAGACTAGGTAAGCTTCCCCAGTGTTAACAACACTGGTCATGGCTAAACAAAAGAAAAATGAAAAATGGGAATAGAGGACACACCCTTCCCATGAAGTAACATGTCTACGGAACAGTAGCCACTATCACTAAGGGCTTATGTGGGCACTGGGTAGGTTATGACTTAAGAGAGCAGTTGCCAAAAGGGCACATTCAACTTGCCAGTATCTAACACTCGCAACATAGCTCAGTGGTTGTGGCGCTTTCCATAGAGACCCCATTTGTCAGTCGACATAATGTAGTAGTGACTTGTCAGATGGGGAACATCTTGGTTACTGAGGTAACCCTTGTTCCCCGATGGAGGGAACAGAGACGTTATTTCCTCCCTGACACAATTCTAAACCACACTGCTGAATGACCGGCACCATGTCTGGGCTCCTTAGCAAAATACTGAATGAGTGAATGCGAGCGGCCATGTGTTTTATTTTTTTTTATTTATTAGTTTATTTGATAGGGACCATGCATATTCATGAACATTGTTGTACACTACTACACCATGTAAATACGCCAGAATTAGTAAACAGATACTACTTTTCATCTGCAGTCCCTAGGCCGGTAGCAAAAACAAATAAATAAAATAACAGTCATACAGCATTCATTCACTATAACAACTAGAGCTCGACCGATTTATCGGCAGGCCGATATTATCAGCCGATATTAGGCATTTTCCAAACTAGCGGTATCGGCGTTTATAATGGCCGATAAATGAATATTAAAAAAAAACAAAAAAAAACGGACGAAACACCCATCATCCATCTCATGAGTGTTGAAGTTGTATAGTTTGTCCATCAGAGGGCACTCTACTCCGTCCCTGTTGGCAACACTCGCTTATAACGCGTCACACATCCTGCTGATCCAGCCAGAGTCAGGCAGAGAGAATCAGTTATCCGCGAGTGAGATCATCGGTGAAGTGTGTTCATGCCATGGTGAGTTGGTCACATACATTGCTTGAATAACAATTAAAAGAACATCCCCATCAGTTCTCTTAACTCAAATAAATATCTGCTGCTGTTAAATAAGCCGAGAGTGAAGCGGAATAAGCGAGTAACCGACAGGCCTTTTAACTTTTGACATTGTGACTGAAGTATATTTCTTTAATAGCGCGTGACAGTTATAGCAATGAGACGTATTATCTCTCCTTGGCCTGTTATATTGAAAATGAATGTTTTACAATTTGCAGAATGACGTTATCAATTGCTAAATTATGGTTCATCATAGACTAGCTAACCACAAAGCTAGCTAATGCCACTATCATCAGGAAGACCGCAAACGTTAACATTAATGAGCTTGGAAACCACAAAGAAATTTTTCTGCCTAAATAAAGTAATGATTACTGTATTTATAACTAGCATATCTCTAGTTACAGTCCCTGCATTGTAAAATGTAAGTTAGACTCGCGAGGAGTAGGGGTGGAACGGTCCATGTATTCATATTGAACCGAAATTGTACAGGCGTCACGGTTGCAATGCTGGAGTGAGTGTGTGTGCGCGCGCGATCGAACTGTATGTGTGTGTGTGTGAGAGAGAGAGAGAGAGAGAGAGAGAGAGAGAGAGAGAGAGAGAGAGAGAGAGAGAGAGAGAGAGAGAGAGAGAGAGAGAGAGAGAGAGAGAGAGAGAGAGAGAGAGACGCGCGGGCGCGATCGAACAGTGGAAACATAATATGTCATTTTGTTCATACAGGGACATAAAACACAATATTTTGCTTTTATCACTCTAAACTCTTGTCAAACTGTAACCTACAACTGTCACCCAACCAAAAATCTAATCTGTTTATTTTTAAGTTACATTCTACATTGATTAAAAAAGAAAATCAAATGTGTTTTTAATAGTAGTATTATTTTATACGGAAATCAATTAGTAATAATTCAGAGGAGAATAAAGTTAGGGTTAATTAAAATGAAGGAAAACAAATATCTTGATCTTAAATATAGCAAATTAATTTTAAACTAATTCAGGTACAATTACCAAATATATCTCAAGGTCTTTTTGTCTTTTTAATAATTTAATTAATAAACGAATTATATAAAACTATTGTCAGTGCACTACAGTTATATGCCTTTATTAATAAAACTTATTTAAAAAATACAAGGCTTAACACATTTATAAAAATGCCTCCTGCATTTCTTCTGCAAAAAAAAAATAAAAAAATCGGCCGATATATCGGTTTATCGGATTATCGGATTTTAAAACCAACAAATATTTGTATCGGTATCGGCCTTCAAAATCCTTTATCGGTCGGGCTCTAATAACAACATACACAAATAAAAATACATTGATATTACAGACAACGTATAGGTAAAAACAAGATGTACATGATTACACAAACATTATACAATCACCACTATACTACAATTAATTTAACCACGATAGTTTATGGCTTAGTTAAATATGAGTGAATCTCTGGTTCTCTATGAGCCACTTTTTCAAGAGAGTTTTGAAGGTGTCGAAAGTAGGACACTCTCGTATCGAAAGGGGCAAATTATTCCAGAGTTTACCACCTATTATTGATAATACATTTTGTATGGGGGAGTGGCTTGGCATGCAAATTCCACTCGCCAATTCTATTGCCCGTTTTTTCTAAATCTAAGAGGTGATTAGTCGACATAACGTATCTCTGTTCCCTCTATTGGGAAACAAGGGTTACATCAGTAACCAAGACATTTTTAGTAATGTTTTCTGTCATTTGTCAAATGTCATTTTGAAAAAAAAAAAAAAATTCAATAAAAGTAAAAAAAACAACACCACATATGACATCGTAATGTCAATGTAAATATTTATAAAAACGTTAAAAAGTATGATCTTTTAAAAATATCATGAATTGATTAATACATATCAATGTGTTTTGTCACCACATGACATTTTACAATTTGAAGTAATCTTGCCTTGTCATGAAAAGGTAAAACTATAATTTCAATACTATAATTTCCTTTGATGTTTTTTTTACGGCCATGTTGGTTTCACCAAATGATTATGTTGGTCAGACCACATTGACTTTGATTTGGCAAAAGATTTTCAAATAACAAGCAAAGCAGCCGTTAAAATGTTACGAAATAAAGGACTATTACAATTAAAAATATGCTCATCATAGAGGACATTTATACATACACAAGTCACTGTATCTAGGAATTGCATTTTAATGCATTTTTGAATAAATTAACAGATAAAACAAAAAATGGGCCTCATGTCATTAACACAAAATCAAGCAGAGGGAGCAGGAAAAGAGGACTTTAACAAAAGGGTAAAGGCGTAAGCAGGTGAGGCAGCTGTGAACTCAGGTCATGAGTTGACAGAAAAGGGTTTTATACAGCTTTTATATATGACAGAAACAAGTGATTTATAAGCTGCTCAGGCCTCAATATACACCACATTAATTACAATTGATGTATAATTTTACGAGCAAACATGAATCATACATTTGTTGCTACAAGAAAGTGTGCTTCGAGTTACAGACTTAACAAATGTAAAGGGTAATTCTTTCCTAAGGAACTGGGTTTTAAGGGATTCTTTGTAAACAGCTTTATGCTCACAGCTGAAAAACAAGCTGTGTGAGCACAATGCCATAAGAGCAGGTTGAATGTTTCATTTGCCATTCATAGTCAACACCCCCAGCTGTGAAACAACAGGTGGTCAGTCAATAATTAATATGTGATTACTAATGAAATGTGACTCATTCCTCAAAGCTGCTCGCAAAGTAACTTTTAAACCATCTCCTACTTGAATTTCAACTGTTTCCTCAAATGTTCCCTTCCCAAAAGTATCACATAATGAACTACACTATAGCGTTTATACGCACGTATAAATATGACTAATTATTATCCATAACGAATTATGATCAATAATTAATAATTTAATTATTTTCAGAATTTACTGTAGCAGAATCAATAGTATGATCATTTTATCAGTTCATCCAATGAACTGAAAGCATAAACAATTATTAATTCTAGGAATTATAATATCTTCCAGACCAAGAAAGACTAATTCCCAGCTAACAGCTAAATTAAGAAATAATTCAAGGGTAAAAGCATAAGTAGCTTAGATCGCAGTTCAAGACAATAAATTCGTAAGCACAAAACACAAGTAATGCTTCTCTTTTCAAATACAAACAATACTTTATTGATTATAAGCCTATGACTAACACATAAAACTAATATCTAACACACACAAACAATACCTTATTGATTAAAAGACTAACACATAAAACTAATATCTAACACAAACACACGCACACAAGTTCATACAAGTTGAAGAAAGAAAGAGAGTGAGGAAGAATAAGTTTAAGAGTGAGGTGAAATCCCAAGATTCTATGCACTTATAAGACACAACCTGAACGAACCATCAATAATTAATTTCACATTTTCTTAGGCGGGTAATTCAATTTTATATCAATGCACCAGTTCAGTTAAGAGTCTGGAGGCTACTTGCTTGTCCTTGTTGCTTTGGGGATTCCCTTTTGTCGGTGTAAAGGGGGTTTCCCTGGTCCGTTGCTTGGCTGGCGGTCTCCTCGTGCCTGCTAGATCTTGGGCAGCCAATCACTTGGTGTGTGTTGTGTGAAGCCTCTTTTGTGTGATTATGTGTGGACAATCACCTAAAAGCTTTACTTGTGTTTGGTTCATTCTCGTAGTCGCTACAACTCTCAGAGAGGAATCAAAGGGGTCCAATTTTCAATTTTCAGACTTTTCCCTCCACAGACGCACGTCGGAAAATTAGGGAATGAACTTGCGCTCCCGGGGGCGGTTCAACGAAAAAAAGGAGGTGTGTTCCAGCACAAACGTTCCCTGGTGCTATTTTGCAGTTCCAGAAAACAATTTCGTGAGATATTCAGTGGCGCGATATTCAGATGCTATTTTAAGGGCCCATGCTTGGTCATAATGTAGCGTGTGCACAACGCTCATACACTTTGCTTCTCTCATCTACACAGACGTAGCAGTTGCCATTTTTACAAACCTTACATAATTACAAGGAAAAATATTCCACACAATCATTGTGGTGTCCATGAAGATGTGAAAAAATAGGCATGATACACATCTACCCAAATTATAATACGCCTGTTTAACCAAAACTAATTTGGGTGGGTTCCTCCCATCCCCATTCAATGTCACTTCTCTGTCTTTTACGAGCCTGACGAGAACGTCTGTCTCCTCGGCTGTGAACCGCTCATGACGTGCGCCTGGCAAATCCGCCATTATAATAGCAATCCACCATGGAACAAGCGCGCCTGCTCTTAAAGGGAATGTGAGATGTTGCTCTGATTGGTTTATTTCACGTTACGCCTAAACCACACCTATGAGTAATGTAGCTACTTCAGACCAACCCATTTGAGATCCGCCCACATCTCTTTACTTTACTTGCGTGTTGCGTTTGATACTTGCGTTTCAGATCGTTAAAATGGGGCCCATTGTGTGTGTGTTTGTGGTCTTCCCTGTAGTTTCACGGGACATAAACATCTCATTGACAGTATTCAATTCCCATAGTCAAGAGATGCTTTGAGTGCCTATCCTCAGCCTTGTTGTTTATATTCTCTTTTTTATTGTTTGTGTGTTTTTTTCCCACCCCTTTATCTCCTCCTGTTAAGCAGAAAAGGTTGAATGAGCCATTCATGGGCCTGGTCGGCTTTATTGAGACACCTATTTGTGAGTAATAGCCTCTGTCACAGGGGTGAGAGCCTACGCGCTGCACTGACAGGATCATTGAGCTGTTGGGGCAATTTGTCCCACGATGCTGCACTTTTATCAGGAGATTGTTGGCCATGGTGGGGAGATAAAAATGAGGGGGGGAGCAAGAGAGAGAGAGAGATGTACTGTAGCAGAAAAGAGCGCTTTCTGGATAAGGCCCTGCAAAGTACAGGAGGTATAAAAAGGAAGTATAACATACTATTTTAAAACTATGACTGGATGCCTGTCGAATCATCACATGTAACAATAATTTATGTATCTATACAGATGCATAATGAAGGACAACAACCATCTGCTGGATCTGTACATTTCCATTGCCATATATCACACACTGGAATGTCAAGTTTGTTCATGGATCATCATTTCCCTCTAAAAACAGTGGTGTCCTAAGCTGAGAGATGTCCTATAATCTTCCTATACAAGCTCAACAGTGTGTCCTAAACTGAGAGATGTCCTATAATCTTCCTATACAAGCTCATTCTCACATTCTCACAACTGT
This sequence comes from Meda fulgida, assembly GCA_030578275.1. Lineage (NCBI taxonomy): Eukaryota > Metazoa > Chordata > Actinopteri > Cypriniformes > Leuciscidae > Meda > Meda fulgida. Next base: position 35,248,042 of record CM060622.1, read on the forward strand.
GGAGTATGTGGAGAGCTGCAGAGAACAGACCCATTTCTGTGGCCTGTCTTAAGGAATTATGATGGACATGATGGTGCTCTTTAGAATGCTAAGCCTTAATGCAATGCCCAGAAGTGGAGCTGATGGGGGCCGCTAGTCTGAAAATGAATGAAAAGTGTGAGGGTAGGACTGCTTTATATAGATGCTGCTGGTAAAGTTAGATCAATAGTAGTGTGCTGGTGGCTCTAGGTTGCCATGTGTAAATGTGTAAGCTATATTACATTGACGAGAACTGACAAAGCACTGAAACAAGATAACTTATATACACTGAAAATTCTCTCATCATATACTCACCCTCACGCTGTCCCAGATGTATATGATTTCATTTCTTCTGCGGAACACAAAAAAAGAGAAAAACAATCCATTTCTGTGAGACCACATAATGCAATGTACGAATGCCCCATAGTTGACACTTCAAAAACCACACAAAGTGAACATGATGAGAATCCAGAACTTAGTTGATGAGTCAATGTCTTCTGAAGCAAAACAATAGGTGTAAGAAAAATACTGATATTTTAAACTGTTTTAAATATAAACCCTAGTGTCATACATGGGTTCCTGAGGTCATACTTGACAAACATCAGCACATTGTGAAGTGTGATGAATGTACATTGTGAAACTCGTACAAGAAGTGATGGCACTCAACGATTTTTGCTTGAACATTAGAACGCGCTTACGTCAGGCTTTACAACATGCTGACGAAGCACTTCACGGCCCCCTTATGAACTCATATTTTGGCCGGATGTGATAGTTTATAAACTTTAAAACAAAATATGTTGACTCAGGAACGCATCTAACTATGCAAAATAAGGAGTACTTACCAGGACGCAGCCGTCCTATAGAGGGTATGCATGTGACGTCACCGTTGGACCTGAGTGACTGGTTACACCCTGGATGACAAAAAGAGTGGCAGCATTGGTTTTCAGCGTGAATGCAGCGAAAAACACAAAATACATCTAAAACAGGAAAGAGCTTTAAGATTGACTGTACAAATAGATTTGGAAAAAAATCGGAGGGATATTTTTACAGACTGCCGAAAGTTACTGAAAAGAGAAGAAGTGGATCGCTGCAATTCACAGAAACAACTGGACTCCAGGCAGTGAAACGTGGATTTGCAGTTATACTTTTGTATGAATATGTTGAATTTTGGGATTAAAAAAAAATATATATATTATATTGTGTTGACAACTCAACACTTAAATATTTACCAGCTTATATTCAGCATAAATTGAATGTTTTTAAACAAACACTGACAAAAACTATACAAGTTTTAGGGCTGGACGATATGACGATAACATTGATAAGTCATCACCCTGATTTAGACTTCCTCATATTTTATTTATATCAAACGTTCACAGGCAAATTTGCTTTATGTATTTCCACAGTGTCGAAATCAAAAATGTATGGGAGTGGAAGGGGCTAAACAGATCTTTTGGCATACTTTCCTTGATTCGATTCTCTAATTGCTACACAGTCTTGTACCTTTGTATTTTTGTCCTATTTTCCATTTTTTTATATACAGTATTTTTTATATTATTTTTTATAAAATTTTGCTTCAAACCAAAGTTTGTAATGTTATGATTCACCATGTAGCTGGTTGACTTGGTTCATGGCTTATAACGCTGAACAAAGTATTTTTTTAAATCCCTATGGGAGAAATTAATGTACAAATATAGACCTTATGTAAATAGACTGTCACAAACGAGACTCCCTCCATTCCTCCTGCTCTCCACCAGAGGGAACCCTCTCCTGAACATTAAACCATTTGAACTATATTTCGCACATACCTGGCACTGATTACCTTGCACCTGACCTTCATCAGTGGACTATTTAAGGTGCTTTCAGACTCATCCTCATTGCGAAGTTTTGTATTTACCCTGGTGATCATCTCTGAGTGTTTATTCTCGTGTTTTGTCTTCCTGTGGATTACTTTTGAACTGTCTATTCTCGTCTTGATTCTTTGCTGCCTGCCCTGGATTATATTCTCTACTGGACTGATTTATGTAAGTTTGCCGCCTGCCCTGACCTTATGCCAGCCGAACTCAGCCCCACCCACAACATTTTGAGGGTGGGAAGTTTGGTCTGGACTTGATCCATTGTGAAGCAAGTATGCCCGAACCAGAGCTGTTCGGACCAATCAAATTGTCAGGGCAGGCTTTATACGATGATGGACAGATGATCAACAGTAACGTAATCATCCACGTCACCAAAGTGCGCTTGGATTGAATTCATTTACAACAAAGAAACGAATTCTGCCGCTGGAGAATTTAGTGTAGATTCAGCCATCGCATCTGTTATAGAAGATGTAGACAACGCATTCATTTTAAATAAGGAACAGAGAACCTCGATCAAGGCATTTGTCGATCGGAATGATGTTTTTGTCGTCCTTCCTACGGGATTCGGCAAAAGTTTGATTTATCAGCTGGCCCCGATGGTCGCTAAGAAGATGGGGCGCAATGAAAACCCTGTGGTCATTGTTTCTCCTTTGATCGCACTCATGGAGAACCAAGTGAAAGAAGCAACTGAAATGGGCATCACGGCGATGCAACTCGCCGTGCACGACGAGGTGGACATAACCAGCAGTAGTTGCCAGCTCCTTTTCGGAAACCCTGAATCCTCAACATTCCTCATTTACTCCGTTGCTCTGATTGGTTGTAGGTCTATCCAATTAAGTGCAGAGGTATTTTATTTCCTGGTTCGGTTGAAACGCCCCCATAATCACAGCCCAATGGAGCAGTATCAGACTCAAATTCTGACTAGAATCTGAGTATGATGATGTCAGGCTAGTTATTTCCTGTTTGGTGCCAAGTTTTGTAGTCCTTTGTAGTTTTTATTATTGATTAGTTTCTGATTGTTCCCACGTGTGTCTTGTTTGCCAGTCTCCCCTTGAGTGTATTTATACCCAAGTGTTTTTCATGTTCTTTGTCTGGTGTTGTCCTTTGTTGGATGTATGTTTGGTAATGCTCATTCTGTTCTCTGGTCACAGTGGTTTTGTTATTAAACTATTTCTGCATTTGGATCCAACTCTTATTTAGTTTTTTGAGCTCACCCAGTGTTACAGAACACCAGACCACAGATGGATCCAGCAGTCACCCTGGTCCGACTACGCCAAGGTATTCACTCACTCGACGACCACGACTTTTTGAACATTGCAAACATCACTGACCTCCCGGATTTTGCTTTGATTTTTTTTTTTCGGACTCAACAACTAGGTACAATCCAAACTCACCCATGATGGTCCTCGATGGTCACTAAGTGAGTTCCAGGATTATGCCCTTCGGGTAAGCGGCTCTGCCTTTACTGTGGGTTTCGTGGAGGAGGAACACGACGGTCACGATGTATCCACCCTTCCAGAGTCTCGTCCCGTCATGGCCTCCCTTCCAGAGTCTCCCCCCGTCGGGCCTGCCGAGCCAGAGCTTCTTCATGTCATGCCTGCCGAGCCAGAGCTTCTTCACGTCATGCCTGCCGAGCCTGAGCTTTTTCCGGTCAAGGTCGCCCTTCCAGACTCCTCGAACAAGATGGCCGCCATGCCTGAGTCAGCTCTGGATGATACAGCGCTGATCATCATAGCCACGGCTATTTTGTGTGTGTGGGCAGCACACACATCAACTCCATACTGAGACCCCTCAGATAAGATGGCTGCCACTGTTTCAGAGCCCTCAGACAAGATGGCCCCCACTGTTCCAGAGCCCTTAGACAAGATGACTGCCGCCACGCTTGTGTCTTCGGACAAGATGGCCGCCACCACGCTTGTGTCTTTGGACAAGATGGCAGCCTCTACACCTGTGTCTTTGGACAAGATTGCAGCCTCTATGCCTGTGTCTTTGGACAAGGTGGCAGCCTCTATGCCTGTGTCTTCGGACAAGATGGCAGCCTCTACACCGGTGTCTTCGGACAAGATCCCCTGAAGGTCCCCTCAAGCGTCGTATCCGCCCTGGCCCCCTGAACCGTTGGCGCATGCTCCGCCCTGGCCACCTGCACTGCCTGCTCCGCCCTGGCCACCTGCCTGCAACGCCCTGGCCACCTGCACTGCCGCAGTCTTCAGGCACTCTTCCTCTTCATGGACCTGGCCCTCCACCCCTCCCCCTTCCACCTCCACTCCACCACCCTCCTGGACTTTTTTTATTTTATTTTTTTTATTTTTTGTTGAGTGTCTGGAATCCACTCCTCAAAGGGGGAGCTCTGTCATGATTCCTGTCTTGTGTTCCCCTTGTCTTTTGTGGACTTATGTTATTTCCTGTTCTGTGCCAAGTTTTGTAGTCCTTTGTCTAGTTCTTCTTATGGATTAGTTCCTGATTGTTCCCAGGTGTGTCTTGTTTGCCAATCTCCCCTTGATTGTATTTATACCCAAGTGTTTCTCATGTTTTTGTTTTTTTTTTTGTCTGGTGTTGTCCTTTGTTGGATGTATGTTTGGTGATGCTCATTCTGTTATCTGTTCTCTGGTCGCAGTGGTTTTGTTATGTTTATTTTGTTATTAAATTATTTCTGCATTTGGATCCAACTCTTCTTTGTTTAAGTTCACCCAGCATTACACTTATATAGCCCTACCAATTTTCAGCCCTGCACTCCTTGTGTTCTGTATTTCCACAATATGAAGGTAAGATCTTATGGATTTATGGATGAACTGCACATTTTTAAATCTTCCTGGTCCTCTGACATTTATGGCATCCGATTCAAATATTACAATGTTCATGATAATTTTTGTTACACTACAACAGTGGTCCTCAAACGTTTTACAGTGAAGTACCCCCTGAGGCATTTAACATCCTTCTGCGTACCTCCTCTCTTCCACTAGGGTTAGAGTTTTTTCACACCTTTTTCATTAAGGGACAGTATTTGCCCCCTTAAATCGATTTTTCCAGTGCATTTTTTTTTTAAACCTTTATTAATACCTTTTATAAAATAAATAATGATTAAAATAAAAATGTTTAATAGAGAAACATACAATGGTGGTAAAAATGAAGTGATTCTTTTAAATATTAAATTAAATAAATTCACCAGCTAATTGCTCTTCGACAGCGATGCCATATAAATATACAGGGCTACCACAAAAATGGAAGTTCAAACACAGAATTTATCTGGCGCATAAGGTATATTGAGAAGCACGAATAGTCTTAAGAGTCTTTACTAATGAGCTGATGAGATTAATCAAGTGTGTTTGATTAGGGAGACAATGTGCAGTTCTGGGGGTACTCCAGGACCAGGATGGGAACTACTGAACTACATTAAAAAAAGCACAGTACACTGTTTCAGACCACAAACACAAACTCTCATGTGTAAGATCCAACTAATCATTCATATACTTCGGTGAAGTTGGCACCCATTAAACAAATTTGTACAGCGTTTGTACTGCGTTTGTGCTGATTGTGATAAAACGGTGACTGGTGAGCTGGAACGGAACAGGCCAGAATAGCGCTTGAGAGTGCTTATAAGTGAGTGATTATAAACAAATTAAACGGAGAGAGTAAAATCCTATCGATTTACTCTAATACATAATTTATTCCCAAATTTAAGTGTTTATTAAGGCTTTCAGACTGTGTATTCTTGGTGGCAGTCAGCCCGATGGTTTTGGTCATAGTGCTCATTGGTTGGAGAAAAAAATAAACAAAATATGTGGTCAAATTTGTTCTTAAACATTATTGATTATTTCACTTTTAAAACGCAATTTCATTTAACTGTATAAGTTATACAACAGAGTTTGAGTTTGTATTCTTTTCTGCACTTTTTCTTACATCTTGCTCACTTTTTTATTAGCTTATTACTGTTGCCTGTTTTTTTACTGTAGTAATGTCCTGTGTTTTTAATTAATTTTGGGGCTCCTTTTTACCAAGAGCTGTGCTGCCAAAATTACCTAAATTGAATTGTTTTTAACTCACCATTTTTGAGTGTAAATTGAAATAATCACAGAAATGTACGGCATGTATTTTTTTTACAGTATGGCTTTAAAGTAATTTTACAGTTTAAATACCATAGAATGACAGTATATTGCTCAGTACAGGGAGCCTGAGTCAGAACAGTATTCTCTGCCGCCAGTTTTTTACAGTAAAATAAATAAAAAACATTGAAAAATACTGTATTTCATTTTACGGTAATAATAATAAATGATGCGTTTTAATGGACTTTGTGGAGTTGGGAGACGTTCCTTAAGCTAGTGTAATACTTTCCACGTGCGCGAGGGTCCGCGCAACGTAAAAATCGTCATCGGAGGTTGTGCCCGGAGGCTCCTTGCGGACGTCCGTGTGCCTCCCATTTTTTGTGACCACGCGGTCAAAGTAAACGCAGTCACTAGGTTAAAACCGCGAAAGTCGCTGGGAAAAAATGGACAGTTGAATTTGAAGAGAGGCTGTGTGAAGAAGTCCGTCGCTACCCACACCTCTACAATCCGTCGTTAAAAGATTACAAAGACAGCCAGATGTGTAATTCCTGGAGGGAAATTGGCCAGAGTTTAGGCAAAGAAGAAAGCCGATCTACTGCGCATGTGTGGATCGCGTTCACTGAGCGGACCTCAGCAGACAGTATAAATACAAGTAGTCCGTGTCTGTCCGCAGCTGTTCTTGTACGCGTCCAAACTGGAGTATAACCGAGCCTTTAGGCATCATGTGCCGTGTTAGTGCGTCAAAGTATTCTCAGCAGTGGCGTAGCGCTAATCCACATGTCAATACACAATTTCTATCAATGTCTATCGGCGCAACCTGGCACGGGGATTATCGCGGGGCCCTCCAACAAGCGGTGCCACTGATTCTCAGGTATAAATATGCAGCTAATATATGGTATTGATATCAGTGGCAATGGAAAATGAATGTGACGAATATCAAACCTAAAACTAACTTTACCAAGTGGTTAAGAGCATTTCAGATGTGTTGTGGCTTGATTTCGTTGAGTTGTGAACTTATTTTTGCTTTTTAAATTTCTTGCATAACTTCCCGTTACCGCAGACTGAACTGAAGAGTGCAGGACCCGGGGAATATACCATTGATCGAAGAGAGGGGGTTATACTAAATCTTTCTAATCAAATGCATGCATTATATGGCAGTAGTGCAATTGAAACGTTCGATAAGTAGCAAGACTATTACATTAAATTGCAATTTCCATACTGCGATGAAAATACCCCTTTGATGAAATCATCCCTTGCTCAATCTCTGCACCTGGTTGAGAAACAACTTATCTATTTAATGAAGTTTGATAAATTATAAAATTTTTACACCATTACAAAAGGAACGGCACTGTTAACGATTTAGACGTGAGGTGAGGAGTTCCGTAACTCTTTCTATTTTTTTCCCTTAAATAAGAATTTATTTTAAGTACAGCCAGGGTTTCTTTAAATGGCTCAAACTGACACAAATAAAGCACAAATGAACAGCACCATTTTGGAAGGATTTACATGAAATGGGGTGGAGAGTGGGTTTTTTCATTAAGGGGGGGGGGTAGAGAGTTTCTTTGAACTGTTCCTAAAAATATATATTTTCGTTATATTTAAGAAGGGTTCGTAGTTACAGGGTTGTTTTAACGGAAAACTGGCATGGATCAAGCACAAATGAATGGCACCATTTGGAGCGATTTGGACGGCATGGGGTGGAGAGTGACGTCACAGCTCCCGAATATTATTAGTTATTTCTGAGGAGGGGAAATAGATACAGGGTTCACAAACCAAGCACAAACAAACAACACCGGTTTGGAACCATTTAGACGACATGGGGTGGAGAGAGTGACGTCACAGATCCCGAATTAAATTTGTTATATCTGTGGAAGTAAAATAATTACAGTGTTTGTTTTAACGGCACAAACTGAGCACAAATGAATGGAACTGGTTTGGAGTGATTTGAACAACATGGGAGCATGGGTGGAGAATTATGTTCAATATATAAAACACTGAACCAGCACAAATGCTCTTTTTGTGCCACAAATCAGCACAAATGTAGCACAAATGAATGCCATAGTTTTGGGGATTATTTTGTTTTACGGGGTGCAAACTTCAAGGAGTATATTCATATCCATTGGTGTCAGCCTCACCCATAGCATGAAAATAATTATGGTATCAGCCAGAATTTCAATATCAGTGCATCCCTAATTTTGTTCATTATTACTTATCACATTTACACTTCAGATAAAGAGAAGCAGAATAATTATTAAATTTACTTAACTAAATCCTGCATCCATATTCATGAATGAAACAATTGGAAATAATTATATTTCAAAATTTACATAGATTACATTATATTACCAAGGCACAAAAATACATGCTATTAGAACACATATGTCATCAGCAGCCGACAGTTCTCACAGGTAATTCCAGCAGTTATACCTTCCAATTTGAAGAATTCCACACCTCACTCTCACTTCCTCTGTCTCTATTTATGTCCCTGTGTTGGGAACTGAATACAGATTTCCCATGAGAATGAGCAATGAAAGAGAGAACAAAATCTAGCAGAGCTCGGCCAGATGGCAGCTCTAATGGCCACTTGGCAAGTTCCTGCCTTTGCCTTGCTTCCTCACTTCTTCCTTCCCTATGAGTCGGCACCTCTCAAAACAACAACTCAACTGCTTAAATCAGACGTGCACTTTGACACAGCCTCAGGTACAGCTTACACAAATGTATCTAATGACAGTGACGTGAATAGCAAATTTCCACTGCTTGGTTTTGTGGCCTCTCCGTGGAGTTCTTTGTGAGCAAACAATCTCCTAACACATTCATAGAGGAAAATATTATATTAAGCATTACTCATTTCATTATCCATAAAAAAATAAGGAAACTGAACTGAGCAGATAAAAACTGGCCTTTGAGAATAACAAGGTGTGAATTTGTGAAGGCAAGGCTTATATCATTGATGTATTTGCTCATATTCTCCATAAACCAAGTAGAGGATTGAGCCCGCTGATTAAAGCACTAATGTAGCATAGAAAGACACACAGGCAGATGGGCTGGGCTGTACGGAGGAATGTGAATGGGAATGTGTGTGTGTGTCTGTGCGCGACACTGGCAAAGCATTGCGGTTGCAGCCCTGTCTCTGACTCAGCCTCCTCCCTAGAGACCCCTATACTGACGTCACTTCAGCTCAGCGCCAGGCCCGACAAAGCTCTAGCCACCCAGAGAAAAACAGGTAGACTAGCGGAAGATTTATCTCAGGATCTGAGCAGATCACATCCATACACCAGATGATTCTGCATATATGTTTGCAGTGTATGTTCCGTGCCATGGTTAAAACAAATAAGTCACCAGCGCAACATAGACCGCAGGACTATGACGCCAGCAGAAGCTTTCATAACGAGTATTTAATTATTAATTTACTTTTCATAACAGACTGAGGGCCTCGCTCACGAGACTCAGCCTGACAGATCATGACAAGTCTATGTTTAAATGAGATGGAATCAATGCAAAAACACTTCTGTGCTCTTTAAACAGATATACAGCCAGACTTGGTGCTACTGACTTACGTTATGTCTCAATATCTGGACTGAGTGATGATGAAGCTGATCAACTGACTTGATATCACAGAATGAAATGGCTTGTCCATTTCCATCCACCCAGAGTTTATTAATCCTCCTACAAAAATGATATCCAGTGCTAACAAGAATGGAGGAGAGGACAATACAGAAGATACATAAAGGCAGTGTTAATACTTAGTGCAATAACAGTGGTGAACTTTATTGGCAAAAGCTAGCTACGCTCACCATAGCTCAGGCTATTTACCCTTACCCATATCACTTCTATTTACACTTCAGAATGGCATCTACAGTATCACTATTTTTACCTATCTGAAATAATATTCCAATTCCTTTAATAGTAGCCTTGCTTACTATAGCCTGAACATAAAAGCAAGGAACAATTGACGTCAGGCTGTTGAATTATTATAAAATAATGTACACTTGAGGTGGTAATGTGGCCACGAAGCAAAGCTTGTGTATGCATCATTTTCTAATATTGTCTCAATTATATATTTTTTTCTAATTGTTTTTTTTTGGCCTTAAAATGCTCTTGTGTGTAGGGCAATTTTTTTAGGCATCTCGTCCCACGCCTCTGTTGCTAATTCCAAAACTCCAGAAATAGAGAGAGAGAGAGAGAGAGATTAAGTGTGCGTATAACCTGCATCTCTCAACAGTGTTCGGCAGCAGCATTTCTACTAATAGTGAAACTGTAAGGTCCTTTGCGAATGGGACCTCGCACTGCATCCTAGGACGCTATGGGGGACGCTTCCAGCATGACCAGTGTCTGAAGCACGTGTTTAAAGCACGAAAAGGCATTGGCCGATGACAATCCATGACGGCACTATCAGTGCAACCGTAAGTACAAGAGGGCACCTCTTGTTAATACCACTCTGATCCAGATCTGTGCCTCAAACCTCTGGGGGACCCGAGTCTGTATTTCTAGGAATAGCATCACATTTCAAGCTCCTCCTCCTCCGAGGCATAGTACTCAAAAAGATCTGAGAGAGGTGACCCAGAGCAGTCTGGTTAGCAGCCTCATCGTTTCCAAGGGAAAATACATCTTCCCTCCTCTCTCACCCACTAAGTAGGCAGCTTCCTTAAGATTCCTGAAGTTGTGGCTGCCTTCCTCAGAGATTGGGATCCCCTAAGTAGGCGGCTCCTTCATAAGTTATTAGTTAGCTATGTTTATTAAAGTTGCTAACGCCTCCCCCTAGAGGTTGGGTTTGTTTAAGCGAGCAGCTCCTTCGTGGATTTTTTATAACTCATCAAGTTTAATGCTGCATCCCCCTGATAGCGTATCCCTAAGTAGGCAGCTCCCTTATCTTGATCGAAGTTACAAGGCCTCCCCCTAAAGGTGGGGTTTTTAAGTAGTACTCCTTCATGTTTTCCAATTTCAACGCATTAAGGTTGAAACTGCCTCACCTCAACAGCGGGTCCCTAAGTGGGCAGTTCCCTTACGTCATTTGAAGTTCAGCTGCCCCTGGGGCATCTGGTTCAACATTCCTGAGTTCCCTTTTGAAAGGGAATATCTACAGGTGCCCTCTTGTACTCACGGTCACAATGATATTGACGTCTTGGACTGTCCAATGACATTGTGCTTCAGACACCAGTCACACCGGAGGCGTTCCCTATTGAGTCCTATGATGCAGTGTATCATCCCCCTTCTCAGGGAACCATTGTTACATTCATATCCTGAGTATCCTGTGCGCATCGACTAATTTGTCGTTTAAATGGAAGTTTTGTAACTAACTAGTCGACTAGTCTAAAAGTAAGAAACCCTCTAAAGACTTGTGTATATATGATCCATTTGAGCACTTAATCTTTGAATCAAAAAGTCAAATCCCAAAATAAATGCCGCTAAACACACCACACTTGGCGAATAAAGCTCATTCTGATTCTGATGCTCATGTAATTTTTAAGTGAAAATTCTTGAAAATTTGCTTGCTTCGGTTATCACATCTACGTGTATGTCCTAAATACGGTTACACGTGGCTCTAGTGGAATAATGCCAGTTTGAAATGGCACAGCTTACATACAACTTTTCCCACACCCCACACCTCGTTTATCTTTTAAGCAGTCATTTCTGTGCTCTCCATGACTGACACGAAGAAAACATACACAACATGTCTCAGTTCATTGAACCGTTGGAGTTACTGGAGTAACATCAGGATATTGGTTTATTTTCGAGTCGGCGGGACTGTTAGGCATGTCTGAAAGTGAGTAACTTTAGAAAACTGTGGATCAGTGCTGACTCAAGACGCAAACTGTTTTGAACGATTCAGTCCAATTGACTGACTCGTTCGACCGGTTCACTAAAAAGAACCGGTTCAAAAGAACGATTCGTTCACTAACCGGACTTAGGTCGCGGAGATTCGCAGTGCCGTCGCAGCACTACAGCCTGCAGGGAGCGAGGGGTGTCTCAATCCAGAAGCCTTGGAATATCCTAAATCATGATTCAACTCACGTGTCTGTTAATTATCACTCATCTGGTATTTAAATTGTGATTAAACTATTCAGAAAGTGAGCACTGATAATCACTCGAGTTCCACCAGGAGTGGAGAGGTCGGCTGCTCATAAATTTGGCCGGTTGTACCACCTCGACATAAAGGCAGCTTCACAAGGAACGCAGAAAGCGCAAGTCATTTTCATTTTTCCAAGTGTTTAATTTTGATGTGCTATTTAAAATGCTTTTAAATATAAATGTTACAAAGTTCAAGGCGCAGGGAAGAAGGGGGGAGGTAAACAGTAGTTTTAAAATAAATAAAACAAAAGTAAACAGGTGCTTCATAGCCGACTGCAGCCCAGACAAAACGCAACTTAAATGTCCCAGGCATGCTCTTCTCTCGTCTTCCTCTGTCGACTAGTGTTGCGCATCCCTATTCCTGAGATGTTTATCTAATTCAAAAACAGCGCCAGTATTACCTTGCTAGTGAGAAATGTCATCTAGCTTTTAAGTTGCTAAACTATTTTACTGATAAACTTGTCAGAGCAGTGCTGTCAACACTTTTTTGTGCGATTGTGTCCATACTGTGTGTGTGTGTTTGAGTGGGAGGAAGAGAGTATGTGCTTCCCATACATAATAAAACGTAATTTTGAGGCGGAAAAAAACATATTTTTGATCATCTAATACATCTATGTGCTTGGTTAGTGTCATTGTGGGTTTTGGTTCTTTTGCTGTTGTTGGCTGTAAGGACTTATGAAATAACTTAAATCATTTGGCGAAGTGATATGGAACTGTAATGCAAACAAGACCTGCTTGGAACTACTTAAGCCATGTGTTTCCCTGAAAATAATTGCACACCTTATAATGTTCGTCAACCAATCAGATTCAATTATTCAAAAGACATTCAAAAACTTCAATTAATGAAATAACTTAGTCTAGTTATGTCGTTTTATCCAATGATGAATATTCAAAAGTGAGTAAGACTAAATACATGTTTTTGGAAGCAACATAAATCGTAAATGTTTAGTATTTTTTAAACACCATATCAGTTTGTCGTTGTAAGGTTATTAAAAGTCTGAATCTCTGAAATGGATATTTTACCCTGTCTACTTTCATGATAGCCACTAGTGAAGGGAATGAGATTGTGTGTTTTTACAGTGCCATCAGCCAATCAGCATTATTGACGTAAATTTTATTCCCTGAGGTTCTGAAGTGATTACTCATGTAGCATTTACAGTTCAGTTGGTTGGCTCAAAAATGTCTATGCCGAGAACTGAGTGCCCATGAGCAAACATAGCAAATTTCAAATTGTGTACTTTCGAGGGGTCAGGTGCCAGTCAAGCAAATGATGTTCCATTAACAAAGTTCAGGAGGAGCATGTTCAAATGATTTATCCAATAAACATGTCATCAGCAATTATCAAGTCTATCCTATCAGCATGAGAGGAGGCATATACACAGTAGACTCACCTACGTTCCTCGACAGTTTTCAGCATCCCTCCATCCCGACTCCTCACTCTTGGCTGGTTCCTACCACAGCCTAGAGGGGGTGTACTCTGGGTTCGGGACAAATACAGAGCCAACCAATTGAGGTTGTTTTTCAGTAAACCAAGTAACTCAGCAAGATCATTCTCACTCTTGTTATAGAGTGGATAAAACAGTTGTTTTCAGGTTTTCTAAAATCAGACAAGTCTCACGTTGCCACAGCAAAAATGCAAATGTGAATGGCCCCATAACTGATTAACTTTACAAGATAAACAGCGCATGCTTATTTCAGTGCTGTTATTGAAGATGACGGTTTGCCTCGTTCATTCAGTTTCAGTTTATCAGCATTAGGGGCTTTCGCACCAGAGGAACCTTTTCATAGTTCCTAGAACTTGGTGGAAGTACCCGGATCTTGGCGCGTTCGCACCGCAGGAACTAGGAACTATTTTAGTTCTAGTAACTCTTTTGGAGGAACTAATTTAGCTTCTGCTTCAGAGACGGTCTAAACCAGCGCTAGGAACTTTCTGTGATGTTAGTGTTCGCTGATTGGCTGAATGCACGCGAAACACCAGCACCGCCATTTTTAAAAAGGCTGTGTAAACACACAGATAGCCTGTATATTTACTCCAGAAACTAATTCTATGAACATGGAAAACAGTGATAGATGGACCTCTTGACCTTTACGCAGAGGAGAAAATCCAACGCAACTTTGAGGGGACCAAGCGAAACATGATTATGTTTTTCTGTTCAGCTAGCAACACTGTAGGCCTACATCAACCACACAGGATACACTACTAACTTTTCATTACTGTCTACTTTCTATGCATAATAGTTCTATCTAATAACATATTAGACAGGACTGTTAGACAGATCGTAAACTAATGAGCACAAAGAATGCGAGCACAGTTTGCTCAGGATTTGGCGTTCTCAGCGCCGGCAAAATAAAACTCACAAAAACAAGCGTGGGTTACTTCATTTCAGAGTTCCTGCGGTGCGAATGTAACCAAAAAACGCTCATAGGGGAACCATTAGTTCTCGGGGAACCACCCTGATGGTTAGTTCCTAGAACTATCCGGTGCGAAGGGCCCCTATAAACAGCAAGCCAAAGAGGGCAAGGTTTCAACTGAACTAAGCTATGCATTTTTAACACTTACATTAGGTTCGTGCTCCATCCATACAATAAATGCAGGTTCTTAAATGAGCAAGGTTTTCTTGCTAATTTCATCAGAGTTTGAAATGAATCAAAAATCAAATCAGGGCAGTATATTAATATTTAAGTTTACACACATAATTACGTTTCTGCTCGTTTTTGCGTGTTTGTCAGACTCTGCTTTTCTGTTACAGATTGAAGCGTGTAACGCGCCTCACCGCACCGTTACTTTCAAGGAAAAATAGACTACTGCAAATTTCTGGTATTATTTTTTGATTGTTTGGGGCATTCTACAGCTTTTCATTAAACCTTTCAACACAGAACCCACTTCAGATTGCTTTTTATCAATGCAGAAATCGTAAAAACAGATGAATACTATCTGTTCCTAAATTCTGATTGGGTGGGCAAGGCAAACGTTTGGGTGGGCTCAGGAACCCCTGCCCATGCCTAGAACCGGCCCATTCCCGCCCATGTAGAGATTGAATATTCAAGCTGTTTATATATTTTTTTATTATTATTATTATCCATTTTGGTTTTATTGTTTTTACATTTTTCCGTTTAGAAGACAAAAACTAGAAAACAAATGATCTGAAGTTACACCACCACGTTTGCGCCAGAAAACTACTGCAGTGCAGCTCTGTAATTGACCTGTGACCTACCTGTGACCTGAATGACCTGTGACCTACTTTCTTACGATCTGAATTTCCGCGTTTTGAATTTTAGAAAACTGGATATTTACAGTCTAAGAATTCAGGGGGGAAAAGCTGTTTGAAAATACATGTCTATAAAATTCTAAAACAGCCTATTTGTTTAAAAAATCAAATTCAGAATTTAAAATACTTTATAATATTCAATTTTGTTAGATTAAACTTGTCAATCATTCAAATTTACACAATTCAAATAATTTTGTCATATTATAAGCTCCATAAATCACTTAGCATCAATCATCTTAATGCAGATTACAGGTAGATGCTGCTAAATGAACAGCACAGTCAGCAGTCATTACTGAAAAATTCATCCTGACAAGGTGACCAGGCTATCACTTTGAAAGCTTTATTTTGGATCTAATTATTGAGGATTTATCATAAAGTAAGTGCAGTCGTAATTAATGTTAACCTCTGTAATTGTAGTGCTCTTTAATATGATCTGTTGTTTGTATCGTATTCTTGCAGACTCTGAAGTATTGCTCATACATATACTGTACAGTATGGCTTGTGCAATCCCCTTTAACACTAGGACTCCCGGAATTCTATAACTACTATAATGGCCATAGCAGTCATTCTGACTGCTCATACATTAATTGCATATAATTTCAATAAGCTATATCAAATCTAAGAATAAATGGATCTGTAATGTTAGGATAGGTAGGCCTAATAATAAACATCAGAACACTACATTTTAATTATGATGTATGTAAAGTATTAGTTAACCAACAACCACTCAGCCTCATCAAGGCTCTGAAGCATGGCTAAAGCCTCTGTGGCCGTCATTCTTCTTGCTGACATTGTTCTGATATTCTCTTTTCAATATTTCAATTTGGTTTTAGCTTGAAGCTAAAGCTAGATTTCAGCTTTGCAATAGACTAAACAAACAACTAGAGAAATTATTGCTAGGCAACGGTGATGCATCTTCAAGAGCGGGAAAAAGGAGCAACCGACACACGGTCTGTAATGCATACGGTCAAGTATGACTGTTATGGCCACTCAAGGTAGAAATACTCAAAACTCTTTTGTGTCTTGTAATTTTAATAAATTAACAATGGTAGAATAAAATATCGACACATTTAGGAAAAGTCAGGGTCCTATAGTTACATTGGTTTTATTTCAACAAAGTTATTACATTGCAAAATTTTAAAACAGTCAAAATGACTGCCTTGGGAGTTCTAGTGTTAAATCACAAAATATGTTACGTGAAGCTTCCCCTTTTTGAACGTGGAAGTGTGATTCTAACAATGTTCAGGGAACAAGGAGGCGGGAATCGGTGAACAACCAAATAAACTCCACCAAAACAAAACAAACAAACCAAAACACCGCCAGCAGCCCCCCGCGGACGACCGCCGGCCAAAACAAAATACAAACACAAAAACCAAAACACAGGCCTGTTCCTCTCTCGTTTATCATCGTCGTCGCTCCTCCTTTATGCTTCCGCTCCTCCGTGAGAGATGCGAGACCTGTGTGCTTCACAGGTGTTGCTCATTAGCAATCGCACCACCGGCCTCGCGCCGTTCTCTCACGTCCCTCGGCCGTCCTGTTCGCCACAGTGATGAAGGCCTATAAACCCAGCAAGACCTGTCATAATGCAGCCACTGAAAATATTTACCATGGGTGCGTCTCAATCAGCTCCTTAGTTCAGCAATCAGGGAACTGATCAGGGAGTGTGCCATTCGGCTGTCTCAATCTCAAAATCCTACCACTAACAAGTTCGTTCTCTCCCTAAAAAGTCCCACAATGCACATTGAAAACCATGGAGCATCTATGCTCACTATGGCTGCGTCTGAAATCTTAAAAATGCTGCCTTTGGAAGATGCATTCCAAGGTAGGAAGACATCAAGGCACATCCAAATCCAAAGTTAACTTCACTTCCTGTCTCCTGAGATACCTTCATCTGGTTGATATTTTGAAGGTAGCATAGATGTATCCTTCACTGCCTTTGATATCCTACAATCCTGTGTGTTCCATTCTGTGACAGTTAAGTTAATGCACCTGAAAGTTGTGGTTGGTGTTCAGGTCGTGTGTAAATCTACATTTTTGACCAATATGTATTTAATGTAATTTCTAGCGTGACGTTATTATTGTAGTAATTAAATATTTGCTTAGGTATCACCACAGCTCTCTCTTATTTTGCCATAGATTATTGACCTTTCCGAAATCAGTTTCATGAAGTACCTTCGTGCACAAACGTTGCCTGATAGGCAACAAGTCAGGTGCCTAAGTTTTAGGATGTTGCCTATGTTCCCTTAACGGAAGTTCTGAAGCATGAAACATAAATGGCGTGAGCCAACTCCATACACAAAATGACTCATGATAGACATTGTTAAAGAACAAACCATTATGTAATTATTCTTCAGCATAAACATACATCACTAGACAGGTAATGAAAATAATCTAGCTAACATTTACAATTTATTTACAGCTGAAATGTACATGTAACAAGCAAACTATTTGTCATTATGTACTTTAAACAACATAAAATAATGTCAGAAAGATATCAGTTCTGCTCATAAAATCGTTCATAAAACCCAGTGGTGATGTTGTAAAATGAGGATGTTATCACGTTGACGGAAAGAGTCATCAGTAAGCCAGGGTCCTTTCTGTCCTTACCAGTGCCCAAATTTGTGTTCACATTCATGACCTAGGAAGCTAGGGAGCTGATTGAGATGTGCCCAGTTAAACTTATTGGACAGTTAACAGCTGTAGTACACTTTCTCTTTTTTAATTGTTGTTTTTAACGACATGCAAGTGAAATATATTTGAATAAAATGTTTTTTTTTAGTTTTTTTTTTTAACTAACTTTATTTTTCTACTTTTGCTGCATATCATATATTGTTTAATTAAAAACTGTAAATTTATTGTTTGCATTTATTGTTTATTGTCTGGGCTGTCTTACCCATATTGAATTGATGTCCCTGAGCTAAATCATAAATTTGTGTTAAAACGTTACATTTATCCATAATGTTCTTCAACAGTGGTTCTCAAATGGTAATAATATCATTGTCGGAAATTCGTATGCTTAATTGAGTACACAAAGATCTAATACACTGCAGACTGAAACATGCTGATATGGTGTGCTTTGTTCATAATGTATGGACTGGACGAGTATATTTGTGCATGGTAAACCTTACTAAAAGCATTTCCAGACAAACTCTATTAACACAGCACTACAGAGGGAGGGTAGAGGGTGTCTTTTCAGTGGCAGTATTATTATCACATTCAATAAGTGAGCCCCTTCAGACAAGAAAATTGTATATAATTATCTTGCCTGTGCAATCACCCATTGGATGTAATTGGAATGGCACTTGCAACTTGTCTTCAGCATGCTAGATGCACAAGGAAACACTTTGATACGGCAGTAGCTTGTGATACTAAATAGTTGCAGTTGTAAATATGAATGTATTTCAGGGAGAAGAAAAAAAACAAGCCTGAAAACATGAGATGAGAGACGTGGTTTCACTCAGCTAGCTAATTACATGTTAAAAGGCTTATTTCAAAACAAACATGCCTAAGGTTTAGCTGGCTGCTAAAGGTTTGAAATAACATAAAGTCCCAAGTCAATAAGACTAACTGATTCAATATTAACTAATTCTGGAAAAAAAAGGCACTATTTCATTTCTCTGAAAATCAATAAGCCGATGGCGAGCAATTTAATTTATTTCAGAATGGCCAAATTTAAGTATGCAATGAAAAACTGATTGTAAATCCTTTAAGATTTCAGTGTTGACTTGAGCTTCATTTTTTGAAGCAGGCTGACTTGTTTTCTGATGCATTGCAGTGAAACCAAACAGTGGGGCCGTTTTTTTTTGGGAGGGGGGGGGGTCAGGTACACCCCATTCACTGGAGGTGAGTGAGGCCTAATGGCGCTCCTACACTCTGACTCACCCCATGCAATTTCCCCTCGTATACCTACAATCCCCATCCCCCCATCCCTCACTGCCCCGTCTTTGGCACTCTCCCTGTTTCGAAATGTCAACCATGAGGTAAAATAACTGACTGGCGGACTGGATGGTAATTGTATTGCTTAATAATTGATAGGCTGAGTGTTGATGCTGCTGCTGGGCTGGCGGAAGGAGAGAGAGAGAGCACTTTGCTGGCCTTTCACTGTTCACAGTCAAATTTCTATACAACACTACTATGACTACCATTTCACTACTCTCCCTGATGATGATATAATAAAAAAAAGGGCTTGAGGCATTAAATGTGAGTTAAATGTCTTTACTTCACTATTCATAAAAACAACCTGAGGCTATAGGCTTTATTTGTGGAGCTTGTTGGAAGGCTCGTATTTATGTAGTCTTAACTGCTGGGAAATTGCAATGGAACACACTGGACATGCTAGATCACATGGAAAACCACATGACTTTGTTTCAGGAAATGAACAAGTGGAATCGCATGGTGCTCCACTGAATTTAGCATTTTTGAGAGCACAATTAGTCTATTAAATTACAAATTGAAAGACGCTGCATGCATAATTATAACACTTTAATTTTAACTGGCAGGTCTGCTTAATCAAAAAAATATTTTTATACAAAAAAAAGAAAGATTATATTCGATGCAAGAAATTCAACTTTCCACTTTTCTTTTTTTTTTGGAACAAGAAACTATCCACAAAATGTATTTATAGGAACAGATCCATCATTTACTCTAAGAAGCTCTCTGCATCTAAATTCAAGGACTTCTCCTGATGACAGTCCCTCCGAAACTCAGACTAGAAATTTAAGTGAGCTTCCCATTAAATTAAATATTCATTTTCAGCATTACATCTGAATGAGAATTGACCCATGAATTTACATCTAGCACATGACTGGTCAAAGTCTCGGTAGCTGACTAACTACGGATGACAAGCAACACAACATCCAAAAGAGATAGCGAGCGAGAGAGCAGGGCTGGGAATGAATTAGTGACAAAAAATCATCTGGGTCCCTCTAGGTGAGTGTTTGACTTCCGGTTGGGCAGCTGTTTAATTGTGAAATGACTCAAACCTCTGATGATCTGAGGTCGGTTGGCCATCTGTCCAAGCAAACACGGTAAACAAGAGGGAAATGCTGGCCACTGTTTATGTCATTTTTCAACCTGACTGTCCACACTGTCAGTCAGACCTTCTTTGTGGCAGCCTGTTTATTCTATATAGTTAAAGTGCCTTAAGTTAGTTATTCTTTATTTTGTCTATCTATATATAACAATTAATTTATCTGTCCATCCATCCAATCTTCTGGTTCATTGCCTTTTCATTTTGCAATCTGCCAAAAGGTGTTAAGTTTTCAATACAGATCAGGCCCGTTGATTGGTCACTGTCATTATGCAGCTTAATTTACAGAGAGAAGGAGACAATTGTACACCTATTATGAGCAATTGATTGGATGTACTTGCATGGCTGCCAAGAGCACCATACCTCTTTGAACAATGCAGGGTGGGTATAGAGAGGGGGGTCAGGGGTTTAACAGCCCATAATGGGAGCCAGGTCAGCCATTAAAAACCCAGCTGGCTGTCAGCCAGGAGGAATCTGCCTGTTTCCGCTACTGCCCTCCAGTTCTGTCCCTGTCTGCAAAGCTTTAATGTGCTAATGCACAAACGCACAAATGGGCCTCAGGGTGGCACAGAACGGTTTACCGGATCTAGGAGGTGGGTGGATGTGTACTGGAATACAACAGCAGACTGGGAAAGTATGGCATCCAGATTAGTGGAAAAGAGAGCCATAGTCAATACCCGGAAAGGTAAGTGTGACAACTTTACCATACGCATTGCATAATCATCTTTACTGAAAAGGAGGTCTTAGGTTTGACAGCATGAGAGGAAGAACCAAGGTAATTATATCTGATTTGTGAACGAACAGTTGAATTGAGTCAGATCTTTCCAATGAATTGGCTGAACTGGTTCACACGAAGTGGAACAGATTTATCAACAGAAAGCACAGATTTGAATTTTAATAAAACATACAAAAACTTTTTTTCAGCACACAGATTAATACATTTTGTATGCAAAATAAGCCCTATATGTACATATTTATGTAAGTTGCTTTGGAAAAAAGCATCTGCCAAAAGAATAAATGTAAATCTCGTAAACGACTTGATTTCGAACTAAATCATGGCTGCAACTAACTGATCTGGGACACATTAAATTTCAATAAGCACCATTGTAAATAAAACTTAAAAACTTAATAAACAAAAATATGTAAAAACATATTCCTTTATTTGGTTTTATTTGGTTTAAGAGCATGCACACTGGGATGTTAGGGACCTTTATTATATGTCCCGACTTAAATGAATCACTGAATCAATTTATTGAAGTAGAATTGAGTTAATCAAATTACTGCTGAGCCAAAACAGGTAGAGAGGAGTAATGACATTTGCAATTAATGTTTCTACCTTTTTTAACTATTGATTTAAGCACTTAGTAAATATTCTTAATAGTTATTATAAAGTTTCACCAAGGAGATTAACAATATTGGTGGTTATACTCTGGGTTCCTGGCTACACTGATCTGCAACCCGCTGAAATTTAGGAAAATGAGGTCAGCAAAAACTAATAAATCTGTAGCTTGGTTATGTATCCCCCAATCTAAGTTCGTAAGTGTTGAACCCACCCTAATAATACTTAACCCAAACAGTCCTAATCTTGTCAGTAGCCTCTATAGTCTCATCTACAGCCTTCTCATCTAATTGCGAGGTTCATTTGCCACTGCCCTGGCTGCGTTTCAAATAGAGCTACCCCCTCCTTCTCCCCAATTGCATTAGTGCTTAACCAGGCAAACCCTGAGAGGCAGCAGCGATAACCATTACAGACAGTCGACAGGCCCCTGCCTCAGTTCTGCCACACAAGCCGTCTGATAAAACAGACACGGCTACCGTCCCCCCACTCCAGCGATGTGAAATACAGCGAGCGATGAAACCGCTTCATTCCGGCGGCCTGTTCTCATCCTCAGTTGAGTGAGCACAGCAATAGGAGGGGTAATTTACACCCCAGCCAAACCTGTCATTACCCGAGGGCACTTGTTATGGCTGCACCCGATGTTTTTCCAATTCACCTCCAACCCCTGTGACTGTCAATCTCCTGAGTGGATGTAGTCGGGGGGAGAGAGGCAGGGGAGCGGCACTGGGAATAGTCCAGGCTCATGTGGACCGCGGGTAATTTTCCTCGGAGGGGATAATGGGAGTGGGGAGGCAAGAGGCAGGACTGACACCGTAAGCAAAACGATTCTGATTGTCTAACTGTAGCACGCCAGCCTTCCAAACATTCCAATGCCGTTGTTGTTTAAAGTCTTGCCAACTGCTTTTCAAGAGTGCTTCCCCTACAAACACACACAAGCTCTCAACACTCTTTATTCTTTTCCCACGAGTAATCCACTTTATTCATGTTTTTGCACAGCAGTTTATACAGAAGTGTCGCTAAAAGTGCGTTCCAAATCCCAAATTGTGTTGCAGTATGTGAGACGTGACTTGGCTGCTTATGCGGTTCTATTCGTTAAATTTACCATTTTAGAGATAGAAAAACATGTGCACACTTTCTTTTCCCTGCATTACACCTGCTGAATCTCCACCTGGGAAGTGCAGATGGTTGTGAAAATCTCTGTGCACAGTGCTCTATGGATCCTGAGACAAAAGCAGCACACACAGAGACAGCTTAACACAGCGTAGGTCTTCCTCTAACGTCACTCTGGGACTATTTGAGGTCCCGTCCTCCAGAGGTGGGTCCAGGCTATGTGTGTCCCTACAAAATTGTCTTTGAGTGTATGTGTGTCTCTCTAGCAGGCTGCACTGCAAAGGAGACACACAAAGCTTATACTGTCATTAGTAGCCTATCACAACACAGCATTCTCCAAACCCCGCGATGAAAAAACATTTTAAACAATGCCACAAATTATTTATATTACAGTGGTATCTATCTATCTATCTATCTATCTATCTATCGATCTATCGTTCGTTGTCTGATAGCCCCACCTCCCTAAGATTTGAAAGCAGACATCCAGCAGAGACATTGCTGATGGCAACGTGAGACTTGTGTGATTTTAGAAAACCTGAAAACAACTGTTTTATTCACTCTATAACAAGAGTGAGAATGATCTTGCTGAATTACTTGGTTTACTGAAAAACAACCTCAATTGGTTGACTTCACCTTTTAATTGAATCATCTATGATAATCTATGACAATTTTTTTCAATAATCTATAATTACCTAACACTTTACAAAGGAGATATTTATGTTTATTGACTATTCACTGCAATTATAGAAGTGTCATATAAAGTGCTCAAATAAAGCAGTACATTTAATTTCCATGGGATCAATTTCAGTCAATTTCTGCTGTTTGTAGATCTTTATTACCTAAAACAATATATAGACATCCATACAGTTTGTACTTATACCATTTACAATTTAAAAATGAGGGATGCACTGATATAAAAATTTTGGCCGATATGTTATGGTCAACAACCAATAAATAGTCGATATGAAAAAAATTATGCTATTTTGCCTAAATACATTAGAAATAAAATAAAAAAACACTAAAATTTCTTTAAATCCTAAGTGAATTTAGGCATTTCACCATATATTGTACAGTATGAAAAATGGATATTGAGATTAGTTAAATATTACATTTACATTCTATAATGTTGTCAAATTATTTTTGTTTTTTTATTGATGAAGCAAGCATTAGATGACTGTCACAAATGCACTCCCTCACTGCTGCACTCCCTCACTCACAATCAAAACTACAATTCCCAGCATTCCTCCTGCTCATCACCTACACTTACTCAGCCATAATCTGCACCTGATCAGCACGCTCATCACCACAGTATTTAAGCTCACACCTCAGCCTCAGTCATTTGATTGGTCAGTGACTTGGACTACTTTCCATCTACTCACCTGAGAAATTTACCTCCTGCGAGGTAGTTCCTGTCTTCCTTGTCTGTTCTCCAGCTCCAGCATCCCTCCTTTGTTCCTGTAAGACAAAGACATTCACTCATCTCTCTCTCCCGAGGCTGATATCTCCTGACAATGACTAAGTAAAATAGAGGAAACGAGCAACCAAAATGAAATAGGAATATCCATTATTGATTGATTGAATAGCATCAGCTCATAACCAATATCATTCAGATTTATTGTGCATCCCTATACTTAAACATTTTTAGATTGTGATACGATGCAGATTAATTCCCATTGAGTTCTCAGTGCAGCAGTGGCTGCAGGATAAACTAGTTCTAATGCTCATTACCCACTATAGAAAAATGAGCATTAGAACAGGATGCATGTGAATATTAATATGTATAAAGATCTTAGGACATTCTGTTGTTTTATGAATGAGTCTGAGAGGAGGTTATCTCCTCAAACCACACAGACGGTTTGTTCTAGATCAGGAATATGCAGAGCGAGTCTGATATGTGCAAAGTCTTTTTTAAAGCCTGTGTTTTGAGATTTATTAAGCTTGATTTTCTCCTCTTCATATATTTTCCTCTCTTTGTTATGAAAGTTTTAATTGAAAGTCAGTGTAAGGTGGCAGAGCACCCAGCTGAGCTCTCAACATAGCGGTCTTCTCCTCTGGGTTAGATCTTCCCCCCATGAGGCTACGAGCCCCTGCGTCATTCACAAAAATCATTCAAATAGCTTCGACCTCAAAGCTTCGTCTTCATTCAGAAATCTTTTTATAGCACAGCCTGTGCCGGAGAAGGGGCGGATGATGAGAACGGTTGGCCGGAGGGGGGAAAGAGGTGGGTATGAGACTGTATGTGCTAAGCTGTATTGGGCGGATGTTGCTTACATAGCACCTGACACCAGCCCTGCTTCGCTGCCTCACCTGTCTCTCTCCTCTCCGACGCGTGTGTGATTGGAAGAAGTGGGAGCCGGTGCTGTGACGGACTGCTGTGAATGTGTGCTCCAGCACCATGAAGGATCATTGGCTGAGAGTAAAGACGTCACAGCACCTTGTTAGTGAGATGCTGCAAACAGAGCAGCATTGCTGAGGAAACAGAACTCGTCCATGAGAGAAACCTTATTCACAGTACACGACACACCCACCAACAGCTCGAGCTGTAAATAACTTAAAATTATGCATGGAGAAAGCTGCAAAAAACACTATGAACTGAATGAGCGAAAAGACCAAATCCTGAAATGATCCTAAAATAGGCTGCATGCAAGCAGTAAATATAGCCTTTATATTCAAGGCTGCAACCAAATATCCAAATGTAGCCAATTATAAAATGTATGGCAGTTATGACCATTCCTATGTTTTAATAGCTCAATAAAATACATATTTAAAGGGATAGTTCACCCCAAAATGAAAATTGTATCATCATTTACTCATGTTCCTTCAGTATCCTCATGTTGTTCTCATGTGTTTTTTTTTTTTTTTTTTTGGTTTGGTTTATTTCAGACAGACAACTTAGTTTCAACACAGTTGAGCTGAAAAACAACAGCATATTTACAGCAGTCTGAAACAGGTGTAGGCTGAAGCTCTTGCTTATGCCTACCCTTTTTGAAAACATCTCATATTTTAATAAAATAAAAATTGTTGTCTTACATCATTATAATGTTGACAAACAAATCTAAACAGAATACAAAAACATTAGTATTTCCTATGCAATACCGTTGCACAATCCAAAATACAACAAAAACAGCTTGTTCATTTTATCACTCTTTAAATTGTTTCATATAGTTTCATTGTTGTTTTCTTTCATCTTATTTTGTGTTCCGCAGGAGCAAGAAAATCATACTGGTTTGGAATGACATGAGAACACACATTATTAGGGTGTCTCCCTGCTCTGGTTAGTCTAAAGATGTCTGGAGAAATAAGAAACAAAGGCAAACATTTTCAAAACTGAGTTATTCATGAACTCGAGTCTCTTAGACTATCTTAGACCCTAAATGTGGTTAACCATTGCTCAGAATCAGATCTATCAAAATCCAATCAAAGAACTTTGAAGCAATTTTACACAATTTAAGTGTTGCTATAGTTACTGTGTTTTGCCTTTTTAGGACAGAACACCCCATGAGGCACTCAGACTACCTCTCCATCCATAAAACCTTGCCGTCCCAGTACATACTAGCTGATAAGCTTGAAAATCCATTGTTACCCGTTAGTGTACAGATCTGAGTGGATGTGAACAAGCACTAGGATGGAGATATGAACATATTCCTGACATATTCTCACAGAGGAGACTGCTGGGAAATTAGTGAGGTGGCACTAACCAGCCCCTGTGTGTTTATTGGGGGCTGGGGGGCAACTGGAGTGCATTAAAAGCCATTAGTTGCCTCTAACATGGCCATGCTCACTTATTTTGACAGATTCATACAGCAGGCTGATTCCCTGCACAGAGGGTGTATCTGTATGCACGCACACACACACCTCCCGATCCTTCACATCCTCTTCAGTGTGCGGCCCATCCAGCCGTGACTGCACACAGTCAAATTGGTTTGGGATGGGAGGGGGAACTGTGGATATAAGCTGTTTGTAGTCAAAAGCAGCTGGACAATTGAGTGATGGGAAGAAAGAACAGAGGAGAGATGGCGGTGTGTAATACTCTTGATAAACAAGGTGATAACAGTACTTATTGTACTTAGTTATTCTTGAACATGGTGTAATGATTTTATAAAAATATAAGCATATTTATTAAAATCATATTATACAGTCATGTGAAAAATAAAGGACACCTATTTGAATCAGGGCATAGTAAAAAAAAAGCATGTACCCAGGTTTCACAGACAAGGCTCAAGCCTAGTCAAAGACTAAAATGCATGTTTGAGCTGTTTTAACTGAAAGCTACTTGCATGTCTTAAAATAAGTCAGTGCCATTGTTTTGTCTCAAGATGCACATTTTCAAGATGAAAATTATTAAAACCTACTTAAATGTCCTATTTAAACTAAAGCTTAATCCTGGTTTAATATAAGCTCTGTCTGTGACACCAGGCCCTAGTCTTTAGCAGGTCTTAAAATTAGGTAAATACAACCTCAGATGAACAACAACACATGACATGCTACACTGTGTCATTATTTATTTAGCAAAAATAAAGCCAAAATGGAGAAGCCGTGTGACAAACTAAGTGCACCCTATGATTGAATTACCTGTATAGCCACCTTTAGCAGCAATAACTTGAAGTAATTAGCCTGGTTGACACCAGACCTTTCTCAGTTGTAACTGCGATTGGGTCTGGGGAAGGTTCATTCACAGCCAATTTCCAAAGGGGCGTCACCAACGGACGTCGCTCAAATGCCTCTGGGCGCAATTGGATAGACCTAAAACCAATCAGAGCGATCGTCATCGTGTAAAGCCCGCCTCAACGTTTGTGATTGGTGCCTTGATTTGGAAAAATTGTCTCAAAAGTTTGTCTGGGTTTTCCCAGGCTATGAAGTAATCCTTTTCTGTATGACTTTAGTCTCATATTTTTGCCCACTCTTCTTTACAATTGTTGCTTTATTTCTTTGATGTTTGTGGGCATTTGTTTATGCACAGCTCTTTTAAGGTCCTGCCACAGAATTTCAATCAGGTTGAGGTCTGGACATTGCCTGAGCCAGTGCAACACCTGAACTCTTTTTCTTTTTCAGGCTTGAACTAATATGGTAAAACTGACAACATTATTAACTGTCTTTATAATAGCTTTGGAAGCTGAAGCTGGCGATTATGGTAAGGGGCGTTACATTTCCATCACTGGCTTTAAATATAAATCTCCCTCTAACAAGATGACTTCATCTCCACAAATAGCATCTATCTCCCCTGCTGCCAAAACCTTTCCAGATGTCTGAGGTATAGCTTTCAGATAATGGACTAAAAAGGCTTCTAATGAAAGTTAATTAGAATGTGCACCATGCTGAAATTCTGTGGACTTTTGAGATTCTTTATTCCCATTATGTACAGTATTTTTGTAGTCTTTTTCTTGCAGTACACTTCCGAACGTAATGTTCTGGTTGTTTTGTCCCGCTATAAAGCCAAAACAATCTGTTACCTTAAATATGTTTACCTCTGTAAAGCTGCTTTGAAACAATCTACATAGTTAAAAGCGCTATATAAATGAAGAATGAATGACTTGACTAGTGATGCTATACTGCTTGAGTGACAGAAGTCAACATCTACTTGTGTGTTCCCTGAGTATCCGTAGCGCTCCTCCTCTCAGAGACTAAAAGTGAAGTCACGGATGGTTCTGAGATCTGAAGGAAAAGTTTTGTAAAGTGAATTATGCTACATGTTCATGTGACTGCATCAGGGCTGCCAACGCACACCACAACCAGAAGGGTCAGCCTGAAATAAACTGGCACCAGAGCCAAGAAATCCTCTTTAGCTCTCCCTCTCTCTCTCAGCGAGAGCTCCATCACAGTTCACAAACTGCTTGCTTTTGTTTTTGCAAAACTTTGCAAGTAAAATAAAAAGCTAATGCATGTGAATGCAGTGGGATACAACCAAAGCTGTCCATATTAACTTAGTTCACTTACTTTCAGGCATCATTTTTAGAATTCACACCTATATTAATTCTGTTTTACAAGAGACTGGCAGTACATGTTTTGACAAATGCAATGTCGTATCTGAGAATTTGTTAACGTAGTTTAAAAGCAACAAAAAAAATATTTGGATGTAATCAAAATTACCGTGCCGCTATCCTAAATCTCACACTTTCGATCATCACATAACATCTTTCCAACTCTCATCTCACAGCAGGATCAAGGCTTCACAGTTGACACATTAGTATGCAGGCAGCTTGTGAGAGTGGCTGTGACGTCAGTAGGAGTAGAGAGGGTGGAAAAGGTGTCCGAGGGAGAGCAGAGACTCTCTCTGGCTGATCGCACCATTATTAGAACAGCAAACACGCTTAAACACCATTAAGTTCTATGTTACATTTGCTGTTTAGTTTCCACGGTAACGACAGGGAGGTGTATATTTAGAGCTGATGGAATAAGATCGTGAAGGAGAGGTAGAGATTTGGTGGTGGAGTAAGAAGCAGATGCAATTTATTAAAAAGTAAAAAAGAAAATATCTTTGACATGATTTAGTCAGAAAGTATTCAAAGCCTCTCTGCTGATTCATGCCAGGCTGACCAATCCAAACTAAATAAAAAGAGACCTTTTTATCTTCTCTTATTCTCTCCAACAGTCATTTTGGTAAGAGATTACGATAAACTCACTGGAGAACAGCTTCTTGTTTTGTTTGAGAATTTGTTTTGGGTCTATAAATCTTGACCAGTTGGAGGCAGCACTGTCTTCAATCTGAACCCGTGTTACTTTTACTGAAAGGTCACTTCCCGGCAATATTTAGCATCATTTTCTGGGAAAATAAACATTAATGAATCAGAGTATAGGTTTAAAGAAAGGATATTTATTGTAACATATTTGGCAAACAAACAGACTAATGTATATAAATGCTAGTGTCTATTAATTGCATTAATCTAGTATTTCTGGTAACAATTTACAATAAGGACCCATTAGTTAACGTTAGTTAATGCATTGACTAACAATTAACAATACATGTGTTTTATTAATATTTGTTAACATTAGTTAATAAAAATACAACTGCTCACTGCAAGTTCATTTGAGCTCATTAATATTAGCACATACAACTATTGATTTTAATAATTAAGTAAATGTTTAACAATTAGTAAATGTTAAAGTTAACTTAGATTGATAAATGCTTTAGAGGTAATTTTCATTGCTAGTCCATGTTAACTAATTTCTTCCAAATCTGTATTAAAATGCCATTAATTACCTTATTATTATAAAGTAATATCAATATTTGTATCATATTTATTCATTGAAATGTTATAGTTGATTGAAAAGTTCATTCTTATTTAGGACCTAAGAGGTTATACATTCTCATTCAGAGTGAAAGGATATAATGATGTGTTAAAATCAGAGGCTGTGAGCTCAGAGGAAATATTTTGACATCACACCTGTATCACACTGCTGGTGAGGTGCTGGGGTAGATGCATGTGAATTAGATGTGAAGCGACTCAGCGGCTGGAGTACAGTACACAAGGCGCTCAGTATTGCCATGGCAGCTGAATCCCACCCGAGTCCTGCAGGTGTGTGACTCACCCCCACTAGCTCAACAAAGGGAGAGAGGCCGCCGCATAGAGACGCAATCTCTTAGTGTATCTCTCTCTCTCTCTCTCTCTCGCTATGTCACATGCTGCATTGCCAACTTGCATGTGGGTTGTACGCATGCCCATGATCGAAACCCAACACTTTCACATACCGTACCGATGCAAACGCATCGACTGTGGCAAACTTTTTACTTTCATTACATTTGAGATTAAATGTTTTTCTGTTTGTTCTGGAGAAAGAGTGTTAAGTGGCGGATCATTTTCTTATTCCAGCTGTTAATGGGCAGCCGGACTTCAGCACTATAGTCCTGAATGCAGCAGAAATGAGTCAGGAAAAGGTGAGAGCTGGGTTGAATCCATGTGTGAAGTGATCCTTAATCTGTCTATGAGCTGAACAGAGCCAGTTATGTTGTAAGGTCTATTATTTATTGGTGCAATGGGAAGCGGCGGCTCAGAAGGTATAAGATGGATGCAACCTTGAGTGCCTCCATACAGTTAGCTTTAACGAAAACTATACATGACATTTTTTTTCGTTAGGAATAAAGTTAATATTTTAAGAAAGGGGTTTGATTTAAGCAGATTAAATGATTGAAGAAGTCCAGCATATGTCACCAGAGAGAAGTCTGACATATCACCGGAAGTTTGAGTTGTGACAGTTTTACGGGGTTAAAAAAAAATTAAATGTGCATGAATAAATTGTGCAGAATGAACAACATGCATTTAGAAGATAGATGTGAATTTTCATTTAGTGCTGACTTTAATTTTGGTTTTAGTGTTTGGTACATGGTATGTTATAAAACTTATAACCCATCTGCATTAAACATTAAAATATCGTTAGATAGCAATAACACTAGACAGTTCACCCAGAAATTTTAATTTTGTCATAATTTACTCACAATCAAGTAGTTCCAAACCTGTATGAGTTTGTTTCTTCTCTAAAACACAAATGATATTTTAAAGAATGTTGGTAACCAGACAGTTATGGTAATGACGGTAGCCATTAACTTCCATAGGTTTTTTTCCCCTACTGGAAGTAAATGGCTACCATCGTCTTGTTACCAACATTCTTCAAAATATCATATTTTGTCTTCAACAGAAGATAACACCCTCAAGTTGTTCCAAACCTGTATGAGTTGAGAAAATTTTCATTTTGGGGTGAATTATACCTTTAAATAATTTTAAATGTTGCCAGTTAGCACATTAACTTTGGCAGCCCTAAACCAGTAAAACTAAATAACTAAATGCATCTCAACAACAACTAACAATGATAGAGTGAAAATTAAAACTAAACTGTAAATGGAAAATAAATTAGAAATAAAAACTAAACTGAAAACAAAATATAACAAAACATTCAAAATAAAATTACAAAATATAACATACCTACCTTAGTGCAAAATAAATGTACCAAAATGTATTTGAAATACATTTATTTATGCTAAGTATACTACAAATCCGGAAATAGTGCTGAGGTCCAACTAAAGTATATTTGATTGTGCTAAAGTGGAACTATTGCAGGTACATTTTAAATATCTTACATTTAAAGAATGATATTAGACACAGATTATACTATCCTTACTAATAGTGATATTAAAACACATTTTAGGCTTAATATTAAGAAATGTGCATTGTGCAATAAAGTACTACTCCAAATAAACGTAATTATAATATTTACATCAGTAAGTCTCAAGCGATATGTCAGTAAATATTTTAATGGATTTGTAGTATGCTTAGTATGAAATAAATGTATTTTAAATACACTTTGGTATAGGTTTTTCATTACCCTCAGCCAGATATGCTGTCCAGAATTCATGGCCACGCCACCAACATTTTCAACAACAAGTCACAAAAACAATTTCTGGAGATCTAATATTTATTTTGCACTGAAACAACAAATGAAAAAAGTTATATTAGCAATCTAGCAAAAATTGTCAGTTTCAGTTACTCTGGTTGAATTTCCATCACTGTCTATCGTCTTACTGCTGTTCTGAGTTTAGCTGATCGAGCTCTTGGGTTCTCCTGCACCTCTTCCTCACATGGCTTTATCACTTTCTTCAGACTGACCCAATGTGCGCTCTCTCGCCCCCTCTCCCCTTCTTCATTCTCTGCCTCCTCCTCCTCCTCCTCGTGCTCTTCTCTCTCCAATCCATGCTGGGCTTTGGCTCGCTGGCGAATGCTGCGGCGTGGTGGGGCAGCCAGGTCCTCTCCACGAAGAAAACGCTTGGTCAGCCGGTCCTCCAAGGAATGGAAGGTGAGAACACAGAGTCGCCCCTTGGGACGGAGCAGAGTTTGCGCCACATGCAGGCCGGCGTGCAACTCATTGAGCTCGTTGTTTACAAATATCCGTAAAGCCTGGAAGGTTTTGGTGGCAACGTGTGAAGGCCGCTGCAGGCGGTCACGCCGGGCGTACAGCGCACCGGCTGGAAATGCTCCTAAAATAAGAGAGGCAGTTGGTTAAATGTCTGGCAAGGCTCCTTTAAAAAATCCAAAATTTTCATAGTTTACTTGCATTAGTCTTTTGTTTTATTTTTCTCAGGTATTGCTCCAACTAAAAGATATTGATTCACATATATTTTCCAATTTGTTGCCTACTGTATTTAGTTCAAATATCTGTCAGAGCAGTGTTTCTACACCTTTTTGTCTTACATATCCCCTGGCCCCATAAAAAATGCTCAAGTACACCCTCATCAACCCCAAACTCATCTTATTAATTATTGAAATTCTTAATTATTAATGCACGGCGGTAATTCCGGTAAAGGTCTAAGGATACTCGATAACTTCCGCTGATCGTAGAGTCCAATGCAATACCGAGAATTTATATTGAATTTTATACTCCATGGTTATACTAAAGAAACGTTAGTCACAAAAACAGACACCCCTCGTTGTGTTTATGCTTCTTTTTTAAATTATATTAAATAAACATAACTATATATAAAATTACATCTAAACGTATGAAAGTTTCGTTTCAAAGACGGGAGGACAGTAAATTTTGAAGACTCTGCCATAATCCCGTTGTCCTCGGTTTTCCTCCGCTTTAATCTCCCCAACCGGAAACTGACGAGCATCCTTGCGTCAAATGCGGAACTTATGCGTGCATATAGCCCAGTTGGCCCAACCTTGATCAAACTCAACTGCCTGAAACTTCTAGTAATGGACACTTTTCACATTACCGGGGTTCTCAGAAGCAGAATTCATCATAGTGCGGTGTGACAGAAAATATCCTTTTTGTATTTCTCTCCAATAGCAAAAGAAACATCTATGATAGTTTCCACGACTTTCCAAAAGAGGAATAAAATATAGAGAGGCTGATTACGCTGGTCAGAAGAGAGAATTATATCAAATTTGTTGCCACTCCCTCAGCCGTTGTATTAGAAACACCCTCGCACCAGTGTTAATAATTGTTTTGTCATTTATTGACAAGGTAATATAACATATAGAGTTATAAATGTGTAGGCTATTCATTTTAAAAAAAAAAAAATATATATATATAAAACTTTACTAGTGTCGAACAAAGAACAAAGTAAATTTGCTTTAAAAAAAAAAGCACAAACGCAACCTCAGCTTAACTCACTGACCCCCTTCTCCCTCAAAGGCTGAGAAGGTCTGGCTTAAAGGGTTAGTTCCCCCAAAAATGGAAATTACCCCATGATTTACTCACCCTCAAGCCATCCTAGGTGTATATGACATTCTTCTTTCAGACAAATACAATTGGAGTTCTATTAAAAAATGTCCTGAATAGTAACTGGACTAAACCAACTCTGTATCCAGATAGCAAAAACATTGATCTCTTGCTTGAGGCAGAACTAGACATTTATGGTAACAGAAAATATACAGATAACAGATACTGAATATACAATTATTAAATAATCGATTGAAATGTTTTCTTAAACAATACATGTGGTACAAAATACAAAAACACTTGGTAATTTCCAGATATTTAAATACACGACCCTGGAAGTGCCCACCCCTTTGGGAAAACCGCGATCTAACCCGGAAGTAAACGCTAGCGTCAGAGCCATGGCAGCCTACAAAGGAGGTATAAAAGGTATAGTAAAAAACAAACAAATGTGTAATGTCTTTATTTTATGAAAACTGAAAACCGAATTGGTAAATTGATATGAGCACACCGAACATACACAACAACCTTCATTCATCCGTTAATGTACTCTTACCAAAACAATATAACGAATGACAAAAAGAATTAAACCTCTTGAAATATACACTGCATTATTGTCCGGGTGTAGAAATAAAAAAATGGTACCTTGCGCTCATGTACTTCTATCACACGGATCAGGTGACAATATCATAACTGCATCTCATCGTCACAACTAGATTTCGATTTTTGATGTTGATAAGTGTGGAAACGCGTCATCACAGTCTGTGAAAAGGGTGAACCTGATTAGCTCGTTCAGGCGTGTTTGATTCACTGTATAAAGTGATAATTGACTTAACTTAAAGTGAGGTAACCCGTTGCATTAAAATTATTAAGTAAATAAACCATGCGTAATTGAACAAATTAAGTTATGTGGAATTGTCAAGTTCACATAACATAAATTGATCAATTAAGCATGGATTATTAATCATTTTAAGGCAACAGGTTTCCTCACTTTTTTAAGTTGTCAACTGTGCTGTACACTTTAAGAACATCTAAACAAAGAGACAAACACACTGAAATATGAACACAGTTGGGGACACAAGGAGCTTATTCCAGATCAGTATGTGTGATGACAGTGGTTTTGAAAATAAACAGGCTGTTCTACAAAGCTCCCAAAGCTCAAGGAGAGATCCATGCTGTATATTGTGCTGAGATGAATTTGCTCAGTCTGAGCAAGGGGAGATGAGGTTGTTCCCTGAACTGACAACATACAGAGCTTTAAGTTGCAGATAGAAAGGACACAGAGACTCTGCTCATGCTGTACACAAGTTGTCTTATTAGAGGGCAGTGAACAAAAAAAAAAATGGGCATACACTATATAGTATTTATTCACTGTAAATACAGCCATGAAAATAAACCATAAAGTAAGCATATGATAATGCTTTAACGCTCCAGATAATCGTATGGATATTGTTTAACATTATTTGAGCTAAAAAGTGGACAAAATCAAACATTGGGAACATTGTAGACAACTACTGGTTCCACATTGCAACAATACAGTACACTTGACATTGGCTTATTATTAGATATGTTTGATACATTTTGAACTATTACCTAACATATCTAAAAATGAGAATAGGTGACTAAAAAAAGCCACATCTACAGCACTTACTGTGATTCACATTTCATGTAAATGTTAGTAGCAAGTCGGTTATAGATAATGTTTTTTTTTCAACCTCGCCCTTCATGGCTTCTGATAAACATTTTTCCCTAATATATTTTTAGTAGTTTGCCAAAATATTAAATTTCTGTCAATTTATTCAAATTAATTTTGCCTCAAAATAATGCTTGCTCTATTTCTTTACAGTAGAACATCAAGATATTTTGAAAATTGTACTTTCAAAAATTAGACTTTTGAAGAAAGTCATACAGAGACAGGTTTGCAACAAAGAAAATGTTGACAGAATTTTGGAGTGAACTTGAACTATCACTTTAAAGGGAATCTGTATGCAAAAAAAGGTATATATGAGCAGTGTTTTCACCTTGCCCTTTAGAGCTTCAATATGAAACATTTTGAAAAAAATTAACGATTTATAAAAATGATTTCAAGTAAAATGTACCCACTTATGTTTGTGCCATATACAGTAGCTTCATGCTGACGAATGAGTGGAGGAGATGGAGAGGCACAACTAAAGAAAAAGAGAGGTGTTGCATCTCTCAAGTCTTGCGCTTCTGGGCTTAGAGGAGCGAGACACTGGCAAGACCACATGCCTATGCCCAGCCTTCCACCCCCCTTATTTTAAAATCCAGTCATAAGGGAGCGAGTGAAGAAGAGCTAAATGAAAAGGAATAAAAAATGAGCAGAGAATAAATAGATGTATAGACAGAAATACAGGCCTGGAAACAGGCAGCTTAAAAAAAAGTTTAAAAGAAGGCTATAGTTTGTCATTTGTATTGTTTAGAAAAAGTGAAAAGAATAATGCTCAAACAAATAAAATGAAGATCGGGTATAGCAGGCAGTAAACATTAATCATAAAATACAGTGTTTATTGCAGCATTGTAAAAAAAAAAAAAAAAAAAAAAATCAGATACAAAGTGAATAGACCAATCAGTCGGTTCCTGTTACCTCAAAGGGTGCTCTCCTCACATTCCAAGCAGCAATCGCTATTGATTATAAATAATTGGCCATGAACCCTGATGGGTGTGACAATGAGAACAGCCTCTGCCTAATTGCCTCTACATTTAAAATTAACTTACTTTATTTAAAACAATGTTTAGACAGAATCCTAATGGGCTGTACATTGTAAACAGGCAAAAGCCACACCAATCCCCCTCCCCCTCCCTTCCATTAAACTTAATTTAAAGATAACTTTAAAGCATTAAATCATTTAAACAAATTGTAACCATGGAAACATTTTAATAATTCCCTTAATAGGTCACATTTATATTATACTAAACACTGGCTATTGAAAGTCAAGTCAAATGTAGTGAAAATGACACTTTGTTTAAATGGAAAAGTAATTGGTTGTCAGTCTTTTATGCGAGTGCAAAGTTTGGAGGGTAACACCCAGCTGCTCATGGTTCTGATAATTGGCAGTATGTCTTTATTTGGATGAAACTGATTACTGCATGACATCCTCCTGTAATGAAGGAAGGGGAAAAAAGATCTATCTTGAATGAGACACAAGCACATATAGAGGGCTTATTCTTTGTCTGAGTGTGAATTGAATTACGGATTTCCTTTTGTAATTCCTCTCTATTAATCACTAGCTTGAGTTGCTTTAAGGAATGAGCAAGGGGCAGCACTATCATTCTGAAATTCAAGGCTGTGTTATTCCAAACATAATTTGACTGATTGAACAAAGAAATAATAATAAAAAAAAAAGCTTAAAAGACAGCATTTATTGCCGGCATTTATTGCCGTCTTTATTCATAGTTCTGATTTTCCAGTCATAAGGGGAAAACATTTTTATTTAATTGTATGTACAGTATATAATGTATAAACACTGCCCGGCCCAAAAATAAAGTTGCGGTTTGGATTTAAATAGGCAAATACGTAAGAGTCTATGATTGGATAATTATTGCAGTGATTGTTATGTTTCTAGCATGTTATATGTTTGGCAACAGTTCTTCTAACCCTAATTGATGGATTGTGTAGCTTTTCATTTCTTAAACAACCATGTAGGAAGACATATCATGCCATATTCCAGGATAACAATCAGTATGTTTACATAGACAACAATATTTCGATATTAAGCCGATTAAGACAATACTCTGATGAAGAAACTACCCTGTAAACAGGGATTTCTGATTACCAGAATAAGGTCAATAATTAGATTACTGCTGTCCATATAAACATAGTCAATAAAAGTCTTTGGGATGTGCTGGAGTAGACTTCACAGAGTGACTCTTGCATTGCCAATACAAGATCTTGACCAAAAATGTATGTTCCTCTTAATGGAAATAAAATCACAACATTTATTTCCATCAAGAGGTGCACACATTTTTGGTCAAGATCTTGTATTGACAATGCAAAAGTAGAGCACTCTGCGAATAATTTTTTCAGTTTAATGCATTAAAAATGTTTAACGAGGCATCCGTTTTTTCTGTCATCCTTTACCTAGCGTTCGTTATAAGATTACGCTATTATTCATTCACACCAAAGTCCTTAACGCTTCACCCTGTAAAGTCTTGTTTCAGTACAACAGAGATTCAGAGCGAGTGAACTACCATGATATGTAGGCCTGATCCTTTTAAAAAAAGTATATGTCCAAATGTCATCAAACTCCTAAAGATGAATTGATTTAAACGTGCCTCACATTTGACTCATCCACCGCTTCTCGGTTGAGAAAAGGAACAGAAAAATAATGTAGGTCATGTGAACACACGGATCTGCCCAAGACACACTCAGCATTTAAATGTTAGGTTGTACACCCAAGCACTCGATTGATTTTCTATGAGCCATGTTTGAAAATGGCGTGAGATGAAGTTGTGACTCAGTAAATGGTTAATTCCTCATTTATCATGGCACACAGATATGGCTAAAGGGTGAATATGTTTGTTGAAAAGACTAAATCCTGCATATGCTATGACAGCACACTGATGACTCATTTCCAGCAAATGTGTCTCACGGACACTTACATATTTCTCCTTGTTCACCTCTGGGAAAGAAAAGAGCAATAAGTGAAAGAGAGAGACATAACTGAAATTAAAGCCTTCCATCTTCTTGTTTACCCCGAAGAGTTAACTAAAATGTGCACAACATTTCCTAATCTATGCTGATCACATCATGTTTCCAGTAAGAACGGAGATGAAGGGTCTTATATTTTTCTGTAGTGCCAATTTACGCTGCTTTTTTGACGGCTCAGGAAGGGCCATTACAAGTGCCTTGTTCCCGGGTGAGGCTGGCAGTAGTTGTTATGCACAAGACTTTCAAAGAGTAATGCTTCCTTATTACCTAGTAAA
This sequence comes from Meda fulgida, assembly GCA_030578275.1. Taxonomy (NCBI): domain Eukaryota; kingdom Metazoa; phylum Chordata; class Actinopteri; order Cypriniformes; family Leuciscidae; genus Meda; species Meda fulgida. The sequence goes on from CM060622.1 coordinate 35,286,864, forward strand.
TCCCCCTCTATATAAGCAACAGGCTGCATAGGGACACAGAACCTCATGAATGTTATTTAAGGCTGAAAGGGCAGCACTGCTATTGGCTGCTAGGAAACTCTCTAGAGACAATGGCTTGATTTTGTTAACTGTCCAGAAAAATTACTGTTTTGGAGAGTTATCAAGAATATCACAATTATTACATCTAACTGCAAGCAGAAATTAACGGGGTCCGATTGTTTTAAGAGCTTTATGACAGCTATGCTCTAAGGGTTCAGATCTGAAATGTAGGGCTGACACCATAAAATATGCATGAAAAAGAATATGCTAAAAAAAACACGGAGAAAAGAAGGCCTTAAACAATTATACTTTTTTTTATATAAACAATTAAACAAATATACTTGATACACAAATGCACTCACTTTTTGTAGTAGATACAGATTTTTGAAATAAATGATGGGTAACAAAATGTTTACTGCAAATATCCGCTGTATAACACCATTTTCAGGTTTCACATTAATAATATAATGTGGCACAATTGTTTGTACTGTTCTCAGTACAAATGAAGTGATAAACTCTGACAAAATGTGATTGCATTATAATAGAGATTTTTTTTAATGTCTAAATATAAATGCACAAGCAAAACATGTGAAAAGAACTATATTAGTGAATAGAATGAACAAAATTACGATTATAATCAGCCGATGGCAGAAGATGATCACTAATGGGTTCACTTTCATTTTGAAAGTGTTTGTTTCCAACAGTACACACACACACACACACACACACAAATATATTTTTAATGTTATTGGGATATATTGTGAAATTATCTTTTAATGGTATATATACATTTCACATATTTCTTTGTAAACGTATTATGTAAAACTATATTACCAGTGCATCGTAATAAAAAAATGGTTAAGCATAAACTGCTATAAACTGACAGAAAGATTAGATTTAAAAGATTTCTTATCCTGTCGGTCCTTGTGGACAAAAGTAGTATTACAGCCTTCATCTTTGATAGTTGTCATCTTCATCAGCTGATAGTTTAGAATTTACTGTGAGCCCTCTGAGCATCAGAAATTCATGAAACTAAGCATGTATCTTCAAAATGTCATGTTCTCCATATGTACACAGTTTTTATAAGTTTCTACTTTACGCACAAAACATATAGACAAATTACTCATAATGGGCCATACAAGACATACCTTTTATATATATATATATATATATATATACATACATACATACATATACATATATATATATATATATATATATATATATACATACATACATACATATACATATATATATATATATATATACATACATACATATATGTCTGCTAAACAGTTTAATAGATCAAAATTATTTTGATAACTTTTTGCCATGAGGGTCTCTAGATAATGAAAAAGCTTCGGTTAAATAGGCGTATAATAATTTGGGTAAATGTGTAAGTTAGATTTATGCCTATTTTTTCACATCTTCATGGACACCACAATTATTTCCCTCATGTGGTATTATTTTTCTTTGTAATTATGTATGGTTTGCATAAATGGGAACTGCTGCGTCTGTGTAAATGAGAGAAGCAAATTGTATGCCCGTTGTGCGCACACTAAATTATGGCCAAGCATGCACCTGCTCTGACTTTAGACTAGGTTTTTCCTGGTCTGTGGCGGAATTGTTTTCTGGAACTGCAAAATAGCACCAGGGAACATTTGCGCCGGAACACGCCTCCTCTTTTCGCTAAACCATCCCTGGGAGCGCAAATTCTTTCTCTAATTCACCGACGTTTGTCTGTGGAGGGAAAAGTCCGCTGTGCGTCGGGTGCAAAATAGGAATGATACATGCGTCGGTGTACAGTCAATTGTGCTGGGTGCAAGATAGGGGCCATGATATGAATATTGAGTTTATGTGTGATATGTTATAAACTGTATAAATGTGATGCGTAATATATAGAGTCTAAAAAGCAATAGCGCCACCCGGTGACCATTTTCTTTCAAACTTCGCACAAACCTATAGGACCATGAGTCAAACAGGCCCTGGCAACTTGGACAAAGACACCGCATGCCAATTTTCAAGTAAATCGGACAACGCAGCACATTCAATTAAAACATACAGTGAGGTCCAAAAGTCTAATGGATTTATTATTTTTATATCAAACTATATTATCAGTGTAACAATTTGAGTGAAAAGTTGAATTTAAAAAAATAACACGAATTTCATAATTGAACACATGGTCAGTGTCACAATCCTAAAACATGGCGTTTATATCCAGGTTTAAATTATTTTTTGTGTATTATTTAATGTGTTCTCAGATTTTTTAACCAAAGTGTATTTTCCCCTATGACAGAAACTAGTAAGTTATTTTCCATTACTTATTTGTGGCAAACAGTGCAGCCAATTTTGTTTGTTGCTTACAGTCTCTTGCGACACGTCGAGATGCATTGTGACATTGTTCCTTGTATTTTCATCTTGCAGTCTCAATGCCAGAAATATGTCTAAATTGAATGAGACACTAAATCCCAAGGTAATCAAAGACAACAATTGACTGCTTTGAATAAAAAGATTCCACTAAATACTAATTGAATAGCTAAATGCTAAGCTACACCAGGAAGCATTATCCACATTCTGAATGCAAAGGATGTAGCAGTCCTCAAAAGATACTAAATGGATTGTTCAGCCAAATATTAAAATTCTGTGATCATTTGGGGGAATGACACTCCCCCTTTATGTCATTCCAAAGTTAACACAAATGAAAATTAAAATATTTTGTGCAATCTTTTTTTTTCTTTTGCCCATACAAAGAGTGTCAGTGGGGTCTAATTTTGGGGTCTAAACACTGAGACATTTTTCAAAATGCATTTGTGTGTGTTCCACATAAAACAGAAAGTCCTACAGATTTGACATGAGTGTGAGTAAATTATGACATATATTTCATTTTAGGGTGAGCTATTCCTTTAGGTTGAAATAAAACTAGATTTTGTGTAAAATAGCCAGTAAACAAACAAATGAATAAGTAAAGAGAAAAAAAAAATCCTGTTTTACAAAAGTTGCATCATGGAGAGTGAAGTCCAGCTAACACGAATATAAACATTAAGGGCTGCCTTAATTCCAAAACTGTGATGTAGGCCTCAGAAAACTCGAGAGAAAACAAAAGATCAATTTTCATCAGTGCTCCAACAAGTCTGCTTCTCAACAAGTGATCAATAGTGGCCTGATTAGTGTCTCTTACTGTGATATTAAAGCATGACCAGCAGCTTAGACAACTGTTTAACCATGCTGTCAAAACCTGTAAGCTGCTACAAATGAGTCAGAACGTTTTATGGTAAAGCTGGATAGATGGCTTCAAGGTGTATGAAAGGGGTTGGTGCGGCTGTCTGGGGTCAGTGAGGGTGCGAGTTACTGGCTCTAAGCCAGTTTTGTGCTGATGCTCATTATGATTCAAAGTGGTCTGATATGTAGAAAGCTGATCTGAGCATTGGGATTGAGGGACACTTTCCTTAGGGAATCTGGATAATCTTCTGTCACGCCAGCTGGGTTCATACTGATGAGAATATTACACTGCCGTGACCTCGTCTCTTCTCTAATGTGTTTCACTAAATAGAGCGGATTCCCCATTTTAACATGGAATAAACCCTTCCAACCAGTAACTAATGTAGACTGAAAAAAAAAATGTGTCGAGGATTTACTTTAAAACAATTTTCACATTTAAAAAATTGCTAGTGAATTTCACAAATAATTACTAAGAAACAACAAGTAACATAATTAAAGTAAAGAAAATAGAAAGGCTTTTATGGTATTTTCTTTGTTTTATTTTGTTTCTTTTGTTACAGAGTAAAAAGCAAAGAAATAAATGATGCTAAACAAAGGAAACGTGTTTATCAAAAGGACTGTGACTGGTGACTATTACGATACACCGTAACCAAGGTGGAGACAGGTTCTGGAACTCGCCTCCAAAAGCAAGGGCAGAGAGGTATTATGGTGCTTTGGTTGCTCACGTAAGGAAACAAAGAGCTCATAAGAGGGAGAACTCCCATGATGCCCATTGTTATGGTGTCTAAACCCCTCCCTTTCCTCCATCATCAGCACTGATAAATAGACACGTATACAAATGCACACATATCATCCCACCTCCTGGTCCATCAATTGCTTCCCTTGGCAACGGTTATGCCGACAGCCAACCGCTGACCCCCAGGGACCCTCGGGAGTCAGAAGCTTCCAGATTGATTGGAATAAACATTGTTGTTGACTCGCTCTACTCTTCAAAGAAGATCAAACAACTGCCCTTAGTCACACCTGTTCTCCCGGCGTGACGCATGTGCTTGCCTTGTGCTACCGTCATCTTCTGAAGAGACTATCTATCTCGTCGCCAGCATCGGGCTATGGAAACAGCGCAGGCAAAAAAAAAAAAAAGCAGACGATAAATATAATATCAAAAAGCATTGAGCTGCCGCAATGTGGTGCGTGTGACGCGTGCATTTGGAGAAGTGTGTTGGTGGGGGTGCAGTGAAGGGCACGAAAAGGGAGGGAGCGAGTGTGAGAAACAAATCAAAGGGTACAAGGAGGGGGGAGTCTGGGGCGGGGGAGGATGGGAGTGCGAGTCTAAATACGAATTAAGAAAAGGGGCTAAAAAACGCATTGAACCTCACCTGCAGGTTTTCCCTACTGGTCCCTAAATCGCTTCGATTTTTATTAATAAGAGCCTTGTCAATCACAAGGCATGTTTGTTGATGGATACTCAGACAGTGAGAAACAGGCAGCTGAGTGAGGGGAAGGAGCACGAAAGAGATTTCGGATTAGAAAATGCCATCTTTTCTCCCCTTCTCTTTTTCCAGGACAAATAGGTCCCATAGGGAGTTTGCATTAATATCGCTCTCTCTCCTAGCCTCCCTCTAATGTAGGGAATTAATGAGGGGGGGGTACCTGCTACGATGCTGGCCAGTTGCAGGGTCCGGCCGATGGGGTAGACGCTGCGTGCCTGTGCGATGGCCGCCGCAATTTTCCTGGTGTGCCGCTCCTCCCCATACGCGGCCAATACGGACGCAAGCGCCTGTTGATCTAAGGCGTTGACCACGTCAGCAGCGCAGGGCATGTCGGGGTACCTACGCACAAAGAGGAACCCAATTAAGCAGCTTGACGTCACAAGTTCCTGGCTGACAGAAGCCAAGCCTGACAGCTCTAAGACACCAGTGAAAACCCCTCCCACCCTTCCCACTCTGGGAGATGTGGGCTTGAGATCTATAAAAAGAGAGAGAGCGTGTGTGTACATGAGAGAACAGGAGGGAGAAGCGGTTAGCGACAAATATAAAAATATCAAATCATGATCTGAATTATGCATTCGCTTTTACTTTCTTTAGGAAAATGTGTGTGCACACTCGGGGAAGAACAAAGAAACCAGGGTAAATGAGACAAAGTTACACACCTACATAAAGGGGACATATATCAGTTTACTAATACGAATAAAACTTAATATTTCATCTAGTCATTTGCAGTCGGCAGCTGTTCAGCACACTTGTACATACACATTGTACTGTGATTCATATACTCACAGTAATTCTATGATATCTATGAAAAATTTCAGTCGGGATTCAGACCGCATCATAGCACAGAAACTGCGCTAGTCAAAATTACAAATGAATTACTTTTAGCTTCTGACCAAGGCTGTATATCAATACTAGTTTCTATTCGATCTTAGCGCTGCGTTCGACACTATAGATCATAAAATACTCTTGGATCGACTACAAAACTACACTGGTGTTCAGGGACAGGCATTAAGCTGGTTTAGATCGTACTTATCAGACCGTTACCATTTTGTCTGTTTAAATGGGGAAAAATCGAAGATAACGTCAGTAGACTATGGAGTGCCGCAAGGATCTGTGCTAGGCCCTCTGCTATTCTCAATATACATGCTGCCACTTGGTAATATTATAAGAAAACATGGAATTAATTTCCACTGTTATGCTGATGACACTCAATTATATATTTCATCACGACCAGATGAAAACACTGACTTATCTAAATTGACAGAGTGTCTAAATGATATAAAATGCTGGATGACGTGTAATTTCCTGCTGTTAAATTCAGATAAAACGGAGGTATTAATTATTGGTCCAAAAAACTACCCACAAAATCCCTTACAATACAACTTTAATTTAGAAGGATGTCCTGTTACTTTATCCACTACAGTAAAAGACCTGGGTGTTATACTAGACCCCAACTTGACTTTCGAAAATCATATTTCATATGTTACAAGAAAAGCCTTTTTCCACCTTAGAAACATTGCTAAGCTACGTAACATGCAATCAGTTTCTGATGCAGAAAAGTTAGTTCATGCATTCATGACCTCGAGACTAGATTACTGTAATGCTTTATCAGCAGGTTGTCCTGCATCCTCAATAAACAAGCTACAGTTAGTGCAAAATGCAGCTGCTAGAGTTCTTACTAGATCAAGAAAATATGATCATATAACACCTATTTTATCATCTCTACACTGGTTATCTATTAAGTTAAGTATCAATTACAATGTATTCCTACTGACCTATAAAGCCCTAAATGGTTTAGCTCCTGTGTATTTAACAGACCTTCTATCGCCATACAATCCATCGCGCTCTTTAAGATCACTAAATTTGAGGCTTCTGGTCATTCCTAGGATATCTAAGTCCACTAAAGGAGGGAGGGCGTTCTCACATTTAGCTCCTAAACTCTGGAATAGCCTTCCTGATATTGTTCGAGACTCAGACTCCCTGTCCCAGTTTAAAACTAGATTAAAGATGCATCTCTTTAACCAAGCATTCACTTAAAGCTTACCTCTTATACTACTGCTGAATCAGTTCGAATGCATAAACACTATGAACATCAGCTATGCTAATTGTTTCCCATCTGCCTTTCTGCTATTATCTCGGGACACTAGTAGCGTAATAGCGTCCAGCCTCTCACGGATACTTCAGATGCCCCAACACCTGTGATGAGACGACTCAACGCCTGTGAAGAGACGACTCAACGCCGGCGATATGTTATGCCCTAAATTAATACATGATTAATTGACTGTATTTTTCTATGTACATTTCCGAAATGCACTTTCTGTAAAGCTGCTTTGAGTATGTATTGTGAAAAGCGCTATAAAAATAAATTTTAATTGAATTGAATTAATTCATATATTCCCTAAACATCTTGACTCAGATGTTCAAGTCTTCATATTTGTACTTATGTAATTATTTCCTGAGTTTTGGTTTGATACATCGGATTCTGAATGACACATCTCTTTGTCTCTGTACTGATTGTAAGGGAAACAAAGAAAAACAAAACAAAATTGTGTAAATTTACTTTCAATCATTTTTCACCCAGAAATGTATCTGACAAGTAACACAATGAATTTAAATGTGAAAATTTTGAGGTAGAAATACTGAAATAGTTTTTTCTTTTAAAAAAAAAAATAGTTTTATCTTTTAAAATAAAAATAGTTTTATTTACAACTTCAAAATATATTGTTTGTGTGTACTCTCACTGACACTGGAGAGTGAGCATGGGCAAAAACAGTTTCAGTCATTAGTCACTTGGAGTCAACTTTATCCATAAAAGGCATGCAAAACACTAAGAGATGCATGATGAACCTTTTATCATAACCTTTCTTTTGGAACCAACGTCGTTCTGAATCTCACATTATCCTTGAATGTTTTCTCTCCTATTTAGTTTGTTATTCATGTGGGTACAACTAAAAGCACAGAATGAGTAACTCAAACCGTGAGACATGCTTATTAATGCTAGGTATGCTCTGTTCTTCTTGAAGGCCAGCTAGATTCGTCTGACAGCGTCATGCGGTCGTAAAGTTTAATTCTCATGTAAATAAAGTGTATTCAGAAACTGTGGGTATGACCTGGAACGACCTGCACTATATCTTGCCCTTTCTCTTTTTCCTTAGGGTGTCTCTCTTTTTTCAACCATTTCATCTCGCCCCCAGAAAAAAAAGTTCAGAGTCAGTTACAGTGGGTGGGATTTCCACCTCATTATCACAGTAAAAACTTTGACAAAACTTCCTAATAAGAGAGGAAGGTTTCTCGCTCTTCTTCAAATCAGAGGGAAACGGGTTGCATGTGAGGTGTAGATGATGTTGATGATAAAACCACTCTAGGGCTGTCTCCAAAATCGCCCCCAATATCCTTAAATAGGGCACTATTTGAGGGGACAGCAATTTGTAGTGGTGTCCAAAACCATAGTGGACGTAATCAAGTGCACTCATTCAATCCAAAAATGCATTGCAATAACGAGTGTACAACCGATCTACGCTAAGCGACTAGAGAATACCCATAATGCACCGTGTGAGAGTCGCGAGCTGGATGAATTCCAACGTCTGACTAGAAGAATGCGCTTGCAGCTGAATCATCCATCAATCCATTTTCCCAACCGCTGGTCCAATGTGGGTACTGCGTAATATCATACAGGTATAAATTACTTTTTAATTGATTATTCAATTGTTTAATTAAGGTTTATACATAGTTTCCATGACAGAGTTCAAGATAAATCTTTTCATCTTACTACTGGAGCTGTCAGTTTGAAAAGTTTCAAATAATTATTCAAGCAAAAGAGGCAGCCCTTCTGGCGCACTCAGTATCCAAATTCATTCCCTCAAGTGGGAATGAATGAGGGTATATGGGATGATTTCGGATACAGCCTAGGCCAGTGTTTCCCAACCCTGGTCCTGGAAGCCTGCAAAGTCTGTGTGTCTCCCTAATCAAACACACCTGATTCAACTGCTCTGCTCATTGGTAGAGACTCCTTGACATGAAATGCATGTCAGATAAGGAAGACACCAAAAACGTGTATACTGTTGGTGGAACTCCAGAGAAAGGGATATGTAACACAACTCTTTTTATTAAAGGTAAGGTTTTATTAAAGATGGCAGATCAAACTGTTGACATGTGGTTCCCAAGCCTAAATAGTGCCATACCACAGATTATAATACAAGAGAATTATTTGTTTAAAAATAATTACCAAGTCTATATAGTTGTATAGACTTGGCAATTATTCTGCGTAACACATGAGAATTAACCTCATTGGTTCTTGCATTGGTGAGTTGATGAATGTTTATTAATAAAAGCCTTTTACTCATTTAAAGTGATCAAGTCTAGAACATTTGGACTAAACCGCTCACTTCATATGTTACTTAGTTTACAATCAATCTTTTTATGAACTTTTTAAAGCGTCAAATTTGTAGTTGCGTAGCGGTCAATGAACGGACCGAAATCTCAGATTTCATAAAAAAAATATTTCGTTCATCATTCTGAAAATCAACGAAAGTCTTACGAGTTTGAAATGACGAGGGTGAGTAATTAATGACAGAATTTTCATTTTTGGGTGACCTATCCCTTTAATAGTTTTTAAACTAAAATTGCTCATGTGTATTGGATTAAGGGTATAATAAGTATATGCAAGGTATATAAATCACAAAACAATTATAAATAATCATTCCTGAAAGCCAGACGATTTTTTTCTTTAAAATCTTTTAGTGATCTTTAGAGAAACTGGGGAAGTGACTATTGCATTAGAAATGTGTCACTTTGCTCCCAGCTGATCTAATTTTGGTTTGAGATCTTTTACCCAGGACATAACCTGCCCCGGAGCAGGTTAGCCATTGAGTGTAAGTTACTATGGTGATGAACAACGAGCCACTTTCATGGAGCCATTTTCACCAAACTAAACTGAAACATATCTGGCTAGCCACTTAAATTGGCTTCCTGTAAAGGCCCCAGGATTGAAAACCACTGTCCAAAGAAATACCTGATCTTTGGGGGTCTTTCTCGCTACCTAAATTAGTTCGGTTCATTTACCTACAATCTTAAAGCTAACATTCCATGTGGTCCACAAAGCTCAATCTCTGAATCACCACGCTCTGCAGTGCTTATTCATCTTTGCATTATATTAAGCTGTAATTAGGTTATGCTTTACACCTGTTCAGAATCAGTTTTGAATAGCTATAATAGAAAAGCATGGAGACTCTGTAGATGTAATCAATAAGCGTGTAAGACAAGAATAATAACTCTGGCCATCAGTGTATATCGAGAGTGAATCAGGCATTACTAATAGCATAAATGATTCTTGAAACAACAGTGACAATGAGTCCTTATACTGAAAAGAAGTGCGCCATAGTAGTCTAACCTGTCTCTGTCCATCCTCATGTCTAGCGGTCCATCCTTGCTGAGGGAGAAGCCCCTTTCTGCTGAATCCATCTGCATGGAGGAGCAACCAGCATCCAGTAGAGCAGCATCCACACCTCCTGGACCCAATCCCAATGTTGGGAGCAGGTTATTCAGCTCACTGAACCTTCCTAGTACTGGCTTCACCTGGCCCCTTAACAAAAGAGAAAATAGAAAATAGGATGAAGACGACAAGGAGTCACAATTGTGCTTTTCATATGCTCTTATGCTCACCAAGGCTGTATTTATTTGATATTGTGAAAAAAGAAAATAATTTATTTTATATATATATATATATATATATATTTATAGATTTTACTCCAGTCTTCAGTGTCTGTCACATGATCCTTCAGAAAGCATTCTAATATGTTGATTTGGTGCTCAACAAACATTTCTTATTATTATAAATGTTGAAACAGTTATGCTGCTTTATATAGAACGTTATATATATATATATATATATATATATATATATATATATATATATATATATATATATATAAAGTTCAGCATTTATTTTTAAATAGAAATCTTTTGTAACATTATAAATGCCTTTGCTGTCAATTTTGATCAATTTCATTTATCCCAAATGTTTGAAAGGTAGTGTATATTTTTTTTTCTTCTTGAGGTCCAGTTATAAAGTTACTCAAGGTTTCCAACACAAGAACAATCATAATTGAGTTCTCCATGATAATTTTTCACTTTTCATTTCTGCATAAGTACCCTCAAGACTTACAGTGTGAAGTGTTCACTTCATGTGAAATGAGTAACAGTGCTTATGGGTTGTGTTTGCTGTCAGATTTGACAATGTGTGGTGCTGTATCTTTCAGTAACATTGTTTGCAAAGCCTGCATTCATTGTGACACTGATATGTGCCTCACAAACTGTTAAGGTCAGACTAACATGGGGCCTGATCAGAGGCATTGTTAAAAATAAACATAAGACACTCATTTAAAATGCTGGAAGCCAGAAACAACAAGACCTTTGGTGAACTTTCTCCATATATGATTCTTATCATTTGTAACAAAATAGAAAAACAGCTTCTGGTGTTTAGAATAACAGTATCTGTTCTGATTCCTCTATATATAACTTCACATTGAGCAAAGCTGTTGAATACCAACTCAGTGGCGTACCGCAAATGCTTGAGTGATAGTATTGGAGATTAACCATGGGTCTTACACCATGTCTACACCAAGGCGCAACAGCTTGAGGCTGTCAACACAGGATGCAACAAAGCGACCGTTGCAAAATTCATTTGTTCTTCATGTCAGAAGTAGCGTATAAAGTATGTCAGAAATAAAACGGGGCATCGGTTTACTGTCGGGAATTTGTCGTGCCGCATCCACTGTAGGCAGCATCACTGATTTGAATGGGTTCTATTTGCTTTTGTCGAGTGTTGTTTGTGTCTGGTGTTACTGATTGATATATGGTAACTGAAACTAAAACTAATTAAAATATATAAATAACTGAAATACCTGAAATAAAATACATATATATTAGAAGAACAATTTACACTAAAAAAACATTAGATTAAAATTTTTGCAAAATTAGAATAAAGGAAAATTTGCAGCAAACAAAACTATAAAAAATGAATGAATAGTTAACTTAAATTAAAAAATGTAATTAAAAAATGTGTAAGAAACACATGTGATCATATCTTACTTAACATACAAAATTCAAAATATATTCTTTTAGGATTCTGACTTACAAAGGCAAGCAATATTAAACAGAAATGTTGTATGATTCCTATAATTTTTTACGTTTAAATTCTTAAATGTTATAATTTTGTCTTCATTACATACCTGATAGATAGATAATATATGGCGCTATTTATTTTAACATTTTATAATGGGCAATTGTTATGAAACAAAACCGATCAGCAGTGATATCCATCATATGTTTTTTTTTATATTTTCTTAGGCGTAAACGTTATGGGTAAAATGTGAATTAATTTTTAAAGTTGTATAGTACCGCAATATAATGTTATAATCTTCTTTGTACATGGTAATTTCTGCTTTTATATATTTAGTTTCCACACAAAAACGAGCGTATCTGTTCATATTTTACAGAGCTGAATAAACTGTGGCAGGTGTTCTGCCCCTGTAAGGCTGGTTACCTAGGCACTAAGTTCTTAGTGGGTGTCCTAAGACTACTGCAGCTCATAAGCTGTACAGGGAAGGAAAGAGAGATAGACCAAATAATATGTGTCCCACAGGGAAGGTAACAAAATATCATTTATTTATCACCTTCGAGACCAGAAGATGAGAGTTTTGAGAAAGCACTGTCGCAGCTTAAACTTAATTGAAAAACAGACACAAACACACACACACAAACCAATGAAAATACAAGGGAACGTGTACAAAAACGCATGCATGCGAAGGCTACAAGATTACTGTGACCATCGACGCACGCATTTGTAGGGGAGAATGAATGTTAGAGCATGTGCGTGTGACGTTTCATTTGACTTGAAGTGGAGGTGTTGGTTTGACGCGAGTATTGACGATGCCTCTTTAATCCTCAGTCATTCAGATGGAATCGTGGGCGGATTTTTTTTCACTATTGCTTTAATTCACTTTCTTTGCTTTACTGTATCTGAAGGGACTTCACACAGTTTTATGAGTAACACAGGCACAGTCTTGTCTCAGACCACACACACATTATAGCTACAAATAAATGAATATAGTTCAGATCAAGATAAAGCTGAAACAACACATAAGCATTCAGGCATAATTTCTCCCTGCATCTCCTCCTGAGTTCCTTCCCCAGCACCGAAGAGCCATCCATTTTTCATGTGACCTTTAGACAGCCTGTGTGCAGAGAACAGCCCAGGTAGGCAACTATAAATCAGACAGCAGAGAAGCAAATGAGGTAGAGAACGCTAGGGGGTCCAATGCAGAGGCAGAGGTGGTTAATTTGACCGCGTTGGCTTTGCAGTCATGCTAAACACGCGGATTCCCCTCCCTGACTCGTGTTAAATTCTCTACAGATGAACAAAAAAAGTGCAAAGGATGCGGGAGAAAAATCACCTCCTCCACCTCGGAGGTCATCAAAGGTCTTCTTCACCCACTCACGCGGCCGGCTGAAGGCTTTACCCGTAGGACTCTGGGGTGCCTGCGTCCACACACCCACGGCCAGCTGAAAGATCAAGGGTGAGGGAGCTGCTCGGCTCTCGCCCCCGCTGCAAGGGCTTCCCTCAGTTCTCTGTGAAGGGGCTTTCTATCTCTCTCTCGCTCCTTCCCTCCTCCTCGTTTGCTCAGTACCTTCATTAATTTGCTGGAAAATCTATAGTGAGGCATTCTCTTGCCCGCCCACACAAACACATAGACTCTGCTAGAGCGGTAAGACCCCGTCCTCCCTCCCGGTCCATGGATCGGTGAGTTCGGAGGTTTGTGACAGACTGAACGCTGCCTCTGCTGTTGCTTCCTGTGTCAATACGCAGTCAATTTAGGGCCTCACAGGAGCCAGACTTCACTGCAGTAGTTTATTTTCATTGTTAAGTGGTCTTCCTAAAATGTAGATGAAGTTCAGGCGTCTATATTGGTACCAAAACAGATTTACCACATCGAACAACATAGCCTGAAACCACAGGCAATATGATCCTGAGCATTAAGTACAACCATTCTGAGTGGCCACTCAAACTAATTAGGCTTCGGCACAGCAAGATTGTGATGTGAAATATACAAAACGCTTCTCAGATATTCATTTTGAGCAACAAAATGTATTGTCTGAATACATAGACCAGTAGCAGTGCTTCTGCAAGCAAGATTTTCATTACAGAATTTTCACAATATACTCAAGATTTCCACTGTTGTATCTTGAGAGGGCTTATGCATGTTCGGTTTGGGTTCGATGAAAGATTCTTATTTCTTATTAAAGATCACAATATTTTGTGGACTATTATACTTTATTTGCTGCTGGCATGTAGGCTACACTGTACTTTGTTAGAGGCTTTATAATTACTCTCAAGATCTATTTTTCAAAAGCAAAAAGTCGATAAACAATGTTTCATTTTTGTTGTTCATTTCAAATGCAGAGTGAAAATGCAACAACATGGCTTGACACTGCCTGATCAATAACTGAGCAAAAACGCTGATTAAATTGAGTCCCTCGGCCCCTTCTCTATCCCTTGTCTTAAAATGCCAACCTTTTCTCTACGCTACACAACTAAATCCAACAGCAAGAAAAGTGACACATCTCGACAAAATGGAACAAAACAAAAGATCTCACAAAAATTACTATACAACTCAAACATAATCACACAAAAACATCACAGAAAGTGTAATAAATAAAGGCAAAATAATAATGGCACATAACATGACACAGAACAACTGATGCAAGGTAATCTATAAGTTAAAGGAGCAGTATGTAGGATTGTGGCCAAAACTGGTACTGCACTCACTTTAAAAATACCATAGAGCGCTGTATCCCGTTTCTCTGTAAGGACAGAGAAACGGGCTCCTATAATGCATTGCTAATGTTAGTATACGTCCATGTGAGCTAACGTTACGTTACTTTGCACGAACATGCATAACTTTGTTCGACTGTCATGCATATATGAAATGTCCATTGGCATCAAGTGCAAGTTAGCCAAGCATAGATGAATCTTACCTATCCAGGAGAAAATTAGCAACGTTGGCGTCTCTGTGTTCAAATTCTTCTCCGTTTTCAGCCGTCTCCATCTTTCAAAAGCATCTCCAATACAAATTCTGGTTTTATTTCGGACTTTGTCACGACGAATTTCTGAATTATAACGAGGGTTTTTTGATTTAGTAACGTTCGACATTTTTATCCGACTAGAGTTAGGGTAGATTAGAGCAAAGCTGGCAACCCGGATCCCGAAACACTACTGACTTCATGATTGGTAGATAGGTGGAGGGTGGCGCATCAGACCAAAACACAACATGACAACATCAACATCAGTTGAGGGCTGCAAGTCCACTTTTTAAATGACAATATCCTAGCCATACTACTGTTGTCAGTGATATAAGTATTTGAAATTAACATGATTTCTTAATGTCTAGTGACACATCAGGGACTTTTTATGAATAATTGCAATAAATTTCTTACATACTGCTCCTTTAATCCTAATCAGATAACACTATAAAACTGGGCAGCATAATTTTTGATCATCTTGATTTAGAGCGTTTAAACAGATTTCACTTTGCACACACGCGCACACACACACACGCACGCACGCACGCACGCACGCACGCACGCACGCACGCACGCACGCACGCACACACACACACACACACACACACA
Source organism: Meda fulgida (assembly GCA_030578275.1). Lineage (NCBI taxonomy): Eukaryota > Metazoa > Chordata > Actinopteri > Cypriniformes > Leuciscidae > Meda > Meda fulgida. The sequence goes on from CM060622.1 coordinate 35,302,301, forward strand.
CACACACATATTTGTTCATACCCCTCCAGAGTCTGCAAGAAGTCCATCATGTACTGCCCTGATGAAACATATTAACTTGATATTCACATTTATTCCATATAATAAACTAAATATTCGTTAAATATTGGACATTGGAATTGATATCTGAGGACAGATTGTTGTGACACAGACTGCATTGGTCTGTGTTGTTAATGACAAATCAACAGGAATTATGTCAAACGTTATTGAATGAAATGACAGATACATGATCTGATGTGTTGACAACTGGAGAGCCCGTTCTCTCTCTCTCTCTCGCACACACACAAACACACACGTCAGCATGTCAGTGGCTCGTGTGAACAATCACCTATCAACCATCTCCCAGATCAGCAGCATTCCAGTCACCATGACAACCTGATGCTTGACAGTATAACCAGTTTCATCAAGGACCCAAAGTCTTTACTAAAAATTCAAAAGTGACCTTTAGTTTTAGAGTTTTTCTACTTTTTTATGAAAACAAAAATAAAACATTTGAAAATGCAATTTTAGACCGCAAATTATTACAAATCCTTTCAATTATTTCATCAAATATAGTGTAATGGGGAGTTTCCTGAGTAACAACAGGCTAAAGTTTCATACTTGTGCCTTGCTTCCATATAAACAGCTGATGGTGCAAAGGAGAGAAATTTTGCCGAACTGAAGGAGATATATCTTTGTGCATGACAATATGACAATAATTCCTATCAACCTAGCCTAAGTGGGAGGTGCAATCTCAGAGTGTCATTATGTGTGGAAGAGCCAACCGCTTCTTGGTGGATGATTTGTCAAGTACTGCACGAGAATAAGGTTCAAACCTAATGGGTGACAAACCACAGGAGTTGAAGATGGGGAAAACCCACCCTATATAGTAGGTTTCGAAATAACAATTTTCAACATATAGTTATAAAAAGTTGGCAGAGTTAAAGTCTTGTGCATTGACAGCATTGTGAACCCCTTCACTGAGGTAAAGTCATTATAACGCAGAACCCCGTTCTAGCTGTAAAATCTTATTAGATGATCCATGTTTGAAGCCATGGTAATATGACCAATATGCACACATTGGTCCGAGTTTAAAATTATTGTGGGACGTTGTAATAAACCATTAAAACTATCTACATTTCTACATACTCATTGGAAGCACTGTTTATTGATTGTTTAATTGTTTATTAAAAGGTGAGGCAAATCATTTTGATTAGGTGAAGCAAACCATAATGTGTTTCTTCAGTTTTTCTGTTTCATTGCACTTGTGCGATTAAACAGTTTAGGCATCAGAGACCGTAAATCACAGAGCCCACTTTTTTGTGATTTTGTATCTAGAGACCTCTAAAATCCTATCTAAAGTCATCAAAACATATGATCATATATTGTTTCACAGATATAAGGGAGTTTGTTCAACTTGAGAATTTTATATAACGGGGGCTGACTATTATTATTATATTATGTCATAATTTTTCTATATTATATATTTTCTATTTTTCAAAACCCTAATATATAGATTCATACTTTTATATTTGCCCTAAACAATGATTTTCAATCTTAAACTTTGAAAATTCACATACAAATATGAATTACAACATACAAGATACAGTATAACTTTGTGTCATGTAATCGCTCAATCAGTCTTTCAACTGTAAAGACAATAAAACAGCTTGTAAACAATGTCACGTAACATTACATTTACCTCAGAAATGTCATTCCATGTTCGTAGCTTGATAATTAGCAAGAAAAAAAATTATAGAGAGGGAAATTTTACTAAAAATATGCACTATATTGATGAATACACTAAATTAATCAATATCGAATCTAACTGAATCTACAACAGAAATTAATTGAAAGCTTGTACATAGAAATTGATTTAAAAAAAAAAATATTTCTTAAAGTTCACAAGGTGGCCCATAATTGAATAGTTGAATCATTAAGATATGAAACACAATAGCTAACTGTCCTATATCTTTTTGGTAACACTTTATTTCGATAGTCCACTTTAGACATTCTACCAATTATCTTTGCATACATGTCAACTACCATCATTATATTAGTATTAGTATACAGTCTGCTTAATATCTGCTTACACTTTATTTTGATGCTCCCCAAACAGACATTACTCATAGACTTTAAGTAACTTTGCAAATACTGTACGTCAACTAATTCTACTAACCCTAACCTTAACCTAACAGTCAACTTATACTGTAATGAGAGTGAGTTGACATATAGTTGTAAAGTTACTTATAGTTAGTAAAATGTCAAAAGTTGATTATCTTTTTAACGAAGTCCAAACTTGGTAAACAGACTACAGGTCAATTATGGTATTTTTCTCTACTTGTCCATTCTGCTTGGATTGCTGCTTACGGCCATATTTAATACATTTAATTATTTAATGAACATTAAGTGTCTTTTATCAAATTACAGTACCATTTTTTTTTTTTACAAAAGCACATTCATTACCCCTGCCTACATACAGTAATCCTCTCTCTTTCTCTCAGTCTTCTGTTATTCAGCACTCTTACTCCCGTCTCTTTTGCCTCCTAAAGCACTGTGGGGGTTTCCTAAGCTTCTCTGTGGCTTTGCAACCCACAGAATAATTTGAGAATATGCAAAACGCTTACATAACAATTTTAAATTATTAACGTCTTTATGTGGTTAAAACAGCATCAGAGGTAGCAATGCCTTATGTAAGATCTTATATTATTTAAAAAAGACATGCTTCATGGGTGTGTAGATATGTGTGAGCGAGTGAGCGTGCTCCAAGTATGGCTTCATAATTGCTAAGAAACCGATCTATTTATAGTTTAGCAACCCACAATACTGACATCATCTAAACTTAAAAGGGTAAAGCAAAAAATATAAGTTAACTGGCACACTCTGTTTCATAACAATAGAGATGGCCTTCCTTTAACTTCAGACTATAAAATTATTTAATGAAAAATGATCTGACGAAACCATCTAATTATATACTAGTTTCAGGGACACTCAGACTCTCAAGGCTCTGTTATTTAAGTAGGACAGGTAAACTGTCTGTTTCTGTGCAAACATGAGAGTCGACATGAAAGGGACTTTAAAATTACGCACAGGCTACTGATAAACACTTGCCTAGCATTTCATCCCAGAACTAGCTGTAAATGACGGGCAATGATGCTGAACAGCCTGAAATTCCCCATGACGTAGTATGACGTAGACCAATGACAAAGCCAGTGAGCTTTATAACAAAAACTTACAATACCACTTTCTTTTCAATGCAAAATGAAGACCAGTAAAAGCCCAAAAAAGTAATTTATGTTGTTAAAATAGGTAATTATTTTATATTAAATTATAATTATTCCAATGTAATATAAATAAAATACTCATGTAAAATAAAAAATAAAATTATTCAAAATTATGCAAATTATTTAAAAAAAAAAGTTGAGTATCATTTTTCTTTTGTTTGTCGTTTAATAACAGTGATACAAAAACGCTGAATTATTTATGAGCTTATACTTTTTAAGCAAGCCGGCTATTTAGCTAAACTTCTAGCAAAGGTCACATAATCCTGCTACTTTTACTCTTAATTTTTTTTTTCTGACTGTCTGTGATTGTTGTGTTTTCTGTTAACAGAATTGGAGTGAGAAATACTTCCTTTTCCTAAAAATGTCCAGTTTCCTTTTATCACCTCTCTTTATCCAAGAATTCTTGGATAAACATATTTTCAAGATATATACATAATAAAAATCAAACTTTCATATCAATACTGTTTACATGAGGATCGACACTCAAAGGAAATGTCAAGATCTGAAGTATTGGTATTTTCAGATCAATCTGTCCACTAAACAGTGACTCTGTATGGATGGGGAAAAGTGGATTGATGCAGAAACTTGCTCAAATAAACGTATGATCAAAGAGCAACAATTGTCCCCTGGGACGAAAAAGCCTGACCTGTGACCTTGTGATATGTATGAGTCCATAATGTCATGTTCAGATCGACCCTTTTCTTGAACATATGGCTCAAGAGGACACAGACAGATTAGTGATATGTGCAGAATGTGGATGTGACAGAATATGTGGTGAGGATGTGCTTAGACTCTGGCTGGATTACTGGTCACTAAAAATAGCACATTTGGCTAAAAACAGAAATCATCTTTTGGAGATCAAAGCATAACATATAATATATATTTTTAAGCTAAGTTGATAGTAGTAATGGAAGAGAGAGAAAGAGTCCACTGTGACCTGACATATTTCAAACAAATCAAGCCTGACATATTCCACAGCATCAAGCTGCCTGACTCCTGTGTCTACGTCACTGAGGTTCAAGGCAAGATGTTGATCGACTGCATTCAGCAGGGGAGCAAAGATGGAAATGTACAGGGGAAAAAATGCAGTCAGTCATACAAACACATAGACAGTCAAGGTCTAAAACCTATCATGTACAATATGTGAGTTTGGTTTGGTGAATTGATCAAGGCCACCTGGGCCTGGCCTCAAAAAGTTTTATCAAGAAATTTTAACAAGACATTTTACAACAAGAAATCTGAGATGAAAAAATATGATTATGTGTCCTCCAATGCGAGAGAAAAACAATGGCATTTCTCCTATCGTTTATTAGGCTCTATCTCTTTTTTTAGCATAGTGAAGTGGGAAAATGTTTCTTCAATGGGTAGTCACCCAGAGAAAGACTTTATTAGCAAACCTGGCAAACATAATAAATCAAATAGCTTGTTTAAGCACTAACAGATGCTGTAAATAATTGCCAGACACAGTTAACATTTGTAAATCCTTTTTTCTTTCAGTTTCTACAATCAGAATCCAAAGGAAAAGTGACATTCCTACAGTAAATGTGTTCATCAAGTCTTAAAGACAAATGTCAAGCATATCACATGTTTGTGACACTGTTACGTGTCTCGCTCATGTGAACTGAAACAGGATGAGAAGGCCTGTATTCTGACTAAAGTAAAACAAATCTTGATGTTATTAATTAATTTACTTAGTAAGTGTTAACGTGACAAGGAGGTACTGAGGCAACAGAAGGTATTGAAATCATCAATGACGTGGTTGCCTTGGAGCATGACAGTAATTCTGTGACTGATTAAGACTGTTTAAGGGAACAGATGCCAATGTCTTAACACCTTGCCATTTCTATCCTCTAATAAGAACTCAGAAAAGCAAACATTAAATGAGTTTGAGAGAAGAATAAAAAGGATTCAGAGGGACGTGAGACGTGAGGAGATGAAAAGAGAAAAAAGGAAAGGAGAAAAAGAAGCAAGAGAATCAGAAATGAGAGAAAATTATACAAAAGACGAGAGGTGAGAAAAAGTGAGACAAGATATGCGAGGAAAGGAGAAAAGAAGAGGAGATGACGAGAGTAGACACAATGCAAGGTGAGACGAAGAGTCGAGAGGAGAGGAGAAGAGATGCGAGAAGATGAAATGAAAAGAGAGGAAAGGAGAGAAGAAAAGAAGTATGAGGAGAATGAGAAATGAGAGTAGAGGATAAAAAGTGAGACAAGAGGTTAGAAGGAGACAGGAGGAGAAGAAACAAGAGGAGGAGAAAGGAGAGAAGACAAGACAAGGGTGGAGGAGAGGAAAGAAGAGGAGCAGAGAGAGAAAGATGATTGCGTGGGCTGCCTGCTCCTCTTACACAGCCATCCAATAATATTGGCTAATTGCATGATTTCTTCAGCTTCTCCAGCCTCTCATCATGAGTGGGAGTCAAAGGCCTCATTGTTGGAGTATATAGCTGCTAACAGAATAACTTGTACTGATTCTCTCTCTCTCTCTCCCTCTCTTATTCCTCTCTCCTACGTTGGTTTCTGTAGCAGCGGTCCCTCTGAGACAGGTTTCCCCAGAATCCACGTAAAGAAGTATCTCTACCCACGCTGCAGAGTCAGGAACATCTCATTTGGAGCTTACTTCAGTACTGCCTCATGCACACGCGCACACACAACACACACCCAAAGCCCTCCTGCCTTTTCCTCTGGTTCTCTTTTATTAAACACTAGCTCTATTTCTCCCTCTCTCTCTCGTCATCCTACACTCTCTCACGCAGGAAACAGGGGAACCTGCGTGGGCGGCAGCGTCTCTCCCTGTCATTGAAGCCTCAGGCCCCGTAGACAAATGAGACGCTGGGGCCTTTCGACTGAGCGTGGGAGAGAGCGGGGATTCTTTATCTGCACTGGAGAATCTCTCTCACACACATACAAATAAAAACCAAAGAGCCCCGTGACCGCCACCCACTTGATTGCAACAGGGACAGAGCAGGTATTAAGACACATGTTGAGTTTCTCTGGCAGTTTATCCCCTGCACTGTGTCAAAATTTGATTAAAGAGTAAACTCACAGGTATTCTTCAGCTAAACGCTGAGCCATTTGGAAAGCTGTGGGGTCACGATCTGCCGCCACCACCATTACATCAGGAACCGACTGCAGGATGGCCTTCGAGTGACCTCCGGCCCCAAAGGTCAAGTCCAGGACAACCTGTTGGAATACAAAAAAAGACCAGAAAGAGAAAAGTAAAATATTTTATTCATGATGAAAACTACCTTCGACTTGAACAATGCTACTTAATGTTCAACCAAACATTGATTTTGCTCTAAGTATGAGGCCACTGGCCATAAAGTTTGTCGCTACTTTTCAAAGAGGAAACACATTTGCGCATTCTCCCTCTTTTTCTTCCCTACAAACACGCACACTCACACTAGAGACACTATTCTGTGTTCTCACTCAAAAGTCAATGCATGAGTCATCATCTCTTCTGTTGAAAGCGTCTCAGTGGTTTCTTAGAGCCGCAGTAGCAGCTACACATCGGGTCCATTTCCCAGAGCCATCCACCCACCCACACGCCATACCCTAAACAATGCGAATCCATCCATAATAGCACTGATACAAAAATTTTGTCATTAAAATGCCTGATAATCTCACCAAAACGACTGATTCATTCACATCTTTAACTCAGAAACATGTGCGAAGAAGAATCTGTTGGGGTCAGAACGTTCAAGGTTTTTTTGTTGGTTTTCCACCATTTTGTTTATCATTCTTTCACTTTGGTTACTGGTCTGAGAAGCCAAGGGCAGGGTTCTCAAAGTGGGGTCCATGCCCCATAGCCAGGGGGTCGGCAAAATAAACGTTGGGTCCTATGATTCCCACAATGCTGAAAACACGGACGGAATCGCCAAATTCAGTCATAAAAATGGAATTTACAGTATAACTTGTAGTCACAGAATTTGGCCAATTTTGGAAGAATATATCAAAAGTAGGACTGTAAACTTAAACATATTACATTAAATAATAAAGGCCAAAAAGAATGCTATTTAAATATGAAGTCTGGATGTTCTGCATGTTCTGCACGTCTCTTTTGTGAATGTGCAGGTGAGCAGTTTGATCTGTTCACATACTCAAGCACGCAAGATGTTCGTGGCGTTTTTAGCATCTGCATTCTCACTATATGAGGACATGAACTTAATCTCCAGAGCTATTCTGAGAGTCACTTAACCAGCATTTTACCATTTAGTTTGATAAAACTATTGTTGTCATATCATATGTACACAGACACTCAAAGGTATTCACGACAACCAAACTAAAAGTTCTCTTTAACTCGAAGAAATTATAACAGAAATATATTACTATTGTACAGAAGAATGTACTTCTAACAGCAATAATAATAGTAGTAATAATAAAATTATTATTAATCACATTTTTCTTCCAATAATCACACATTTTTTTCTTCCTTAAAATTTAACAGTAAACCTCTGTTGTGCAACACTGTGCTAAAAAAATAAAAGGAACTGTTTCATTTTCATTTCATTACCGCATTTTTGATAATAAATTTGTATTAAAACAAAAAAATTAACATTTCATAGTGCCCTGTTATTACAAACATTTTTTAAAAATTGTTAAAGTTTGATTAATTCTATTGATTAGACATGCTTCTTAGGTCAAAAAGATAAATAAAAAAAAATAAAAAGCGAAAAAAAAAGTGGTTTTCATAAGGCCCTAAAATTCAGATTTCGCAAAGATATATATCTATCTAAGGGGTATATTAGGGGTGTAACGATAAATCATTATATCGAGATATCGCGATATAAAAATGCGACGATATGTATCGTTAATCTATACGATATGATTCGCGACAGAGTTAGGCTACTTTCACCAACATGTACTTGCACTGGAAATGTTCCGTTCACACAGCAACTTACAGTAACGTCTCGAAAACTGTCTGTATGAACGTGCAACAAGAGTCAAGCCTGTATTCTCTAAACAATAACCATCCACACACACACACACACATATATATATTTAATTTCTGTGTTAATTTATCATATTTTTTACAATATTTTATACATTTATAATGTATTTGAAGGAGTTTCACCGCACTCATGGTAAACAAGGTGCCAGACAGACAAAACTAGACAACTCAAAAAATAAATAAACTGTCCGCACACTTGAATCCTTTTAAGCGAATTTAATAGCCAAGCTTTCGGTCAGAAGACCATCCTCAGGGCATTCCTCAGGGCATTCATTTATAATGTATACATTAAATGTCATTTGTATTTTTGAGATTTATTAAAGGCATAGCTCACCTAAAAATGAAAATTGTCATCATTTATGCACCTTCAGGTATTTCATAACTTGTATGGCCACAAAATGAAAGTAAATGTTGACCAGAGCTATCAAGTAAGATTTTCAAGGCAAGATTTTCATTCAACAACAAAATACACAAAACTGTTGTATGGCTTCAGAAGGCTGGGGATATAGCATATTAGTCATATTCGTATACTGACAGCTCCTGGTCATTGCTGGTTTGTTTGTAATGCAAAAGGCAGCTTCAGAAAAACCTTTAAGTAAAATATTCTTATGCATAATTAAACTCATATACAGCTACATATGAAACATTAGAAACACTGTGAATTCTATCAGAAATCTAAAACTACATTTGCTTCCTTGCTGGCAAAAACAGGCAGTGTTTGTAGTACAGCATGTGGGTTCTTTTTGTTCTTCCTTCATTCCACTGCACACTGATTAAGTTGTGAGACAGAGACAACATGCTCTAAGGCAGACGCCATAGGCCTACAGTTCTAATCCACCGCTGGGCAGCACACCACAAAGACAGAGTAATTAGTATCTTCTAATGGATACGTGTCATTAGTACTAGCTGGGAAAATACATCGGGGAGAGAAAGAGGAAGGGCCTGGCATCAGAATGTCACAAGGCACGATTTTCAATTTAATCTCATGCTAAGAACGAGAAATTTGGTTTCTGATCACCTCATGGGAGAGACGCCTGTGATAGCGCCTGAGTTCGTATGTGAGACAGTCCCTTTTTCGTCTTCAAGTTTGAACGTTTATCATGTTTCTATTTTATATTCCACTGCTTTTCCACATATGTTTTTTTCCATTTTCTTTTTATAGTTTTATCTTTTACAAATTAAATAGCTGCAAATCGATACTTTTTGTGCACAATACCCTCAAGTACATGAGGTCAGAGCCTTTAAATAATGATGCACTATCAAGCTATTGCTCTACGTGTCCATAGCAACCACAAAAATCTTCATCCTTCATGCTCTTCTGTCACGAAAAGCCACAAATTAACTTATGGTTCGGAAAGAATTAGATACTGTAAGAAAACTGGATTAAAGAAAGGAATGCATGAGGAAATTGTTGCAATTGTAATTAATAAATCCAGTTTAATGACAGAAACTTTAGCTGATTCAATGTCCAATTTTACATTATTAAATAAAAGCGGTTTTGATTATTTTATGCAGACACTTAACAAATTTAACAAATAGCTGAAACATTTAACAAATAGCTGAAAGAGTGAATGAGCCATATTTTTAAATCATGTAATGGTTAAGAAGCACTTTGCCCTAGGATATAAAAAATTATTTCCTGGCACACAGGCATCACTGTTTTCTCTGATTCAATTTCTTCCTGTGTTTTAGAGCTAAATCATTATTCCTCAGCTGATGACTCACTTTCAGCCCTCAAATTCAACTGCCCCCTTTTGATACTGACAGGAACAACAACAACATATGCTCTTGTGTGGCTCTAGGATACCATAATATTATAGTTGACTTGCCACATTTTATTTCAACTGTAAAAATAAACATTTCAGAGGTCTTGTGTCTGTGTATTAGAACTGCTCGTTCTTTTGGTTTACCAAAAGAAGCAGGAAGAAAGCTCCAGTTGGTTAAAATGGACCACCTCCACCCAGAAACATCAGTACAGAGATGGGGCTTTTTGGGGGCAATCGGCTTAGAGAGAAGGAGACAGAAGCATGCGGATCGATAGTGACGTTGGTGGAGAGGTGCGAGCGTGCATGAGCAGAACAGGAGGTCATCAATGGTGGAGGGGCTGCGTCTCCCTCTCCCGTCTGAAAAACACGCAGAGCTAAAGGGGAGGGAGAACAAGACGACACGATGAGTCACAACAACCAGCTTCAGTACGCCTGGTGTGCCATTCAATACCAGTGAGAGGTATATACACAGAGAGCATGAAAACATGTAGATAAAGAAAAAAAAAATTCAAAACAAAACAGAAACCCTGTGTTAAGTTGGCCTTTACTGAAAGGGCTCCTGAGGCTTTTGACTGCATTTAGTCCTACTTCAGTATTATCTGGCATCTAATGAGTTCAATAGATAATCATTACAACCCTTCATCATGCCTATTTCTGTGATTATCTTTTATAAAAAAAAATTAATATATTATAAAAACATATCAATCAAACTACAGTAATATTGAATATGAAACTTTATTTTTTTTTAGCATTACATTTTTCGTACATTTTTAAATGTGTTCTCCAATGCCAGGTAATATGGAATATGAATAAGACATTGCGCTGTTTGTTTAAAGATCCAAAGCAGAACAAATATAGCAACATCGTTTTTGCAGTTCTTTTCGATGACGTAAGTCACATAAATTACACACTTCAGTGTTAACTACAAAATGGAAAAGTTTAGCAAATTTTAATAGTCATAAAATAGTTGACTAATGAAATAAATGTAATTTTTATAATAATTTATCATTAATTGTTTTGGTGCAGTTAGGAGGCTATCATACAGTAAACATGATGATTACTTTATAGAAAGAAAATATGCTATACATTAGGTAGGCCTTATAAAGATGCTTAATAAATAAATAAAAATCTTTTCCTCTTTTAGGCACAGTTATTTTTATTTTATTATTATTTCTAAAACAATGCTATGTCCTCACCATGTTTCTTTCTTTTTAAGAAGCATTAAACTCTTCCAAAATTTTCAGTGATCAGATGATTTCTTCCTGAAAGAGTAAGATAAAATAAGTCACCTTACCGTAATAGTGCATTTAGAATGGGCATTTCAGTCATTTTCCACCCTTTGCATTGCTTCGCATTGCCAATTGCCATTGCCAACAAGCCATTTCATGTTTACTGCTGTGCCTTAAAAGGGTTAGGTCACCCAAAAATTCAAATTCTGTCATAATTTACTCATCCTCTTTTCGTTCCACACCCAAGGGGGGTGGGGGGGGATATAGTTTTAAAGAAATCTGAGAGATTTCTGTCCCTTCATTGACAGTCTACGCAACTATCACTCAATTCATATAGATTAGTTTTATGATCGCGATTCCCTTTATTAACTTTTTGAAGCGGCAAAGTGGTAGTTGACACTGTAATGTTGGATGGCTATAATTAAAATAATAATAAAAATAATAATCATTTTAACACAGACATCAGTATCTGTAATAGTATCAGTGATGACTGACCTTCATTCATAAAAAGATCCCATTAAACAAGTATTTAAAATATACTGTCTTTAAGTTGTCTCTACATTAATCTGGAGATTAACTGTGAAATGACAACATTATAAAATATATAAACCTATAAAAATGTAAGTGTTTTTAATTGCAATTAATCACAGAAAAAATTTGTTCGATTGACAGCACTAAAAAGAATACACTTTTGTACATAAATGATTAAATAAAAACTAAATATACCATACACACAAATAATAAAACAATAAAATAACGATAAATAAAAATAAACAAAAATAGCATATACACATAAATACTGTATACTGTATATATGCAAAATAACTGATTTCATAACTACTTGATTTCCCCACCAGTGTGTAGTCACTGGTGCACTTGCGTTCATTTTGTTTTTTATGTCATTACAAACGTTTGGTGCTAATATGTGCAGCCAAGTAAACGACACTTGGGTTTACTGTATGTCCGTCGCATAAGGTGGATTTCTGCTGCTTGCAAACAGATTTAAGTGATTTCCATTCCATTTGTCGTTCCATTCCATTCATTTGCCGCCCTGACTGCACTTGGTATGCGCAAAAAGACTGCAGGCTCACTTTTGTTCATATCCACGGAAAATCATCAACACTTTCATCCCTTACATGTGTTTTATTTAACTAAATACATCGTAATTGGCTAAAACATGTGCACTGCACAGGTTACTTTCCTTCCTGAAAATCTACGCACCTGAGTCCGTGTTTCACATTAAGGCAAATCGCGCCACAATTCGAGTACAACCAAACTCAGACCATCTCCTTCAGGTAGTCTCAACTGCCAATTTGAAAATGCCCTAAAAAGACCATTGACTACTTATAAGCTTCAATGGCTGAGATAAGAGCGCATACATCTTTGGCTGGTAAGTGGGAGACTCTGAAGCAAGCTAGAATAAGGTTCTATAGACTGTAGTATAAAATATAAGTATAAGTAAATATAAATATAAGATAAATATAAATTTAGGTTTTTGCCACCAGAATTAACTTCATGTTTGGCAAAAAAATCATCAGAAACACTCCATCCCTATAGTAAAACATAATGGTGGGAGCCTCACACTGTGGGAACGTTTATCTCCAACAGGTCCTGGAAGGCTTGACATGGTAGTGGGTAAAAAAAAAATGCAGCGATATACAGGGAAATCCTGAAGGAGTCTGCAAGACACCTGCGACTTGAGAGAAGATGATCTGCCAAAGCTTTACAGGATTAAAATGTACTAGAGGGGCTAACTCAATCACAATCCAACTGAGAATTAATTGGTGGACAAGTTTTCAAAACGATCTTTATGATATCTGACTGAGCTTGAGCAATTCTGCAAAGAAGAACGGAGACAAATTTCAGTGGTCAAATGTGCAAAGCTGTTCCACATAGGGTCAGTGCTGTAATTGCAAACAATTACTAAACAGTGACAAGGAGGACATGAACACATATACAATCTGACCAATTTGTTGTGACTGATAGAAAATAAGAATTTCGGCTGCCCTGCACAGTGTGTAGGAAAAAGGTGAAAATAGAAATTGGCCTAAAGAATTGACCCTCACCGCCTCCTCAGAGATTGTAGGGTTTTTTCAAGCCATTGAGCCGTTAAGTCATCTCTGCTCTTTGGCTTGGTTACAGTGCTGGAGTCATGAGCGGATGAGACAAGGACACACTGTGCAACAATTGTGGGTTAAGTGCCTTCCTCCAGGGCAGAACCACAGGGACATCAGAACCAGCTGCTCTTCTGCGCCCTTAAACAGCGCTCAAATTGAAGGTGAGAGTATCACTCAAATTGCGTTCAAAAATATTCAAACAGGGTACATAAAGATGGTTGCGCCAGGTTTAACATCAATGATGTGAGATGCCAATGGTTCTTGTGTACAATACAATCTGATGAAACTCACCAAGTTCCAATCAGTCCCTCCAGAAAAACGCGATTATGCGATCGCATAATTCAATGCATAATCAGCCAAAGTCCAAAGGAGCTTGCATGATTTCATAATCCCCACATTTTTGTTGCAAAAAAGTCACATATATCTTAGTTGAAAGTTGAAAAATGATGTGTTTACTTCACACAAGAGCAGCCATTCCCCCATTGCCATGGGAATGTTATGAAGTGACGTAATTACGCAACGTGAACATCGTCGAAAAGCTGCAAAACCTGCGATGAAGCCATGATGACGCCCGCAAATAAGTCTCATTTGCCAACAAAAATAAGTGCAAAAGACTGCGCAAAGCAGTTTGCCGGTGTGTTACATAATGTAGATTTACGTTACAGTAAGAGATTGCATTTTGTGCATTGGAAGCAATTATTTTAACAGAACTGTAAAACAGGAAGCACACATTTTATTTTTTTAATTTATTCATTTTTACAGAAGTTGTAGCATATTCCTTTTGTAAAGCTACAGAATTTGTTTGCCGCATCAATGTTTTGTAAGTTTGAGCCATGTGTTTATTAATAAAACAAGATGAGAACTTAAATATTCCCAGCACTTTCTGTGATGTAGTATGCTTACTTATAGGAAGTAACGAGAAATTACTCTTTTACATTAAGGTAGTAGCCTAGTGAGAACAGGGTGTTGGGGGAATCAAACAGCAGTTTTTGCAAGTTCCTGCAATTTTTGAAAGTTCCTGCTATTTCATCGCATAAAATTGCATAAATATCCTGCATATTCCATCACATTTTTTAAGAAAAAGTGCCGCATAATCAAGGATTTTTGCCCGCAACAATCACAAAAAAACTATTTTCAGAAAACGTTTCAGTCTGTTCCTCACAAAGTGTGCATGATACTTATATGGTGCTTTTTGTCTGCTCAACAGCACCAGTCCCCATTCACTTTCACTGAATGGATAAGAGAAGCGTAAACAATCTACCCAACATTTCCTTTTGTGCTACACAGAAGAAAGTAATAACGGTTTGGAAGGACATGAGGGTTAGTAAATGATGACAGAATTTTGCAAGGACTGAATGACCTTAATTATTATTTTTCTGTTATTATTTAATCCATATGTCTAGCCAATGTCATAATGGCATATGCCTATGGGCCAAGACACTGGAATAGGATCCAGCATTCCTGCAACCCTACATAGGATGAGTTGTTTGGAAAATGGAAGGGAATATATCTATATATTTATTTTATTTAATTAATATAATTCATTATATTCAAGAGGGTCTACCTTTCCTCATTAGATAGCTTCAATAGATATCCAAAGATTTCATTGGATAGCCAATAGAACGAAATGGGACATTTCGCTGTACGCTTGGAGTGTGAAAGTAAAGGAGGCCGAAGGGACACAGAATTTTTTTCCGTGGTGTCACTGCGCACAGTTAATTACCCACAAGTGACACCTCGTCAGCTCACCTGTGGATTTGTGTAAATCAGTGAGAGGTTTCTCAGTTACTTGGCTTGAGTAGGCGGCATCTCATTGTGCTCCATGCTTCTGTACACCTACTCCCATGTGAGAACACTACACTAAGACACACACTGAATCTTCCCACGTGTTATGAAGCCCTCTCTGAGAAAACTTAACTTTGACATTTGCCACAATGTTTCATTAACAACTTATATTAGGACTTGACAACACAACATTCTATGTGTCCAAAAATAACATTTTAAAATGAAGCTCTCACAATGGTTCAAACCATGCTTTTCAGCTATTTCTAATTTTTACATAGGAGCCATAAAGGTATTCTCCTCTTCGGGAGCCTGATCAAACAGTAACATCCTCCAGCTAAACTTTATAACCTTGATGGCTTTGAAATAGTTGTCTCTTCTTCTAAAACCATAGTGACGCAAGATGCAACATCCCAGCATCAAATGCGACAACCTCTGTCTACCTCTACCATGACGAAAGCACCGAGCAAGCCCAAAATAGCGTACCGGTCCCGTGGGACAACCACTGGGTGTTGGCTCGGAGCATCTCTGTTTTTTTTTACCCAGTTTTCTCTGAAGCTTTCTTTTCTCTTGGTCACCGGTTTTGTTTATGTGCAGGGCTGAAGGGTGAATGGGATTGATGCAAGAATCTGTTTTTAGCTGGATCAAATAAAACGTGACTAAAAAATTTATGTCTCCTGCAGCATAGTCAGACAGCAACCTTTTTTATGAAACGCTGCCCCTTTAAGAAACCTGCCTTCTCCGCTGCTGGAGATGGACGTAACAACTCCCTGAAGGATTTGGCTATAATGGGCTTGGCATTTGCAATGGTGATTGACACTGAAGACGAAGTGAGTCATCTGCATTGATATTTCATACAGAGTGGTGTTGAAGGCCGGGCTCCCTGGTCTTCCAGGACCAATGCAGCTTTGGGAAGAGAAGACAGGTGAGACGTATGGCAACAACATGAGAGACTGCAATGGAAGGGCAGAGTGGTCTTTCACAAAGAGAAGAAATCCATATCGCCTCTTTCAGTGACACGTCACAGGTCAGGGATGTAGAAAAGGGTCTGTTCATAATGATAGCAATAAATGAGAAAAGAAATGAGAAAATACAAACCCATCAATGAAAAAGCACAAGTTTTGCAAAGTTGTTTTGTATGCTAAAAAAGGTTAGGGATAAAACGACGCATCCAAGGTGCATTTTCTGCCTTTGCCAGCAGAGGGGACAGGAGAGTAAGGAGTTATTCTGAATTTCAAAGTACACTCAGGAGGGTCACTGCCGCCAGACAAAGAGTTTCCAGTCAAGCACACTCTGTCACGGCCTGCCAAACTACTGTTAGTGTGAAAAGCGCAAGGCACGCATCAACAAGACAAAGCCGTGGCAAAGAACAGATGACCCACATGTATTTGCAAACAGTGGCAGTCGAGTACCTCTTCCCGCCTTGGCATACAGCACCAGCAATCATGGAGTAGGACCAGAGACAGATTGAGGAGTCAATAGACCTGTCTCTCAATTGCTTGCTGCAATAAGTGAAGAAGGCCAGCAACCTGAGAGATGGTACAAATTCTACCCGTGTCTCCCATGCCCAGTTCAGTTACAGCAGGGGATCTAAAATGTCAACCAGGGGAAGTTTTGGAAATATCTCCTTACACCAACAGACGCACCATTAAGGAGAGAGACTGACTAGAGCAGGATCGCTTTTCCTCATCATGTGGTTGCCATGGTGCAAGGGAGATGGGGGGGGGGGGGGGGGGGGGGTAACGGGTGGATTGTTACTTTTTTTTCCATTCTGTGTTCAAGCTTGACACAAGATTCAGTTTACATGTAATTTGTAGGTGCTCTAATGGAGCGCAAGTATCTGTCTGGCACCCTACTCGCAAGCTTGTGGTACAATATCTAGGTGGACGACGAAAAAAAAATTGTGCCACTTACTCTTAAGCAATAGTTTGACTTTATGGTGTCTCTGAACATGAATGTATTATCAAAACTACAGGCACCAAACAAATGCCCTCTCTGTCCATAACAAGTCATTCTCACTGCACACTTTCATCAGCGTAATCTCACCCTTCAACCAAAGATTAGTTCATTGATCGGACTAGGCTTGAGATTGAAAAAAAAAAAGGTAAACCACATGGATCCAGGCCTCCAGGCCTTAGAGAGGCTGTCAAACTCTGCTGAGAAAAGGGATTTTCCTCTATAATTACCCCCCTTGTCACTAATTTGCATAACTAGCTGGATGATTGACGCCCGCTGACAAAATCCTGCAATTTAATAACTATATTTGTACACCTCAATGTTGTATAGCTGTGTGTCTAGCATAGCAAACGTAGCTGTGAGCACACACAATGTGGGTTATGAATAAAATAAAACACTTTGAAGCACAGATATGCATGCTAAATTTCTATTTACAAAGCATTACTTTGATTTGCATTATTATTATTATTATTACTTTTTTATTTCAATAAACAGGGATGCACTGATTACAATTTTGGCCGATATGGACCATTTATTTATTTTGTGTAAATAAGTAAAACATGTAAACAGTGTTATTAAATTATGCGTGTTTTTAAAGATTAATTTCAAGGAAGCATTAAAGGTAAGGTAGGCAACTTTGGAGAGGCTTGCTTCCCATCCTCCCATAAGATCCCATCCTCCCTTCAGAGCGTATTTCAAAGTAATTTCAGTGTTAATAGTGTTGCAATAGAAATGCATTATTCCATGCCCGAGGTCGTGAACAGCTCCAGGTAGAACGTCACGGGTTGCCATCTCTTAATTACGGTAGTCATGACGTGGACGCAGCTGGTTGTTTTGGTTCAGGACGAAATGTAAAAGGTGGCTGCTGTTTGTTTGTGGTGCTTGGTGACTGTCTGTCTTCAACTCTGCAGCATAGTATCATGAAACACGCTGATGACGTGTGATGTCTGCACAAGCAGGGTGCACGGAGGTTTGGAAATACATAGGTTGACAGGCAGGTAGGACATCCTATCATTGGATTTAGACCAAATACAACGATTGGATGAACATTTTTTTGGTCCTGAGACTTCCAAAGAAGATATTTATGTGATGCGATCTGGGAAAACCTGTCGAATGTCGCGCTGGTACGTTTTCAGTAAGGTCTAAAAATAGGTCGAATGTCAGGGTTTTTTTTTTTTTTTGTCACAATTGGGTTTTTATTAAATTATTATTATATAACATCTGGTCTATCATCTCTGAATATATCTTGGCAAAATTCACTAGTTTAGAGCAGACAAATAGCTATATATAGTGGCAAGCTGAAAAGACTGTCTCTTTCTCTTTAAGAACACGGAGGTGCAAAAAAAAAATGCCCATAGCTCTCTTTCTCTTAACACTACAAAGACAGTTCACCTACCAAAATAAACCACATAACAACTAGAATAAATGTATATCAATGCGCATTTCCCGCCAGTCCTGTGTAAACTACAACGGCACACAAGTTTTTTTGTTGTTTGTTTTATCCAACGTTATCGTGAAATGCGGAGCGGAGCACAAGAGAATAACGGAGTCTGAAGTAGCTGCTCGCTTAAAAGATCATGCTCACCTCTCAATCGTCCAATTTCAAAACGGGTTTCACAGTATGAATTTGAGTTCGCAAGCTTTTGAATGATACTTAATCTATGATAATTACTAAAATATGTGATATGAAAAAAGGCAATAAAAAAAAGAGTGCCAGTCGTCCCGCTAGCAGGATGTGACAGTTAATTAAACCTGTTTTTCTCAAAATTCTGTTCCTGAAAATCATAGTGATCAGCCGACTTTAGATAGCCTAACCATAACTTTTGTTACCAACAAACGATGAAAAAATAAAAACAGATTTGGAATGGACTTGAAATCAGCTTTAATATTCAAAACCTGTAATAAGTACAATTTCCCCATGTGATGGGTTTTCCCAGATCGCATCACATATGTAAAAACAAATTATATTTAGACCACTTCTATTATTGATTGCTATCAGGATGTAATGAGCGGTCATTTGTAATTTTGAATGTGCAAGGTTTCCGGTGTCATCTGCTTCCAGCTGTACAAAAATGATGGTTGCAAACAGGTATACAATAAATACAACAGATAAACAATAAATGTATTATTGTAATCATGAGCACAATGGGTTATAGCGCGAATAGTTTTACCCTTTACTGCACTTTGTTATTCTTCTAGTTATCTACCTTTAATGGCTAACGAATCAGAAGTCTTGCACATTCACAGGAAATAGGTGGATTGTTCATCCCTAAAATTCTATTTTTAAAAAAACAAACTATGAAACCATCAATCTTATATTTACAAAACTGTCATGGTTTTCACAGAAAGTCATTAGAGCACCTAAAACAATCAGGACAGACATTCATGATGTGGAATCACCATTATGTTTTTCTCCTATCCATTTAATATTAATGTCATATTTATGTTGGTCTAAGCTACAAGAATGCATGTTAAAACATGGTCCAAAATGGCTTCCAGTAACATACTTGGCAAGTTGAAGGAATTTGAGTGATGGACGTAGACCAGGTGAATGCTCACAATCTCAGCCATGTTCTTGAGAGACAAAAGATTGACCCAGAAACACTTAATGCTGGGGCCACTGGACTCCTGCCAAATACTATACTACAAAGATTCTGAGCCAAAGAGAAGGGGCTAAGCAACCAATGAGGTGCCTGCCAAAGGACAGGAAAAGCTTCTGAAAATTACTCTGTCAAAGGAATTGTGTAGTTTATTGTACTCATTGAAGTAGACCGCCAAGATGCATGTGTTTTCTTGCTCTACAACGCTTGTTTGTATAGCATCCAAGAAGAACCAACCTGACATGCTTCCACGAGTTTACAAATGGATAGGAGGAGGAGGAGGAGAGGGATAACAGTGGGAATTTTTTTTTATCCTGCTCAAAGATGCAGCCCCTGCCTCCTTAACCACATGTTGTGTAAAGGATTGGTCCGAACCCACACAGACAGAGCGCTTTGTGCCAAAGCTGTTTTTAACTGCCTCTTTTATTTGTTGAGCACATTTGTCTATTGTTAGTCTGACTAAATAGTAAAGAGCGAAAAAAACACACAACATTCCTCTGCTATTGAAGTCCTTACAGAAAGGCCTGATCCAGCGAAGAGCACAACAGAGGCCATGCAGTCAAAACAACACTTTCACGTGCCACCGTAAAGCCTCAGAAGCGAGGTCGATGTTTGCAGAGTGTCTCACCACCACCTTGAATGATGGCTTTAGAGATTGGTGTTGACGTTGGCTTGACTGGGCGTGTGTGGGCAGTTTAAGGTGACTATATCTGCCTTGCAGAGGGATGAGAGAGGAAAAGCCTAAGGCTACCACGGCAAGAGAAACTAACCCAAGCTGTTAAAAGTTGTTCAGAGATATGTTGCCTGTCCCATGGACCACCCCCGGGTGAGTCTGCAGTAATGTATGCTGCTTTCAGTGGATGTTTTAGTATGGATGTTTCTGTACTGTATGGCTGTGTAGTGTACCCATTTGCTCCCAAGAACACTGTCAATGTCCTATCACACTGCGCCCGACAGCCTCCCCACCCCCATGCCACAAGCTCTGCCCCCTAGCTCATGAACTTTTTATAAGGACGACAGGGACATGTGTTCATTGGAGGTCTGCAATGATACGATAACAGCTCTTTGTGCACTACAGTCTGGTTGCGTCCTATATCTTAAACTATTTTAAACCTTACTCTCTTGCAAACTTGGCCATTGTTTAGCTATTTTTTCCTACTAGCTCATACCTGCTCTAGCCTTGAATTAGTCTTCATGCAAAGCTTAAACCCTATAATAATTTTAAAAAGTTGATCTAATTCCATTTGAACAGCCCAAATCATCAGCGATAATAAAAAATGGATAAAGACGAAAACAAACTAAAGCCATCTCCCTCCCCCGGGGAGGTGTTTAACACATTACCCTCGGCATTAGCCAGCATGTCTTATTCAGAAGCTTTGTCTGTGTTACAAGGATGTGAATATTCTAGCACCTCCTGGGTCGGAAGAAGGGGGAAAGAGGGAAAACATACAACACTTGGATTTCTTTTCTGTAATCAAACCACGAAGTGGCCGCAGCTTTCATTGTTTATTTATCTTTGAACCCAATTTAGAGCAAAAGTTCTTTACACATGAGACATTGAGTTATGAGGTAGGAAGGTTTGTACTTCTCCAAAATCTACCTTTCGTACTCCTGTCTGACTGGCATTGATAATAGATTTATCTCGAGTCACCGAGGCCTCGAAAAGGCCAAGATCCTTCACTCACGTTGGCGCGCCGTGAGAGAGAGAAAAGTGCGAGACAGGCGATAACAGAGATAACTTTTGAAAAATTAGCCCTATTGATTTCTGCCACGCTTTCGCATCTGGTTAACTGCCTTGCCAGGTGGTAAAGACTTTAATAGGCCTGCAGTCAGTCATGCGGTGACAGATTGTGGGCTCGGGCCCATTGACTAAGCAGAGTTTGGGGAGGGAAGATCTGATGGAGGACCCCCTCTATCCTGCAGGGAGGAGAGTTGGAGGGGGATAAAGATAGGTGATGGATAGCCCAAGGAAGGGATTTATGTCTGGATGGACGCCTCCGCAAACGTCACAGGGTGTTAGCTATGGCACATGCAGCTCCTGTCTCTACCCACCCCTTTCTCTGACAAGTCCTGCAAAACTTTCCTCGCTGACAGGCTTTCTTTTACGCACTAGACAGGGAGTGAAATCTTTGCTCATGTCTGGGAGAGAAAGCTCCTCAGAGAATGTCACTGTTAGGGTGTGTGGCAGGGTCTTTATTAATTAACCTTCATGTACCCTTGTAACATTTTTCCTGGCCAACATGTCCCCTTGCAATTATGAGCAGGTCTCATCATGAGCTTGATAAAAATGTGTGCCATAACAACAGGGCTTTTCATGTAGTATAGTCCAAAAACTCTGAATTTCAAGGATTTTTCAATTAGTTTTTATAATGGAAGTGTCAAAGGTCTGTGGTAAATATTACTAGTAAACACTTGGTTGTTTTGTTCTACAACATAAATAGCACACAGTCGACTCCATCACAGTCTTTAACATCACAACATTCCAATGTAGTGTATGAAAAATGGATATCCATTTGGAGATTACATTTAACAGTGTTATTAAAGCTGCCGTCGGCAATTTTTTTTTTATCATATTCAGTGAAATCGACACTATAATCCGACAGAACAACATAAATAAAGTGGTTTTAGAAAAAACCCAGAGCTTCTAACTCCACCTGGAGCGTGTTATTTGTTTTGCAAAAATCCACCGCTCCCGGTTCATCGGGTCCAATCAGCGCAGGGGGGTGTGAGATCTGACTGTCAATCACAGT
Organism: Meda fulgida; assembly: GCA_030578275.1. NCBI lineage: Eukaryota > Metazoa > Chordata > Actinopteri > Cypriniformes > Leuciscidae > Meda > Meda fulgida. The sequence continues at coordinate 35,324,729 of CM060622.1, forward strand.
TCGTGCACACGCCACCCCTCGCGCACGTTACAATCACATGCACATGCCTGAAGTTCGCACAGTAACGAAGAGTGATGGCGGAAAAGATTCCAATTCCTCGGTTAACCTCGAGCTAGGAGGTCAGAAACAACACAGGAAAAGAGAACACCTGCTGAAAAGAAAGAAGTAAAGAAAGGCCGTGCCCGTAATAAAACCAGGATCAACATCGGATCGGCATTTGAAAGGTGGAGAGATTTACATGATTTAATTGGGTTCAAGCTGGAGTCAGAGCTTGCAACATTTTTTCTCGACAGGTAACGTTAATTGTGCTTTATCAACCAGTTACTTTATTTCTTAGTGTTATGTTAGTAATCTAAGTGTGTTTGCCCAAATGTGTTGGTATGGATAGCTAACGTTAGCAGTTGTTGGGCAGGTTCGTTAGCTTTGTTTGCACTGAAATCCGTGTAAACGTAAGCTCATTTAGAGTATAAATGACGTTAGCAATTGCAATCTATGGTAGATTAGCCAGGGCAGCATACCTCCAAATACTCCATGGTGTTGATGGATGCTGATGAGACGGGCGCGTTCACAGAAAATCTGGTGCACACACACTGACGAGCACGAAATCGGTGGGAGGGTATTCGTTGATAATGGGGGAGGGGCATGAGAGTTGTAAACATTCACAATTTTGCCTAAGTCCACTCAATCTGCCAGACTTGCCGACTGGAGCTTTAAATCAATATAAAAAAAAACTATTTTTCTCATAATATACACTGCAGCATCATCTCTTTTCTCACAATGTTTAAACAGTTCGATAAAGGGTTCTCTAAACCTCCTCATTCCGAGAACCTACTCTGCTCTTTTTGGTGAGAAGGTCCAGTCTGTTGTGATTGGTTTATTGTGTTACGGAAAAATTCAGTAATACTTATATTCATTTGTTTCCAAACTGTTAATTTCATTTAATCATGTGTTTCTGTGAGGGTTTCTAGCAGCTGAAGGGGGACAGGAAAGAACAAACGTTATAAAACCAGATGGGTCAGGAAGATAGACACCTAGGGGCCGAGAAGTGAGTTAGTCAGGAGAATACAGGGGGTCGTTTACTAATAAAAGAAAGTCCCCCCTTCTGAGAGAAGTAAATTAAGACCTTTTGACTTTTCAAGAACAAAGGACAATTTGACCTCCTGAGGAAAAGGAGGGGTTTACGGCTTCTCAAGGAAAACTGTATAAAATGTGTTGTTTGTGGAAATCAAGCAGGTCTTTCCTTTCCAAAGCTGGGTAGCTGTGGCTTTGAAAAGGGTCCTCAGAAGAATAAACATTTTCTCTTTATTACAATTTGCCTCTTGAAAGTTTCTTGACCTTCCGATGCTGTTTTTGTTAACCTCTGAAAATTGCTCTTACAATTGCTTGCAGCACGTGTCGGAAACGTGTGTATGACTCAAACTTCCATGTCGGAATTTCAGCTCCAGAAGCTTCCTCAGCACTTGAATACACAGTGATACGAACATGTCAGGGGAAAAAATAACCAAACTCTTACAGGCCTCAGCTTAAAACTACAGTGTTTGAGGGCAGGTCAAAGTGCACGTTGCAATTTGTTTCAATTGAATGTTCGCAAAGACCAGCCCCCTTTAGTTACTTTTGCTATGTTCGACAAACCATACCGCTCTCACGCCACAGATCATGTTCTCACGCAGTGAAAAATACATGGCTGAGCAAAGAGGACAATGACAACATGCCGACAGACAGGACAAACCAGGTTACTTTTGATATGAAACAAAGTCTCAACTTTCAATTTTGGTCCTTTAAACAATAAATACTATTTTGTGGCTCTTTAATGTGTCGTGACAGATCGCTGTAGCGCCTCAGTTAAAACTGCTCATGAAACGATCATCTCTACCTTCTAGTTCATTTATAGCATCAAAAAAACATGAATGAACATCAGAAGAAAAGTTAAAATCCACAGACATTAATCTACTAACTCTCCTGATTGCTTTGTGGGACAAAATGTCGGATTCGGTGGATGGTGGATAATGATTGGTCAGATCGCCTGTCAATCAAACTCCCTGTGAACGGTGAATTTAAACCTTCGTAGGTTCAAGCAGGAAATAAGACGACTTACTGACGACTTGTTTCAGGCAGTTTAGAATCGGTTATTTATTTGGGAAACAATAACTCAATTTGTCCTGAACTTTGATCTCTGAAACTTTGAAGACCTTTTACATTCACAAACAGCTATAAAAAACATTATATGAAAAGTAATATCGGAAAGAGCATAATAGGGGCACTTTAAGTGAGTGTTAGATGACGGTAAAGTTAATATATAAGTAAAAGTAGAGGAATTTAGCATGTACAATTAAATACCTAGTATCTAGCAACATTATAGATAACTAGCAAGTATCTTCAGGTCATTTCTATCACAGAAATTATTTTATTCATAAATTGATATAAGAAATTGAAGGAAATTCCAGAAGGAATCCATGGTGACTTAGCTCTTCAGGTTTGCCTACAATTTGACACCACGACTAAACGGCTCTACATATATGTAATTAAATTTAACATGTTAGCATCTTAGTCCAAACAAAACTTCAGAAAAGCACAGAGAGCGCTAGAGCAGATCTCTTCCTCACACAATTAAGTATGCTAACAAGCTAAATTTAGCCCAAACAAGACTTCAAAGAAGCTTAGCATTTCTTTGAATGGATAGAAGAGCCGCTGTCTTCCTTAGGTTAAATTTAGCATGTTAGCATCTTTTGCCATCCAAGCAAGTCTTCAAAAAACTTAGCATTTTTTTGAAAGGAGAATGCTAAAGCCACTGTCTTCCTCAGGTTTTTTCAGATGTTTACTCTGGCTACTCAGTCACTAGGGGCGAAAAAATGGACTGAAGGGACAAAATGTAATGAATACAAAGCCAGCAGACACAATCTGCACAGTATGTTCAAACACAGCATGCATCACGACAAATACAATATGTGCAGAACAGGCCAATTGTGAAGCCCTCGGTGACGTACACTGTACACAAACATACCCACACCGACCGTTTTAAATTATTGAGTATCACTGCGTGCGGCATTGGCAATAATGAAATGTTGGAGAAAGGATACAGCGGCGGTGTAGCTCTGACTCTGGCAGTAGTGAATGACAGCTGATAATGAGATGCTTTGATACTGAAGGTGAGGGAAAGATGGAGAGAGACAGCGCCTGTGTGTCTCTATGACTCACACACCTATATGAGAAACTATAACACCTCTCTTCTTTCTTTCACCCTCTCTCTGTTCTTTCTCTCTCCGCAGGAACTAGGAAGCACTACCTTGGTTTCATCAAAACGCTTATTTATAAGCATGGCAGGCCAACTACATCATTCATCATTGTTTTCATCAGTGATGAAAGAGGATGGTGCAGTACTGTGGTAGAGGTCTGCTACCCGACCCAAGCCCAAAAAAAACCTCAAGGGTTTCGGGTCGGGTTCGGTTTATGTTTCTAATCTGTGGTGAGCGATCATCGTTTCATGCATCAATGGTTTAACCATAAAAACGTCTAGAAGATAGCCATGATTGTAAGGAATCTGCTTGTGTGAAACGCTAAGGAAAGTGACATGCAAAAAAAACTTTCTTCGGTTTCAAAATGTTTTCTCAACATTGTACCATGGTATTCTTTAAAAATACTGTGTAAATAACGGTATGGAAACAGGATACACTTACCATGATGCAGTGATAGTATCAGATGGTGATACTGAAATTCATTTACCATGGTATTTACTAGAGAAGTTCCGATACCCTTTTTCCCTTCCCGATACCGATTCCGATACCTGGACTCAGGGTATCGGCCGATACCGAGTACTGATCCGATACTTGGATGTGTACAGTATCTATACAGCTGCAATTCATACTAGCACTGTATGAATTGATATGATTATTTTATGGTGTGTTTCAGACTTATCCCTTAATTAAACATGAACAAATACATACAGTGAACTAGAGTATTTTTATTATCTGACATACATTTCACAGCAATGTATTATTTATCTTTCTTAAGTGAAAAAGAACTTAAAATGCAACCACACATCTAATACTGTAAACTGAAAAAGGTATTTTAGTTTTACAATATAACTGCATAAAAAAGCGCAACAAATAAATCTTGGAATCTAAAAAATGATATATGAATAATATAAGAAAATAATCTCTTTATAATTTAAAGTCCATAAACATAAAGTCCATTTGCCTTTGTGTAATTGTGTTCTGCGGGGTAACGCGTCTTCAAATGATTTAAGTTACTCGTGTTGAAGTTGCTAATCTTGTTCCACCCCTCGAAATTGCAGTATGGCATACGAGACATGTCGCCGTTTTACTGTCTGGTTGGTCCAGTCTGAAATACTGCTTAACAGAGGACATACTGATAGCGCGCCGCGTTTTCTTCTTCGCTGCTCTAAACAGTGGTTGCTTGTGGCAACAGCACAACTTCCTGTGTCGCCACAAGCAACCACTGTTTAGAGCAGCGAAGAAGAATTGATCTCCGATTTGCAGGGTTATGCAAAGCTAGCGTGCATAACTAGATATTGTTTAAGAAAATGGTATCGGATCGGTGCATGGGTAGAAGTACTCGCTGATACCGATGCCAGCATTTTTATTGGCATCGGCGGGATTTCCGATACTAGTATCGGAATCGGAACAACTCTAGTATTTACATGGTAATACAATGGTATTCATTGTAACACTAATCAATAAGTACCAAGGTATATAATATATTATTTGAGTATTATCACAGTATCATCACTGCAGAAAGACAAACTAGCATTAAAGTCGCAATGCAATGGAAATAGCTGCAAAAACTGGAGTCTTAAGGCCCTTGCACACTGAATCCGAAATTTTCGTATGCGTTTTTTCGTATTTGTGATTCGGTGGCTCTGAATTGTCAAAACACCATTCAAACTGCTACGCATGCGAATAACCCAATCCAAATTTTTTTATGACGGATGAAAGTTTCGGAGGCAGTGTGCAAGTGTGATTGACATAACGTGAGGTCGTATTTATTTTTTAAATGTAGTTAACAAGTTAATTGAAGTTCGGGAGCAGGACCACGCCTCAACTAATCAGCTCTCTCCCCGTCTGTATATATACACGGAACCCACCTTCACCATACCGTTCGTCTCAGTTTTTTCGAACATGGATTCCGAGCTGCGGATCAACCCCTCTGACTCCGAAGATGATTTATTCAGAAACTCTCCTCCGTCACAGGGCGTCAGGTCTTCACAACAATCCATAGGCAGCCAACATTCACACCGGCTGCGTTCCGTCGTAGAAATCCCTCAGTCCCGCGGGCAATAACGTCACAGTTTATCATCGAAGATTTCTCCAACCCGACTCGTCAAGATCGCTCTTCTCTGCAAACGAGAACCGCCATAAACGATCGACACAGGCAAGAAAGCCGGCGCGATCGCTCTCCTCGTCAACCGCGTCATCATTCAACAAACCATAGCAATACTCAGCGCACTCATGCCACGTCTCCCAGACCAGAGAATACCATCAAGAATTGGACCGTAGCTCGCCTGCAGCGAGCTCTTAAGAACATGGGTATCCAATTCAGCCGATCGGACAATAAAGCAAGATTATTTCAGCTTTACACAACATCTACAGAATTAAATTCCGAGCCTCCAACGCTTCCGGCATTGACACGCGATCCCTTCATCGTCACTCATGACGTCACCACACTGCCTCCACAACGGCCTCAGCCAGCAGTATCCGCGCCACCTAGTGGAGACCAAGTAATACTACCTTCAACATCTGCACCTTCTACCTCAGACTTATTCCAATTCATGACATCTTTCTTTGCTTACTTAAGCTCACAAACAGCTACAAATCCTCACGGAAATTCATCCCTTCATCCCAGCATCCATCCTTCTACCCTTCCTTTTGGCATTAACAGCCACTCGGCCCCTGTTATTTCTGATTCTTCCCTACAAGTTAACCCAATTCAAGTCCCTCATGCAGCAAACCCAGGACTTCTACCTCTCAGTGGACCTTTTCAACCCCCTCCTATTTCTTCCTTTTACGCAACTAATCTACCCCTTTTCCCCTCCCTTTCCCAACACCCTCACATCCTGCCAATAAATACTAGCCCCTATACCCTGGCCACAGCCGCACCGCCTCCTCGTCCAGCTTCATCAATCCATCGACCCTCCCCAGCCTCACGTCTTCAGATCTTATCAGGTAACTACACAGATCTAGCCCAGCTCCTCCATCCATCCCTCATAAACATTAGCCAGCCCAGAGAGCTGCAAACCAGTCAAGGCCTTATGCAGTTCATCCATCCTTTAAACTCTCGTTCAAAGGATCTACTCCCACCAAATTCGCTTTAGCTTTCTCGATCTACAGAGATATATTGTGCTCTATTTATCCCGATCGAAGAACCGAGCTAGACGATTATCTATCAATCGTTTTAGACATGGCTGTGCGTTTTGGAGGAACAGGCTTCTACAACTACCACATTCTTTTCGCCACACAAGCAGCAGGTCGGTTACAGCAGTTCAATCAGGGGACATATTGGGGCACTCTTGATGCAGAACTTTACTGTCGGATCTTTGCAGCACGCACTTCTATGTCCTGTGAACTATGCGGAGCACCATCACATCCAGCCTCAGCATGCACCATCACACCCTCCCAATCTCAACCCTCCTCACGCAAAACATCCGTATTCAATAGATTATCCACAGCAGCCCCACCTCCTCCTCTAATTCCGAAACCTCTAAACATACAGCCCACAGCCAACGTTCCACTTCCCAAAGGAATTGACAAAAGAGGACGACCGATCCTCTACCAAGGAGGCAGAATGGTATGCAACAACTTCAACCATCTTGGCTGCTCTCTTTCCAACTGCAGATTCCTACACACCTGCTCCTTCTGCGGAGGCGCCCACTCAAGAGCCTCTTGCCCCCACAACCCAACCGTTCTACCCGACTATTACAGTATCTCAGCACACCAGTCAAGGTAGAAGCATTAGCCTCTGCCTTAATAGACCACCCCGACAGAGAGTTCGTAGATTTTCTTATCAATGGATTCATAAACGGCTTTCTTCCAGGCATAGAAATAATCCCAGACACTTCTCATCTCTCCCTTAACCTCAAGTCTGCCCTCTCCGAACCAGACACCGTCGACACCCTAATAGCTAAAGAAGTCCAAGAGGGATTTATGATAGGCCCGTTTAAAGAACCTCCTTTCACTCTTTTTCGCATCAGCCCCATTGGAATCGCCACCAGGAAATACTCCGGGAAAAAGAGATTAATCATCGACCTGTCCTCCCCACACGGCACATACATTCCCAGCATCAATAGCATCATTCCAGCCCCAGACTTCTCCATGAAATACGCTTCCATTGACCAAGCAATCACTCTCATCCGCAAGGCAGGCCATGGAGCATGGCTCTCAAAAGCAGAAATCACCAGTGCTTTCAAAGTCTTACCCATCCACCCAGAATTCTGGCGTTTCTTCGGAATATTCTGGAAAGGAGCTTATTATTTTTCAGTGCGCCTTACTTCGGCTGCAGAAGCAGCCCCAAGATATTCGACTCCCTCTCGGAGGCTATATGTTGGATTCTCATCAACAATCACAGGCTTCCCTACGTCCTTCACCTCCTCGACGACTTCCTCATCATCACACCTACATCCGCACCTCCACACTCAGGACTTTCCACCCTCGTTAAAGTGTTTTCCGAACTAGGCGTACCCCTTTCAAAAGAAAAGACCCTAGGGCCCTGCACCTCCATCGAGTTTCTAAGTATCACCCTAGACTCCATCTCCTTCCAAGCATCTCTACCTCCTGAGAAAACACAACGCATTTCATTGCTCCTATCGAACTATCTGCTAGCAGACAGGTGCACAAAGCAACAGCTGCTAGCCCTCCTCGGCCACCTTAATTACGCCATCCGAATAATTCCCCAGGGGAAAGCTTTCCTTTCCAACCTACTATCAAAAGCAGCAACAATACCCTCTCTACACGACAAATTCACCTTGGATGAAGCTTGCAAAACGGAAATGCAGCTCTGGCAGAAATTCTTGTCTTCATGGAACGGCATATCCTTCTTTTATAATGACTACGTCACACAGCCAGAAGACATTCAGCTGTACACAGACGCAGCGCCTTCCATAGGATCTGGCGGCTACTACAGCGGCCGCTGGTTCGCTTCCGAGTGGCCACCAGAGTTCAGCCATCTAATTCAGCAGCCAGACTGTCCCTCATCCGCACTTTACGAGATGTAACCCGTCATTATAGCAGCCCTCCTTTGGGGGCATGAATGGTCCCGACACTCCATACTTATCCACTCAAACAACTCAGCGGTAGTTGAAATCATAAATAAAGGCAGATCCAGTTCCCTGGCGATCATGCAATTAGTCCGCAGACTGACACTCATATCAGCGCAGCATCAGTTCATCATCCGAGCAGCGCACGTTCCAGGATTCCACAATAGCATAGCCGACTCATTTGTCTCGTTTCTCTTTTCAGAAGTTCAGAATCTTAGCTCCAGAGTCAGACATCCATCCCACGCCAGTTCCACCGTTTTCAGCCACCATCTTCAACTAAATCCACAGCTGGAAGAACTTTCACATGTTTCGCGGGAAGCCATTCTCAACGGCCTTGGCCAGAGTACCCTCTCTGCTTACTTGACCGGTTGGAACTGTTTTAAGGCTTACCACTCCTTTTACCAACTCCCATTTCCCCTAATGAATGTTTGATCCATCTGCAACTTCGTTACTCATGCCCATTCCCACCAAAATATCAGGGCATCCTCCATTCAGACTTAACTATCCGGAATTAATTTCATCTATAAACTCGCCACCGGCAACCAATGCCAAACCATTTCTCACTCCCACGTATCTATGCTTATCAGAGGTCTTCGGAAACAAGAACCAGTCTTCAACATCAAACGCTTACCCTTGACTTCTGACCTCCTGAGCCAATGCATTCGCACCCTACATTCCGGCTACTTGAGCCCATCGATAGATCAAACATTAGAATGCATGTTCTTTCTCGCATACTTCGGCTTCCTGAGATGCTCTGAATTTGCCCCGTCGACTTTAGCCTTCAATCCAGCCATTCATCCCAGCCTCTCCGACATCACCGCTCATACACCTGATTCTCTGATATATAACCTAAAGAGAAGTAAAACCGACCAATTCGGAGAGTCGTCTCCAATATATTTTTTTCGCCTCCACTCCTTCCTCAGTCCTTATGGGCCACTTTCGGAATACATTTCTTCCAGATACGCCAACCATTCATCTCCTCAAGAACCACTCTTCCTCACAGAAAACAGGAAAATGGCCACGAGATTCTGGTTTAGCAAACACTTCCAAAGTATTCTCAGGATCTCCGGCATATCTCCCGAACATTACTCTACACATTCATTCCGGATCGGAGCAGCCACCACGGCCGCCAGCATGGGTATCTCGGACGAGACAATCAGAGTTCTAGGTCGATGGTCTTCCGAAGCGTACCGCTTGTACATCCGTAATAATCTTAACGATATCCGTCAAGCGCAAACCCGCATTGTCTCATCCAAACCTTTGGGGGTCTTCAAGTAACTCGGCTTACTACCTATCGAGACGAAGCCCCCACTCTGAGTCTCCCGGGTCAGACTCCCTGAGCAGCCAGACGGAGAACCGTAGTTTATTTTTCCCCCATTTTCCTTCGACCCTTATCCCATTCATAAAGCTAATTCTGTGCAGTTGTGGTGTGGTCCTCGCTAGTGAAATGTAGTTAACAAGTTAATTGAAGTTCGGGAGCAGGACCACGCCTCAACTAATCAGCTCTCTCCCCGTCTGTATATATACACGGAACCCACCTTCACCATACTCTTCGTCTCAGTTTTTTTGAACCCCCCCCCCCCCCCCCCCACCTCTAGCTCTCGACCCCCACCCACCCTTCCCCTTTTCAACTCATCCATTCATCCCTCTTTCCCCCGACCCCAGCCCCCCCATCTCTAATTCGACCCCACCCACCCCTTTCCTTCCAACTCATCCATCCATCCATCCCACTTCCCCCGATTCCAATCCTCTCCTTCAATCTCTAACATCTCATTTTACTTCCACAGGCTGCACTCAGGGGGTCTTCAAGTAACTCGGCTTACTACCTATCGAGACGAAGCCCCCACTCTGAGTCTCCCGGGTCAGACTCCCTGAGCAGCCAGACGGAGAACCGTAGTTTATTTTTCCCCCATTTTCCTTCGACCCTTATCCCATTCATGAAGCTAATTCTGTGCAGTTGTGGTGTGGTCCTCGCTAGTGAACGTGAGAAAATTTCAGACACGAATTTCGGACTCAGTGTGCAAGGGGCTTAAGGGTGTATTCACGCCTTCCTTGACTGAATCGAACTCAAGTTCGTTTCCCCCTTTGGTGCAGATCTTTTGGGCAGGTGTGAACACAGCAATCGCACTTGGGTGCGGACCAAAAACCGTACCGAGACCCAGCTGGAGAGGTGGTCTCGGTCCGGTTCCAAACGAACTCTGGTATGGTTCGTTTAAAGTGTGAACATGAACCGACCCAATTGCAGAAAGCACTGTGCCTTTTTTGACAGGGTCAGAATCACGGATTAACTGCTAAATTTAACCATCATAGAGTGAAGGTTTATCATTTCTACGTGTTTTGTCTTGCTAATTTACACATTCAAACAATTTAAACGCAGAAGAAGAGGCGAAAATCTGGACTTGCGCATTACCAGGGCCGCCGCGCAAGCAGAGAGAGAGAGAGAGGCGCGTTTTACGTTCAGATAGCGTTTCTTTGCCCTTGAACTGACATATACACACAAAATTATGTTAAAAAAATATATTATATTTTATCATTTTATATTATATTATATATAATAATATTTAATTATTTTTTAAATGTTCATTTTATTTTACATTTGGCCTAATTAAGTTCTGTACCTGAATAGCCTATACTGTTAGACTTTGTAACTTTATTTAGTATTCATCTCTGCTTGTAATTTGTTTATTTGTTCTTATTTTATTACTGACTGTTCACTTGCTTTTAATAATGTTTGAACTTTATCAGTTAAGAGCAAGTTCTCTCCGCCGCAAACGTCTTGCAGCACATCTTCGTCTTCGCAAATTCCTAATTAAAACAGTGTATAGATGACATTGTATAATATGATGCTCATAAGTTTCTTCATATTGTGTTGGTAGCTGATAACACCAAATCAGTAAAAGAATAAAAATATTGTACTATGAAAGATCTCCATAAATTGCCTGTTTTTGCACTTCCTGCTTTTCCCTGCTTGAGAATTTCTGTCCAATGAATGGATGACCGTAGCACACGTGTGGTTTTGTTTACATATTTTGGTTCACTTGCAAAAATGGCAGTGTGAAAGCAAACCATACCAAATAAAAAAAAAATCAACATTGTATTTGGTCTGGACCAAATCAAGTGAACTAGCGGACTTTCCTGGTGTGAATACACCCTTAGTGCTCAATTCCGGTTTACTGCTCAGATCCACATTTTTCATATTGTTGTTTTAAATGTGGCCAATATCAGATTCCAGTGCGAACAGATCATGTTCCTGAACTGACCCGCATGCGCAAAAGTACGATAAAAAGACATATAGCAGCACACTGTAATACGGACGTAAACACAGAGGGCATTAAGCAAATGCGCATTTATTTATAACGTGATGTGCCAGCGAATTTATGCACAGGCAATATAAAAAAAAACAAAGACGAGGATGCGAAAAAGAAGATAGCAGAGTTTTAAACATTTATTATACGAACATTCGTGTTTTGCTTGTATATAGAGCTGTCACTGTGATACTTATGAGCTCTGACACATCACTGTCCTTCACAGTTCAGTGTGGCGAGCAGGACGAGGCAGAGGGCTGTGAGAGAACGGCACGAGGCCGGTGGCATGATTGCTGATGAGCGACACCTGCGTGACGCACCAGTCTCGTATCTCTCAGGAGGAGGAGCGACGATCGTGAAGATAAAGAGAGGACCAGGCCTGGACTATTTTATTTGATGTTTTGTGTTATTATGTGTGGCTGCAGTCGACCGTGAGGGACTGCCGTCTTTACTTTTGTTTTTGCATTTGTTCATTTATTTTATTAAAATCTTTGGAATGTTCGCCGGTTCCCGCCTCCTTCTTCCCATAACAACGAACCTTGCTACATTCGGGTATGTAAATCTTTGAAGTGACTCCCATGAGCCCAGAATTGTGACGAACGTTGATCTACAGTGACATAAAAGTCGCATGAATATGACTACATAACAAAATATCTGACCTGTATAAGATTTAGTATCACATATGAAGGCCACTTTCACACTGTCAGTCCAAATCCGATTATTTGTGTATCCGATTGGAATCTGATCTAAAACTATTAACTGTCTACACTGTTTATCGCAACTGTTCAGATCCGATTTGTGTGTCCATGCAGCTCTTTCGTTTTCCGGAATATCTGCATTGGTTTCTATGGCAATGACATTGCAATGTTAGGTATACGCCAACAACAACAACAACCACACCATGGAGGGGTTTGCATTGCGATACACATGTTGTTTTATTTACAACATGACAAAGTGTAGCCGAAAAACAAATCTGGTTTCAAAACATGTCTCCTTAAGGCTATATAGTCATTTTCTACTCATCCGGCACTTTGCAACAACACAACCTTGTTTCTGCAGCGACTTTCAGCATGTTTCCTATAACAACGTCTGACGTTTACGTTTTATGTGGCGTGAGAAAGATCAGCAGTAAGACTGAAACGGATTTCCAGAAATGCTGGATATGGATGTATTCCAACCTTTCATGTCATTTTTTGCTGTTCACACTTGCTAAAACTGATCAGATTTCATTTGGATATGCATACAAATCGGATTTGAACTGACAGTCTGAACGTAGCCAGTGTGAACATATCCAAAGTGGCACAAATCTGAATTGATTCCCTTGCAATCCATCATATTCCATGTGGTTTGTACTGTTAACACTGTCATGAGAAAAACAGATCTGAGTAACATTTGGGCCATATTTGCCTGCAATCTGAACGTAGCCTTTGTTCTGTTCATCGTTTGTTGATTGGATGGAGGCAGATCTTACTGCGAGCTTGCAGTCAATTGCAAGAAAGGTGCCCTTAAGTGGACTAAATGATTGGAGAAGTTTGACATACATCACCAGAGAGAAGTCTTTCGTTTCACTACAACATCGAGATGACATTTTTATTAAAAATTACACGGTCATGGTAAAAAAAAACAATTAATGCGTGGATGAATCACTCACAATAGGATAAATAAGAAAATAAGGGGAATCTCCCTTTATTGTTGACTTTAAAATTTTAATAAAAATAAAAAAAAGAAATTTAGAAATAGGTTTACTCAGGCTATGGGTAAATCTCTGTCCCACAAACAGAGCAAATTGTTTGTCTCGTATTTAGACAGGCGTGCTCTCTTTTCAGAGTGGATAAGGTTTAAAGTCTAGCCTGCAAAACTGGGGTATGATTCAAAAGATCTGCCGATACCAGAGGGCCTCCTTTAATATGCCTAAATGAGAGCAAGACAAAAAACAAGGTCATATCTGATCTAGCACCCTCTATTCAACAGCAGCCCTCGATAGACCCAGGCCTGTATTTAAAGAGCTCTGCTCGCTTGGATGAAGCAGGGAGTATAACACTATTGTCAGCAAGCTATAGGACAGAAACAATACATGCTATATTTAAACTCTAATGAAACCAAATTCAGAATAAATGGTCACGGTGGGAGGGGGGAAACAGCTGGAAGCCTGGAAGTAACTCTTAAAAGTAAGAGAGAGAGAGTGAAGGGAAAGAAAAATAGGGAGAGAGATGGAATCCATCCTGAAGGTGAATTTCATGCCAGTAGATGTGGACAAAGGAGGCGCTGATCTGTGACTATTAGGACCTGTAAAGAGAGGTCTAGTTAAATGAAGACAGTCTTGTAAAAGAGTGATGATAGAGTGAGAGAAAGAGAGACGTGAAGGATGGGATGAGGAGTTCAAGTCATTTGATTATGTTTTAGAGAAAGAAGGAGAGAGATGAAAGGAAAGAGAAGGATATAGGGATGGAAGTATGGATGGGTGGAGAGGGACAGAGATTGTGAATTGTGCAGTGGATAGGGCCTCTGACAGAGGGAGCCCTGAGGCACAGCATTTTAAGACAGAGGAATTAGCAGTTCATAGAGGATTTTATACAGTAAAGGCCGCTGGATGGGGGAAGAGCACAGGAAGAGTGCACAAATGCAACCTACTTACAAAGAAATAGTTAAAGGCATGGGGTTAAATCGGTCTGGAACAATCCAGAACGGCCCAACACCCAGAGTTCTGCAACTCTCAGTTCCATGTTCACCCCTACTTGTTTCCATATGGAGCAAGAAAAAATCCCATTCCCATTGATTTCTAGTGATAACATATTCATATTTCAAGACAGACCTACCAAGAGCTCCGTGATTGTAGGGCACAATGTGCTTCTGTATAAACCACAAGTCAGTATGACTTCTTTTAAAAAATATTGTTCACAATTTACATTTTACCCAATACGCATACACTCTCTACACTCTCAAACTATAGATGTGTATATGTTTGGATATCTTCCAATAAACTTTAAATATATGGAATTTTATACTTACAATCAATGAAGGTGTTATATTGCACTGTTGTTTCTGAATTGATTACATCATTCGTAATGCTTCAAGGGATGGATGAGTATTTCAGTGTCTCATAAAAGGCAGTCTAGTGCTTTTGTCTTTTTTCAGACTTTCAAATATTATTTTTTTTGGCTTTGAATGAAAGGTTTAATGTTGTGATTCATCTCAGAGCTGGTTGGTTTGGTTAAAGAACTCTTTATTGAAAAACTTTGAAATGCCTATGGAGAAAATATTTACAGAACAAAGACCGCTTAAAAGTAGACGATCACAGTTGAGCTACTTTTTACTACGAAGAACCTAAAATCATACTTGATTGAGGGCCGTGGGCCAAAAATACAGTTAATACTGCAATATATACAATTCTGTTTGCTTTGTTGCATTTTTTTAATCAAGTCACTTATATTCTCTACATTTCAATGCAAAAATAAAACAAACAAAAAGATAAATTAGAAATGAAGATACGTTTCAATGGTATTCCCCCCCCCCCCCCCCCTATTATTTCCTGCCCAGTCAAACATGATGTGCTGAGAGACTTCACCAGCTCTAAGCCCTCCCTCCTGAGCTTACCACATGTGCAGGTAATTCAGAGTAAATTTCCACTGCCTCTGCTGTTAAAGAGTCCTTCATCAGCACCACTCAAGGAGTTTCTTTTTCTGACAAAGTGTTTCCTGACAATAGACAAGCCCAGCACCAGCACCAATGGCAGATCTGGGACCTGCACAAAACTGAAAGCTAGACAATCTGCTTCAAAACTGGATCAAAATGGGCAATTATGCTAGCTACAAATGAAAAAAGAAAAAAATAATTAGAATAGGGATGCACCGATATTAAAATATTTAAAATGCTACAAATGAAGCAGGCATCACAACATTATAATGTACATTATGAAAAACTGATTTTGATATCTGCTAAAGATGACATGTAACCGTGTTATTTAATTTATTATTAGTATTATTTATTATTATTAATTTATTATTTATTATAATTATTAGTGTTTTTAAAAGATTAACTTTAAATGAGTGTTATGATCCTAAAAATAGGGTGAAATATTCAATATCAGCTGATATATTTCCAAAACCATCTAATAACCGAAATGAGACCCATAAATTGTGCATCCCTGATTTCAAAATTCAAACATTTTAGAAAACCAACATGTTTGCTTCTGTGTGCATTTATAGATCAAAATTCCTGATTGACTGACCCAAAGTCATTTTCTTTTTTCTTGTCTCTTTTTCCCCAGGTGAGGTCCATCAGGTGAAACCCTGCACTGCACAGGGTAATGCATACAGCCCACCTGACCCTTGAGCTTCTATCGGTGTCTCTCGACTGCTTCCATTTCAGCCAAAGCAGATGAGAGCCCCAGCTCCGCTGTAACCCAAACACCCCTCACTTATAATACATAACCAGAGACTTTTCACTGAAAAATGCATACACATGCCTGGTCTGGGTGTGTATATGCTTGTCAGACTGTGTAACAGATATGTACCTACATGTAGTTAGAGGCTAAACAACAGGGGTATGTTAGAGTTTCCAGGTTTTGCAGATTTCAAAGTACGCTAGAACCTTTTGACATTTTGTAATATTTGAAAGGAAACAGAACAAATCTGATAACCTAAAAGAAGATATAAATCAACAGTTGTGTGAAATATTATTTAATATGGCTGTTTTAACACCCAAGAGGGGAAAAATAATCATCAAATGAAATGAAAAGAAAATAATATTTACATAAATTTAAATCTTTCATTTGAACTCTAACCAGAAAAGTGACAAATCAACATTTTGTAAAATAAATTATCTAAACTGAATGTTGTAACAAATAAATCAAATCAAATCAAATATTATTAAATGTGCATTTGTTTTATATGGAAAATGCTTTATCTTCTTAACTAAATACTTTTTTTGTGATCATCAATTAATCAATTAGTATTAGACCTTATGCATAGGATGAAGCTATATTATTATTTCTTAATGCAAAAATCCACATGCAGTGAATCCAAAAACATAACATTTTAGTTGACGGATTAAAAAAAGGCTTTGCTTATGGCCCAGGCTCACCGTTCTGCCCTCAAGGCATTTATACATCTTATAGGCAACCATAACCAACCAAGACACCTGCTTCACAACAGCAAAATGAAACGCCATACATTACAATTCCTGTCACTCATAAAACCAGAATGGGCCCTCATCACTATTACATCCATCCATTCAAGAATCAGCAGGAGCCGGTCACAAGCTACATCAAAGCATGAGTCTGTGTCTCACAAGGACATCAACACATATAGACCTAAAAATGTAGCATTACATATACTATATACCGGACTGCATTCATCAGTCAGATACATAAGGCCAGAGACAGCACTTTAATTTAATCAGAAACAGCTTTCAATTAGTTAGTCTAGGCCACGGCTGGGCAGGAAGGCTCTGTATCAGGAAGCTGACTCATAAAGCACAAAAACTTTTTTGTTTTTTTCCCTTTCTCCTTGCCTCCCCTCCCTTTAGGGAAAGATGTGTCAGCTGAGTGAGATCTACCAGTGATTAAAATGAAGAGAGGGAGAGGACGACAAAAAAATAAATAAATAAATAAATTCAGGCCATCTGACCTTCTGTGAAGCGCTTCCGGCCCTGGACACAACCCGTGGTGCCTATTGACACCTGGCTCCCCAGCGTGGGATCAATGGTGCTAAAAGACACTGAGGACCAGCAAGAGGCTCTGCAAGCATCCTACTACGAAAGCTTTGCCTTCATGTTTTGCGTATAGTTTATTCATTTTGTGCATTTAATTTGGGTGTAAAATATTCAGATTCCAATCCAAAAATTTGCATTTGTTCAAAGTTCAGCATGAGCTCACCAGCAGAAAACAGCAGCAGCTGTTGCTGAAGCCTCACCTCCAAATCTCCACTTATGGTAGAGTTTGACATAAAAACCGCGAGTCGGTGGGAGGGAGGCTAAAAATCATGAATTCATTCTCAGAGCCTTGTTTTCACAAGCGAGAAAGCATCTGTCAAGGAGTTTACCAGAGAACAAGGATAACGGTGTTGTAAGACAATATCTAGTGTTGCCCTTAACCCCAGTGCCCCTATTAGTGCACCTGCATTAAATGCGATCATAACGTTTGACATCCCGACACGTCAAGGGCCAGGCTTCAGGATGAAAATTGGTGCAATAAATTATAGAGAATCATAATTCAAATAATAGCATGCCTGCGGTTTCTGAGCTTTCATGCAAACCCCAATCAAGGCCATGTTGCTGTGATGAGTCATCGCTCTATCCAGCTGTCCACGGGGCATACATCTGATTAGCAAGCCCACGCTCACCCGGTAGGCGCAAATGTAAATATTGTAATAAAACCCTTAGTAAAGTAACTCCCGTGTCTTGGAGAGGCTTCACTTTATTTTTCCCCACATTTCAGCAATATTGTTTGAAGGAGACTGCATACTTAAATATCAGTTATTAAAGTGAACGTTCAGGTGTGGGTTTCCAGAAACCATTCTTCAACTTCAGGCTTTTTTAAATCCCCCACGAGGAGCTACATGCATCATTAGTGTAATTATCCTTCACATCATTGTTGGAGTTATTTACCATCAAAGAAGTGGGTGTTTCGTTTCACCTACAGAGCAGCAGAGTGGCACGCTGCTTGGTGACTAATATGCTGCAATATTTACAGCTTTTTCCCCCCGTGTCCCTGAAGCGAGAATAGAGAGTTTTCAAAAAATAAATCAAATAGCAAATGGCATGCAAATCAAAGTTCAAGGGCTGCTGTAGAGGTTGCGTTTCCTGCAGTGGATCAGAACAATGCATTTAAAAGATATCCAAACAGGTAGCGCAAAAGTGACCAGCATCGCCCTTTTTTTTGGGGGGGGGGGGGGGTTGCTGTGGCGACGCAGAATGCTAGAGGGCCTCAGCTGAGCTCCCACTAAGAGGCTGTCCCTTCTTTGCCAGCTTAGCCACCTGGTACAGCCATGATACATTTGGCTAATGATGTCACGGACTCCCTTTCATGGCGCGCCTCCACCACCATGGCCCAATTGTCTATTCATGAGAGTAATGAGAAGTCAGGGAGAGGAAGAGTGAGAGACAGACAGAGAGAGACTTTGCTCATGGCCACTGATAACCCCAGACTAAACTTGCAACCTTACGAGGCTCGGGCTTAATATCTGGCCGTCAATCAGCTCTGCCATCCCTTGCCGGAGTGTTTAATTACAGAGATCAATTATTCACCAGCCTCGTCTTTCAATGGGCCACACTCCTCGAAAAAATTCTGCCACAGGCTGAAGGAGGAGACAGCGGCTTGCCAGAACAGACCAGAAATATCCCCAGTACATCATGTCCACCAGGAGAATGCAGTCTGCACCTTACCCAAGCACACAAACCTATTTGCCATGCATGACCGGTGCGAGTGTAACATTACATGAAAATTTATTGAGGTCTGCCGCCTGTCCTACTGGCCCTGTCAATGCGCTGACGTCATGGCTTGTTGATAAATACCACAGCGTCAGCATTGCCGATTGCCATCATCGGGTCTTTCACGGCCGGCCGTTTTATACAAAGTATTAAAGGAGTAGTTCACCCATTCAAGAAAATTCTGTCACCATTTACTCACCCTTATGTCATTCCAAATCTGTGGTGAACACAGAATATGTCCATACAATTAAAGTCAGTGAGGTTCAATGTTGTTTTTGGACCCCATTGACTTTCACTGTTTGAACAAAAACAGTTTAAACATTCTTCAAAATATCTTCTTTTGTGTTCTACTGAATAAACCAAATTCATACAGGTTTGAAACGACATGAGGGTGAGTAACTGAAGATAGAGTTTCCATTTCTGCCCAATCTATGTCTGCGCAATCCACCTGTTGCATTGGCCAAAAAAAAAAGTAAATTCATGTTGGTGGTGTGAACAAAAGAGATGGTCACATATGACAGCAGGTGATATTCTACCTCAGTGAAAGAGGAGAAAAGAAGGTGTGGCCAGGGTGGGCATCTTGTCAGAGGGTCACTTATCGCGGGACCCTATGTTTCATGCAACTCAAGGAGCTTGCCCCATTATCGCCATCTAATTCAGAATCACTGAAAGACAAACTGTTCAACTGACCCTAGATCAGCCCCGAAAGGTAACTTCAGCCAGTTCCCGAATCCTCCCCCGTTCTCCAGACTGACAGCTCATTAATCTCCCTTGGCTGCAATCCTTTCTCCCTGGTGACAGAGCCTGAGCCAGAGCAGAGGATTCCCCTATGCCTGGCTGTGTCCATCCCCGCTGGTCCACCTGCCTGGATCAAACACTCTCCACAGGGAGGGGACAAGACAGTAAAGACTAGAAAAGGGGATTTCGACGGGCAATAAAACAAAACAAATCACTTCCTGTCAGGGTGTGTCTTTACTGAGTGGGTGTGCAAATGTGTGTAACCAGGCGCTAAGAGCAGGGCCAATAAATGAGACAGGACATGAATAAAGCAGCGGCTGGCTTCGATTGTTCGTGGGCAGGCTCCAGGGGAAAGCCAGTACCAAGGAATCTATCACAGGAGATTGGCTGGGTCGTGGGTGGACGTCACCAAGTAAAAAGGCCCTTTGGTGAGATCTGAATATGGGCCCACCAGATCGCAGTGTATAAATCTAATAGACAATAACGTATGCCCCTTCACCAAGGAAACTGGAGAGAAATACACATTGCAAACTGTCAATATGAATGAGAATGAGTCTTTTGTTTATAAGATCACCTCAGGACATTCTAACACCATTATGTTCCTCAGCTCGGGTTGAGGGGGGCGAGGTGAAGTTTAAAGTTGAAATACTTTCTCAGTCAGTTTATTGTCCAGACAACTTTAGAAACAACATTGCTCTGTTTGTTTAAGCTGCCTGACATAGCAACACTGACTCAACCAATGGTGTGATTTAGGAGGCGGGGCAGTCTGTTTGTCTGACCAGTGGCAGATAAGTTGAGTGTTCAGGGAATCCTGTTTAAAAGCAAGCAAGCAATCATTTTAAATGATAAAAGTACATTTAGGCATCCCAGCATTATAATGTAGAGTATTAAAATTAATGTTAATTTGGAGATTTGGTAAAGATTTAACAGTTTTATTAAATTTGTAGTTTTATAATATTTAAAGGTGCAGTGTGTAAGATTTTTGAGTATTTATTAACAGAAATGCAATATGACATCCATAACTATGTGTTCAGTGGTGTATAAAGAACTTACTTAATAAACCGTAATGTTTTTATTACCTTAGAATGAGGCATTTATATCTACATAGGCGCGGGAATCCCCTTCTATGAAGGTCGCCATATTGTGACGTCATGTTTCTACCGTAGCCGATAGCGATCAAACAGCGTTACAGAGCGTGTTTCGTCACTACCTTGAAAGAGAAGCCGCAGAAAGCTAGAGGAAGCTAGTCATAAACACCGTGAGTAGTGACTTTTCCCTTGTCAGTGGTGTAAATATGTAGTTGGATTGTTTAATGTAACTTAATTCTTCTCCCTCGCTGTGTTATGGCTTTGCTATGTGGGGATAAATGTGCTGGTTGCGCTTGTGAGACAGCTGATTAGTAGGCTACTCTTGTCATTGACCGGAAAACAGTTACAGGAATCACCAACCCGTCGATCTTGGAAGCATTTAAGTCGATCGAGTTTCCAAAATCAGAGAAAAAAGCCTATTGTGTGTAGTAAGTGGTGTCTATGGGATGCGGAGGCGCGCGCGCTGTTACAATCACGTCATTTTTGCCGCGCGCACCTTTGGGCTTGGGTTTGCTATGTGGGGAGAAATGTGCTGGTTACGTTCTTGAGACAATCAGCTGATTACTATTATTATATTATGTATTAAGACCCTTGATCCTTACCTGACTATGGCTTTGTAAACTTTATCCATGATGTGGTTTATAATGGACTGTGCTACAAAAGCTTGTTTTACTCTGGCTATTCTCTGCTGTCTCAGACGACGATGTTTGTCCCGTTTTAGCCACCGTAGCTTCTTCGAAAGGGAGGGGTGAGCAGTGGGCTGAGCCCTTAGTGTAAACTCGCAAACGAACCGCTAGATGTCGCCAAAAGCTACACACTGCACCTTTAAGTAAATGTTAGACGATGTAAATTAATGTAAATTAATCTAAATCAAATAAATTAGCATGCACAATTAAAATCTTTAATCTTGGAAAACTAGTCTGGTACAGATATATTGTGCTTCCCTAACATATGCAATACATTATAGCCACATAATGCTCATTTGCCATGAAATGCCAAGCCTCTATCCTGCCTATTATCCTTATATGCCTTTGAAAATTCAGTGTTCCGATGATGAGCAGTGACTAAATCCTGTTAGTGAAATGTGAATGAGAAGCAAGAGGAAAAAACATAAATGTACACCTGCAATGATGGTATAATGAAAAGCCAGAGAGAAATTCATGGCAACACATGTATACAGGCCTTTTGGCCTTTCCAATTGGCTCTAACACTATGAGACAGCAATAGAATCATTCCTAAAGGGTCACATCTGGTTTTGAGATTGGTCTGAAATGGCAAGGAATGAAAAAGCTGAACCTGTGAACCTACTCATATCAATCTGTTACACTCAGTTAAGCTCTATGTGCACTTGAAGATTGTGACAGAGCAGAAAAGGCGGAAAATGAAATGAAGTAAAAATCTCTCGCTTCATTTTTCATGTAACTCAAACTATGCACATGCTCATCCAGAAAAACTAATCCAATTGAATGAAACGTTTAAACCAATTTTCAACTAATTTCCTAACAGAAGGGAGCAAGGCATGCATCGCTACCTGGTCAGGTCACGTACAGTGCAGTATTACACATGGCTGTAGGTCTAATGTGGACAAACATGTCTATTCCCCTTAGATGGAAGTTCCCACTCCCCCATCTCCTACTCCACGGCTATTGTCATTCTCAAATGGCTTCCACATTACACCCCTGTAATCAAACTGTAGGATTCCGACTGCTCATTATTCAATTAGCCAAATGCTACAATCGCATCCTGATAGTTAAGATAATTAGTATAAAATGGTTATTCGGCTGGCAAAGTGGATCTGCAATTCAAGGTGAACAGAATATCCAGTTGTACCTAAAGTAATTTTTTTCCAGGCTAATTTGGTGGCTAATGAGGCTTCTCTAGTTTGGGTAATTTATGGGCCAGTGGAAGTTGAAAAGGCCCAGAATGGGAGAGAATAGAGAGAATTAACAAAGAATTCCATCTTTCCCTCAGCTCTTTCCCTCTGTCAATGGAAGCTTCTATAAGAAACAAAACAGGATAATAAAACACTGAAAGATTGCGAATAAAAAATCCCCAGTCACTTAATGTACTGTATTTCCCAGGTTTCATATATATATATATATATATATATATATATATATATATATATATATATATATATATATATATATATACACATATATATATATATATATACACACACACTCACCTAAAGGATTATTAGGAACATCTGTTCAATTTCTCATTAATGCAATTATCTAATCAACCAATCACATGGCAGTTGCTTCAATGCATTTAGGGGTGTGGTCCTGGTCAAGACCATCTCCTGAACTCCAAACTGAACGTCAGAATGGGAAAGAAAGGTGATTTAAGCAATTTTGAGCGTGGCATGGTTGTTGGTGTCAGACGGGTCGGTCTGAGTATTTCACAATCTGCTCAGTTACTGGGATTTTCACGCACAACCATTTCTAGGGTTTACAAAGAATGGTGTGAAAAGGGAAAAACATCCAGTATGCGGCAGTCCTGTGGGCGAAAATGCTTTGTTGATGCTAGTGGTCAGAGGAGAATGGTCCGACTGATTCAAGCTGATAGAAGAGCAAATTTGACTGAAATAACCACTTGTTACAACCGAGGGTATGCAGCAAAGCATTTGTGAAGCCACACCACGCACAACCTTGAGGCGGATGGGCTACAACAGCAGAAGACCCCACCGGGTACCACTCATCTCCACTACAAATAGGAAAAAGAGGCTACAATTTCCAAGAGCTCACCAAAATTGGACAGTTGAAGACTGGAAAATGTTGCCTGGTCTGATGAGTATCGATTTCTGTTGAGACATTCAGATGGTAGAGTCAGAATTTGGCGTAAACAGAATAAGAACATGGATCCATCATGCCTTGTTACCACTGTGCAGGCTGGTGGTGGTGGTGTAATGGTGTGGGGGATGTTTTCTTGGCACACTTTAGGCCCCTTAGTGCCAATTGGCCATTGTTTAAATGCCACGGCCTACCTGAGCATTGTTTCTGACCATCTCCATCCCTTTATGGCCAGCATGTACCCATCCTCTGATGGCTACTTCCAGCAGGATAATGCACCATGTCACAAAGCTCGAATCATTTCAAATTGGTTTCTTGAACATGACAATGAGTTCACTGTACTAAAATGCCCCCCACACTCACCAGATCTCAACCCAATAGAGCATCTTTGGGATGTGGTGGAACGGGAGCTTCGTGCCCTGGATGTGCATCCCACAAATCTCCATCAACTGCAAGATGCTATCCTATCAATATGGGCCAAAATTTCTAAAGAATGCTTTCAGCACCTTGTTGAATCAATGCCACGTAGAATTAAGCCAGTTCTGAAGGCGAAAGGGAGTCAAACACAGTATTAGTATGGTGTTCCTAATAATCCTTTAGGTGAGTGTGTATATACAGTATATATAAATATATACAGGTCCTTCTCAAAAAATTAGCATATTGTGATAAAGTTCATTATCTTCCATAATGTAATGATAAAAATTAAACTTTCATATATTTTAGATTCATTGCACACCAACTGAAATATTTCAGGTCTTTTATTGTTTTAATACTGATGATTTTGGCATACAGCTCATGAAAACCCAAAATTCTCAAAAAATTTGCATATTTCACCCGGCCAATAAAAGAAGTGTTTTTAATACAAAAAAAAGTCAACCTTCAAATAATTATGTTCAGTTATGCACTCAATACTTGGTTGGGAATCCTTTTGCAGAAATAACTGCTTCAATGCGGCATGGCATGGAGGCAATCAGCCTGTGGCACTGCTGAGGTGTTATGGAGGCCCCGGATGCTTCAATAACGGCCTTAAGGTCATCCAGAGTTTTGGGTCTTGCGTCTCTCAACTTCCTCTTCACAATATCCCACAGATTCTCTATGGGGTTCAGGTCAGGAGAGTTGGCAGGCCAATTGAGCACAGTAATACCATGGTCAGTAAACCATTTATCAGTGGTTTTGGCACTGTGAGCAGGCGCCAGGTCGTGCTAAAAAATGAAATCTTCATCTCCATAAAGCTTTTCAGCAGGTGGAAGCATGAAGTGCTCCAAAATCTCCTGATAACTAGCTGCATTGACCCTGCCCTTGATAAAACACAGTGGACCAACACCAGCAGCTGACATGGCACCCCAGACCATCACTGACTGTGGGTACTTGACACTGGACTTCAGGCATTATGGCATTTCTTTCTCCCCAGTGTTCCTTCAGACTCTGGCAACTTGATTTCCAAATGACATGCAACCACTGAGCAACAGTCCAGTGCTGCTTCTCTGTAGCCCAGGTCAGGCGCTTCTGCCGCTGTTTCTGGTTCAAAAGTGGCTTGACCTGGGGAATGCGGCACCTGTAGCCCATTTCCTGCACACGCCTGTGCACGGTGCCTCTGGATGTTTCTACTCCAGACTCAGTCCACTGCTTCCGCAGGTCCCCCAAGGTCTGGAATCGGTCCTTCTCCACAATCTTCCTCAGGGTCCGGTCACCTCTTCTCGTTGTGCAGCGTTTTTTGCCACACTTTTTACTTCCCACAGACTTCCCACTGAGGTGCCTTGATACAGCACTCTGGGAACAGCCTATTTGTTCAGAAATTTCTTTCTGTGTCTTACCCTCTTGCTTGAGGGTGTCAATGATAGCCTTCTGGACATCAGTCAGGTCGGCAGTCTTACCCATGATTGCGGTTTTGAGTAATGAAACATGCTGGGAGTTTTTAAAAGCCTCAGGAATCTTTTGCAGGTGTTTCGGGGTTAATTAGTTGATTCGGACGATTAGGTTAATAGCTCGTTTAGAGAACCTTTTCATGATATGCTAATTTTCTGAGATTTGGGGTTTTCATGAGCTGTATGCCAAAATCAAAATTATTAAAACAATAAAAGACCTGAAATATTTCAGTTGGTGTGCAATGAATCTAAAATATATGAAAGTTTAATTTTTATCATTACATTATGGAAAATAATTAACTTTACCACAATATGCTAATTTTTTGATATATATATATTATACAATACAATATATATATATATATATATATATATATATATATATATTATACAATACATACAATAATATAAATTTTACATACTTTTCTCACTTTGATATGTATGCTGTAATATCTATCTTCACATTTCAATAGAGCACAGCAATTCCTTTTCTCCATACAAAAAGACTTGCTATTTAACTTACATTGAAACGATTTACATTGTAACATTTTATTTAATCATGTAATTTGTCAAATTTAAGCAGACAATACCCTTTGTTGGACCCTGTTTTTATTTTTGATTAAATGTTGTAATGTTATGATTAATCTCAGAGCTGGTTGTTTTTGGTTTAAGGACTCTTTTTTATTAAATGTTTAAAATCAAATTGCCTAATGGAGAAAAATGAATGGGAATAAAAACACGAAGGAAAGAAAACAAAATAAAATACTTCTAGAAATGACACTGCAGAAAAAAAGTCAGTGGACACTTTTGTGCTCTATAGGAAGGTGCTGAAGCAGTACAATTGTCATGCTTGAAATGCCCAAAATATCAGAAAAATCAGTTTTGCAATGGCTCTAGGTGGTAAGCTAAATATGGGTAACCTTCCCTCAACTGTTTCAACAGTTCCCATGGCAATAGGAAAGTTGGCGTGGGCCACCACACATGTTGGTGACACCTGTAAGCAGAATGAGAAATTAAGTGTGCAGCCGTTCTTACTGGAATTTTTGTGGTAATTATGCTTTTGCAGGTACCGTGTGGCTGAGTATCAGTTGTGAATTGGGAGCACAGGAAAATAAAAATGAGGGGAAAAATAACATGAGTGTTGTCATAACCGGATGTATTGTATACAGGCAAAATGTTGTCAAACAAGTAAATGGTAAATGGACTGCATTTATATAGTGCTTCCACAGACCCAATGGCCACCAAAGCGCTTTATTCACCCATTCACACACCGACGGCGGTGTCAGCCATGCAAGGCGCCATCCAGCTCGTCGGGAGTAGCTGGGGTTAGGTGTCTTGCTCATGGACACTTCAACACTTGGTCAGGTGGAACCAGGGATTGAACCACCAACCTTCCGGTTTGTAGACAAACATGAACCACTGAGCCACTGCCGCCCCTAAAGTAAAGCACAGACCATATGCCGTCACCATCATGGAGCATTCAAGGGCAATCCCGCTTACAGAACAAATTTTGATAGTCTGGCTATCACCAGACCAAGCTCAATCTTTTAAGATTGAACATCAGTCTGGGAAGTCTACTCTGTATTTTCTACTGCACAAGAGGCGTGATCAACGGGCATAGTTCAAATGACTCTGTAAGCAATTGGATAGTCCTTCGACCAATCTGACCAACGATCGGGATGACGTACTTTGCAGAGCAACGCGAAAACTCCAGGCAGGAAACGTGTCAACAAACGTGTTGTTTTGTAGCATTGATCAGCGGTTTGCAGAAGCAGCAATGGCGATTTTTGCAGGTTGTGCAAAAAAACATGAAAGTGAGTATTTTTTATTTTTTAAGTATTTACACCCACTCGAGCGATTTGTTTGCTAAACTAAAGAAGCCATTGAGCATCATCGAGAGGTTAAAAGGAATTGGATTGACGATCGCTTCTCTATCGCCATCGTGTTAAACTCGCCAATGGCGCGCCAGGTGGATAAGCCAGTTTGTGATTGGTCACCGCAGATCTGTAACCGGTAGATCGGGCTGGGGTTACCCAGTCTACAATTTTGATGGATTATCAGTGAAATTTCTACTCTGCAGCTGCCGTTCCAGGGGGTGATGCGTGAAAACCCTTCACCTGTGCTGCTATCCATTCCTGGATAACTGCGTGGGAGGTGGTCGGCTGAAAGCCTACATTTACCCACTTTGGTGTAATTGCTGCGTTTACTCTTTGATTGCCTAAGAGCTCCATTCATACTCACTCCTGCCTCGTTGGATGAGAGCTTCTGCAGTGGGGTTGATTGCTTTACAATGGCAGATCAAAATATTAGAGTGATCCCTCTGAGCAGTCACAGTAAGCATTTGACTAACAGTTATTATTACGCTGTCTGTCAGGGTGATAATAAAGGAGGCTAAATTGGTAATTATTAGAAGAGCATGAACCAGCTCTTGTTTTCCACATTGAACAATTTGCTGCTTGCTTTATACATTTTGAGACTAAACGCTTCAAGTGATTAAACAGATCTCTTCTGATTAGAAGACTAAAGTCATGGCAGTAAAGGCGCATCTTGAAATCTGCTGTAACTCCCACTTGGCATTAAAATCAGCACAGTACAGTATGTTAAATAAAGTAACACCCATATCATTTTTCCACATATCACTTTACTCTACTTTTTGTCTAATCCCAAATTAATAAAAAAAGAAATTGCTTATATATATAATATATTATATATAATTTCTTTATATATATATATATATACTCACCTAAAGGATTATTAGGAACACCTGTCCAATTTCTCATTAATGCAATTATCTCGGTCATACAGTGAGGAAAATAAGTATTTGAACACCCTGCTATTTTGCAAGTTCTCCCACTTAGAAATCATGGAGGGGTCTGAAATTGTCATCGTAGGTGCATGTCCACTTTGAGAGACATAATCTATAAAAAAAATCCAGAAATCACAATGTATGATTTTTTAACTATTTATGTGTATGATACAGCTAAAAATAAGTATTTGAACACCTGAGAAAATCAATGTTAATATTTGGTACAGTAGCCTTTGTTTGCAATTACAGAGGTCAAATGTTTCCTGTAGTTTTTCACCAGGTTTGCACACACTGCAGGAGGGATTTTGGCCCACTCCTCAACACAGATCTTCTCTAGATCAGTCAGATATCTGGGCTGTCGCTGAGAAACACGAAGTTTGAGCTCCCTCCAAAGATTCTCTATTGGGTTTAGGTCTAGGCCACGCCAGAACCTTGATATGCTTCTTACAGAGCCACTCCTTGGTTATCCTGGCTGTGTGCTTCGGGTCATTGTCATGTTGGAAGACCCAGCCTCGACCCATCTTCAATGCTCTAACTGAGGGAAGGAGGTTGTTCCCCAAAATCTCGCAATACATGGCCCCGGTCATCCTGTTCTTAATACAGTGCAGTCGCCCTGTCCCATGATGCTACCACCCCCATGCTTCATAGTACGGATGGTGTTCTTGGGATGGTACTCATCATTCTTCTTCCTCCAAACACGGCGAGTGGAATTATGACCAAAAAGTTATATTTTGGTCTCATCTGACCACATGACTTTCTCCCATGACTCCTCTGGATCATCCAAATGGTCATTGGCAAACTTAAGACAGGACTTGACATGTGCTGGTTTAAGCAGGGGAACCTTCCGTGCCATGCATGATTTCAAACCATGACGTCTTAGTGTATTACCAACAGTAACCTTGGAAACGGTGGTCCCAGCTCTTTTCAGGTCATTGACCAACTCCTCCCGTGTAGTTCTGGGCTGATTTCTCACCTTTCTTAGGATCATTGAGACCCCACGAGGTGAGATCTTGCATGGAGCCCCAGTCCGAGGGAGATTGACTGTCATGTTTAGCTTATTTCATTTTATAATGATTGCTCCAACAGAGGACCTTTTTCACCAAGCTTGTGGAGGTGTACAATTTTGTCTCCAGTGTCTTTGGGCAGCTCTTTGGTCTTGGCCATGATAGTAGTTGGATTCTTACTGATTGTATGGGGTGGACAGGTGTCTTTATGCAGCTAACGACCTCAAACAGGTGCATCTAATTTAGGATAATAAATGGAGTGGAGGTGGACATTTTAAAGGCAGACTAACAGGTCTTTGAGGGTCAGAATTCTACACTGTAAAAAGTGATTCTGAGTTTTAGTCAGGTGGACAAGTAAAATCATGTCCTGTCAACTTGCAGTGTCTCACTACACAATAGGATGAGTTATAACAACCTCAACTTGAATGGAAATGGAAACTTAAAATAACGTGTTCACACAACAACAAAACATAGGTTTTCAATTTTCTGCCTCATGCGCATGTGCCAGAAACTCTACGTCATGATGACGTACTATTTTAACGAATGTGAGCCAGACGCGCCATCGCCATTTTCTGCACGAGAAGACGAGA
This sequence comes from Meda fulgida, assembly GCA_030578275.1. NCBI lineage: Eukaryota > Metazoa > Chordata > Actinopteri > Cypriniformes > Leuciscidae > Meda > Meda fulgida. Next base: position 35,354,614 of record CM060622.1, read on the forward strand.
TCAAGACACAAGTTGCTGATGCGAGAAAAAAGACGAAGGAGCTCTTATTCGAACGACTACAGATGGATTTTTAAAGTAAGTATACCCTGATTTGTTATTTCATGTGAAAACATCACATTTAACGAACTAAGACAACTTGATTATTAGTAATCAGGAGCCGCACGCACATTTTTGCTAGCTAAAATACAGTGTGTTAGACACCGAGCTGCGAAGTTGTATTTGACTAGTATAGGTAAATGTTGGTAAATAGATAAAATAGTGTACATTAAGTTACTTTTTAGCGTGTTCTTGATCGGATCTCATTGTCGTTAGAAACACAGAATGACCAGTAACGTTAACGTTAATATCTGAAGCACCGCCGCCAGTCCATATTTGTGTTTACCATTATAATAAAGAATATTAGAATAAATTAGAATAAAAATGCTTGATTTACTTATGTTAAACGCCCAGTTTTTTTTTTCAAATTACATACCATAATGTTTTTGAGCACGTGCAAACGGTGCGTCTTCTGTTGGCCTAGGCCTATATAGGTAACTTTCCATTATTTTGTATTAATATAATGTCACCTTTTTGTACTTCATAATCACATGATTAAACTTTTATGTCAATTGTGTTACCTGTGAAGCCCTGAGGAATCGTGAATTTCAGGATTATGTTATTTATATAAAATATTTTCACATAATAAAAGCTATATTTACAGCACTGCTCAATTTTATATTGACAGCAACATCATTAGTGTAACATTAAATGCATCACCAGAAATAGAAATAAAAAGGTTTTATATTTTTTTCCTCATAATTGTATTTGTGAAGTAAGATGTTTTAGGGCTGCACGATTATGACAAAAATATAGTATACAGTATATACTAGCACAGTATAACGGCTGACAGGTGAGATACTTTTTATTTCAGCATACATTTGCGTCACTGGTAGTTCCTATTGTGCTGCGTACTTGTTTGAACAATTACTTTATCGTGGCATCCGTAATAGCAATTATATATTTGAATAGTTGTGCAGCCCTATGTTCAGTGAATATTTCTGTATGTAACAATATGTGCACTTGGATGGAGTTTTCCTTTTTTTTTTGCAGGATCAGTATAGTGCAAGCAGAGTGGAAGCAGAAATCGATGAGGTGGTGTTGCAAGATTTGCAGATTTTCCTTGCCCAACCAGCGTGCCCTAATCACACACTACAAGCTTAAACACTGCCATCAGGCAAGTCACTGTCCACTCCCATGCATCTATGAGGATTGAGTATGCACATTTAGGAGTGAACTGTCTCTGAAGAAGCATTTAACCTGCGAACATAGTCAATGTCTTCAAGCCTCCTCAAAATTGCTTAAAGCAACATCAAATGTGAACTGTGACCTGTGTAATTTTATATTGTGTTCTTTATTAATTCGGTGCTATTATGCGCCGCTGAGTGAACAACACAGGTCTACTGTGTGTGTGTGTGTGATGCATAAGGTGCTTTTCTGCTGCTTGCAAACAAACTCTTTTGAGGAGACAGTGGATTTCCAAATTTGTTGTCCTGATTCCACAAGCTATGCGCGAATACACAGCAGGCTCACTCTCGCTCGTATCCAAGGTAAATCATCAACACTATCATCCCTTACATGTATTATATTTAACTAAATACATCATAAGGTAAAACGCATGCGCAGGTCACATTACTTCCTGAACAAGTGCGCACCTGAGTCCGTGTTGCTTTCACATTCATCCGAACCGTGGCACGGTTCGAGTGCAACTGCACAAAGACCACTTCCTCCAGGTAGTCTTGGCTTCGGTACCCCAGTGCACAGCCGAGTCCACATGACAAAATCATAATGTGAACGCTTTATGATTTTGTCATGTGGACTCGGGTGCGCACTTGTTCAGGAAGTAATGTGACCTGCACATGCGTTTTATTGTATTATGATGCATTTAGTTAAATATAATACATGTAAAGGATGATAGTGTTGATGATTTACCTTAGATACGAGCGAGAGTGAGTCTGCAGTGTGTTCGCGCATAGCGTGTGGAATCAGGACAACAAATTTGGAAATCCACTGTCTCCTCAAAAGAGTTAGTTTGCAAGCAGCAGAAGCCAACATTATACGACACACACACACACAAACACACCGTAAACCTGTGTTGTTCACTAAGCTGCACATAATTAAGAGAAAAGTATATACTGACCCGCATTCTGTTTTCAATCATGCGTCTCATGCACGTTTGTGATGATGTAATAACACACCAGGTTTCGATAGAACCCAGTTTAGTGTGAAACCAGACCAACGCTGCGGGGGCAGCTGGGAACAATCGCGCTCGGGCTCGGAGTCTAGACCTCAGCAAATGAGCCCAGTGTGAAAGCACCCTTTGACACTCCTGGTTTAAGTGACATGAGCTGGTTACATCCACTATTAAATCTTATTTTGGTGCTGAACAAAAAGGTAACAAACAACTGTTGTTGTTGTACCACATCACTGGTGATTTATTTACAACAAATGTATACAAGTGTACATATTTGAAATTAATGTTTTTATTTTTCAAGACCGTGGGGGCGGTCGAAAGGATAAATGAAAAGAAAAACAAAGGATTGAACCAATAAAGCGGGTAATTAAACCATCCTATATTTTACAAACAACAAACCAAAGGATGAGGACTGCAGCATTGCTTGGCCTGCCGTGGTAAATGCGAGAGACTCCTTCTAAATTCATGAAGATATGCGAGGTAAGCTGAAACCTTTTAAGGGATACTCCACCGGTTTTTCAAATTAAACTATGTTATTCCCTTACCTAGGGCGAGTTGATACAAACATCTCTCGTCTCAGTGCGTGCACTAAATCTCTCTGTCTTGCGGCGAAACTTTGTTAGCACTTACCATAGCCCAGTTCACTACTAGAGTAGTGTAACTCAACCAAGAACGGTGACACAAAATAAAACGTTGCGCTTTTCTAAGCGTGTAAAATGGATAACTAATGGATACTTGGGAGCACTTCGACTCGGCGCAGTAATATCATCACTCGTGAAAAATCCTCTCTCCCCGCTCCCGTTGAAATGAGAGGGAGGAGGAGAGGGAGCGGGGGGAGAGGATTTTTCACGAGTGATGATATTACTGAGCTGAGTCGAAGTGCTCCCAAGTATCCATTAGTTATCCATTTTACACGCTTAGAAAAGCGCAACGTTTTATTTCGTGTCACCGTCCTAGGTCGAGTTACACTACTCAAATAACTATATTTAAATAGGGAAAACGTGGAGGTGTTTGGTCACTTCTCTGCTTGGAACGTATTGAATGAACTGGGCTAAGCTAAGTGCTAACAAAGTTTCGCCGCAAGACAGAGCGATTTAGTGCACGCACTGAGACGAGAGAGGTATGTATCAGCTCGTATTAGTTAAGGGAATAACAGTTTAATATGAAAAACCAGTAGAGTATCCCTTTAAGGGAAAACTGAACGTTAGATCTCTTAATTTGCAGGGGTCTGGGGACTTTAAATTGTTTGTGAAATTGGTTATATTGGTTATAAGTAATAGTACCATGAATTTGTTTTCATTCTACAAAGCCCAGTGACCGTGAAGAGGATGTGATCAAGGGTGTGGTGATCGGAATCCTAGTGGTTGTGGAAAATGTGATGGAACCTCTCCCAGAATTTTACAATGACGTTGCCCTGGTGATTGAGGAAGAAGTGTTGATGCATCACCTGAGTGACATAACTAATGCTTTTCTGAACCTGAAGGGCTTGGTGTACGCATTAAACCTTAACTACCAAAAGGAATTAAAATTCACTTTTGAAGTGATACAGCGCCTGTTCGTTGGAGTTGGATCAGACTCTTGCACCGCAAGAGTTCACTCTTTGAAGAGCAAGTTGCTGAGATAAGAAACAATTTTCTCCTCCTTGCTACTATTAGCACTTGGACTGTTACACTTTTTAAAGTTATTTTTACTATTTTGGCTCTAAAATGGGTCTGTGCATAGAGAAGTTTGCACGCATTTCTATGAGCTGTATATTTTAACATTGGTATTCTAGAATCTTCTTTCAAACAGACTGTTTTCTTGTTACCTTATCCTGCTTCTCTTGGTCATATTTGATTGGGAATTGAAGACACAAAATTATTCGAGACATTAACTTTTTTGAAGTTGTTAAACAGCTTATTGTGAATTCTTCATGTAAACCTGTTCCTGCCTGAAAATATCTGATAGTGACAGAGTTATTTGTACTATTCTCTAAGAATGGGTCTGTGGATAAAGTTTGCATGTGCTTGTGTGAGCTGAATATATGTGAGTTTTTATTCTGATGTTTTTATATCTTTGCAAGCTAATTATTTTTGTCTGTTTTAGGGTGCAGTGCATCTGTTTAAAAAATAAATGTTGAGAATGCTGACAATTTTGCAGTTGTTAATTTCATTAAAAAAAATCTGGTTTCAGATATCTAGAACTTGTCAAAGCAAGCAATGAAGTCTAGTAAACTCAAAAAGTTAAGTTGTGATGTTAAGGAAAAATGACAATTTTGTCAATTAGACTTGGTTAATTGTTGTGAAAACTTGAAAAATTAAGTTCAACCAATATGTTTTTAAGTTGACTTAACAAAAAAATCTAAATGCTTACTAATTGATACAGTACGTTGGCCCAATTTACTGCAAGTTATTTCAACAAATACATATAAGTTGAGTTAACTCCTAATGTTGGCTAAACTTAACTGAGTCAATGCAAGAAGATGACTTGACCAAGTCAAGTTGTGTCAACAAATAATTTTTAAGTGTGTCTGATAGACAAGTGTTCAAATACTTATTTGCAGCTGTATCATACAAATAAATACTAAAAAAAATCATAAATTGTGATTTCTGGATTATTTTTTTTTTAGATTATGTCTCTCACAGTGGACATGCACCTACGATGAAAATTTCAGACCCCTCCATGATTTCTAAGTGGGAGAACTTGTAAAATAGCAGGGTGTTCAAATACTTATTTTCCTCACTGTATATATATATATATATATATATATATGAATTTATATACAAATGAATTTAAAAGACTGTTCTGATATTATTAGTCAATATACTTTAACCATGTTCTCCAGGAGGAGCAATTTTGTTAGGAGCTTGTTTGCCAAAAAACAAGTGCATTCCAGGGTAGGGCAAATTCAAAGTTGAAGAATAGGCTTCCTTTCATTTCACGTATGTGTGAATTTTAATTTAATTGGCCATAAGTTGAAATGGATTTTGAATTGGAATGACAAGAAGATGAATTTACTCAATTGCAATTCAACGAAATTCAACAGGTAATTCTGGGAAATTATGTTTAAAAGAAATTATGTTTTTGAAAACAATTTGTTGACATTTGTCAACATGCATCATGAATTAACAATGATCAGTACATTTACAGCATTTAAAAATCAAGGATAATGGTATGCACATTAATACATTTTATAATATTATCAAGTTGTACAAATTAAATGAATGTATGAAAAAACATGAATTACTCATGAATAATAGAATATTTATAAACTAACATTAAACTAGATTAATAAATAGTGTAGAAAAAGTGATTTATTGTTAGCTAATGCAATAAATAATGTTCACAAATTGACTTTATTGTAAAGTAAACATTTCTAAATTTTAGACACGGCTGTCATGCCAACATTCAAAGTTAATCTTAACAAACTTTCTTAAATTACACTTATTTGAGTTTTTATGAATTTCAATTCATTTGAATTCTACTTCCTTAAATTCAGTTTTCAATTCTAGTTCCTGTTTGCCACTTCAATTCAACTTCAAATTCAGAATATAAAAAGCATTCTCAATTCAATTCTAAATGGCGCACAACCCCATTGCATTCACAAACACATCTGTGAGATGCATTCCTTATTGAAGCACAGACGGTCTCATTATTTTTTATTTGATTATTTGGTTAAACGCAGGCCTTTGGCAGGCTGTCTCTGCACCAGTTGGCCCATGGGCGGATAGTGAAGTTAAGAGGTGCAAACCTTAGTCAGGAGTGGTGCGGTACTGTGGCGCTCCACGATCTGCCAACAACCCAACAGTGGTGCCATCACTGACTCAGTTACTGACCCGGAGCCCCCACCTGCATAAGCAACTAATTGAGCGGTAGGACCCAGCGATGCCCATCTCAAGCTGCCCACTAGAGCAGAAGGCCCTTTGACTCACGCCCATCTGGCCTGCTCGCACGTTAGAGTACGCCAAGGTCTGTGAGCACTCTGCTAACTTCCCTACCCTTCCCAAGAGGGGACAGTTAACAAATCGGGAGTCCTAAAAGTTTTGGTGACGAACAACTTTTTTTTCTTGTCAAGACGGCATGTGGTTAACATGGCGATGACAAGTCAACATTCCGCCTCCAGGTTTTCCCACATACATACACAAATACACAAACACAAAAGTTCAATGTTGCACCCTGTGTAGGAGTTAAAAAGGATGCATGTTATGGTCTTGTTCATTAATTAATTCCATCTAAACATGTCATGAATCACATGATTTCTGATGATACTGCTATTCGAAAAGATATTTGGTAGAGGGTAAATATTCATCAATATTTTGCATTTATTCATTTGGCAATTTGCAATCTTATCTCATGAAATCAGACTTAATATCTAAACATACACTCTCAGAAGAAATTTGCAAATATTGTACTTTTAAGGGGTACAACAGCTTGTCACTGGGGCAGTGCCGTTATAGGGACATACTTTATTTACCCCTAAAATATTAATTTATACTAGTACCTTAAGGGTAGCCAACATAGTACTACTCTAAAGTACTAATATGCACCTTTTAGTGCTAGATAAAGTACCATGTTGTACCACTAAATGTACAATTTTTCCACTTGTTTCCTGGCAGTGTAGGTCTTTATTCACGCGATTTATTCACAGATTCAGCAACAAAAAACTAAGTCCAAGATGCAAATGACACAATGTGACCTCACAAACTGCTATGCATGTATAGTCAGTGTAAACACTTTATTTCAGTGAAAGCTGACTTCAAATAAATAACTGACTGACCTGCCCAGGTTTGATGTCCAGAAACTGCAACACTTCCTTCACCATGACTGGTGTGTGTAAGGGTCTCTCACTTTGTGTTGACATCTCTGAATTTTTTAACTCAGAATCAGGGCTTGAAGGCACTGAGCCAGTATAGGGCCTCAATGGACACCACAACTTGCTCCTACGTCCTCTGAACATTCTGGAGCCGTGGTCAAGAATCACATCTTTACACAGTCCCAATGTCCATTTGCTAGGAGAGACCATGAAACGATATATAGGCATATGGGTTCTGCACAGAAAAGACGACAAACAAAGGTATGAGATATAATGAGAATAATACTGACAAGCTATATAATCCAAGATATATATATTTTTTCAAACAGGATATCTGTTTTATCTACTTTGCAAGTGTCTTAAAGGTTTAATTAAAAAACGGTGGTATTTTAAACGCACAATCACTTAAAAATGCAAATATGGTGTGAACACGCAGAGGTCATAAGATAAACTACTTTCTTATACATGTAATATTTCCCATCAGTTTATGATTTGTAAATGTAGCAGCATTTAACATCTATTGAGAAACCGCCACTACGAGACACAAGGACACGTGCAGGATGCCAGAGAATGGGTTTTTCAGGGATGTGTGTTTGTGTCAGATCTGTAAGATTTTAAAGGAAGAGCATTTGTTGTCATGTCAGTCAACACATGATGTATTTACAGACATACGTCTCCGCACACCATACAGTATAATATTCAAAGGTCAGTTCGTAAACATAGAACTTACTATGCAAACAGATAAAACAATACACCAGGTTGTTAATGAATGATTAATCGCTTTATACTTGGTCCTTTATTCAGCGTGGAGGTTCATGAGTGCAGCTGTGACTGCTCCCGGAAGAAACAAGAAACGACGATTTTGTGTTCCTCCTGCAACAGGACGAGCACAATACAATACAATAGCGATATTTTACTTATGCAGAATGTGAATTCATATGCGACACTTCAATTGATGTTCATCAGTTTAATCACAATTTCTCAAAGTATACACATATATTTAACTTCATACATAGTTCAGTGATGCATGCATCTAAAGAAGTATGTAACTTATATGTGTTTTATTCACAATTGTGAGTCAAAAAACTTTTTTGTATTGTATACATTTGCAGGCATAACGTTATAGTTGTCGGGAAAGTGATTTTTTTTTTTCAATTGTTTCGTTTAATGTGACAAAACAATGTAATAGTTAATATTGATATCAGTTAAATCAAACTGGGGCTTTGGGTTTTTCCACATGGCATTAATGTGACCACTGCCATATTTACATGTTTCGAGATTATGAAGATATGGTAGTATCAGTAACGTTAAAGCAATCAGTAACTTACCTGTGTATGTTTCCCCTGAAGCTTTGAAACGACAGTCGTGTGTTTATTGTCTTCATGTTTAATCAGTCAAAGTGTTTCTATCTTTTTTCTATTTATATATGTATCTGCTATATTTTACATGTTTTCGAAATCATATTGTTCAATGTATATATTTTATGCAATATCCCACCGTGAATAAAATTCTCATTCGCCTAGATCCAGTCATAGCGTCATACGTCCCTGACGTAAAAATGCGCTCATCCAATCAGATACAGGGACGGAACAGCAGCTTGTGTTTGAAATATTCGCGCTTATGGTTTTGGATTTGCTTACTATCAGCTCAAATGTAGGCTTTAAAAGTACACATTTCTCTTAATACAATAGCCACATTATTCGCCGTGGATTCCTATTGTATCAGATGGTAGGTTATACACATTTTACAGTGTTAACTTGATCTTTTGTGATTGAAATGAAATGAATGAGCAGTTAGCTGCAGCTTTTAGCGCAAGGCTAGCAGATGCTACTAACTAATGCTAATAATAGTTTTAAAGGAAAATCAGCTAACGTTAAACTTTATAGACGGATGATATAGTCTATTGTGTAATGAATGTAACTGGCCTTGTGTTACTGTGCGATTAAAATGAATTGGCACCTAATCTGGTTTGCAGTGTGATGGTTTGGTTTTAACAACAACGGCCTTATACTAAAACATCCTGCGTAAGTTACAGTCTATGAGAGGATTGTACTGGCTGATTTGCAGTATGAGCCTCAACGTTAGTTTCATTATATTGAGCCCCCTTCTGTTAGAGTTTATTTATAACGGTAATAATAATAAATAATAACCACAATAAAACAAACTAGTCTAATGTATGTTTCCAGCATGTCTTGACACTTTAAATTAAATAAGTGTCATAGGATTTGTTTTTGTTTTTCCCTACATACAAATTATTGAATAATTACTGTAACTTGCTCTTTTTCTTGTATTTTATTTCCATTACTGTTAGATTATTTGAAATCGCCCTGTTTATAAAAAATATTCTCTTGTGTTGTACAGATACACAAACATCAAGAAGCAGTGATTTTCAGTGGGAAGCTGTAAAACAAGACAATGTCAGATGTGGAGGTGTGCAGCCACGTGAAAGTGGTGGTTCGTGTTCGTCCTTTAAACAACAAAGAAAAGGATGGAAATTGCAAGAAGGTTGTCCACGTTGTTGACAACCACATGCTTGTCTTTGATCCTAAAGAGGAAGAAGTGACATTTTTCCGGGGACAGCGGGTAGGCAACAGGGATGTGCGAAAGAGGGCCAATAAGGACCTCAAGTTTGTATTTGACAGCGTGTTTGGTGAGGACTCTTCACAGCTGGAAGTTTTTGAGAACACCACTAAAGCAATAGTGGATGGTGTCCTGAATGGCTACAACTGCACTGGTGAGACCATTTATTTCTCTTCATTGAATCTGAAAGTAACTTTCTGTGCCATGTACTTGGTTTCAGCAGTAAAACCAGGATTCATTATGCAATTTTGGGCTGACAGTCTTTGTTCTTAGAAGTTGATACAAAATGTGAATCCATGTCAGTAGCATAAAAGTTTTTGAAGTGCCTGATGCCTTTCTCACATTTTGTTACTGCTACAAGAGCAAGGCCTGTTTTTTTTTTTTTTTTTTTCCATTCCACTGTGCTAGTGGGATCTTTTTCTCAAAAGCATCATAAGCCTAAGTAGATCGTAGAACACCAATGGTATCTACCATCAACTCAGCATATAATATGTTTGGAAAACACACCCCTGGTCATTTATAAATGTCATTTTTAGATGCAATTTTTATTTTGTCACTATTTGATGTTGTCAGGAAATTAGACTGCTCAGATACTTCATGTCATTATGGCAGTGGTATAATTGTCAAGTTTATTCCTAAATATTTGTCTTTTCATTTGGCCAGTGTTTGCTTATGGAGCTACTGGAGCAGGAAAAACGCACACCATGTTGGGCACTAGTGATACCCCAGGAGTGATGTTTCTCACTATGAAGGAACTGTTTGCTCGTATGGACCTCATCAAGGAGGACAAAGTATTTAACATAGCTTTTTCTTATCTTGAGGTGAGGTTTCAAATTTCCACTGACTGTAAACAGTATTGTGCATTTATTAATTCAGATTTATTGTAGTTTTTACTGCTTGATTGCTGGAGGATTTTAGTATGTTATGTGTCCATCACTGATATACACTACCATTCAAAATTTGGGGTCGGTTAAAGGGATAGTTCACCCAAAAATAAAAATTATGTCAGTATTTACTCACCCTCGTATTGTTCCAACACCGTAAGACCTTCGTTCATCTTTGGAACACGAATTAAGATATTTTTGATGAAATCTGAGAGCTGGATCACTCATATGATACTAGTATACTAGTCCATAGGCTTCTTCAAGGATTGAAACTTGCCGGCCTCGAAAAGTTATTAAAACATCGTTAAAATAGTCCAAGTGACTACAGTGGCTCAATCTTAAGTTTATCAAGCGACGAGAATACTTTTTGTGTGCAAAAACAAAACAAAAAACAATTACTTTATTTCAACTATTCATTTCCTTCTTGTGGGCCTCTAGTCAGTTAAACTAGTATGTTTGCATAGAGCCACGTCACACGTAGGCTCACTATTGGCCGACGCTGGTCATGTGTGTGATGCGTGTGACGTACAACAACAGAAGCTTACGCTGTTACACTAGTTTAACTGACTCAGAAGGAAATGAATAGTTGAAATAAAGTCGTTATTTTTTTTTTTTTTGCGCACAAAAAGTATTCTCGTCGCTTGATAAACTTAAGATTGAGCCACTGTAGTCACTTGGACTATTTTAACAATGTTTTTAATGACTTTTCGAGGCCGGCAAGTTTCAATTCCTGAAGAAGCCTATGGACTAGAATGGAGGAGTGAGCCAGCTCTCAGATTTCATCAAAAATATCTTAATTCGTGTTCCGAAGATGAACGAAGGTCTTACGGGGTTGGAACAACATGAGGGTGAGTAAATACTGACAGAACTTTCATTTTTGGGTGAACTATCCCTTTAAGTTTTTTTTTATTTTTTTATTATTGATTCTGAAATAAGTCTCTTATGCTCACCATCTGCAAGGCTGCATTTATTTGAACAAAAATACAGTAATATAGTGAAATATTGTTACAATTTAAAGGGGACCTATTATGCCCCTTTTTATAATATGTAATAAGTCTCTGGTGTCCCCAGAATGTGTCTGAAGTTTCAGCTCAAAAACCCGACTAATGGCTTCCCTGATTGCTGCAATTATTATTATTTTTTTATTATTCTTTTTTTTTTTACACAGATATTATTTTTCATTTGTATTGCAGATATTTTTGTGACAATTTTGTTCTCTTGAACACATGGAATGGAAACACTGCTTTATTTGCGAATGTTTTATGCGATATTCCAATTTTTGTAACAGTTTTTGTTCAATTTAGTTTGATCTTGAATAAATAGTCTTACTGACCTCAACCTTTTGAACGGTACTGTTCATATTTTAAAGGTGCACTTAGTGTTTGCACTAGTCAAAATATGGCAGTCATCTACTGACACTTAGCAGCGTGGATGCAGAATCACACAAAAGCAAAATAGTTTCGTTACAATGCTTTTTTTTAAGTACCTTTATAATGAGGGGTAAAACTGAGTTCACCTTCGATGGAACAACATGAGGAAAACCTGAGTGCACCTTACAAAAAGTGCTATATTTGTGTTAGCTCTAGTTCGTTGTTCCTTGTGCAGTTTGAGTTAGTCAGCCCGTTTGTGTTCTGAGCAATAACGTTCTGCACTGTCTCTGGAACAGGTTTATAATGAACAGATTCGGGATTTGCTAACTAACTCTGGTCCATTAGCGGTGAGAGAGGATACCTCCAACGGAGTTGTGGTTCAAGGACTCACCCTGCATCAGGTAGAGTTGGGCTGCATGTGTCATCTCTGCATTTTCTGTGACCTTGATTCATGTCACCATAGACCACAAAGAGTTGTCATTGGTGTGTGTGTGTGTGTCACTTTGTAGCCCAAATCTGCAGAAAACATCCTTGAAGCTCTTGACTATGGCAACAGAAACAGGACGCAGCACCCCACTGACATGAACGCCTCGTCTTCCCGCTCCCACGCCGTATTCCAGGTAAAAGGCTTCTTGCTATCTTGCCTCTTTTCTCTGTAATCACCGGTTCTCTGTTTTTATGCTGTTAGGCCTCATTTTGTGTGCGGGCACCCCTATGGGCCTGAGCAACTTTACATTAATCCACTTGTTTTGATATTGAGCGTGAGCTATCAGTTGACTTGCGTGAATAGCCAATTAGATGTTTGTGCTATTTGTGTATTTCCTGGAAGATTTGACAAGGCAATAACAAATCAAGCTGTTTGGCTTCTCTGATTATTTTATTCCTATACTTAGGGCTGTGCGATATAGCTAAAAAATGTATCACAATATAATGTTTCATATCGTTCGGTATCAATAATTATTGACATTTCTTTTAATAATCTTTTTTTTTTTTTAAAGACAAGTAGAAAACTTTGAATTTAGACCACTGTTTTTATTTAATTTATCCACATTATTAAAGCAAACAACAAATTATATTAGTTTTAGCAGTCAAAAATAAAATGTAAACAAAAAATCTTCTTTGTCTTATATTAAGATAAAAAAGTAAATGTTAAAGAAACTCTTGAACTTAAAATGTTACAAAAAGTGTAAATGTAGAACAATCAAGGCAAACTTTGAGGTAAATCAACATCTGTAATAAGTAGGGGTGTTATGGTTCACAAAATTCACAGTTCGATATGACACACTGGTGTCATGGTTAGGTATGTTTTCCATACAGCAAAAAGAAAGAAATGCCTGAGAAATTTCCTTGATTAAAAAAATAAATATTATTTATTAAGATAAATTATTTTTAGATAACTGAGTTTTCCCTACATCTTGAAATTTTTAGTTTTATAAATGGGGGTAATATTTGAATGATGAACAAATAATGTTTTGGTCATCACATTAAAAATAACATTAAAATATGATAATATTTGAGTTTTGAAGTGCTGGAAAAAGATGTGTGACGTACTTGAAAGCATTTTACTATTCCTGCCAAACTTCCATGGTTACAGTTTGTGTTACTACATTAAATCCATGGTGAATGTTGCTGATCTGTGGACTTAAAGCCTATAACTAGTTCATTCATGGCACAATGTTTCTCCTGGTTTCCACATCAGCGCTGTTTGATCCGTTAATAACAGAAAAATTTGAATGCTTCTCACAAGATCTCGGAGCGATGTTGTTACTTCTGTGGTGAATTAAAATGCTCAAATGCTTCCTTTACTGGATCTCTTAGCGCTGTGTAGTAACAGTGCCATTTGATTAAGATCGTCTTGCGTTGCATTGGTCCAAACTGATAAATGGTCCGTGAAGCACATAATAATGAGTAGCACAGTTTCATTCCGTTTCATTACGTTTGCCATTTGATGTTGGGCAAGCGTGCATTTTAATGAAAATATACTATATAAAAAAAAAATTCTATCGTTACCGACAATGGTGTAAGTTTGTGATTTCAAAAGTAATAAAGCTTTGATCTTCTCTGCAATCCTACATCTCAGTCATCTATCAATTGATCTGGGTGTTTCAGAGATAACTGCGAAATTTAAACCAGTGTCAGCTGGCTTATAAAGTTGTCAGTAGCAAATATAAATATTCAGTCTGCCTGAGAAATGTTCTCGCTCCATCTTTTTTCTTCAGATCTACTTGAGGCAGCAGGATAAGACAGCCAGTCTCAATCCAAATGTTCGTGTGGCCAAGATGAGCTTAATCGACCTGGCCGGCTCAGAAAGAGCCAGTGCGACCAACGCCAAGGGGGCGCGTCTCAGAGAAGGGGCCAACATCAACCGCTCACTCCTCGCCCTGGGGAACGTCATCAACACGCTTGCCAACCCCAAAGTAGGTCTACACCTCATGTTAAGATTGAGGGATTACCCAGATCCTGCTGAAAAGAGATCTGATTTTATTATTTCATTATTAAATTTAAAACATTTTATGCCATTTTGATGTTTTAAACATGGGCTGCAATTTAATGAAATGTGTACACTTTTAGTTTTACTTTTTTGTTTTTTTCTCACTATCTTCAAAGTCTTTTAATCAAAAGACTTAACACCTAGACCAATAATTATATTATTGTCCACATTAACACATGGCAGTGTTCTCTTTGTTTTAAGTGCATGCTGCAGTTATGTTCTCTTTAAATGCTCAAGCTTGTTAAAATCGGTTGGATTCTGATTGGCTGTCAGTGTTTTTATCAGCTGGAAAAAATTCTGAAAGTGATTCTAATGATGTTGTTCTGTAATGTTATCGTTATATTTGTGGTGTGGACTGAATGTCATAGAATCAAAATTTAATGTGTAAACTTTTCTGATTAATTGTAGTTTTTTTTTAGGCTAATATAAAAATTGTGGCCTTGTATATATTTGTTTATTTTTTATTTTATTTTTGTCTACGTTTTTTTGGTGTCTAGGACTGGGTATCGAGAACCAGTTCCATTTTAGAACTGGTTTTAAAAGTCCAAAAACCTCAAAGACGTGCGCATTTCGATTCCTTTTATTGATTCCTTTTTCTGCATTTCTAATATGACTTTAAACCATTCAAGCGCAGTAAGATCCGTTCACTGTTCTGTGCTGCACACACATTTAAAGCACACTCACAGAAACAGGGATTTTAATGTGATTTTAAACCATTCAAGCGCGAGAAGAATCGTGTACTTTTCTGTGCTGCGCACACATTTAAAGTTCAAGCACAAAAATGTGTCTCTTACTTCATACTGCGCAATACTAAACTGAGTTCGCTTCTGGTTCTTTTTGCACTTGAGCGGAAAAATGTCAAAATATCCTCGTAAACAGTCGGTCATGCCTTAAGTGAACAAACGGTTGAACAAGAAAACGCATATGTAACAGTATGTGTGCAACTCTTAAAGTGACAGCAGCCAACCAAAGACAAATAAAAAAATCACTCGCTGTTCTTGACTGAATAACTTTTGTAACTATATTTGTAATGTATATTTTATAAAGTGCTGTTATTTTTCATTTGATTACAGTTTCTGTACCTGAAAATGTTAACACTGTTTATTTCAGTCATATCTTTGTTCAGTTGTATTTATTTGTGCAATTGCTATTTCGTTTATTTGTACTTTTTTTAATTACTGAGTGTTTACTTGTCTTTAATAATGCTTGAAATTTATATTAGTTAGGCTAGTTGTTTTGCTATGGTATTTTTAAATCACAGACAAAAGTTCTTTTTGTTTGTGTTCTTTACCTTTTTATATTTGTTCACAGTATTCGGCTACAATTAAATCTTTTTCAATAAGACTTAAGGCCTTTGCACACTGAGTCCGAAATTTTCGTATGCGTTTTTTCAGATTCGTGATTCGGTGGCTCTGAATTGTCAAAACACCATTCAAACTGCTTGCTACGGATGCGAAAAACGCAGAAAATCTATCCGATTTTTTTTTTATGACGGGCGAAAGTTTCGGAGGCAGTGTGCAAGCGTGATTGACATAATGTTAGGTCGTATTTATTTTTTAACGTGCGAAAATTTCGGATGCAAATTTAGGACTGATGATATCTCAGTTCAGTTTGAGCAGCGCCTCTTCTAGTCGAACACCTAAAGAAAATTGTGGCAGTGCATATGTCTGACTAATTGATAGCAAAATTTGTTGTTCTCTATCATTGTCAATTAGTGTATGAAAGAGATTATCAAAGAATGTCTGTCTTTTAGCTTCATTGAACACAAACTCGCACACAAATTTTGTGTGTGCCTGCCACAAACCAATTACCTGCACCTTGCTGTGATGTAAACAAATGTATTTACTGTATCGCACTACTATTACTTATCTTCACTTTAACCTTTCTTGGTCTTTATCCAGTCTGGGTCAGCTTGGTTCATAATGTGCTGTGGCACATTTGCTCTGATGGTATTAATCTTCCCCTCTCTTCTTTGCTTCTGGGACAAACCCAAAGGTTTCACTGGTACAGTGGTTCAGGAACTGATGCTATCAGAGTTAGGAAACCTACAACTCAGACTCTGTTTTGTACAATTATCTCTTTTCTGTGTATGTGTGGGGGGGGGGGGGGGGGGGGGGGATTGGGCTCATGCACTATTGCTGATTCCGGTAGGCCTCCACCAGAGAAGCTGTGTGGAACTGTATCCAGATTTTCCATCTCTGAGGCTGTTTGAGGGTAATTTACCACCCAATCCCATTAGCCCGTGACAGATATAGAATGTAGTCTTAGAAAATGGCTGTTAAATCTGCCTTGCAGTGTTTGTTTCATGCCATAAGCTATTATAAACCATCCTTTAATTATTATTATTGGGTGTTAGGTAGGAATTTGCTGCGGTGTATTCAGATTTTTCAACTTTCAACTCGCGGTGGTTATGAAAAATCACTAAATGGAAGCTGGTGTGTTTCATGTCTGCTTTTTGAAATTGATTTATTCAAATTACTGCACTATAAATTAATTGCATGCGTTTAGGTGATTTGAAAGGAGGAATCACTGTGAGTTTTGTGATTGACTATCATATTTACAGGTTTGACTCAAATTTTTCTTATAGGGTAGATCTCAATTTGAGTCACACAGGTTAATACAGGTTAAGGGTTGGGTTCAGTAAGAAATATATAATTTATTTTTTTATTATAAAAAATGTGTGTGTGTGTGTGGATCATGTGACAATGCTGAATATTCGGCTTTGCCATCACAGGGTGTCTCAATCATCTCCCTAATTCAGTAGTCAGGGCACTGATCTCTTAAAATAAGTTCTGAAGCTC
Organism: Meda fulgida; assembly: GCA_030578275.1. Lineage (NCBI taxonomy): Eukaryota > Metazoa > Chordata > Actinopteri > Cypriniformes > Leuciscidae > Meda > Meda fulgida. Next base: position 35,371,762 of record CM060622.1, read on the forward strand.
AAAAACATGAGTCGGTTCACAGCACATAATTATATGCAATAGATGCTTTGGAGGGGAAAAAACGTTTAAATATATTTTTGCAAAAAAGATAAATTAAAGTAAACTGCATTTTTATTTTATTTTATAATGTTTCCTGAAGTGCACTTATGTTGGTATGATTCTTGCATAAAAATAGTCACTTTTAGAAATAAAAGTCCATTTTCTACACTGATTTTATTCCTCTTATTTGAACGCTCTGTTGAAAGGGGCGTGTCTGCTGTGATACTTCAGTGTAAACGCCCACTGCTATGATTGGCTAACATCTTGCATATAAAATGAGCATTACATGTGGAACTCTCTCAAACTCGTACTATTACATCTGTGGATATTAACTAATCGTGAAAAGTGTTGATTATAAATTATATTTAGATCTACTCCTGTCTACTCCTATAGCTGATGACAGATGTGTCTGTTGAGTGCATAAATGCAGTGATCTCATCATTGCAACTCGATGCACTCTCGCGAGTAGGGGTGGGAATCACAGGGTACCTCACGATATGATACATGGCTCAGGATACCAATAATTTCACGATACAGCAATTCTGCTATAATCGAAATATCGCTAGACAATCCTATAATGATACATACAATATCTAACTATGGGGGGGGAATAATTCCTTCATTAATAATTTGTAAGACGAGTAACACTGGAGTTTGGTTTATTGAATAATTTATAATCAATAAATATGAAATAGTTTGATTTCAGAGAGGTGTGCCACTTAGGCCTAATTGAAGACAACATTGTTAACCGGGAAGTTTTTGTATACTGACCAAAAGAGAGAAGTAGGCTGCATCCTGCTAATTCAGTGGTAAGAATTTATTGTTGTTTTTATTTATATTGTTGTCCATTTATCAACCTTCCATGCCTCTTATATAGTAATTATATATTACTATGTACCAATTTACTAATGCTTGGACACACTCGATGTGTCGCTCGCCTGCGGTGCCTCAGACAGACTGTGTGTGTGTGTATAAATAGCGTAAATAAATAAAAAAGAATAACGAAACGCAATATGTGGCGACCAGTGTTGATTCTGTGGCGCACCGCCACGAATTAGTCTATGTGGGGAAACACTGCTTCATTTTCGTGCTACTAAGAGAAACAATGTGAAGTTGACCATTTAGTCACTGGCTTTATTTACTGGCACAAATGATTTTGAGACAAAGAATTGATTCTGCAGAGGTGGTCTTTCGTTGCGCTATTACGTCATAATGTGACAAAATCCGAAACGAGTTGTTTTTAGAGCTTGGTTTCAATAACGGCTGTTTTTGGACTAACAAGGACGTTTTGAGTTCTGAGACTCACAGGATGTTGTTATAGTACAATTACCTCTAACATGTCAAAAGTTCAAGGAAAATTTTTATTCTCATTTCATGACCCCTAATAATCAGGTACTGAACATAATCTAGCTAACATTTATAAATAAAGGATTACTGAAATATTTCAGGTATTTGTAACAATCAAAATATGTATCATAATGTACTTTTAAATAACATTAAAAAAAATAAATGTCAGACAAACTGTCCTTGCCTGAATTCGTGCTCACAATTTACTGATTCATAACCTAGTGTGCTGAAAGAGACAAACCGACGCGACAGTTATTGTAGATAACTATATTTGACAATATTGGAGAGATTGACAGACACTATTGATAGTGTAACGAAGTGCATGTCTTATTCCGTACGCATGTCAACAATGCTACTGACAACTAGTTGTCGACTGCATTTCTGTCCATGCAGAGCACATCAACTGAACGGGTTCTAAAAATCTGATAGATGTGCTCTTGTTGTTTATTTGTTGTTCTTGTGTATATTTATTTTTACTAAAAATACGGTAAAAACGGTAATTTTAAAATAGCTGTTTTCTATTTTAACAATTTTTAAAAATGTTATTTATTCCTGTGATTTCAAAGCTGAATTTGCAGCAGCATTACTCAAGTCTTCATTGTCACATGATCCTTCAGAAATCATTGTAATATGCTGATTAGGTGCTCAAAAAATACTTCTTAATATTATCAATGTTGAAGACAGTTGTGCTGCCATTTTTGTTGGAAGTTGGAACTGATACATTTTTTCTAGGATTCTTTGATGAACAGAAAATTGAAAAGTATTTATTTGAAATAGTATTTTGTATTACGAATGCCTTTGCTGTCACTTTTGCTCAATTTGATGTGTCCTTGCTGAATGTGTTCATTTCTTACAGACTCCAAACTTTGCTTGCATGGGTTGACTGCTGTCACAACCATGTGCGTGCGTAACCGCATTGTAACTGTTGTTTCTCAAACATTTGTTTTAATTGATGAAGTACTGTAGAAGTTTACTTGTTCTAGCTCATGTCCAAGTAACTAAATTGCTGGCTTTGTTTGTGTTTATTTTACTGAAGAGCAAAATGGAGAGAGGCATTATTTAAACGTTAAGGCTATTCTAGTTTTGTACTCGTTTGCTTTGTCTGGACTTTTTCAGCATGCAGTACATCTTTTTTTTTCACCTGTAGAACAGCCGACTTGAACAAGCCTGTGACCCATAAATATGGGAATGGTCACTTGAGTTATTCTGGTGCTGGATAAGTGCAGGCCCTCTTTCTGTTAATTGTCTCTCAGAGCAGCATCCATGTTCTTTTCATTTTTCTTGTAAATTGATTGTACTTGTCATGTCCCCATATGATGTGGTTCTGGCACTGTTTAAATATTGTCAAGGGATTGTTTGATTTGTTGATGTACTTTTATGTTTATGTTGTGTCTTGTGTTTTTTGTATTTGCCGTTTGATGCCATAGTGTTTTGGCTGGTGTGTGTGTGTAAGGTGAGGAGGTTTGTCCCTGTCTCTGGGCCCCTCCGCAGTGCAGCTTCATAGGTATTGTTTTCATGCCATCCGCATAAATTAACCTGTCGCACAGACAGCTCTCCTTACCCACGTTCTCCTGGGAGGGCTCAAAACAGGCCACTCGCACTCTCACACACACTGCTAACGTGCCAACAGAGGGAACATGCTGCCTTCAGAAATGTGATTTTTCACAAACTTGCTATCATGATGGTGCAGCTTGTATGTTTTTTGGTTACATAATCTGGTGTTTTATCACTAAAAATGCCCATTTTTCTTCTTGGTGCAGCAGTTCCTACCAGAAGAATGAGAACATGGCTGAAAAGTATGCCTGGGTCTCTATTTCACCCCTTTGCAAAGGGATTTGTGAAGTTCCCAGCAGGCCACCACTTGATTCAAAGCTATAATGAAAACATGAGCACATACATACACAGTCCAGATGTAGGCTAAAGTTTGATACATAAGCTGGACGAGATCAGATATACAATGTTTCCACATTTCCATCCCCTGACTGCTGGTTTTTTTCTTGTGTTTTTGTTTGCAAATTGTGCATATGTCATTTCTCCATGTATGTTTTCACATCAGCTAAGTGGAAACTTGGCTTTGAAGTTTTTTGTGGATGCCGGTATATGGACTGTATCAATCGCTGGATCCTGAGATTAATTAGACCATCCGTTTTTGAATGCTTTCCTTTTGGGTCAAACAGGCCAGCAAGATGAAAGCCAGAGTGCTAACTGGCTGTTGCAACGCTTGTAACAGCATGAAGCTGTTGAGATTAGATACATTTGAAGTAATTGTTAGAATGTGTAGAGAAGGTCAGTCAGCATCAGTGTTTTTCCTGCACCCACAAAATTCACCCACAATTTTAAATTATCATAATTTACTCACCCTTACGTCATTCTAAACATCAGTTTCTTTGTTCTGTTGAACACAAAAGAAGATATTTTGAGGAATGTTGGGGACCAGCAACTGTTTGGTTACCCATATTCTTTAAAATATCTTCTTTTAGGTTCTACAGAAAAAAAAAAACCTGGCATGTCAAATACATGTTTAGAACAACTTGAGGGTAATGATAACAGAATTTTCATTTTTGTGTGACCTATCCCTTTAAATGTACTGAAGGAAATTAATATGTCGCTTTGCAAGCAATGGGCTTAGTCTTGTGAAGAGCATATTTTGAAACCAAAATCTAAAACCAAATCAAGTTTTGGAACCACTTTTTTTTTTTATTGAGAATTATATAGTTTGAAACGCTCGTATTGCTGTTAATTTAAGATAAACTTCGCCCTTCCTGGTTACTGTTGCTAACTCAGACAAGCTTCACAGAATATCCCAAATGAATGAACTGGAGATTTTGGATTGGAGAAAAGTAGATTTTTGTTTGTTTGTGGTAAATTATAGTTCTTTGATCGGCAATTAAATGGTTCCGGAATCGGCCAAGAAAAATTGCAATCAGTGCATCTCTAGTTAAGTGGACTAAATGATTGAAGACTTCCTGTATAAATCACCAGAGAGAAGTCTTTTATTTCACGTAATATCAAATTACGACATATTGATTAAAAATTACAAGGTCAAAAACAATTAAAAATCAAGCATGCACAAAATAATCGTTTATAATAAGATTAATAACATGAATTTAGAACATTTTGTGGATTATTATTTCATACTGACTTAAACCACAGTGTAAATTTCTCAAGATTTATTTGTCTCTTATATCCTCTCTGGGTACATTTGTGTCACTATTATAAGTGGCCCTGCAACAATGTTTTAGCCATTTATGTTTTCCATTTAAAAATGCTTTTAGAACTATCCAGACACAAGGATTCTCCATAGACTTATATTAGAAAAGAGCAAAAGCTTGTCTTGTCAGTAATGTTTTTAAGGCAATGTTTAGCGAAGGATCTGTTGTAAATGAAATGTAAACTCATCTCAGAATAAAGAAATTAGGCCTAATCATGCAATCTCAGCCTAGTATTAGAAAGCTGTGTCTGTTTTGTTTTTAAGTCATTGTGTCTTAATGTGTCATTGAGGTCCTTTTGTGATATTCTTGAATTTGATTTTTCTATTTCTGTTTCGTTTGTTTTTTTATTCTCAGTGTAAGAAGACGCATATTCCTTACAGAGATAGCAAGCTGACACGGCTCCTCAAAGACTCTCTGGGTGGAAACTGCAGAACTGTGATGATCGCGAACGTCAGCCCATCCTCGCTCTCCTATGAAGATACACACAACACTCTCAAATATGCCAACCGCGCCAAGGAGATCAAATCCACTGTAAGTCCTATACATACACTCACAGCTTCAGCAGTCCCTCAACCAACAACCCACAAGTTCACCACCAACAGAGATTGTATTAAAGTGTGATTATAATATAAATTGCATTTCTGATTCTCTCACTGTTTTTCAGCTGAGGAGTAACGTGATGAGCTTGGACAGTCACATTGGACAGTATGCCATCATATGTGAAAAGCAGAAAGCAGAGGTAAAAAAAATAAGACTCAATGAATCTCATCCTTAATCACATCTTAATGTGGAATTATTTACTTTTTAAATATGGTTTGCTTCTCTTGTTTGGTGAAATGATACTAGCTTGCCTAATGAGAGTGTGTGTGCTTGCAGATTGTCATGCTGAAACAGAAACTCAAAGAGTATGAAGAGCGGAAGGTGGAGGTTTCTGCCTTAAATCCAATCCCCATCCAGAGGAGAGCAGAATTCGAGAAGTAAGCACTGTGTGTGTGTGTGTGTGCACGTGTTGTATGAGGACTGTTGCGTTCAGTCCATGAGTGTGCACTCGTGCGTCACAGCAAACTCTATTTGAAGGCTTGCAGCTTGAGACCTGTGTTTTTGTTTGTTTAGATGTTGTTTATTTTATGCCATGTGTGATGTGCAGCTCTTTAACGCTGTCCTTTGAAACTTTGAATACGTCTCAATTATTCATAAGTAAGAGTACACAGGACAAAGCCAGACACCATCGCAGGTGGAGGTCTTCTTACATCTGCATTTTTCATCAGGCCCAGCAGAGAGTGGAGACTTGTGCTTTGTGTTTCCCTCTTTCTTTAATTTTTCACTTTTTTTTCTCTCCTTTTTTAAGCTTTGTTTGGTTTGGACAGAAAATGTATCACGGCTTTGCGATAGATCCCGCCCCCTCAGCGTGCTCGTGTGTTTGTCACGCAAAAACCGCCGCAGCATCCGTAGATGGGAGGGAGAAAATGAAGGAGAGGCAGAGAGAAAATAGCGAGGGTGGGAGGGATGGAGAGGGGGAGGAGGAGGGGAAAAAGCTGAATGAGTCTCACTCCTATGTGTTTCATTCGCCGGCATCAGAATTCACAACTTGCCGAGCGAGTGAGGGAGAGAGGTGCTTAGAGGCAAGGAGGGGCGGTGTGCTCCTGCCCGCTTTAATAATGCATGAGTCTGGCAGTGTCTGCGCTGCACCAACATTATGGCCCCAAATACAGCCTCAGCACTCTCTCGCAAATTTTAATTTATTTATTTTTAATCAAAACTAATACCGCCCACACATAGTTCAGGTGATATCTCAACGCATTCATTGAGGTGCCGTATGCTGTGTTGCAAAAGGCTGTGTGGAGTATTGAAAGCTCTCAGTGGAGAATGTGTTTGAATGAGAGCATGATGGCCTTTAGCGCTAGCCTGTATTAAATAGAAGAGTAAAGGATGCAGTAGGGTGAGAGATCTTTTCAGTTATTATTGGATGCACTCATGGCCAACTGTTGGGTATTTCATATTTTTCTACTGCTCAAAAGTTTGGGGTCAGTAAGATTTTTAAATGTTTTTTTCTCTTCCAACCCCTGGTAAAAAATTATGGAATCACCACACTTGGTGGATAGCATTGTATACTTTATAGCAAACAAACAAATCACAAATATGACACAAAAAAGGTTCTGTTCAATAGCTTGTTCAGTTGCTTACCTTAATGAGCTGTTGGACTTGTTTCATTGAAATAAAATTAATTTAAAAAAATGTAAGTGAATTTGTATGAGGTATGTTTCATGAAGCCATAATGTTTTCATGACTCCTTTGCCAAAGTCGAAATTCCTTGAAGAAGTCGGTTGTTCCCACCTTCTAGTCAGCTGTGTTTCTAAAATGTGGTGCAAGTATAAACTTGTATAAAGTTATAAAAGGAAAATATACAGGCAGACCAAGGAAGACGTCAAAATGCCAGAATAGAAGCCTCAAAGCAATATGCTCAAAGAAGCCTCAATAAGCAATATCTATGAAAATAGAAAATGCACAAAACAAATGGAGAAGAAAGGGTGGAAACAGGCGTCAATCTTTGTGACAGAACTGTAAGAAACCAGCTGAATGAAATGGGATTTACATAAAGAAAAGACAAACGAAAACCAAAGCAGAAGAAAACAAGGTTTGGTCAGATAAAGAGAAGCAATGATGGAGTGTAGATGATTGGATGAAAGTGATAATCATTGATGAATCACAAATCTGCATTGGCCAAGGAGATACTCTAACTTTTGTCTGGTGCTGCTCTAATGAAACATAGATGACTGCCTCAAGAAAACACAAATTTCCCAAGGCATTTATGATATGAGGTTGCATGTCAGGTAAAGGACCATGGTAAATGACAATCATTACCTTAACAGTCAATGCACAGGTGTACATTGAATTTTTTTGACACTTTTTTCATTCCATCGATAGAAAATAGGTTTGGTGATGAAGTCATTTTTCAGGATAATGGATCTTGCCACAGAGCAAAGAGTGTTAAAGCTTTTCTTCATGAAAGACATATCAACTCAATGACATGGCCAACAAACACTCCAAATCTCAATCTAATTGAAATTTAGGGTGGAAATAATTTTTTTTTTTTTTAAAAATGGTCTAAGGTAAGGCTCAATCCTGCAAAGCTGATATGTCAACCGTTATTTGAAAAAGTTGGAACCAACTGCATACCTCAAAGAACTGATGATTCCTTCTTTCTTTCTTTTTTCAACATTGAGTGATTCCATACTTTTTCCCTCTATTCGATCTGGAAAAAGGCTTGCCATTAATAATTAATATATATTAATTTGTTTGAGGTACGTTTCATGAAGCAAGAAATTGAGAGGGAAAAAAAAGGTAATATCTGTAATTTTGTTTGTATGCTATAAAATATAAAAGCTGGGTGAACAACATCCTAAGTGTGTTGATACCCACCTCTGGCAAAAATTGCCAGAAATTATGTTGTGTTCACCAAAGCTGCATTTATTTGATTCTAAATGCAGGAAAACAGTATTATTGCGAAATACTATCATAGCTGTTTTCTATTTTCAGCAGTCATTATGCCAGTCTTCAATATCATATGATCCTTCAGAGATTCTAATATGCTGATTTAGTGCTCAGTCATTTTTTTTTTTTTTTTATCAATGTTGAAAATTGATGTGCTGCTTAATATTTTTGTATTTCTTTGAGGAGGATTAATTTAAAAAACATGTAATCCTACTGACCCCAAGCTTTTGAATGACGGTGTACTGGGGAGCTAAATCAGAAAACACTTAGTGCCATCATTGTTTTATTGTGACCTGCTGTTTTGTTTGTTTTTAACCATGTTGTTGACTTATCCACAGGCTATTATGTCAACTGCTGAGCTTTTATTGTAAATGTATTACTATGCACATATTTGTCTGATTTTTAGTCAACAGTATTTTCTGATAACCAGCAGCAGATGCTAGTTGCACTAGTTTAGTTAAACCACAATATTCCATTAATTTTGTTTTAAGCTGCTTTTTGTATTTGTTTATTTGTTGGCTCTTTATTGGCGTTTATCACTCTGCCACAGTTCTGACTTTTTTTTATCATTATTATTATTTAATTTATGCATATACTGTACAGAGGATAGGAAATCGTGGTAAAATGCCACTTTTGTGTGTTGGAACATATGCATTAACCACCAGGCAACTTTTCCTACACAGAACGTATACAGCCAGTATAGGTGACTGTCTAATGTCTGTGTGCTTTTTGTGTGTGCGCAGGATGTCTGAGTCCCTGCGAAGTGTGTTTGCAGCACGTCTGCAGATCCGTAAAGAGCATCTGGACATCGAGAAGCAGCTGAATGAAAGCAGGTTGACTATGAGACACAGAGAGTTGTGGCATCAGCAGAGCCTGATCTTCTTTCCTGAAAACAGGGCCGAAAGGGTAACAACACTGATTGATACACATAAACGGTTGTTTTATACATCAGGGTACCCGCGGGTCTTAAAAGCCTTGAAAAAGTCTTGAATTTGATCATCTCAAATTAAGGCCTTAAAAGCCTTGAATTTAGTATACAAAGTCTTGGATTTTGTTACAAAGGTCTTATTTAGTTTTTACCAAAAGTAAAGTAACTGCAGTTTGACTAAAAGTTGACAAAAAATGCAAAGATTTTCGTCAACTACAACTATAAAAAACAGGATGACTCAAATGTGATTAAGACCAATAAGCATTTTCGTCTGAAGACTAAGACTAAATCAAAAATGGCTGCCAAAATTAACACTGGCCTACACACACGTGCGCGCAACAATGCTGTTGCGTATGTATTAAATATGACTGATATATATATTTAATTCAAGTAACCTCCTTGTACATAATTATTTTCTAGGGTTTAAAATGTATACAGATTTGACATTTTCCCCTCATACTTCTGTCGGAATGGGTACGAAGTTGGCATTGAATTTCATTTGAAATGGTATTAAAAAGGTCTTAAAAAGCCTTGAATTTAAGTTGGAGGATCCTGGGGGTACCCTGATACATAGAGGAATGACTAGATTCACTACCTTTCATTAAGACATTGATAATAATAAGAAAGGCTTCTTTAACCCCAAACCAGTATCTTAGAATGATTTCTGAAGGGTCATGTGACACTGAAGACTGGAAAGGGTGCTGAAAATTAAACTTTGTAATCACAGGAATAATTTACATTTCAAACATATATTTTAAGTCATATTAAAATTTCACAATATTACTGTTTTGAGTATATTTAATTAAATAAATGCAGCCTTTGTGAGCATAAGAGACTTCTTTCAAAAACATTTAAAAAATCTTACTGACCCTTAATGTTTTGAATAGTCTTTTTAAAAGTAATAAACTTTAAAATGACCTTGATACTCATTTAGCCAAAAACATTTAGCCCTGGAAAAGTAATTAGAAATGTTTTTATTTATTAATTTCAAGTCATAGAAATGTTTGTAGTGGAAATATAATTTTCTTATTGTTTAAAATAGCAAGAAATCGCTGTATATAAAATGATTTTTATAGATCCTTATCCAGTAATCATGAAAAATCTTAGAAAATCTTTCAGTATGAGTGTGAATCTTGTTTGTTTGTTTGATTTAGGCCACCTGTAAATATGAGCGTAAACTGGCCTCCATGAAGTCTTGCCAGGAGCACTTGCAGAAACGCTTGTTGGAGAGTGAAAAGCACTTCAAGGAGAACGAGGGATGGCTTCACCGCATCGAAAACGAGATGAAGCTGCTCGGAAATGAAGGTCACACTCCAGAGGTCAGGGCTGGGTCACTTTTACTTCAGATTAGGGCTGCATGGGTGATATACATGCTGTTGTAGAAATGTCAACCAGTAGAACTTCTGCTATATTGGCCAAACAGAAAACTAGCATACACTTCAAACATGAGTGATGTGGGTTTTTTTTATAATACAATGTAATGCACAAACTGCTGCAAAATACGCGAACACAACCATCAAACATGTCCGTCTAGCCCGTGTTTAGAAACATAATGGAAAAGCGGCTCAGTGGATTGTCAAAAGGCCTTCTGCGGGAATGACCCCTGACATTAGGTTGATTTATGTTTTTAGCTTATTTTCATAATATGAATCTGCTTGTGCATTAATGGAGAGATTTGTTATGAATTATCTTACCTTCAGAAGGTTTGTTTCCAGTTTTAAAAAAGTCAATCAAATGAGTTAAGTCTTTTTAATCTTTATCAAATTCTCTAGACTTTTAGACATTTACTTCATGTAATGTTAAAACCATTTTGGGTTTGAATTTGCTGCAAAAATAGCTGTATCATATATTGTGATATAAGAATTTGTCATACCGCCTACTCCTGCAACAGATATGTTGTTTTTTTTGGTCCTTCAGCTTTCCGTGATATTTCTTTGAGGGCTCATTTCAGCCTCAGAGTGGACAGCCTTGTTCTGTTATCCATTCTGAAAGGCCATTATTGAATGTTTTCATGTTTTCTATCTGAGCAGTGAAGCTCTAGGGTGCCAGTCTCTGCAGTGATGTGATGTCTGAGGCAGACATACTCCTCTGAGGCCCTGTATAGCGGTGCTCTTCTGAAGCATTTCTTTGAGCTCATCAGACATCCAAATGCACTTAAAGAGGTTTAGAAGGCCTGCCATAAATTGTATCTCTATATCTTCATGTACCTGAGCAGTGACATTCTTCTGAAACAATTGAAATATTTTGCAGCAATAGACACTGTTAATCAGTCTGCATGTAGGAGGCAGACATTCATCAACAAACTATAAAAAAATCGCCATTGGTTTTATTGGACAAGCGTAGAATGTTGTGTAATCTTTTTCTCCCTCATTTGAGGCCCTTTGATAGACACTGTGACCGTCGCTGTCTCTTTCACCCCTCTTTTAGCTCTTCTCTCTGTTTCCCCACCAGAGGATGTCTTAATAAAAGAAAAATCAATGCTTTTCCTTTATCACTCCCTACAGCTGCTTACCTAAATCCACACCTCTTTTCTTGCGCTCTTTTTACTCTCCTGTTTTTTTTTTTTTTCTTGGAAGTAGAACGGAGTAGTGACGCACCCGCCCATCAAATGTTCTGTGCTCTGCTGTTTTGCGTTTTCTTGCGTCAGAGGGGCTAGAAGACTCCTCAGAAGGTGCATTTTCAGTGAGACAGAAAGAAAACAAGGAGCTAGACTAAAAACATCTAAGCTGTTTCATCATTTTTGTAGTGTCTTGCCTTTGTTGTCCTTCTCATTATAGCGCATAGATGAGATGGTTTAATCTTGTCGTTCTCTTCACTCAGAAAGCCACGAGAGTCCCACTCCTGAGCTTGACATTCTATTAAAATTTGTCATCTAAAAGATGGGAGACTGCACATCCCTATCTGTGTCCTGTTTTATATATATATATATATATATATATATATATATATATATATATATATATATATATATATAACAATGTAAAAAAAAATGACAATGTAAAATCAAGCAGCATTGTGAAGATCAGGAATTTAATTCATGGTTTTTGGCCATTTCTTAAATAGCTTGTTTTTAATTTCACGATAAATGTGTGATTAATCGTGTGTGTGTGTGTGTGTGTGTGTGCACACACACACCTACCTCTCTCTTACCCAGCCCTAATGTTAGAATGGTAGCCCATCAGTTTGTGGTACTGAAATCACGATGTTAAATGATTTTGACATACTCATGCCCAATTCATATTTAAGGGACTGTAAAGGAGCTTCTGAGGTTGCTGTAATGATTGTTGCATTTTTCTTCTTTATGTTAAGATGTGTTTTTGCATACAGGAGCTGAAAAAAGAAGTGCAGTGCCATCAGCTGCAGCTGCAGATCTCTGACCTTCAGCAACACATCAAGCACATGGGCCATCTCATCGGTGTTCAAGACCAGGAAAACACGCACACGCACAAGTATGAGTCAACACTCATGGAGGTTATGCACCATACGTGTTATACGTTTCATGATTTTGAACGTCACCCTGAATCTGAGTGTGTTTGTGGGAATGTTCTTTGTTTTCAGATTCATTTGAAATTTGCAATGTAAATGCCTCCATCTGCATCATTCAACTATATCACACTTGCTCTCCACCTGTCTTGTCAGGTTGGTGAACGCCCTGCTGTCCACCTGCCGTCGACAGCACCTGGCGTTGAAGGCCACAAGCATTGCCACAGATGACGTTGAGTGGGAGGAGCTAGAGCGCCTGGTCCATAGGGAGAGAGGTGTGGTCTGGGCAGACCAGGAGAAAGCAGAGGAGAGGGATGATGGTGGTACAGAAAGCACTCATCTACAGCCCATCCTGTCTTTCTCACACCTAGTGTCTCACCAGAACACGCCATGCAGTGAGTGAAATCTCTCATCATCGTGTTATAAAGCGTATCACCAAACAGGGAGTAAGCTAATCCACAATGTCTGACTTAAAAGTACACTACTGTTCAGAAATTAATACTTTCATTCAGAAAGGATGCATTAAATAGTAAAGATGCTGATCTTTTGAACTTTCTATTCATCAAAGAATCCTGAAAAAATGTATTACCGTTTCCTCAAAAATATTTAGCACAACTGTTTTCAACACTCATAATATGAAATGTTGGTTGGGCACCAAACCACCATTTAGAATGATTTTTGAAGGATCATGTGAAATAACTCGTTTCTAATTTTATATTTTAAATTGTAATGATATTTCACAATATTTGATTGAACTGTATTTGCATAAGAGACTAAAAAACATTGAACCCAACTCAAAAAGAGACCCCAAACTTTTGAACGGTAGTGCATGTGTAAAAATTTTTGCCATTTTAATAACATTTTGTTGATGCAGATAATCATAATGAGCATTAGCATTCATTTTAGCAGATAAACACCAGAACTATAACCATTTTTGTTTATCTTTTTTTTCTTACAAAACAATCACCTCTGTGACAAAAATGAGATATTGTTTAAAATGCTATGTATCTCTCCTGTTTTGTGCTAATGTCATCAGTTGAGGATGTAAGGAAAAATCCAAAAGGATAATGTCAACTTCCTGTTTCCAAGATGAGCCATCTCTTTTGTGTCATACAGCCACCTCATAGTGATCTCGTTTTATGTCTGCCTTGTGATTTACTGTTCTCCGTGCCGGTGTAATGTGATCTGCATTGTGTGAACGCTGACAGATGTATGTGTCTTGATTTAAGATGTGTTTAGTTCCTGTGTGATGTATATGCTGGATTGAATAGAAAGGACCAGCTTAAATGAATAACAATACATTCTCTTCTCTCAGGCTCAGAGAAACACGCACGCCGAACCTCACAGCGTCTCAGACCAACACGCTCATCTAAAGGTAAACTCCTCTCTGTCTCCCCCATTTTTCTCCATGGTCTACTTCAACATACTCTGCTTAAGACATCAATACAGCTGCCCCAATCTTTCACATTGCTCATACTGACAGCCCATGTGTGTGTTGCAACAATTTTTAAGGCTTTAAGGTTTTGTAAACTAGCTTTGTTTAAAATAGTCCCCTTTTATTATGTCAATTATTTTATAATTTTCCATGTAAGCATTCAAATAAATTAGTGCTTTACTAATAGCCAAATCATATCAGTGTCAGTTTTACAATTGACAGTTTTACAATGATAATTATGCAAATTATTTTATTTTGGCTTCGGAACAGACAGAGTTGCTTGACATTCTCCATACTGACAGAATGAAATACAAAAACAAGCTTTTAGGGGTGGGAGAATGGGGAAAAGGAATAGAGGAAAGCTTTGGGAAATAGGAATGGTGAGTTATTGCTCAGTAAATGGAGAGTAATGATATTTGCTGCAGAACAGGTGTTCCTCATTTGATTGAGACACGCTGTGGGAAATACACACATTTCAGGAAAATACAGAGACCTGCAAGAAAGAAAAAGAGGGAAAGCGGGGGAAAACAGATGGATATTGTTAAGAATAGTGTTTAGAAAAAAATATTGTAAACTTCTGCCTTGATAGTATTGGAAATATTTTGCATTGTCGAACATCATATTTATTAGAAACAAATTTCCTATGTCTATAATTCTTCATTTTTGACAAGGAGATTGGGGTGTTTATTTTTTACCCGCAACCCCCCTCCCCCTCCCCGTCCAATGGTTGTTTAAATTTGAATGATTAATTTCAAACACCATATGGGATTTGACCAGGTCAGGACAGTATAAAAAGTTCATTTTCAGTGGAAGGAAATGGAGCTTTTTGAAAAATATGAATAATGATTGGTTTGCTGCCTCAAAAGAAACGTGAAATAGGATGCATATTTCAAGAAAAAAATGGTGTGCAGGTTTTTATCAGTCCGCTGGGGAAAAAACTCGTTTACAAGTTCCCAGTCTGCTCCACTGAGCTATTCCAAGGACGAACTAGTCGCTGGCTCTGCAAGGTTTCATTTTCAGCACTTAGCAAATAAATGCAATATTCATGACCTCTACATTCCTTTATTTTTCTAAACATGAAATAAAGCATTTATTTCTTTTAGACAGATTTTAGTTTAGACTACGTGTCCTACACTGGTTTTCCGTTCATTTTTGTCCAACTGTTCTATCCTAATTTTGTGAATGTGATGCAACGTTTTCAGACTGACATCCAAATAAATGTGCTGCTGTTTTAAAAAGAGATGCTAATTTTCAAGGTTCACACTGTTAACAAGTTCTGCTGGCATTCATGCAGCAGGAAATAAAAGCTGTTCAGTTAGTCCTGCTCTGCGTTCCCTGCTTAAAGACAATAGAGATGGAGCCCTGTCTGCAGGAACTGAAAGAGATACAGAGATTCAAAGAGAGGGTTATGAATGAACCTCCGCCCCACCCCCACCATCGACGTGCTTCATGACGATACTGTCTCTGCACTCGTGCTCAAGTGCTCGGTAGAGAGAGGGAGCGAGAGCGTGAAAGGGTGGAAAATAGTGATGGAATAGAGGACAGAAGCAGGAGGGGTCACGTGTCAACGCGCACGAGACTGCCGCCCCTGCCTCTCAGACTTAAGTCTGCAGTCTGTTGTCTGATTCTTTACGTTCTCCTTCCTCTCTTCACTCTTTTCTTTCATGTTTCTGTATGTTTTATCTGTGTGCTCCTTATTTTTTTTAATCCATCTCCATTGTCTGTCTCCTCCTCACCTAGCCATCTACGTCTAGCCTCTTTCAGTAGCGCCGACCCTCCGCCCTTCTGAAATTCATTCATAAAATCATTGCTCGGTGCAGGGAGGGGGGAGCTGTTACATATAGTATGAAACGCGCCTGGATTGGGCGAGGACAATTCTGCAATAAAAAGAGAGCAAGCAATGAGAGAGCGAGAGCCAGGCGACCCTAATCTGCAGTGGCTTCCTCCAGAAATAGCGCTTCATGCATGTTTTAATCCCACCAGCCAAAAATACACCACCCAGAGCACTCTGCCACCAATTACTGATCGCACCTATTCCTCTGCCTCCGCTCTGGGCCATACATCACTGTCTGCCGCCCATCCTTTTTTTTTTTTTTTTTTCTATGCTTTGTCACCTGATCATCCCGTGCCTCTCAAATGAAGTTATATCGCCTGTGCGCTATAGCTGCTGGCTTTGAGAGGCAAAGCAAAGTGCATTCAGTAAGTTTCAGAAGAGGCGTTTTTTTAGTTCTCAAACTTTCTTTTGCTTAAAAAGTGAGTATAGTTAGTCATTAACAGGATGTTAGGTCCTCTCCCATGCAATCCAGATTTCTGAGAATCAGCACTGACTCAGAGAGAAGGAGAGGTGGCTGTGTGTCAACAGTTTAACCAGCAGGAGCTCTGAAGCATTGCGATTGGTCAAGAACGCTTAAGATGCAGCCGCAGTGTCTTTCTCTCCCTCGCTTTTCTGCATCGTGTGAGTCAGTGTGCGGCCAGACTGCGACGTGCTCCGGCATACTCCACCACTCAATATCCAACGTCAGACCCCTCCAACAGCTTCCTGGAGCCTCCCTTGCCTTCCCTACCCACATACACCCACCGGCATACACATACTGTCTGTCTTGACTGAGTAAAAGAACGTGCTCTTTAACAACATACCGCACTTGATGTGTTACAAACACACAAACGCTTGCTTGACAAGCCTGGATTAAATTATCACAGTTTGAGGAAATAATGTTTGTGTATTTGCATCAGTCATGTAAAATTATTTTGTGTGTAAGCTTTGTGTCCAGAAATGCGTCTCATAAATCAGATTACTATAACTGAGTAATATTATAACACACCCAGTTACTTGTGTTGGTCAGGATTCATTCAAATATTATTGGCCCCAACACTTTTTACTATGACCAATTTTGTCCCCACCACTTTATGAAAAAATTGGTGACGGGGTGTATTTAATACAAAAAAGGAAACCGCTCAGATTTAGAATGCGAGTTTTTGTGTCATTACTGTTTGTAATTTAGTGATATAATTTATTCTCCTTTAAAATAAAGGAAATAAAATAAATTTAAATATTCATGTTTATTAAAATTTTGCATTTGTTATAATTTGTGGTAAGTGACAACAGGTCTGCCTATCTATCTTTATTCAACTGCATATCTTTGTCTAACCTCTGTGTATCTCTATCTATCCAACTACAGTATGTCTGTCAGTTCCCTCTTTCATTTTCTTTACACTTTTTTTTGTCTAAAGTCTAAAAACATAAGTGAAAAAAAATCCAAGGACTGACACTGGCAAATGTTGTAGTGAAGTTAATGTGTCAAATCAAACAAGTTTGAGCACTTGATGTGTTCGATAAAAACAATCATTACCTGTTTTTAAAATGGCAACTGTTTTAAACATTTATAGTAATGTTGTTGACAATTCAGCTTTGACTTGGAAATAATCAGTATATCACAATGCCTTTTCCATTCGGTGCTGTCTTCTGATAATGCTGGGGAATTTTGTGCTTCCTTTCACTTTCAGGCCATCAGGAGGTAGAGGCTGAATGTCCTCCTAAAAAACCAATCAGGAGGAAGCTCTCTGTGTCTTCTGAGAACCCAGATGAGGCTGGGCCCATTCCTGTGCTGTCCCATTACCCTCCTGCCCTTCAGGAGGTCTTAAGGCAGGAGGGAATATTCCTGCTGCAGTACACTCCTGAGGGGCAACTGCACACCTCCAACACCTTTGATCCAAACTCCACTATCGACATCAGTCACAATGAGGACCCGTCAGGCAGTAATGCCACAGTCATCCTATCACCCGAGCCCCCTGGCCACACAACACTCCAGGCACTACGTGCTAACAACGGGAATGACCCAGCTAAAAGGTACCACATACTGTAATTTACATGGTTTAATAATGCGGATGTTAAAACGAACTAGTCAGTTCTGTTTTGGCTGCCGTAAATACGTTTCTCTCCAATTGGGTCCTAGTTTGCAGATCCCATCGTTATTAGACCTTCGAAGATCCAAACCGTCCTACATGGCCATGACCTCAGCTGCTCAGGTCAAGCGCAAGTTCAACTGGTGCGTTTATTGTGGGACCTGTTCACTACAGCCGTTTAAAATCTTGCCTTGTTGACATTTTGCACTCTTGGTGTTTTCCAAAATCTCACTTCGTGTCTGTTTGTACCAGTTCCAACCTTGGAAAAGAAGAAAGTTCTCAGGCCGCAGAACCCAAGCGCATCAAGAGAGATCCCTGCAAGCCGTCTAAACCACTGCGAATTCGACGTTTTGGAGGTTAGTATGCTAAATAAAGAAAAATAGTTAAGTTACCCTCTATGGGCTCTCTATTTGTATCTTGGAAGTGGAACATTAGTGTCTCTTATGATATTCCACTTATGAAGTACTCACATAATCCATTATGTTTGGTAAAGTATTGTAATAGTGTAATGGGTGGGCCGGCTGACAGCTGTGAAAGAATGTCAGGCGCACAGCCAGGAGCACACAATCTCCTCCTCCCACTCCCAATGGCTCTTGCGCTTTCTCCTTAGTAATATAATGCCATGATTTGGCTGAATTTACCCCAGTTTCATAAAGTAATAAGCCATTAGAGGCCGTGCATTGTGATTTTTGCCACATTTTTGGGGAGCTGCTCCTATTAACAGGTCCTCGGATTCTTTTTTTTTTTTTTTCAGATTCACAAACTTTCAAGGCCCTGGAAAGTGCTTGAATTTATTTTGTGCAAGAAGTTTTCTGGAAAAAATTCCATATTATTCTCTCTGGTCCGCTAATGTGTTATTTTGCCAACGCCTTGTGGCCTATGCATACTAGCTTGCTTGATTCACGTTAGTTACGCTCATTTACGCATTATGTTAAGTGTTTCCCATGTGAGGTACTTTGTTGTACGTTCCCATGACGTTGAAGCGCACAAAACCTTGTTGGACACAACAAATATGTCCCCACATTAAGTCTTTGAATTTGAGGGTATTGGACCTGGAAAGTCCTTGAAAGGTCTTTAATTAATTAAAGGTCTAAATTAAATGCCAAAAAAAAATAAGGCACCAATGTTAAATACAAAGCCTCTCATTCTATTAAAAATGAATTAAATTAAATACATATGCTGATTAAGCAAATTAAGGGAGTAAACAGTGGCTTTTTTTGTTAAACCACTGTTCATAAGTTTGGAGACGTTACGATTTTTTGAAAGTATTTTATGCTCACCAAGGCTCCATTTATTTGATCAAAAATACAGTAAAGCATAATATTGTGAAATATTACAACTTAAAAAAAAATCTCTTTCTCTGCATCTAGTATCTTCGGAGAATGAGCCAAGCCGAAGAGTAGTACGGAGTGTATCTGAGGGAAACCTCCATCAGCTTGACCAGCGGAAGTCCAAGTTGAGCTCAATGGGGCCTGCTGCACTCTTTAAAAAAGTCACCAAGAGGATGTGAGGTTTCCACTTGCTATTAAAGGCGCCGCTTTCTCATACACCGGCCTCACAAACTTCCTTCTCATTAGAGTTGATGTACAAAATATGTAAAAAAGGAATGTGGGTTTTAAAGTTGTTGGAGGAGCAGGTATTTGGGCTTAATTATTTCTAGGAAACTGGATTTTTTTTGTTGTTAATGTTTTAAAGTATATCTGTGTGTAGAAAACTCTTCCAGCCTAATATGAAGCACACATTAAAGTATTAATTGAAGTTCGGGTCTTATTAACAAGGTTTTATTATTGCCACAGAATTACTTTTTTCTCCCCTTTTTAAATGTTTTAATTAAAAAAAATACTCCATTTAGAGGTCAACTGTGTTTCTATTTCATGACTGATTAAAGAAATCAATTGAGAAATATTGACAGTGTATTTTATTGAACTAAACTTTAATTTATTTTTTAATTCATTGTTCTTATCCCCACAAAGCCAGAAAATTCAGAAATAATGGATAATATTTGGAAATTCTCTAAACTAGCCAATCTTTTGGCCACCTGGTTTCACTATTTGCTTTGTAATAGTTTTAAACTTATTTTGTTACAGTAATGTAGCTGTTACTCTGACTGGTATCAACTCAAATTAAGAACAGGGTTTTTTGTTTATATTTCTAGGGAATTTACAACAACTATAATTGACATTTTGCATAGTAACATTTTTTTTAATTCAGCTGCACAGCAAAATCTATTAGTTCCGTCCAATTAACCAGTTTTTCATTCATCTTCACCTCAAACTGTCTTACAATGCTCAATGCTGTTCGGTCATCTTGTTTCTTGCTGATTTATATGCTTTTCAGAGATTGGGTTCAGCCCACATAAGACATAAAGGGAGTCTGGTGGTTTGGGGTCCATTTCCTGTATACCATCTGTCTGAACCAAAAGAAAATTGAGCCTCTTGTCAGGAATGTGGCCCATTTTAATTTTCAAACTCTTTAACTTATCCAATAATATAAAGAGGTTCCATAGAAGTATTTCTTTTCTTTTCTCAACCAGAACAGGATTCTGTGCCAATGTTTTGGTTTAGCCTAATGTTTGGAGTTGTTAATCCTTGCTGCAAGTAAGAGAGAAGAAAGTAGCGTTATAAATATTATCGCTTTATCTGACTATATAAATTGGTGTTTTTGAATATTTTTGTATGTTTGAGAGACAGTCAGTTGTGCAGTGAATAGCTGCCCTGGTTCTAACATCATGCCTAAGGAATTAACAGTAATCAATTCTGGTAATGAGGCTATTATTAACAGATAATTATGTAATACGCCTACAGGAAGATAAGTACTGGGCCCATGGCATACAGAGCAGCACATCCATAAAGTTTCACCTGTTTGGCCTTCCAGTGGGCTAGAAAAATAAATGTTTAAATATGTCCTTTTGGGTTTTTTTTATTAAATTGGACATTAAAATGCCTTGAGAAACTGCATCCTTCTGTACAGAGTACAGGAATATATTTACCTTTTAATATTCACATATGCTTACATAATTGAAGAATTAATTGTGAAAGACTGATCGTTTTGACACTGCAAGAAGAAATGTGGGACCTTTTCCTTAAACGTAACTTAGAATAAAACAATTCATGTTCATGGTATTTGCTGAACTGTCTCGCAGTGTGTGGCTGCTCTGCAAAGGAGAAGGAAACTTAACAATAGAATAACAGCAAAAATGAAGTGACACCAGGAGCACCCAAACACATGAAAAAGTCGTCTGAATGGAAACATGTTCATAAGCCTGTTCTTGGCATCACCCTTCTCAACACCTGGAATGTTAGTACAGTTAGGCTCTGGACTGCTTTCATGCATTTTGGATTCAAATCTTTTACAATAAATTGTTTGTTAAAATATCTAGTGGTGTAATTGGTGGACCACCTGACAGCTGTGAAACAATGTCAAGCACAGCCCAAACCACACTACTACTACTCCCAATCTCTCCTCCATGTATGAAAGTATGAAACTTATTTTAGATTAAAGTCGGCATGAAATGAGTTGCTATAGTCTTTTCTTCCTTATTGTGATGTATATCCTACTGAAAGCTTCTCAAAAAAAGAAAAAAATGTGGGGCGGGGCTTGATTTTGTCCATGGGGAATTGATTGGCTGGTTAGATCATTATGGTTTGCTATTACTGTGATCTCTCATGTGCGTGACAGTTTGTCCCACTCTTGTGCCGTCAAGAAACACCTCATCAGAAAATAGATGTTGCAAGAGGGAGGGGAAGTTATTTTGATGAAAGATGAAAAGAACATGAATATAACACAAAAAAAATGAATGACGTAATCCGATAAATCATTTTATAAAAAAACTGCAATATTCCATAAAAATATGAAGTCTATTTTGATTTCATGGTGACTGTGCAATTGATCCGTATTTCCTGCCAAAACCTTATTGACGGAGAACTGTTCCATATTGACATAGAATAAGCCATACCTGAAATTTGAGGACCTCCACAAGTCAGACCACAGACAGTCTTCAACAGGATTTGGGAGGGACTCACCACATACTCCGCTATAGGTGTTCCACTACCTTCTGTACTGAAGTCACTGAAAAATAATAAAAAAGGTTATCTTTATCGCAATTTAAATTACTTTTCAAAATGCATTTATCATGTATATTAGTCTTATTCAGTATTTAACAGAATTATCACATTTACATCCATTTAAATGTCTCTTCAGATCTTAAGTTGACACCAAGAACGATAACTATATTAGTGTCCACACCAACGCAGAATAAAGTTCTGTTCATTATAAACGCTGCAGTCTTGCCATCTGTCGCTTTAAATGCAAGAGCGCTTTAAAGTAGGATGGATCACGATTGTCAATGTTTTTATCGTTCATCAGCTGGAAAAAAAATCGATACCAACGATATCATTCCTCTGTTCCGTTATCATCAGTGCAGAGTAGATTACTTACAAACTGTAATCCATTACTGAACACAAATGACATGATGAAAATTGTAGTTGGTAACGTAATCTTACATGACACATTTTAGGTAATCTGATTACTTTTGACCTAACTCATTTATCACATACATTTGAATAGAATAATATTGTAGAGTGAAGTGTATTTAATCTTAATGTTCAATTAAAAAAAAAAAATTTTTTTAAATAAAAACAAATTTTTATCAAAATGGAGCATTTGTTCACTTATTTATGCTTTGCACCCTCTCAATTTTCCATGTAATATAGCTGCCTAACTTAATAATTTTAAACTTAAAAGATAAAATTAGGAGAATATCAAGTAATCATATTCAATAAAAAGTAACTGATTATGAGTAGGCTATTTTAAAATGTAATCTAATTACAAGTATTTACATATAAATTGATTCATAAATCTCTCTAATCTCATTTTGATTTCTCTTTAAAGAAGGTGAACGCCAGAATTGCTCCAGTGATTTGGGAAACTACCATGAACCATCTATTGATCACTGGTAGGACTATTGTTGAGATTTTTGAATTGCAGTCTAAACAGTAATGAGATACTACATAATACCCCTTTGGTTGCTGTTTTCATATTCCCACAGCCAAACATCACAAAAGACTGACATTGAACATGCAATCGGACACCTGCCTCCCTCTTTTAGTGTCTCTTAAGCACCGATCTCTTGGGTGAAACACAATTCCAGCTAAAATACTGGAAACGTCTCTTCTTTAACTTTGATATCAGTCTCATAACTGTCTGCTGCATGCTTTCATTGTCGGCTTTTATTTTTAAAAGTTCGCTCAAGCACCTGCTTATGTTCCTCCTCTCTCATTCACAAAAACTGTACACTGAGCTTTTTTCCTCTTTTTTTTCTGAAAGGGGAAGGCTGTGACTAAAGTTTATTAACTTCCTCTGAGCCAATGAGCTGACAGCTGTGTTTCCAAGATTGTCCAATAAGACGAAGTGAGAGGTTGGAGGTGGATGTTGCTTAGCAACTGCAGGTAGAATGAGATCACGTTGATGTCATTGTCTTATCAGAGGGCCTCAAGAGACTTCACATGCATTGTTTTGTGGTATAAATGGTAAAGTGCGTCAAAAAGCCCTAAAGTTTTACTTTGATGGGATTACAAACAAACATTTGATCAACAGTTGAGTTGATAAAGAAATCCTTTCATGGAGATAGTTGATAAAGTTATATCTTAAATGGAAGTAGTGTGGGGGGAACTGTGTATTATCACCAGATATTGTTCAGCTTTAGGTTTGCATGCATAATTTTAATATTGCCATGTATGAAGTTATAAGAAGAAGAAAAGAAGGATATGAGTGTGGTGTGGCCACGACAGAATCAGCAAGGAAAACGCATGGGTGGGCTTTCTCCAGAATTTCAAAGCAGATTTCTCCTGGCTGTTTTTGTGACAGGTGAGTGGCGTCACACAGGCTAACATGCCTCCGCCGCAATGTAAACAAACACACGCAGTACCTCCTACTGTGCAACGTAGCCGGCCGGCTCACATCACAGATGCCATGCTTTTGGTACCAGGATAATTACACACTTCAGCAACACTGTACTTCCAACATGTGAGAGAAAAAGTGGAGTTTGCCAGCTAACACTTCAGAGATGATGCAGCCTTGATAACTTCTTGAACAATTCTGTGGTTGTGTGTATCACTACATCTGACCTGAAGTTATATTGCACAGATTTACGTGTGGGTGTGCAGTGTCATAATGCATCATATTGACTAAATGTGTGGCGTACTAGCAGATGAAAAAACACAATTTGAAGCAAGATTAACAGTAGTATGGAAGCTCATGAAATGGTTTAACATGGCTTGTCTTATTTGCGTCCGTTATCCTTCCTTCCTTTATCTCTTGTTGTAACATTATCTTTTAAACTAATCCTCAACTTCTAATCTTATTTGACGTCCATGTCTTTTAACAGAAAAAGCAATCATTTAAAAGGCCTTATCAGAAGATACTGCATGTTGGGGTGAAGCAGTACAGGGACAACGATTGGCTCGAAAGGAACAGTGTTTTAGAATTAAAAAGACAAATAGGCTGAATGTAAAAGCTGAGGGTGAGAGCGACAGGGAGGGGGAAAGAACTAGCAGGACGGTATAGTCGAATGCCTGAAAGGATGAAGATAATGAATAAGTGTGATTTGATTAGCAGGAACACCTGAGACGAACCCAGAAATAGATGCTGACTCAATGATGGCCTCAATATGAGTAGCAGAAAATGCCACTGATAGCCACAAGTCTTTAGAGAACAAGTAAAAATTAGAAAAATAAAGATATTGATTTATTTATGATATATAAAAAAACTCTACTTATGTTAACAACAGTTAACAATATATATATGTATATATATATATATATATATATATATATATATAGAGAGAGAGAGAGAGAGAGAGAGAGAGAGAGAGAGAGAGAGGGAGAGAGAGAGAGAGAGTGTGTGTGTACAACAACAATTACTAAGTAATTAACTTTTCACTTGAAAAAATAAATTAAAGGATTTATTTCAATTTTTCTGTATTTTAATTAGTTACTTCTGATGTAATTACATTAAATAAAGTATTTAGAACAATATAAAACAATAATGGATTTAACATCAAATTTCAATGCATGTTTTTAATGTAACCTCCGTTTAAATACTTTGGTCAGTTCGATAATAAGCTGCCATTTGAATTTATTTATGTGAAATAATTAAAAGAGCAGTTTCATGTCTATCCTTGTATTGTTCAACTATTTAATGTTGTTATGGGATTTATATAAATGTATCCCATTTCACTACTATTAATCAAACATTTTAAAGTGTCAGTACTGCCTCAAAACTGAGCGTAAAGAATATGCATTAG
Source organism: Meda fulgida (assembly GCA_030578275.1). Classification (NCBI taxonomy): domain Eukaryota; kingdom Metazoa; phylum Chordata; class Actinopteri; order Cypriniformes; family Leuciscidae; genus Meda; species Meda fulgida. The sequence continues at coordinate 35,396,904 of CM060622.1, forward strand.
GTTAAAGGTCATCAAATTAAATGTTGGCCTTTGTCTGCGTGCAGCCCCTACAGGAAAGGATTGATTATTATGCAAACCACAAGCAGGTGTGCCTGTAACAAGTCTTTGATGCATTATGTTTTAACTGGGTGAGTAATGGATAATAATTATGAAATTGTTGCAAAAAAAAAGCTATGGCTTTCTATATAAAGACTATCTATTGGGAAAGCTGGATGCAAAAAGATTTTAGTGAAGATTAATCACATTTAACAACAATACAAACAATTTAACTTCTTTAATAAATTAAATTGTGGATAACAGCCCAGATAGATTGTTTTGATAAATTTGATTAAAAAAAAATTTTTGTATTTATACTGAAATCGTGCAGAAACCTTGACAAATATGAGTTTTTCACTTAGTTGAGATCTTTTTGAAAGAGTCACATTGTGATAGGGAGACAAATCTGAGAAGATGAGAACTAAAAAGTTTCTGTTTACTCTCCATTCATTCTCATTGCTCTCTAGGAGAAACGGTTGAGACATTAAGATCTTATGTATGATTTTCCTTTGTCGCGGGGATGACGGGCATCTATTATCATAAAAGTTTGCGACTTTCATACGAAGGATTATAAAACAGGATTGTTTCAGCACACTAATTCCCAGCTTTCAGAGTGGAAAATATTCAAATAGATGGTATGGAAATCCTTGGATAAGCTAAGATTTGAAATGTAAAGCAGGGTACGTGGGAGATCGACCCGCTCCCTAATGCTGCCTGCAAGCTCCGCCACTCAGACGAATATCAAAATTCCTGGAGCAGGGAGAGAATCCGTGGATCTGGCGCATTTTCTGAAATCAGACCCAGTCAAATGGGACCACCGGTCCGACACTACCTAGCAGCACACCACAGCATTAAGGTAAGCCTGGTGGCAATGATGCAATATTAGTTCCTTAAGGGGTCCCACAGAAACACAGTCCGACAGATACAGGAAAATGATGTGCAGATAAGATGGCCCAACCTGAAGTATTTAGGTGAGCAGTAATTACAGATGAAGAATAATGAGAATGTTCCTTGTTTTAAATGCTGAGCGAATTGTTCGACTGTAACGAGTACGAACCTTGCAAACAAAAGGTGTGTCGTTATGTCACAGGGCAGCAAGAGGCCAAGCGCAGAGTGAAAACAATGCAGCTTCCATTCAAATATATTCAAACCAAAATACAGGAACACCACAATATCCCATCGCATGACAACAGGTGATTGCATTTTGAGTATGGATCATGTGAAGGGCAAAGGTAGTGCGTGTAGTTATGGTTACATTTCAGACTTGATGAACCTAAGATTGGCTTTGCAGAATAATTTGTAGTAAATTGCTGGCAGAAATGCATGATGAAACAAAATGAGGTATCATATTCTTTGTCTATTTCTATTATTTCGTCCCACCATAGTCCTCCGTATACTCAATTTCCCTCCAAATTAAATTATTGTCGCTACATCACCATTCAGTGGGTCAATAAATAGGACGTATGTATGGGCATTAGTGTTGATGAGTCAGTCCCTGACGACCTCGCTCTTATTGTGAGAACACCTAAAGGCCGTCTGTTGCCTTATCCTAAGGATGAAAATGTCCTGAGGTTTGACAGTGAAATGAAAAATGGCACATAATGTGGACACTGGATTTGATTATTAGCGTGGGGATCCTCTCTGAGGATTTGATGTTGTGTTGTGGTGTTTTGCACCATAAAGGATCATTTGGTTTCAGCCCCTTTTTTTTTAACTTCAGTTGACTGAGTCACAAAGGACCGGTGTTGATTAGGTAACTCCTGCCGTCAGAATCCAAGGGCAAATGTCCATCCCGTCATGACAAGTTGACATTTCCAAAGGTTTGACGAAAAACATTATCTGGTCTCTCACGAGGAGGGAAGGAGGAACGTGCGAGAAAACGAGGGAGTGTCTTGATGCAAACGTTCTTATAGGCTTTATTTTGTCTCTCTCTCTCCTGCATTCTCCTCCTTTACCAAATATAGCAGTAGAATAATGAAAACAATATCCAGTTTATATCTGCAAGTTAGTGAGACACCCACTCTCATTTGCGTCGAGAGCAAGTGACCCTGGGGATGAGTCATAACATCACTTTAAGGCTGTTATATTCTCTCCACACAAACATGGCGAAATCCAACATGCGCACAGGCTTCCTTACCAAATATAAGTGGCCAGAGAGCTCTGTTACTCAGCAGGGCCCCGAGCCCCATAGTCCTTCCCCTTGATGCGCTTCCAAATCTAGTCTCTCTTTGAACATTTCCATTGAAAGGCAGCACTTTACTCATGGGGAGTGAGATGAAGAGCTAATGAGGGACTTGCGCATCTCTTCTAACTGATTAGACCTGCCATTTATGAAGCGTCCGATAGTGTGATGTGATGATATGGTCACATTGTGAAATAATATATATTCTGTCATCGTTTAATCACCCTCATGTCGATCCAAACCTGTCTGACTTACTTTCTTCTGTGGAACACAAAATAATACACTTTGGAAAGTTTTGTTTTAGTGCAATGGCTATCAACCTTCAAAATATTTATGTGTGTGTTCCAATTAATGAAAAAAGTCATATAGATTTGGAACTACATAAGAATAATTAAATGATTTTAATTTACATTTTTGAGTGGATTATCTTTTAAGTTGGACTTGATATTACTGAGCATTTTAAACAAAGTGTGAGGTTTTGCATTATTAATTTGGTGGTTTTGACCTATACATTATTATGAGATTTATTTTGACCTAAAAATGCTTATGAAGTACTGTAAAATCAGTAACATTCCACATGGCTTAAGTGGGAAAAAATCTTGTCTACATGCAAACTGTTGACTGAGGACTGTAAATACTGTATTTGTCTTATCTTTTCATTCATCATGCCGCACCATACTATATATGGTTAAACACGCATTATTTTATTCTATGTCAGATGACTAACATAAAATCATTTTCAATGTATTGAAACCATCTTGAATCTGTCTGACCACTCCCTACTATACAGCCACAGGCTGAAAAGTAAAGTGTTAACAGTCTGTCTTATCAGACAGATATCAACTTTGCTTAGTTTAAAGGAAGAAAAGAACCAAAGGGAGGTACATAGTGTGTGTGTGGGGGGGGGGGGGTGCTGGTTGTAATCTGACCCTGTTTCCAGGAGTCTAAGAGGATTTCGATGCAGTAATATTATATGTCGGTCCGAGCTAAAGGGAGACAAAGGTGCGCAGCCAAGCACCAGAGCAGAGCATGTCATCTAAATAGTGCTGGGCTTCTTTTTGCAGTTTATTACATCCAACTGCTTTGTGTTGGTTGAGTTTGGCTGGGAGGCGGCACAAAGGAGGCAGTTTGTTCACCCTCGACAAGCATGCTTTTATTTGCGGCAGCCCTTTGATGTATAGAGAGAAGCATTTGGAGTAGGATATCCCTAACAGACCAACAGGGAAGAAATCCCACTCTTTTAGTATTGTCTTTAACAATTCCCAGCCTTTCAGCAACTCCTGCCTTTATTCACTTTAATGGCCTTACTTTAGACCATTGAGCGAGCTGTCTATTATTTAGCGTTATGGGGAGGGCGGCATTTGTGTCTGCATGTTTAATTGTATGCATGCCAAACGTAAGGGAATGGACATGTTGGAAATTGCCATACAGTGTAACAGAAACAAGTGGCATCACGCCAAGTGCACACGTTCGCTCAGTGTCAAAACAGAATTACAGGCCCAATTACAACATTTAGTTTGCACCTGGTCCTTGAGACAAGGCTAAAATAACAAAGCTAGTCAAGGAAGTAACTAATATGCCATTAGAACGATCAAGTCTTAATGCTAAGTTGCAAATGATGATGCAACAAAACTGTCAGACAATTTGCATTATAATACATTGCAAATTATGCTGTTGTGACTCCACTTGAACAAAAACAATAGATTAGTGGTAAATGAATGCGAAGAGGAAACTCATGTCCTCAGTTTTGTTTTAAAAGGACCATTCACCAAAAAGGACATTTCTGATGAAAATGACTGATAATATCTCTCAAGATCTTTGAATCTTGAACAGTTTGATGAATCATTCAGACTAGTTTTATGAATCAAATAAAAATGATTCATTAAACAGATTTGACTAAAAAAAAAAAATTCCAGCAATAACTTCTCTAATGAACTGTCAAGAATGTGCCAATGAGAGCTAAAACGGGTGTTAGCCTAACCTTTTTAGTGAATAACGTTTTGTCAAATTGTTCTCTTTTTTTAAATAATACTCTTGATTTTTAGAGTTTTTAATGTTCCAGTTTCTGTTTTTTGTTCATAGAAAAGAGTGACCAGTGCATTATTTAAAATTTACTTTTTGTTCCACCAAAGAAAGTAAGCCATGTATGCTTGAATCAACAGAATTGTACATTTTGGATGAACTTTTCTTTAAAGGAATGATCAATCATTATTTTCTATAGGTGAGGTTATCAGTCCTAGTTATCAGACTCAATAGTCATTTATTTTATTTGTCTCATTCACACTGTCAAGTCTTAATTAAAAAAAATGAACTCTATTAAGAAACTTTTTACAACTGCCAATAGTACCACAAGAGACCAAATTCTAACTAAAATGGCCAACGAAAATGGCCACTGACTCACCAGATGAATAAAAACAGTGCAAGAGCATATGCTCTTGAGACTTGCAGCTTTCATGTCTCAGATCTTATAAAAAGAACAACGGTCTTTGATGTATTGGTACCTAATGATGTCCACAGATTGTCTTATTTTGTGTTTGTCCTATTTTGTCCATTTAGCAAAGGGTTTTACTGTTATAACTATGAACAGCAATGCGAATGGCTGTATGATGAACAGATCAATATTAGATGTCCATGTACTCTGAGATGCAAATAAACAAAACCTCACTGTTGTTGGCCCTTACAAGCCTGAACTATTGAAAAGCATGCAAATAAGACTAGTCAAATAAACTGCAGCACCTATGGGTGAGGGAACATGGGTTGTAGTTAAAAAAATATTTTGATTTAAATTATATGGATTATAATTTAAATGATAAATTATATCAAGAAATAACGGATGGATAAAATTGTATGCCAAATTCATAAATGTACATAAACAATGATTTAAAAAAAAATCAACTTATTTTATTAGGCAGCATATGAATGTGTTGTGATATGTAAGTGCATCAGAATGAATGTGCTTTTTAGTTCATTTTAGCAATGTATAAAATTGACATTTCTGTGATGATTCATGCTTGTTAGGCAGTGAATTTAATCACTTTTTATAATAAATAAATGGCATAAACAATGTTGTGCAAGTAAATGACTTTATGATGATATGAATGCAGGCATCAATGTAGCGAGAGAAAGATCAGACACAAATATTTGTTATATTTAACAATGAATCCATACTCGCCCTCACCCAAGCAAACCATGGCCTAGAGTTAACTGCAACTAACACACAGGCAGAACCAGGTGACAGGGCACATTAAGACTGATAAGACTTTTTATGACACAAAGGAATTTAGAGAGAGTTTTGACTTACTTAATTCTCATTGAAAAGGACAAATAACCCCTTTTAAACCTATATATTCTATATATAGCCACTTGAGAAAGTTATAAACATGTATCCAATTTTCCCATCTCATGATTTTCCTTTTATAGGGTTTGGCCTATATATTAATTCATTTAATATATTAACTCTTTTGGATATATGTTTCTAATGTTTCAGAATTTCATTCTATGGCTAACTAAAATTGCATATGTAGCATGTTTGGTATGAACTCCAATTTGTGTTCCCTATTACCTCCAGAGGGTGTGCCAACTTAAAGATCACAAGATCAGGGCGGATTCTGAGAAATTCTAATGTGAAGATGATGCTGAGCTAGGGATGCAGGAGCCCTGAGTTTGTGCCAGGCTGCGGCCTTGTCTTTACATGCGCCAAAGATCCTCTGACTCCAACTTGTTCTCTCTCATCAAGACAACATCGGCAAAGATCAACTAGAGCCTCAACAAATTGCATCAGGACAGTTTTACTTTTATTCAAATGGGTGAGACAGACATAGTCTCGTTATTTGATACATTAAGTATCCTTACCCCCTTTCAAAGAAGGGTGTATTAGAACTAAACTGATTGTTTCCTCAAGGCTGTTGATCTGCTGAATTTCAAACAATGCTACAACTTCTTGTTTTCCTGCTTCAGCTCTCTTTCCATTGCTACACTGTATGTATGTATGTATGTGTGTGCAATGTTAGATTAGTCTACGTGTTTAGTCTAGTTAATAAAAGTCTTGTTCGTGTCACATTTAAAGTTGTTTGTGGTTCCTGCTCATATACTGGAGTCCCTAATCATGCAGATTTTGGCTACATGCTCTGAGTAGTATTGTACAGTATGAAAGTTTTTTCCCATACCCTGGAAATTAACATTTCTTGGAATTAATGAATAATTCATACTAAGTGTTCGCTGGACGAACAGGTTAGTTGATAGTGGTATTAGTTCTGCTACATCCAGTTAATTCTATTAACTGATCCCAATATTTATAATTAATTATAATGAGTTATAATTCATTATTCATATTTCCCTTGAGCTACTTTGCTACATCAACTTACATAACCTAGTAGCCTTAACTGTTAACTGTATCATATACAGTGTGCAAATGAATATGTGTTTGTGCATTTTTGCATCTGCATTTAGACATGTCTCTCTTAGAACATGTATGGTGACTCCTAGATTTACACCACCGTGTGTGTGTGTGTGTGTGTGTGTGTGTGTGTGTGTGTGTGTGTGTGTGTGTGTGTGTGTGTGTGTGTGTGTGTGTGTGTGTGTGTGTGTGTGTGTGTGTGTGTGTGTGTGTGTGTGTTTTCTTACAATTGCCAAGCAGCTTCACAGCCGGCTGTTAGCCATGTCGTGTTGATATGTAAAATGTGTTGATGTGCTACTAGCTGGAAACTGTTGCCTGGTAGAGAGAATTAATAGTAAAATGCTGATTTGATTAATGACTGCTTTTCAGATCCGCTTTAACTATGATCTTAAAAAATAGAGAATAGAACATAACAGAAGAGAACAGAATAGAATATGCCCATATCTGAAAGCATGTATATCTTGTATCATGTATATATTATGCAAATTTTACTAAGCATAATGACAAGAAACTTTATCTAAAAAAAGATAGTTGATAAATGTTAGAGGAGTGACTGTGATGGACTTTTTGTCATCAGTCTTATAGTCATAACAAGTTTGACGTCATCATAAGTTTTAACACTGCATTATGACTCATTATAATATAAAGATCCACCTCCCCATGTGATTCAGTCACTGGCACTTCTTCATCAAAAATCACTAGATGCTTTACTATTTTAAATCATGAGGATTCTTGAGGTAAGATCTGCCACTGAAGAATTCCAGTGTGAGTATAAAATCACAGATCTAAGCACTGGGAAACAATATGTAAGTCTTTTCACATTTTGCTGCTTCGATTTTTAAGCAATGGGTTTTAAACCATAATAGGAATCACCTGGGATATGTAGAACTTTGTGAATCACAGGCATTCCAATTCTGCTGAAATCTTCAGAAAAGTTCAGTGTGTGCAGATTTTGTTATAGGCCTGTACATAAAGTGAATATTAGATATAAGCAATTGTGTATGAACAAAATCGAAAAGAGGTGGATAGGGCGTCAGGTTTACTTCATTCACCCTTGCATTAAAATGTTACCCCGCAAGTGATGTGGCGCAATTCTGCCCACATTAATTCTATATATTTGCCCCCCCCCCCCCCCCCATTAGTCTGAATTCAAACCCATCTTGTTGAATCTGTAATTTTCCCCTGTTTATGTGACAATTTATATTCATGAACACTGAATATGAATGTTATGCATGCATTCTAAAGGTTGCCTGTGTCAGAGTTGAACTCATAGCTTAAACAGTAGAGCAAGGCACCAGAAAGCAGCTGTGAGAGTGAGAATGAGAGAAATTAAGTGAAGAAACAATAGATGTCCCTTCAGCCCCATCCTTCCACCGATACGTGCACACACCAACTGCTGAGGGTTATTTTTACTGCCAGGTACTGTGTAAGTTGTGACGTGCAAGCCCCATTACTGATATTTATGGAACACAAATTAAAACAGAGAAATGATACGGCATTCCCCACGAACCCATCCACTCCTAATAGTGAAGAAGGGGGCTCAGAAATGCTGACGGTGCAATTCTTTTGGCTGCCATACACTTCAGTTCTCGTAATGATTTTGGAGACTGAGCTAAGCTCAACTGTAATTAGGCATGACAAACAAGCGAGCTCAGGTGACCTGGAAAAAGACAACACTGGGTTCAAATAAAACTAGCCAGAGAAATGAATTTACATATTGTGACAGTAAAGTTATAGGAGAGACCTTTTTACCTTCTCCTCCTAAAGTTTCTTTTAATAAGGGACTTTTTTTCTTGTTAAACCTAAGTTTTTTGTTGTCACCAAGCCCCAAAATGTCTAACTAAAATGATTTTACTGTCATAAATAAAAATAAATTGAAGAGAACACATATTGCGTTGAAGTAAAGTGTGTGTGTGTGTGTGTGTGTGTGTGTGTGTGTGTGTGTGTGTGTGTGTGTGTGTGTGTGTGTGTGTGTGTGTGTGTGTGTGTGTGTGTGTGTGTGTGTGTGTGTGTGTGTGTGTGTGTGTGTGTGTGTGTGTGTGTGTGTGTGTGTGTGTGTTTGTGTGTGTGTGTGTGTGTGTGTGTGTTTATGATATGGAAGATAAATGGCAGTGGTTCAGATGCTTAAATATATTACTGTTTAAAAATGTAAGGTGTCGGATGAGAGTGGGTGCAGTCTTAGGTAGGAGACGGTGCTGGTGGTCTAACTGACCTGTAAGATTGAGGCTCCGGGTATCTCTTAAGGAGTTACGGGGGAGGGCAGAGGTGGTGCAGAGGGCCGCATGTGAGTCATCCAGGGTGCCTTTGAAAACTGTGGGAGTGTGGAAAGAACGGAGGAGAGGAAAGGAAGACTGGAGTGATGAAGTGATGCGGCTTTGAGAAAGAGGAGGAAGTGATGACGGGTTATGAGGGAGGTTCTGGATGTGTTTAGACATTTAGAAGACAATTAGTGTGGTGTCCTCAGTACTGGCCCTGAACCCCCCACAAGAATTTTCCTTTTTTTGAAGCAGCGTTTTATTCTGTTTAACCACTTCAAGGGCCATGTCCCTAAGCAACATAGCCCTCCTTCGTCCATCTCGACGGTCTTCATTTGAAAAATCTATATACTCCACTAACTGTACTCACCTGTGACAGTGTTTTCAACCTTGAGCCATTCATTCTTCAAAAAATGTTTTCCGTAATATCTATGCTCATTAATGTGTCCTGACAGAGCATTGTTGATCTTCATCTGATCACGGAGAACTACAACGTGTTAGTCTGCAGTGCACCAACACCTGCAAGAGAAAAACGAGTCACGCAGGGACGAATTTGAGGCAGGAAACTCAGTAACAGACAAATGTTCAAATACAAAAACTAAATAAACCTTTAAAATAAACACTCATACTTGTCACAATCCAAACATTGTATAGTATTGTATTCAATTGTTTTGTTTCTGCTTTAGTAAATAAGAAGATTGCGATATCATCATAACTTATTTAATACAAAAAAACATGAAAAATGCATTAAAAGTGCATCTAAACTCTTGAAAAAAAAACTCTTAAAAACAATGTGAGATGGTCTGTAAAAATGCTGTTGCAAATTGCATTATTAAGCAGGGATGGAAGTTGCAGTTGTGTGTAATCAGCTTTTTATTGAACAAAAGCAAACCCAAGATGAGAAACACAAAGCCAGTCTGTTTACAATAATTTCCTGTCTGATATGAAGGGATCAATTGCCATATATATTCTATAATATATAGTAATCCATGGCCCCATATGAATGGTTAAATGAAGGAAGGAAGGAGGGAAGGAAGGAAGGAACTTGTTGAATCAAAGCAGCAACTTGGACTTTTAGAGGAAACAATTTCTGTTCATGCTAACCAGAAAAATAGTTTATGTGAGAAAGGGGTCTGTCCACTGATATTTTGAACTTTTTCTCCCTTTCTTTCCCTCAAGCTCGTTAACTGTGTATGTCTGTGTTGCCTCAGTTTACTGTTTACTGTTGCTCTGAGTTATAAATACAATAGGGTTTCGTGTCTTTTACAACTCCCCGGCTCGAACGAATCTAGGATCATACGCGGGTAAATACCACCTATTACTCATATTACTTTCCAGCACATTTGTAGGACACATCCAAGCATAGCGCCTCGTCACTGCATAACAATTAGATGTCTTGAGTGTTCGCGCTCTGATGGAATTTTACTGATAACAGACAACGGTCGTACTTGGATTTCGTGACTTCTTTTAATTCTTTATGTTAAGATAAAGGCGTACTGGGGGAATAACGTTGTCATTTCTTTAAGTTGACAGCGTGCCTCAAGACTCACGAGGATTCAGCTTTTTTTCTTTTTCTATAGGACACACAAAACGAAGCTCAAAACTGTATTGCACAGATGTAAGTATGGTACTTAAAACCATGTTTTTTGGCTTTCAATACCACAACTTTGCCACAGCAGCAACAAGTCTCCCGAGAACTTAGTGCTACTTGGCAGAAAATAAGATTGTGAAATGTGATCTTACCTGACTTCTCCCTCAGCTGGGAAAGCAGCCAGATTTAAAATGTCGTGAACTGTACCGGCTTTGCGTAATGTTGACATATCACGCGCAATGCACGCACAGACAAGCGAAAAAAAGTGCACATTGCTGTCTTGGATGCGCAACTTTTCTTATGGTCATTCATTTTCACTCAGCATCTCGGGGTTGTAGTTGCTGGTCAGTTTAATTCCCACATAAACTCGACTGCCTTCGCTTATTTCAATCACGTAAGATTCACGTTTCTCTGAGCCAGTGCACTGCGTAAATCTGTACAGGGGTTTTGGGTAAATCGCGACTGGTTGCTATTTGTCCTGTCGGCACAGTCACCAAGGTGTTAGAGAGTTTAAGCACGCGGAAATTGCAAAGGGTTATTAGATTCATAAGTCACCCAAGTGGTGGGCGATCTTCTGAGCACGGCAGAAGTTCTCATATGATGACTTCAAACAAGACACATTACCTACCAGCATCTGTTGGAGTGTGTGGATATTAAGACACTTCTATCTCCAGGACAGCATAGGGGAAAATGGTAAGTAGAATGGAAATACTACACTTAAAGGAATAATTACTCTAAAAGGCATGGCTTGTGTTTACACTGTAGTGTTGGTAATCAAAAGAACAGATTTTGATGTACGACATTTACGAGTGCTCTCGTGCTTATGGACCCTAACGCTGAATGCTACTTAAACGAGGGTTCAGGATTGCTAACATGAATGTAAAACTTTGTAATGCTGCTGTTTTCTGTGATTCGTAGGTAGAGAAAAAAATCTGAGCGAGGCAAACGCAGACACATACACAGCCGTAGAGAATATACATTCTAATTGGGGTTTTGCCTTTGTTGCGCTGTGTGCCAATCTACGCTTTGATGCCTATTGGGCTTTTAGCCTTTAATCTGAATATCATTTTTTTTACAAGTGCTTTCTGTCAATGAAAAAGCAACATGTGTAGACATGTCCATCTGTCCTGCAGGACAAAAGCAGATCACCAAGACGCTATTACTGTGTGATTTGGGGACATGGGTTTCAAGCCTTTTGGGGGGACTCCTTTTTAGAGGGTTATGAGCGACTTTTCAGATAAGTGATTCTTTTGATAAGAAAACCACCGACCAACATGTGATCAAATATTAACAGGACGGGCTTGCCAAGGATATATTCACGTGACAAGGCGTGGGGAAGCAATAGAGTAAAGCAATATCAAGTGGCACTTAACGAAAGTATAGATTTTTGCCTCTAAGTAACCTTAGCTGTGCTATGATTTCAGCACTTTGGACAGAGGCACCGGAGTCGTTGAACGCTGAGGACTAACACGGAGTGAGTGGACATCGCCTTTTGTGTTTTGCAGGGTTTTTTTTGCCAAAGCTAGGGAATTGTTCCACTTTTTCCTTCTTTTTTTTCGCTTTCGGCGGGAGACCAGTGAAAAAAAAAAAAAGCAAACGCGAGGAAACGAACCAGTCGATAGTGGGGCTGCTTTGCGCTTGGAGTTTTGTCGCCACTTAGAGCATGTGAAAGTTGAAATGGTATAGCTGCTGTAGTGTACGCGTACTTTGCAAGCTCCACTTGGTGCACAGTGTTAACTTTGGGAAATGCAAGTATTGGTCTTGGAGATCTAACCACTGATAGTGGTTGTCAGCTCTTAAAAAGGTAAGACCTGTTTGTTTTATTCACCCCTTTACTAGCAGTCGTTCTTGGGCAGATGTTTTACTTGCACATGAAAAATGACACCACTTTACGTCGCCTATTTTAAGTTTGATTAGTGGTTATAGCTAGATAAAATGTTACGCTGTGAGGAACAGCTTTGGGTAGTGATGGTAGAGGGAAATGCTAAACTTACGTTATCATTTTACATTTTCCCTCTTACTCTAATGATTTTACTCTGACTAGAGCAGAAAACGTAGCGGTGACAAAGTTGTTTCAATTAACAGCCACAGTTCTGCCGCGAAATCATAGAAACGGAATAATGCATGTATTTCTATATCTGACAATTCACCCCTATAGAGATGTTCACAATTAGCAGTTATTTTATATGAGTTGCTATTTATAGCGCAACACAAAATGTAGAAAGTAAATTGTGCATGTAAGTGCGAAAACCAGCTGACTTTCCATCCTCATCACAAACAAATGCTTGCGGAATTCTTGTTGTCTTTAAATGCGCAACTGTCTAGCACACGCTTTTCTTTGCTTGCTGAATAATGGGGTATGTCTTTAATAAAATATACGACTCAGCACGAGCTGCCATCTACCACTACATTGTCTGGCTGAAAACGAAAAGATTATGATCTATCTATCTATCTATCTATCTATCTATCTATCTATCTATCTATCTATCTATCTATCTATCTATCTATCTATCTATCCGTAACAGTCATTCTCATCATCCTTTCTTATCAGCTAAATGTTGTTTTCGTTAGCATGGAGGGATAATTTATTCGTTGAATCGATCATAAAGTGGTGCAACCAGCCCTATCAATGTAATCGCGTCTGTAGCATCTCCGCACTTCGTCATCGTGGACAGATTGCAAGTGTTTTTACTACGGACCGCTTCTCCGTTTCATTCATCCCGAGATTTCCACTCCTCTCCTCCAGCATCACCTGCTCATCTCGCTCCCAAGCGCACAGGTCTGTCTGTGCACACGCTGAACTGTTGGGAACCACTTAGAGCTAAAAGCTTTCGCCACAGATAACATATCATGTTAAAATATTTTGAACTGGCTCGCCAAAAATAGCCCGATGGTCAAAACATGATGTGTGTGTGTGAGTGTGTTTGTGTGTTCATCTATATATTTCCAGTTAAAGTGAATAAGAATTTGGATAGGCGTGGTCAGATTTTGTTCAGACTGGGTTAGATGGAGCCACCGATAAGATTGCCTGATAAGGAAATGGCTGAGAGGCTGTCACGCGTATTGTGGAGAAAGCTTTCAACACTGAGACGAAATTAGGACAGTCAGCGTTTTAAAGGAGCTTTTCGCTGATGATTTTCTGACTTTTATGCCGACTAAGTTTAGGAATTCGTCTCAGTTTCTGAGAGGGGTGAGCGGAGGATATTGGCTACGGTCGATTTTTTTCTTTGTATCCAAGAATCTGATTAAAGGGTGAAGCGATTGAATGACAAACAGACAGATATGAAAGCCCACGGGCGCCTCAGCACTGCGTTAATCAAGAGTCTATCAGGCGGAAGACATTCAGTGTCATTTAGCTGCTTTTAAATGATCCTTATGACTGTTTCTCTTTGTTCGGATGCATTAGCTTCTTTCATCACTGCTAAATCGGTAATTTCTCAATTAAACATTTATTTCCTTGTCAGAATCGTACGAAACATGTTATCGAGAAAATCTCTGTTGTTACAAAAACAATGTATCGAACATCTGACTTTAAAGTGACAAACCAAGCGGGACAAGCAGCAGATGTCTTTTTTTTTTTTTTTTGGACTGGTCCGAAAATAAAGCAGCTGATATTATAACTCGATTTTATTATCGCTGTTTTATCATTGTGATCTTCGTAATACTCTTGTCATTTATGGGCAAATTTTATAAGCATCATTATTGACATGCAAACAAAACGATCACGAGCGCCGTTTTTATGAGCAAATATTTCATGCATAATTTCAGGTTTTTCAACGAAAAAATGCCTGTTTTTGTTTATACAAATACAAAGTGGTGAATGACTAAATGCTTCTGCATAAAATATTAAATGTATTTTTTAAAAGCTTTGACTAGAGTGAAATGTTATTATTAAATTGTTCATTTTTGTCATTTATTGCACACCAAACGGCTCATATATTGAATGCATATGTTTTATTTTTTTTATAAAATTAATAAATAATATAATTTTAGTTCATGAGAGGGATAGAGATGTTGGTGGTGTGGGTGTGGGCATGTGGGGGGAGGGGGGCTGGAGGCGGATGCGGGGAGGGTGGGGGGTGCTGGGGGATGGCACGACACAATTTGTATGTACGGAAGGTTTTTTATAGAACTTTCTGCAATGTACGTCATCGGATCAGTCCATAAATGGGGTTGTGTTATCTAGCTGAGAATCTCCCTCTCCGCCCCCCTCCCCTCCGCTCTCCGATCGCTGCAGAGTTAAGGGTGGGCGTCAATAACAAATCTGAGCTTGGTAGATTTCAATTCAGACTTCATAATGCTATTGTATTGTGGCATTATATTTCTACAGTTTAATCGTCGTTTACTCCGTCCTCGTTTGACTGACCGCCGCGGATGATCAGGGGATATTTATAAACTAAATATGAAAATTGTTTTGTTTACGGAGAGCGGCTTTCCTAATTAACTTTTATAGAGATGTACCGACTTATTGCGCCCTGCTTCACTCGCGGGAGGAATTTATTATAGGCCTACTGAATATGCAGAGTTCCCCTGGGAAATAAAGGCGTGCTCGTCACAATTGCGAAAAAGGAAAAGGTCCGTTTTTTTCATTTACTCCCTGAAAAGATTATTTTTTGCGAACAACAATAGTCTCACAATTTTGCTAACAACAATAGCAATAACTAAACAAATAATAATCATCATTTTCATATTAAGATCACAATTTCTATAAATTGCAAATATAAGCAGGCTAATTAACTACGTGGTGCCAAAATAATTTGAGTGATACTTCCGATGCATTTAGTGTAATTATTCTGTGTTTATGGGGCTATTTGGACAAGTCTAAAGTCATTAGTCAATTAGCACCTCCGATCCCAGGTTTCCTGCGCAAGAAAATCTCAAGAGGCTTGAGGAATTGCGCGCGCGCTCAACACTAAGCAAGAGCGTGACTTGCTGTGCGCAAAGCGCTTATTCAGAAAGAGGTCGTGTATGTCACTTATGGTACACTTATGGTGTAATTCCTAAATAATCTGCTTGCTAGAAATATATTTTTTCTATAATACTTTTGAAAAGAACTTAATGGAACACCACCATTTAGGGTGTTGTAACCCCGTTGTATTTGTGTATACAGGGTTGTTTGTGTGTCTGTGAATGTGTGTATGGTATATACAATATTTCTATTCTTGACCTCTAGCATGTATCTGCATCCAAGTTTCTTTGATGGGGTCTGTATGATGTGCTTTGCTAGTTGTTTGCCCCCCACCTGTGTGCTTTACTCACTGATATAAAATGGAGTGAATAGCTACAGAGCAGCATTAGTGCTGGTGCCTGGCAACTAAGGCTTCGCCAAGGAATCCTCTAACTATTCGCCAACGTCAATGCTTAGGTATGTATGCAGGACTTCACTAACATGTCTGCAATTTGCCTCTGCGCATGTTGGTTAATGGCATCCTGACTGTGTTTGTGTCTGAGCCTGACTTTGATATACTTGCTTAATGCTATTTCTTAGGTCTCTAAAACAAGGGTATTTAACAAAGCAAAGTTTTCATTTTTACATTTGAATGTTTAACATGTCTTAGAGGTCATTCAGACTGCCCTTTCTCTGCTATTGCTTTGTAGAACAGTGATTTCATACTCCATAGACTTCTTAATTTCTCATCTTTATTCTCATCTGCGCTATTTCTCAAAGTACACTTTAAGTTTGTAGTGTTGCATTTGTTCGTATATTAATATATCCATATTTTAAATGGGTATCCAAACTATGAATCTAGTAACCACTAAATGTGTAAAAGACAAGAAATGTCTGCCTAATTATGTAAATATACTCACCCTTGACACATAAGGGTTTGTTGGGCAAGCAAAAGGCTAGATTACCAGAGGATGTGTGTACAAAAGGATAAAGTGTAGCAGAGGGCTTATACCCCACGGATACATTACCAGTGTAGCTGGTGTATGCTGCAAGGGATAGATTACAGTTACGTGGATTGTATAGCTCATTGTGTCTATGTGCTAAAGTGGATATCTAAGTGTGTAGTCCTATAATGTAGCTGCTATAAGTCAAGACTTTGAGATCTTTATCTTACACGGCTGGCAGCTGTTGACCACCTTCATCCGTTTATTGATAACAGGGACCTGTTGCATATTGCTATTGGAGAGATGAGCACTGCGCAATTCTTCAGTGTACTGAGTGGGTCTAGTATGAGAGACAGTGATGTGAATCAAACAAAGCACTGCCCAGACTCCCTTCACTAAAGAAACAGAGACAGGCACCCAGGAATGGGCAAACTTAAATTCCAAAAAGTGACTCACTCATTTCAATGCAATGACAAAATGGAAAGACAGAACCCACTTGAACAAGTGTACATACTTAAATGTACACTCCACATTACAGTCTAAACAACACTAAATCATTGACGTGGGCTGAGTTTCATAAGATATACTCTGCATGTTTTACACGTTTTTCACATTCATATGTTTGTTGACATTCATATTTTAGTGTGGGAAATGTTTGTGAACACTTGGCTACGCTCTTAAAAAAAGGATTCCAAAAGGATGTTTTCGCAGCGATGCCATAGAACCCGCCATAGAAAATGCAAAAAGAATCACTTTTTGTGCAATGAAAAGATGAATGTTAAAGGTTCTTAATTCAACAATGTAAAGAACTTTTATTTTTAAGAGTGCATTTCAGTTTAAAACCTGGTGCCATGCTGACAAACAGTTTGTGATTTTTGTTTTTCATTGCAGTGCTGATGGTCAAAAAGGGCATTGTTCACTTTCCTGTGCTCTGTGACACTACTGTGATGTGTTTGATGAATGTTAACTTTATTGGCCTGTCACACTAATATCTGGTCTAGTTTTCAAATGTTCTAGTAGTGGCTTAAAACTTTTTTTTCCTCCAAGTGACTTATTAAGAACCCATAACCTCTGTTTTTACAACTATTTTTGATACTCTAAAAGTTTTATCTTGCCCAGAATTAGCTCACAATGCGACTTCAGAATCCTATTTTGCCATTATGTGGAAGACCTGTTCTGATGGTTCCAGGATGGAATATGCTACGATGGGTCAAGACAGCACACAAGACAACAGAGGGAGAGATTTTGAGAAAGCTGAGGTGACGTCATTAGCGACCCGACCTATTGGATAGAGACACGGCCATCGCTTCTGACGCCGCTCCGACTCTCTCAACATTCAACACTTTGAACATGTCGATCCTGATCATCAAGTTTCAACCAACGTTTCAGCTATAATGCCCACAATGTGTTTTGTCAACATTTTTATGGATCCTAAAGTTTTCACAAAGTTGCAGCGAATGAAAGTCAAGGTCTTCCCACAGTTCATCTCTTGCAGTATTCTCATTAGTCCATATGTCCACTTTGTGGTTATCATAGTTCTTTCTGTGGTGGTGTCAACTTTGTGCTGTATGTGCAGTTCTGATCGAGATCCATGTTGTTTTTGTGCTCCTAATGAGAAGCAGAGTGATTTATTTATAGATTACCTAGCTGGAACAGCCCTAATGCGCAGTGTGAGAGTGTACATGAGTGTGTGTGTGTGTGTGTGTGTGTGTGTGTGTGTGTGTGTGTGTGTGTGTGTGTGTGTGTGTGTGTGTGTGTGTGTGTGTGTGTGTGTGTGTGTGTGTGTGTGTGTGTGTGTGTGTGTGTGTGTGTGTGTGTGTGTGTGTGTGTGTTTTACCTCTCTTGGAGTCATGTCGCTCAGTAATTGCTGATGCAACGCTTTGTCATCCAGGGTTTGCCCTCTCCTCCTGTGAACCTATGGGATGAGTTATATTCATCTTGGCTTCTCCCTATAGGAGAGAGGAAGGGAGCTATAAGCATTAATATGTCAAAAAGAGTGAAGGAGAAGGTATATCTTTGAAAGTATGTAAGTTTAGCAGCGCACAAACATGGAAGATGAGAAGGAGAGAAAGAGAAAGAGGGAGTTTGTGAGTATGTGTGTGAGAGGAGGCAGGTGTTAGCATCTCATGCTGGGAACAGCTAGGTTTGAAACCGCTCCACCTCATTACCTTATGCAGAGAAAAATCATCATCACTATACACGAAACTCATCAATATAAATCTTGCATTGGACGAGATCCAAAACTTGGAGCTCAGAGTCTTGGTGAAAGTATGGGGCTAATGATGTAGTACAGCATGGGGTGAAAGAACAAATAACGCTTTCCCTAAATTCTCACTGGAAGGTCATTTTAAATACTATATAGAATAAACGGCAAAGTTGCAGTTGAAGAGCAAAATTATATCACCCTGCTATTAGTCTGAACATCTTTGACCATTTACCTTACAAATATCAAAAAAGCGCTCCCATTATTGGAGGAATATAACTGACACTGGAAGAACAATGGATAGTTTTAAAAGCAATGAACCAACATCTGGCACATAAGCTCCTTTAGCAGACAGAGGGGCTCAAACTGACAATAGTTTAAAATATCACATACAAAGATGGCCAGGGAATAATAGATCCTTGATGTGGTGGGGACAAGGAGTGAGCTCTTTACTTTGAAGCTACCTTTGTGGAGTCACAATTGCAAATATCAATTTCAGCAGATGATCTATAGTCTTGTCACAAAAAGGTGTTTCATATTAACCTAACGGCTGTCCATTAGGAAGCTGTTGCCGCATTTGGTGGCAGCAAAGCCAATGAATTGAAAGTGCAATGAACTGATGAGATTTAGATGGCAAACGTAATAACTTAAAACCCTCTATTACATTGATTGAGAACGGGAAATGTAATAACTTAAAACCATAAATTATTATTTTACAGGTTTTACGAATTAAGCTAAAACTAAACAGATTTCAGTTGTTCACCTGTGGCCAATTTCTGTCAAGATAGCCTACAAATAGCATTGTCAACGAAATGAAACATAACACTAGCGTGTGATTCACTCTGTATACAAAGGAATCATTTATATATATACATATATAGCCAACCTTCATTATAAAAGACGAAGAGAAGGGACACATTTCAAAACCCCACATTGATTGTTAATTGATTGGTTATAAGTTGAAGGAGCCTTTAAGAGAAGAAAGCGATGACTTCAAAAACGACGGATATAAAACAAAAAAAGATGTTCAGGAATTATAAAGGTTTCTCTCATATGTTGCTCTTTGGCTAAACGCCACAATAACATTCATTCCGGTTATTCGTTAAGCATAAGTGTCTTTGTCGCGCTCTCGCTGGAGTCACATGTTGCAACGTCACGGCAGTAGTTAGTTACTGTAGTCGCGAGGAATGAAGCCGTCATTTCAAGCTGGAGAGCTCTCTCAATGCGCACTACACCGCGAGCGCTCACCATGCCATCCAACTGCTTCAACCCAACTCCAAAGGATCCGCTCAGTCATGGGAGTCCATTACCTCAACCATGCAATTTCCACTATCAATAATTTAATCTATTTGCTCAAAAGCTGAAGAGACTACTTGCAGCTGCTGCTTGGCGAAGAGCGGGCGAATATCGTAAACTAGTTACGCGGAGGGCTTATCCAAATTATCCCAGATGACACTGTCCTCCTGAATGGTCTCCTTTACGACTGGACAGTAAAGGTAGGTTTATTTTGTGCGGAAAAGAGTGATTACTGCAGGTTTTGTACTGACTGCGTCTGAAATGAGAAGAGAAGGGGAGTTAGGAAAAAGTAATCAAGTGTTGGATCATGCAGCGGCAACATGAAACGGTATCCTCGCGTTCATTATACGATACGGCGTTATTATGTTGATTGCATTTCTGATAGGGGTCAGTAGCAAAAAGTAGTTGTTGCTTATTATGCAGGGCTATTAGCTGTTTATCCTTGTAGCTTTTATCTGTTCAACTGTTTATTTTACTGATATAGCCTGTTTTACGTATTAATGGCGTATTAAAGTTTTACCAAACGGCATAAGATAGGCTATTATTCATAAGGACAGATTGTTTAGACAGTTTAAGCGAAAACTAGGCTATGTATAAGAACGTTCAGAGAATAAATGCATTAGGTGAATTCAATGAGACTTGGAAGAACATGAAACTTGAGATCATCGTTTAGGTTTACCGTGTAGGAACAGATGAACTCCCAAAGCAAACATCAAGTTTTCGAATTAAAAACTAACAAATAAATTATAGTTTTAGGCTGCTTTTATGATACTAACTGACAACACTGCGTGAACAAAATTACACAAGTTGATTTCCAAACATTTTTTCCAAATCCTAATTGACTCTAATGCGTGTTGTAATTTATGACGCTTATACACACAATATTCTGTTTGTAATTTGTTTTAGATGCAAAGTATATAGACAATATAGGCTGCAGCAAAGAAAGCAGGCACATTTATTCGTATAGCTACTGGTAGCCTCATTCATCTGCGTTCTCTTTGTGTGAGCGTATGTTTATGTGACAGAAAGAGAAAGACATGTTTCTCATGCTATGCTATTTTGCTTGCCTTCACTTCAGATGAGCTTTGTGTAGACGAATGCGCCATCTAGTGCAGAAGTGTTGTAAAGCCTATTAACGAGTAGGCCTAAAGGATGGATTGTGTGGATGCGGCTGTTTTAAGACAATCCTCTCTCTGACACCACTTTTCAAGTTTAGAAACTGTAATGTCCCAGCACCATCGCGGCTTGAGAAGGGTGTTCTTGGATATGTTTTCAATTCCCTAGAAAGTTCCCGGAAAAAAAACTCAATCTCTACTAACATATAGAATGGCAAATCTTAGATGATATTTCCCTCGCGGATCCTGTTCGCCAATGCGTTGCCCTTTCTCCTGTTACGAGAAAAGACGAAACTTATACATAAATTATTACAGCACTAATGTTTAATTTGTCTTTGTCTTCTGCCTTTCAGCTTTAGAGCCACATTTACAATCGAGCGAATTGCATTGGGTTTCCGTGGGGTCGTGTATTTTAGAGGGTTTCTAAAGGAATTTCAACTGTTATGTTTATAATAGCCTATTTAATTTTAGCCAATGGGTGTTTTAATTTGTTGAGGTTCGTTTTACGCAACTAAACGTGGCACTTATAGCCAGCTAAACTTCAATAAAAACGTATAAACAAAACATTTATTAGGCTATGATATATCTGCGAATATGTAAATCTATAGTCTAAAGAAGTGATAAATAGTGTCTTGCTTTTCTACTTACCGCCCGAAACTGATCGTATTGCGTTTACGTAACTTTTTGTTGTTATGGTTACCTTTTCTAGCGAAAGCGACCCCCGGTGAAAGTGCAGGTAAAAATACGCGCTCTAATTGCAATCTAACTTTTATCACTGGTGTGGTGATGATAAAACACTGTTTAAAGCTGTATAATCTTGTAATGGAAATATATATTTTACTAAGACCCCCACCATATCACATTATTGATGTGAACTACAAATTTGCCCTTCTAGTATTTATTTATTTATTTATTTAGATAGGCTATTATTTATTTATTTTTTAACAAAAAAATTGTTTTCAACAGTACTCATACTGATATACAATACTGTAGTTTTGGGGGAGTGGGGTTGGGGGCTCACTTTTGTTGCTTTCGTACATTGCATTTTTATTGTTATTTGTAGGCTATAGTTTGGGATAGACAAGATAGAGGCCTTGATTTCTTTAAATCAGCTACAACTCAAACTCTTTGAAAAACCTTGCATTTGAAGACAATTGTTTTCACCACAGATGAATAGAGAGTTATTCTACAGTTGTCCCTTGTTGTGCTACCACTAATGCCTGATTGTAACTGTTGTGAATTCCACATTTTAATGTGTTCTCAAAGTCAGAAAAATAATTAACAGCTGAGACACCTGTGTGAGCTTAGGTGATGCACGCTACAGTTCATTGAAACAAGTGCACCAAAGCAATCTAAAATATTTTCTTATGCTACAAGCATTTTCCCCCAACCTTTGTTCTTTTCAAATATGTAATCATGCATTGTTAAGTATCTTGCCCTAAGGAGTGAATGCTTCTTCTTTTTTTCTATGTTCCTTTAGAGTGCAAAGACCAACAGAAAAGTGTCTGTTACCACAATACTTTTAAGTTGGAAGATTCTTATACATCTGTCATGAGTGCTTTTCTCTCTTAATCCTTCAATGGCATGGAGATTTAAGCAAATACAGTTGTGGGGGAATCAGGATCATGTAGACCAATCTATCCTGTCCTGACAGCCCCTCTCCAAACAATTGAGCAGGTGCATGTAGACTTTTGCCAAAACTATAGAGCTGCCACTCATGCTCAATTAAGGTACAATCATGTTTTACAGTGAAAGGTGTTTGAACGTGCTCCTATAAGCCCTGACCACAAGGATCAAATACAGCTGTGTGGACGAAGTATTTCATCAATATTACTTTGTAGATAGAGAGCTTGAAAGATCACTGCAGGCTGGATGGTTTCTTTGATTGATGGAACCTTGTTTGTAGTATTTTCAATGCCTCATAATGAATCTGGCTTCAAAGGTCCAACAAATGGGACTCGAAAGCATGAATTAGCAGCTTTGTTTACATGACAGTTTAACAGATTATCTCAGCATCAACCATGAAAGTCATCTCCTTCATTTTGGACATTTAAACACCTGAAACCGTGACTAGATTCTTTTCTTTTTCTTTTTTTTTGTGATGGCTACTACCACATAACCACTTACTTTCTGTGACCCATCAAAACCACCTGTACTCTCTCTATACACAAACACACTTCATGTTTGCACATCGTACCATACGATGACAGGATATTGATATTACATTATCATACGCAGTTCAAACACACGCATATTAAAGCAGAACAAACATGTCCATCTAGGTAATCTTGTCTTCCCTCGCTGCTTTGAATGAGACAGAAGGTCTCAGTTATTGCCAACTCAATCCCAGAGCAATAAAGTGATTCATCGTCTAGATTACATTTTAACAGGAAGTTGATTGAGAGTGTAATCCATATTGATTCTCTTGATGGAAACAGGAAATAGCAGAGTTAGAAATAAAATCGTGTGTTGTTCCTGGTGAGAAGGGACCCCAGAGGGAAATGGAAAGCAATTGCGAGCTGATGAGTGGCACTGCCCCCTAGCACCACTCCTTCTAGCCCCACCGCCCTTTTCCTCTCATCCCCCTTTGAGACCAGAGAGAGACGTCATCAGGGTTGTTGTGTTCTTGGCCTCCACCCCCTGCCACACAACTACACACCGGTGCTGGTCTAATTAGGAGGGACATATACAATTTAGTCAGCTTTTCGAAGTTCAGTAATCAACAATAACTGACCTTTTACATGATACTGTAAGCCAAGTATCTGTAATGTATTTATTAAGGTGATGTATTACCAGTAGGATTTGGATGAGAGATGGCATTGGTACTCCACCTGCTGTCAGGTAGGCGACAGAAGGGATTTGGGTGTCAGCATGACTGATGCTGGTATTTCATTCAGAAGCCTCCGCAATATATATATAAATACTTCGCTCATTAGGGAGACGACAGATGTTTGCTAATTGGGATCATCCTGAAACTGGGGCGGTTACTGGGCTACGCTTCTCTGTATGTGCGTAAACCAGCATTAAGGCTGTCTTGAGAGTTGGAAAGCTGACAATAATCCATCCGTCCTCACAGGCGCGCCACATCTGGAGGAATGAAATAAGACAGAATCATTGAATAATCCTCAGGCAGGCACTTTAAATTCTTCGCTATATTCAGCAGAGGTAATTGCTGACAATGTAAGAAGCTTTTTCCATTACGGGGAAAGCTGACAGACTGAAGTATCTTTTCATGCCTGCAGAAGCAGCTTGTACACACATTTTGCGAGCTGCCTGATTTGATTAAGATTGATCTGTCCTCCACAGCTGTATCCTCGGCTCTGGGTTTTTCCATGCGTGTTTTTGACCATTTGAGAGGAGAGATTAAAGATGCTCCCATCTCATCTCCCTAGCTAAACACACACACACATTGACGCACACATGCTCACACATGCCCCTCGTGGACTGCAACGTCACTGAGCGATGGGACTTTGAGCTCATTAAGTAGAGGGCTGTGATATTCTGAATCGAGACTGTGGGACTCCCAACCGGCCTATTTATAGAAAGCACATCTCCATGGCAGTCATCTCTGCGCTAGCAAATCGCAGCCGTGGCCCCAGACACCAATTAAGAATGAAACAAATGCCTTTTAGACAGGGCGTGTCCCTCCTTGTCTCCTGCTGGCCCGTACTGCCTTCTGCTCTGGGAGCGGATCCTCCCTCTGCCTCTTCCTGAGGCTGCGTGGGGCATCGGGAGGACAGCACGCAGAGAACTGGCGAAGCCTTGCTGCGGTGCTAGATATTTTTAAATGCACCCCCCCTCCACCCCCCTCACCCCAGCCCTACCTCTCCTCTTCTTCTCCTTAGGAAAGTGCGAGTAATGGGTATCTTTTTTGTTGTTGTATGCATGTTCCCCTGTTTGTTCGTATGTGTCGGGATGCCGTTGGATGCAATGAATCACAGCGACTCATAGAGGGACTTCAGAGAGGTAAGAGAAAGCTGCAGAGGGGTTCGCAGAGAGGAAATGAGAGAGATGAGGAATCAAATAGGTTTCCTAGAATTGTAATTTATTTGCATTGATTTTGTAGCCAGGAAAAATTCCATTGACTAAAACATGGCAGTTTGTGTGTAGGTTTGAAAGGATGAATGAATGACTGGCATCTTTTCTCCTTATCTCGTTCTCTCTCTTTGATCACTTGATTTCAAATCTCTCTCTGATTTTTTTTTCTTTACATATCTCTCTCTGTTCCTTTGTCTCTCTGTTTCAGTTTTTAACTCTCTTAGTTGGAAAGATAATCATCTGTGTGGCATCGTAGTGTGCAGGCTTGTTCCTCCAAATTAGTCCTGCTCAGTTATTTCCAGAGAAGTTTAGATGTTTGTTTTACATTTAAGCAGTATGTAAAGTTCATCCTTAACTTGAATTTTATAGTAATAAATATAATAAATAATGATAATAATAATAAAAAATAATAATACAATTATATTATTTAAAAAAGAAGAATATATATTTTTAATAATATCACATTTTAAAATACAATTATTTCAGCATTGGAGTAGTCATGCAAACTTTGATGATAGACACTGTTCTGTCATTTTTTGGTGGGCTTTGACATGTCACCTATATCTGCTCCGTCTGAAAGTCACACAAGCAGTCCACACACCTCTAAGGGAAGAGTGGAGGAGGCAAGGGAGCAGGAGAGAATGGAGGAGGGGGAAGGGAAGGGGAAGAGAGACGGAGGAGAGTGGGAGCAGTTCTCTGGTGTCCTCCTAATGATACTCCAGGGTCTCTGAATTTAGCCTGCTGCATTTGCTGCTAAGGGGGAAGGGGGGGGGGGGGGGCACGAAAGTGCAGGTGTGTGAGTGGGGATGGGGAAAGTGTGCAGTGTTAGTTGCACTCCCGTGGGCCAGGAACTAAAAATGAATCAAAGAAATAACAAGTTGGCATGTTGTGTTTGTGTCATGCTTTGTACATGCGTTACCGAAATGATTTGGGATCTCAGTTTCATTGGACACAATAACCACACAAGACTATTAATCTTTCTTTGATTAGGGGAGAAGTGTTTCACGTAATGTTATATGCAGTATCTTGAATAATTATGGTTTCTTTACGTTGTGTTTTCTCTTCCTCCCTCCCCTTTTTCACTCCCCCATCCCTCTTGTCTTTCCCCTTTTGCTGTCTCCAGTTCCAACAGGTTAGAAGAGTGATGACCATCCTGTTTGTTACTATGGTTATTTCATACATCAGTTGCATGAGAGCTGCGCCCGTGAGAGAGATCCCGGGCCTGCAGGGGGGCCACTGGGCCGAGAGCTACCTGGACGCCGCTGCCGCCTCTGCTGCTGCTGTCACCTCAGGCAGCCGAGGCCACGGGACTCCACAGAGAGGGAGCGGGCTGCCCTCGCTCACGGACACTTTCGAGCAGGTGATTGAGGAGTTGCTTGAGGGGGAAGGGGAGGCGACGCAGCAACTGGGGCTTGGGGCCGACCAGGGCCAAGGAGGGGGCGGTCCTGCAGCCACGGCAGACTCGAAGGACGTTGACCTGTATGCCTCGCGGGTGATGATCAGCAACCAAGTGCCTTTGGAGCCGCCGTTACTCTTTCTCTTGGAGGAATACAAAAACTACCTGGACGCCGCCAACATGTCGATGCGCGTGCGGAGGCACTCGGACCCCGCACGGCGAGGGGAGCTCAGCGTTTGTGACAGTATTAGCCAGTGGGTGACGGCTGTGGACAAAAAGACGGCCATAGACATGTCGGGCCAGACAGTCACCGTCCTGGAGAAAGTCCCTGTGACTAACGGTCAGCTGAAGCAATACTTTTACGAGACCAAATGCAACCCCTTGGGGTACACAAAGGAGGGCTGCCGAGGAATAGACAAGCGGCACTATAACTCGCAATGCCGGACAACCCAGTCTTACGTGCGAGCCCTTACCATGGATAGCAAAAGGAAGATCGGCTGGCGGTTTATACGGATAGACACTTCGTGTGTATGCACATTGACCATTAAAAGGGGCAGATAGTGTACACAATGTATAGATTTTATTGAGAGTTCTAAAAAAGAGAGAGAAAAGAGAAAATATCTATTTGTATATATACATAACAGGGTAAATTATTCCGTCAGATGAAAATTTTATGGACTGCATGTAAAAAAGATGAAGTTTATACAGTAAAAGTGATACTACAGTCTATTTATTGAACATATTCATGACCTTGTAAACAATTAAAAAAAGATCTGATCAGTCATTTGCGCCCAGTTCAAATTACTATATCACATTCCTCGAGACATTGTGTTTTTTACGTTGCCAAGATTTTGAGAGATGAGGAGAGGAGGGGGTGAGGAAGAATTACATTCAAGAAAAGAAAAAAGAAAAAGGAAAAAAAAATAAAACTTGCATGCTGCTTCAATTGTGAATTCAGAAACTGTCCACTTTGGGAAAACAAGGAAACAATTTCCGACCAAAACATTCCGTTTACATTCTCAACCGTAACAGGATTTCCTCCTCTCAGTACTCTGTCTGTTTACTATCCTCAACTTCTCAAGGTAATGTTGGAAATACATACTATGTCAAGGTGCTGTTGTCAAAGCTTTGCTGTTTATTTTTTTATCCCCACAAGATGAAAAAAGTATATATAAAATATATATAAAAATTTATTCATTGACATGTGTTCTGGATTAATATAATTCATTTTGTATGTTGTGAAGTTGTTTGCAATATTAAATTGAAATATTTGAAGAAATAAAATTACTATAGGCAACTGAAAAACAAAAGCAATGTCAATAAAGTTTGAGCTCTCGCTTTGCAGGTCTAAATTTGGCACAAGTTTGGAGAGAACATATTCTATCGCAGCAAACATACATTGGATCCTACATTCAAATGATTTAAAAAAAATTATTTCAGAATTTATCTCCCATCCTCTCATCATATCAGTATAATTGAGCAGATGAAATGCTAGTTTTAAATTTTGCATTGAAGAATTTTTCAAATGCAGATGAGCACATATGCAATGTAGTTTCGACTCTCTTCCACGGAAGAACAAATAGTCCAGAGAGTTCTCAGGTAAGACTTATTCTAAACTTGGCATGTAAATTCTATGGAAACCAGTCCCTCATGTAATGTTGTCCAGTTAGTGAGTGCGGGCCTTCATCGCTAGCACTAAGAGATTAGGATTTTCTTTTGTCTGAAAGATAGATCAATGGAGTCAACACTCCAATGCACTCTATGAGATATCTGATACACCTGAACACAGACACAGACCTATACACAAACCTGCTTTCCTTCAAAGCCTGTTATCAGACAACTAAACAGAAACTGTGACACCGATACACTGCGGGAGGACACGGAGTTTCATCTGTTTATGGTAAGTATCTCACTGCATCATAAGTATGTCCACAGGGGCAGGCAATAAAGAAATGATGCTCATGCAGAAAGTCAAAATGTCTCATCCTTTCTCAGCAAACAAACCATTTTCTCCCACAGTCAAAAAGGATTTTGGTATTGAAATAAATAATAGCTCTCAGTATTTCATTATTAGAACAAAAATATAGTATTAGCTGTTTTTCTGCAAAATGTACCATATACAGCAATGGTGAATGGACTAGATGAGGAAATAGACAATAGATTATCCTGGTGCATTTTACGAGAGAAACAACTTGCATGACTGAGTTATTTTTGTGAGGTTCAGATTTTCCCCAGTTCAAAGTAGTCCTTGGTAAGACCCAGCAGGGCCCTGTCCCATTTGCTACAGAAGTAGGCCACTCTATTCTCTTTTTCCCTTTCTACAATACCAGCAACTAAACCCCTAGAATCACTATTTTAACAAGCCAGTCCAGTTTGCTTTGTGGCCTTGATAAAATTTGAGAATATGGAAGGAGTAAAAACGAATAAAGCAAAATGAATCCAATGAAAATATAAAATAATTGCAAAATTAAGTAAGTAAAATAATTACAGTTAAAATATTATTTTCAGTGTGCATTTTGGTCATAAAAGTGTGTTGTCAGAATTGTATATTTCAAGGCACATGAAGGTCCTTCTTAAAAAATTAGCATATTGTGATAAAGTTCATTATTTTCCATAATGTAATGATAGAAATTAAACTTTCATATATTTTAGATTCATTGCACACCAACTGAAATATTTCAGGTCTTTTATTGTTTTAATACTGATGATTTTGGCATACAGCTCATGAAAACCCAAAATTCCTGTCTCAAAAAATGTGCATATTTCATCCGACCAATAAAAGAAGGGTTTTTAATAAATAAAAAAAAGTCAACCTTCAAATAATTATGTTCAGTTATGCACTCAATACTTGGTCGGGAATCCTTTTGCAGAAATGACTGCTTCAATGCGGCGTGGCATGGAGGCAATCAGCCTGTGGCACTGCTGAGGTGTTATGGAGGCCCAGGATGCTTCGATAGCGGCCTTAAGCTCATCCAGAGTGTTGGGTCTTGCGTCTCTCAACTTTGTCTTCACAATATCCCACAGATTCTCTATGGGGTTCAGGTCAGGAGAGTTGGCAGGCCAATTGAGCACAGTAATACCATGGTCAGTAAACCATTTACCAGTGGTTTTGGCACTGTGAGCAGGTGCCAGGTCGTGCTGAAAAATGAAATCTTCATCTCCATAAAGCTTTTCAGCAGGTGGAAGCATGAAGTGCTCCAAAATCTCCTGATAGCTAGCTGCATTGACCCTGCCCTTGATAAAACACAGTGGACCAACACCAGCAGCTGACATGGTACCCCAGACCATCACTGACTGTGGGTACTTGACACTGGACTTCAGGCATTTTGGCATTTCCTTCTCCCCAGTCTTCCTCCAGACTCTGGCACCTTGATATCCGAATGACATGCAACCACTGAGCAACAGTCCAGTGCTGCTTCTCTGTAGCCCAGGTCAGGCGCTTCTGCCACTGTTTCTGAAAGTGGCTTGACCTGGGGAATGCGGCACCTGTAGCCCATTTCCTGCACATGCCTGTAAACGGTGGCTCTGGATGTTTCTACTCCAGACTCAGTCCACTGCTTCCGCAGGTCCCCCAAGGTCTGGAATCGGTCCTTCTCCACAATCTTCCTCAGGGTTCGGTCACCTCTTCTCGTTGTGCAGCGTTTTTTGCCACACTTTTTCCTTCCCACAGACTTCCCACTGAGGTGCCTTGATACAGCACTCTGGGAACAGCCTATTTGTTCAGAAATTTCTTTCTATGTCTTACCCTCTTGCTTGAGGGTGTCAATGATGGCCTTCTGGACAGCAGTCAGGTCGGCAGTCTTACCCATGATTGCAGTTTTGAGTAATGAAACGGAGTTTTTAAAAGCCTCAGGAATCTTTTGCAGGTGTTTAGAGTTAATTAGTTGATTCAGATGATTAGGTTAATAGCTCGTTTAGAGAACCTTTTCATGATATGCTAATTTTTTGAGACAGGAATTTTGGGTTTTCATGAGCTGTATGCCAAAATCATCAGTATTAAAACAATAAAACACCTGAAATATTTCAGTTGGTGTGCAATGAATCTAAAACATGAAAGTTTAATTTTTATCATTACATTATGGAAAATAATGAACTTTATCACAATATGCAAATTTTTTTGAGAAGGACCTGTATATGTAGATTAGTCTTCTTTAATGGTGTTCTTTTTTTTTTTTTTAATAAAAGACATTCAAATGAAATGTTTTCTCTTATTTATCTGTACATTTTTTACGTATAATAAACTATGAAACCCTGTGGTTTTAATATATAAAGCAAATTATCCTGGTTATGCAGATGTCCTGACACAAATGACAAAAAAAAAACGTCTGTTTGCCATAAAAAATATATAAAGTAGATAATTATTTTGTTGCATGCATGGCACAGTTCTGGTAACCAGGGGCCAGATGCAATAACATAGCCATTATATTTAGACTGTGTCTAAAGACAGATGACCATCTAGCAGCTATAGGGGTAATCAGTCTTACTTTGCGGTATCAAACACTGCTGGATAATTGATTACATGTAATCTGGATTACGTAATCAGAGTCCAAAAATGAAGCACTTGTAGTTAGATTATATTACTTTTTAAAATATTTGTAATCAGACTATACAGTTACGCCTACTTTTCTATTGATTACATAATTAATGGCTGTAGATTATTCATTTAATTGATTCTACGTCTTTGTTATATCTAAATTTTACTTTTTATAAAAGCTTAGGCTATTCTACTTTCAGAAGGACTTCCAGGTTTGCAGAATTGCACTGACGAACCGGCCACTATGAGCCGATCACTGAAAACTGAGCAAAAAACACTCACTTTTGACAAATCTTTTCTCAACATTGCGTATCTAACAAACTTCTGATGAACACAATTATTATTTGAATTATCACTTGGAAGGCTTTTGTCTTTCAAACACATTAAAATTTACAAATTCACATAATTTCATATTAATGCAGGGATTCCCTAACTTTTTTGTCAGCTGAACCTCTTTGTCCTAATATATTTACTTTAATAAGTTAATAAGTTAGGTCAATAATGAAATTAAGTTATAATAATAATAATAATAATAATAATAATAATAATAATAATAAAATGGTGTTCACGGTTCTCTGATGTTGGTTTATGGTCACATAACATGCAGGTAAGCAAATATGTTTTTAAATCTTTTTTTTAGTAAATGCTTTATTTTATTATTTTATTTTAAAATTATTATTTTTATTTGATTTAATTAGGCTACTTAATAGCTTTTCATTAAACTCACAAACCCGGGGAAACCCTGACCTAATATTTAATGCTTGATGATGTTGATAAAAAGATAGATATATTTTCTTTCTCTTTGTATTGTTATATCAAGATATTCAAGTCAATATGATAAATGAGTTAGGTAAAAATTAATCTAAAAAGCAATCAAAAAGTAGTCAGAAGAATACATGAATACAGAATACATGTAGCTAGCTAGCCTACTGTAAAATGAGTAGCCCAGCCTAATCTAGATTACGTTATACAATTTTTGTTATGTAATGAGTAAATTATTTCAATTTGTAAGTAATCTACCCAGCACTGGTATCAAATTAGACCAATCTATGTTTTTATGAACCTAATTGATTTAAAAAAAAGTTATGAACCATCTTAAAGAAAAGAAAAATGGATGATAACTTGTAGGACTAGTCTTAGCCGTTAATGCAACCGGCCCCAGGGACTATAGCCTATCTTCTACTGAAATGATGCGACCAAATTAATGTGCTTAGTAAAATAGTATTTGCATGAAAATGTGTATTATATTGTAGGCTAACATTAATAACAACCAAGCCCAATTCCCAGCTGTATTTGCAACTCTGCATAGAAGCTTGCCAAACAGGAGCCTATTCTTTAGCTGAAATTATATTTTTTTATTACTTAAATATATTACATATTCCTAATATATAATATAAGCATGGGCTTCTCGTAATGAAATATTGTTTGTTGTGGTATGCAAAGTTCTGCACAGAAGCAGCGCAGGTATGATGCTCTTGACTCGTCCTCTAATCTCTTTGCATTAGCCACTGCGTTTAAGCTGAACAGCTAGCTAGCTAACAGCAACAAACAGCAGCGGAGACGTGAGTCTGGAGCTTTCGCCAAACGCAAACTCAATAACCAGGGCTAAAATGGCCTCTTTAGGAGAACCTGTGCGTCTGGAAAGAGGTAAGGCGCTCGCTGAAACACTTTCTGTTGAATGTAATGCTCATGAGGTTGTGTAAATCACGCTCTTTGCTCTAAACATCCCGCTGTCACTTCTTGAAATGGATTAGTGCAGTGGACGACAGCGAGCTAATGTTAGCTCCTATTCATTGTATCAAATCATTCATAATATTCAATAAACACCGCGACGTATCGTATTAAATCGTATTAAGTGTGAAGTATGACATTTTTTTCTGTCGTTAAAGCGCGTTTTCGCTCAATGAAAGCAAAACACAATACGAGGCTAACTGCTCTGTCAGAGGCAGTAATCTTTTGTGAGCAGCACTGTTAGCATGGTCACGCCAGGTCAGTGTTTAGTAATAGTATTAGGCATCAGTGTACAGTATTTGATTGTTTCTGATGGTTTAGTACAGTCTTTCAGGGAAATACTTATAGACATCATCTTATTTGTTGTCAAACTGACCGTTTATAAATGTGGCTGTATAGTGTGAAGAGTGAACGTTGGCTAGTAGATTAGCAGAATCGCTGATTTATGATGATAATCAGAGGTCTATTGTTATTTAGATATTCGTATCTGTATATGTCCCTACAAAGTTAGTTGGTGCATTAGTTGACTTGTGTTAGTTCTGTGGCTGAATCTGAGAACCATGCAGTGTACTTAAAGATCTCTTCCATCCAGAAGTTATATAATTTTTCAGATTGATTAACAAAATATATTCCTTTTAGCTGTAGAGAAAGTCCATGCAAAACACGCATATAATAATAATAAAAAAACATATCAGGGGGAACAGTTGTTATTTGATTTTATGGAAAGAAAATTTCAAAGTAACCTTTTGAAATACTCCAGTCCTGAAATATTAACTTTTAAAGCGTTTAATGTTATTTATTAGGCATAGGCCTAGTTGTTTAGCCAAACACAACATCCCCAGATGGCATGATGCATATGATTATCCATGGTCTTGGTCTTACCCTCACTGCTTTGCATATGTTCTTCTACAGACATATCTCGTGCTATTGAGCTGCTGGATAAGCTCCAGAGAACAGGGGAAGTGCCACCCCAGAAGCTGCAGGCACTGCAGAGGGTTTTGCAGAGCGAGTTCTGCAATGCTGTGCGGGAGGTAAGTGTGCCAGCATCACATTCATGCATTCAAATGAAATTTAAGTCCTTATGTAATCTTGTAGCCCATGACTGTAAAAAGTAGGAACTGTTTTGCGTCATTAATCTGTATAGAAGTTTTTGTTTCTGACCCTAGCAAATCTGTCTCATAATCAAACTAGGGATGTCAATTTACATAAATTCCCATAATGGATATGTCTAAATTAACAATAAATTGATCAATTAATCGTTAACCTTAACCTCTTAAATCCAAAGCGGGGAGGTTATCATGTTACTCACCAACCACTTTTTTCATCAGCACAAAATAGGTGTTGTTTTAAAGCTTAAAAGCTTGGATGTACGGTGAGTAAAGGGAATATGACCATCACTTAACAGGTGCTTTTAAATTTTCTGACATATTAGAAGTGCTCTATTTTCATAGCGTGAAAAAAGAACTGCTTTAAATGAAACCATGATCTGTAAAATCGTCGAGCATAACAGATTGACTTGTCATAAATTGTTGAAAAGGTCTCAACAAGCAGAATGCAACGAGCATATCTTTTTTTCAGTTTGAGACCAAACTATACCAAATATTTGTATGAAAAAGCACTGCAGATGAACGTGTAAACAGTATACATATGATGCTTTTGTGCATTTTTTTATTTGTATCTTCGCAAAACCTTAATAAACTTTATAAACCATAATAGATCACATATCTTTATTTAGAGCAGGTGGTCTCGAACAAGCCCAAACACAACATAAACCATTATTGATGGTCACAATAATGCGTAGATCACGGAGTATGGCAAGCCGTTTAACTTCTATTCATTTTCAGGATATGAATCCTTGATATCAACAATTCAGTTTTCCCTAGTTAAAATTATATTTATTGATATCAGGAATAATATTTCTACTTGTAACAATGCTAATTCTTGATATCAACATTTACATTTTCACTAGTTAAAATGATAATTCTTGATCTCAACAATTGAATTTTCACAAGAGCACAGCTAAAACAGCCCTGGAAGTTTAACTTTTATTGTGGCATTTACACAAGTAGCCTAGGTCTTGTGTTAAGTAAAATCACTTCTTTTGAGGGTTTTTTGGACCCTTTATGCTTTGAAATAAACAGCTAGCCTACTGAATCCATTTTATGTCTTGAAGAATATGTAACTACGGCACACTGTCTTTAATTTTTTCTCGTGTGTCTGCTCCGTGTTTTGCACATGAGCCGCACGCACCTTAAAAGTCCCGTTCTTCGCGATTCCATTTTTCAAACTTTAGTTAGTGTGTTATGTTGCTGTTAGAGCATAAATAATACCTGTAAAATTATAAAGCTCAAAGTTCAATGCCTAGCGAGATATTTTATTTAACAGAAGTCCCCTTTCAAAGCCTACAGCGAACGGCCGGTTTGGACTACATCCCTCTACTTCCTTTTTTAATGACGTAACTAGAACAGTTTTTTGACTAATCTCCGCCCACAGGAATACACAAAAAAGGGGGCGTGGTCTTGTTGTGCTCCCACGGAGAAGAGGAAGAATTTTGTTTGTAGAGTGTGTTTGTCGCCATGTCGTCGAGACGCTATTTTCATGCCGGAGTCAATTCACCTTTGTTTGACCTTCCCAGTGACGCTGTGCTTAGAGATCAATGGTTACAACTTGTTTAACTATAATATAAAAAATATAATCCACAATTAAAACTATGTGCAGCACATTTTGTGAGGCAGTAATAATTTAACGTAACATTCAACTTTTAATAAATAAATTATTGTAATGCATGGCAACGATTTATTTTACACAACATGGCAGCTTTTAAGGCTATATTCATGGTAAAAATAAAGTGTATTTATATAAAGTTGTTCGGATGAAAACAATTTTAAAATAACTATACGCAACAAAAAATTATTTAATTAGGAGGTGTTACAGTACTTTTTGTATTTCTTTGCAGCAGATGTTTTCAACCTCCGTTGGGATTTTGTCACAGTTACCACATGTACACCTATAAAACATATATTACTAATCTAATCAAAACTCGTGCACACGTGTAACTAAGGTAGGAATAAAAAATTGACTTATTTTAAAAATTCCACAACACCATCGTTAATTCGACAGACGGACAAAAACAAGCTTTTATAACGTTTTGTAACATTTAACATTACAATTTAACCAATTAAAAGTATGACAACTACTAAATAAACAGCTCACCACTGTGAAACATCCTGCAAAAGTCGTGTTTGAACAGGTTCTAATCGATTCTCTTCATCTATGTTCTCCGGGTCTGATTTCGGCTCAAATTGATAAGGTAATATGTTTGACATTTTTACAATAACAATCAGTGCATGCATCTCCAATTTATGGTAAGAGGCTTGACCTTTCCGGGCAACGTGCGATAAGCTGCTGTCGAATCACAACACAGGAACCGCTGGCACAATCAGAACTCGTTACGTTTTTCTAAAGGAGGGAGGGACTTCATAGAACAAGGAAGTCATCGGGCCGTTTTTTGGACAGTGAAAACAGCGGTATACAGATAAGTAAATTGTGTGGAAAATACTGTTTTTTACACGCGAAACATGAACACATGTTATATTGCACACTGTAAACACAATCAAAGCTTAAAAAAAAACATGAAGAACGGACGCACTCTAATGATGACCTTGCTTTATCGACCATGGTTAGGCTTTATCGGTTAAATTATTATCGACAGTTAATCGGTCATTGATTAATTGAGATTTTAGGCCATTTGTTTGCCC
Organism: Meda fulgida; assembly: GCA_030578275.1. Taxonomy (NCBI): domain Eukaryota; kingdom Metazoa; phylum Chordata; class Actinopteri; order Cypriniformes; family Leuciscidae; genus Meda; species Meda fulgida. Next base: position 35,433,267 of record CM060622.1, read on the forward strand.
ACGATGATTTATTAGAGATTTGAATAGTGATATTCAGAAGTGATGCTGTGATTTCTCACGAAGACGCAATAACATGGTGTCTTTACTTTTTTTTTTTTTTCAAAAAAAAATGAACTTCAAAACAGTTCATTTTGATATACTGTGGGAATAGGATTTTGCTTTATTTAGAGTTGGGACAGCAAGACTTTACTTTTTAACTTGTCACACTCATGTCTGTACACACAAATTTGTCTGTGAAATCTGCGTACAAACATTTTCATAACAAATCCTGTTTCACCTTTTCTACTGAGATTTAGTTTAAATTGATGAAAACATGTAGGAGCAACTGAAACCACATGTACCCAAAATCACATTCTTTGGGTGGCCTTCTAATCATGTTAAGATGAAATTATATGGATTTCATCATATACGAGTAAGGAAAGCTGTTATAGCTTGAGCTACAAGGTTTCTCTGTAACAACTCAGATATGCATATGTGTACAGCTGGCTAATGAGATCTGTAATCTGGGTCTTTATTGTGTTTGAAATAGTTTTGAGGAGAGTGCGACTTTAGAAAGAGTCATGTTTGCTGAGAGTGACGAAATTCATATGCGTATGAATGTTGTGAATTAGGCTGATTTTGTGTGTGTTTGTTGTTGAGAATTTATCCTGTGCGCACAAATACAAAAATATCGACACAATTTATTAATGAATGAGAGCCACTGTGTTAAAAATGTGATGAACGTGGTGCATGACGCTGGAAAAATAGATGCCAAAGAATGACATAGACTAGCAAATAAAATAAAAGGAGTAGATGGAAGTTGGTTCATCCTCATCACCAACCCCTTTTTTCCTGGCCAAGTACACGGCTTATGACATTATTTATGATAAAGTGCTCATTGGTGTAGTACATGGGTAGTTAGTTATTGTTGTGCAGAAGGACTGGATATTGATTCTGAATTCTGATGTCCATTGTCCACAAATAACATCCATTTGTCTGTTTCAGACTGGGCATAAAACTAGTGTTCTGTTGCCCATGTAGTGAATCTAAGACTGTTGGCACTGGTCTCCTCCCTGCTGCTTGGTCATCTGTCGTGCTCACTGAAGACTCTGAAGTCTCAGCACAAGTGATGCTCGCAGCAGAGATACTGTTCACGCCTTGCGTGAGAGCCTAGAATAAAGCAGGGGTTTCTGAAGCAAAGATTTGTGGAAAGATTTGAAGAGGCTCTTTGAAAATCAGTTAATAAGGATCATCGTACTCCTAATACTGTCTACGAGTCAAGGCAGACACACATCTTAAATGATTTTGCCCATTTATTAACTATTTTAATTTTTTAGCAGCAATCTAAGAGTGCTTTTAGTATGGGTATGTTTAAATATGTTCAGTTACAACAAAGTAATATCATTGTCATAAAGCAACGGCTTATTTATTTGTAGTGATGGACAGATAAGACAATACTTATTTTCATGTTATGCCTGATGACTGATGAATGTCAAATATTAAAATTCTATTCTTCTAATGTCTAAATCAATTAAAAATGTTTTTGTTTTTTTTATTTCTGAATTTAGGCTTAATATTATAATGGACAGTATGAAAAATGGATATACTCATTTTGAGATTTGGTAAACATGACATGTTAAGTACTGTTTTTAATGCTTTATATTTAAAATGCAAATCTTTTGTGTCATTACTATCACTTTTGATAAGTTGAATGCTAGGGATGCACAATCGGCCACCATATTGATATCGGCCAATATGTTCATTCTCAATGTTATCGTTATCGGCCCTAGAAAATTTGGCAGATATATCAAAGCCGAAAAATAATGTATTATTCCCTTCAGCTGAGACGCTTCAGATGTGCACTGTTCACCATGATAGTTGTGAATTGCTGAAATAATATGATTGAAATCAGTTCAAAAAGGAAAACAGTCCAGTGCAACATGGGCCTATAGGTCAATAAGTCTGTCATATAGGCTATATCATTTATAATGAGAACATTATTATAATTGTGTGCTTGGGTCACGGCTTTTAATGTTGATTTATGTATGTAGATTTTTTTTTTATGGAATCAGTCTCTCAAAAATGATATATAAACAATTTATCTGTATCAGCCAAAATATTCATATCGGTGCATCACTATTTAATGCAAAAAAACTAATATCGGCCAATTACTGATATAATGTGGAAGACAAATTTTTATTACTAGAATTTTTTTTTAAATTATTATAGTCTGACTGCATTATAGTTCAAGCACCTAAATGTAGTTTTATAAAATGAGTTCTTGCACATTTTATAGTCTCAACAGTTTTTTTTTTCTCCCTGTTGAGTGTGTAAGTCTTGAAAATGCATCATGAGTTCACTGAAACATCAAGTTTAACTTTGCTCCCGGGCCTTCACTTGTCTACACAGTGCCTACACAGTTTTAATAAACCCATTCTCTGGATGGACAAAACGGTCTGTTTAGCATGTTTTGTTTTCTCCAGAAATGCTTATTTAGGTTGTTGCATGGGATGGTGCTTGAGTTATGTGCTGTACAATTTGTGATTGATGTGTAAAGTGGTTGATTAGTAACTCAACAGCTTCGTCTCTTTTTTTTTTTACGCTTTTTTTTTAAACATTTACGCTTTGCACTGAACCTCTGAATGGTTGCTTGATTCTCAGATAAACACGCATGACTCGCAGTTGAACGCTAAGACATGAGGGTGGACTTATAACAGTGGCCCTGAATGGAAGATGGAATAGAGGTTTAACATGTGCTAAAGCATCAAGAGGCAAGCAATGTAAAGAGATTGATTTGATACTGTAGCCTCTTAATGGTGTGGCTTTCCAGTCACCGATTACACCCGGTCTAATACACAGTTGCTCTGTTAATGGTGAAGATCTGATACAGACTAATGTGATTCATTTAAACTGCTTTTTAAGGGTGAGTTACGATTCACAAGTAATTTAGTTTGTAACTAAACTGAGAAGGATCTGGGAAACTGCCTCAGGTTCTGGAAATCTGGCTCAAATTGTACATCTGTGTTTGTTTACCTGGATAGTTTATCAGAGAACGACCATAGAGGTTCTTTTCAATACTGCATTGGTGAAATTATCTAAACGTAAGTAAGTAAACTATCCATTCTATCCAACTATCTATAAATTCCAGCATTTTTCCTGCTATTTTCAGGTATATGAGCATGTGTATGAGACAGTGGACATAAATAGCAGCCCAGAGGTGAGGGCGAATGCAACAGCAAAGGTAAGACACTGAATACCTCCTAATCGAATTGACAGAAGTTTTTCTGTAACTCGCATTAAATCCACACATTGACAGACTGGGGGAAAAAATTTGGGTAAGTTTTAAAAAATGTTTTTGAAACTCTGTTCACCAAGCCATCCTTTGAACAAAAATGCAGAAAAAACACTAATGTTGTGAACTATTATTACAATTTAATGTGTTTTATATATAAAATGTGTGTATGTTAAATTTGCACAAGACAATAGTTGAATGGTACTCATACGTGGTTGATTTACGTCCATCTTCGCTTCGTTCCCAGGCTACAGTTGCTGCATTTGCAGCCAGTGAGGGTCATTCTCACCCCCGTGTGGTGGAGCTCCCAAAAACAGAGGAGGGACTGGGGTTTAACATCATGGGTGGGAAGGAACAAAACTCACCCATCTACATCTCCCGTATCATTCCTGGAGGCATCGCTGATCGGCACGGCGGCCTAAAGAGAGGAGACCAGCTGCTTTCCGTTAATGGAGTGGTATGTACATAGATAATGCCTTGCACACCCACATGATCCAAAATAACGCTTTATATGTTGTAATTTTTAATAAGTCTGTTTAAAGCCACGCTATGTACAATTTTTGGATTAAAATATCCCAAAACCACTAGAACAATGTTATATATTTTGTTGATTTGTGTACTTACATTATCCCGAATGTTTAAATCCAGAGAAATAAGCAGTTTTAACCAGGACACAGAGTGGGTCCGTGCGTCGCCTATCAATGACATCATACCCGCGTTACCCTCGATTTCCGGTTTTATTTTGTAGAAACCATGGAAACACCAAAAACGCTTTAATATATTATGTGTATTATTAGACAATTGAGCAACTGTTTGGATACATTCATCGACAGAAAATGAATCATTGTTATACAGCTCAACACAGTTAGTCTTTTTGTTTAAATCTCGTTTTCTTGATTTACCGCGAGTACCATTTTTACCATGCCTATTATTGATCTGGCATACTGCAGTGTGCAACAAGTGTCTCATATAGTAGCCGCCGAGCGAATGCACAGGGTAGCATTATAACTACTTCCAACACACTCAAATGTATATGATAAAACTGCGCTGCGTTACCCCATGAAGAAGCGGAAGCAGCGTCTGCGGCATAATAAAAGCTCCACTTCTCTCGACTCGATCACTCCAACGGCCTCGTTCCTCTCCAACGGTTTTTGTAACGTTAATCAATCTTTAATACATTAGCGGTCATCAATGAATATGATTTCTGCCCCAGTCCATTGTATTCTCCACCGGCTGTAGAGGTGAAGACAACAACTTCCATGATTCCGTGAAATCAAGGCGTCATCAAGCTACAACTTTGTTTTGAATAAGCGACCTCTAGCGGCGAAAAGTTACATTGTGTGGCTTTAACAATAGATTCATTGCATAATTTGTGATAGATTATATTATTTGAAATGCCTCACAAAGTATGTTTACATGCACGGGAATGATCGAGGTTTGCCACATTGAAGTCTGATTCATCCATATACTTTCTGGATGAAGTCGAGCTATAATCGCATTATCTTGAACTTTTTGCAACAACAAAAAAAACGGACTGGTGCTATTTTAAGCATTTTCATGACATTTCATAAAGATGAATTGTTTCTTTTGTCTGACTGGGATTGAACTTTTAAAGTGCATGTCTTTCAGAGTGTAGAAGGAGAGCACCATGAGAAAGCTGTGGAGCTGTTGAAGGCTGCTCAGGGTACAGTGAAGCTGGTGGTACGGTACACCCCTAAGGTCCTGGAAGAGATGGAGTCGCGCTTTGAAAAGTTGAGATCTGCCAAACGCCGGCAACAGAACAATTTCCCCCAGTAGGGCGTCTCGCCTCTGTCCCCCAAACCGCCCCTCCCATCGCTCTCTCTGTCATTGTCTTTAATTCCTCTGCCATCTGTCTTCCTCGTTCACACTCACCCCCTTTCTGCAGCCAGGGATTAGCCACATGTTTGGCACTCCTTTTTGTGAAATTTTCTAATTCCTCACCTCCTGAACAGTTTTTTAACAGTCTTTTCACACACTTCTTTCTCATAGGATGAACACTACTACATGGGCTCTGGATGTTGTCACGTAGACATCACATACATGCACTATCGGTGCATTACTAAGAATGTACTGTCATTTGGGATGTTGATCTGTCAGATATGCAAACGGACCATTGCAATGTTCAAATCCTGAGGTCATCTGAATGAAAATGTCAAAGTGCCTCAAGAGATTTAAAAAAAAAAAAATGTCTGCAGCCCTCTGTATGTCCCATCGTAGGTTGTTTTATGGTCCAAGCACAACACTACCACCTTGTTAAAATGCTAAATGAGTGTAAAAGTTTCATGATCTCGAAAGAGCAGTTTTTTGTTTTTTCAAAAAGGGTTTATGGGGTATTGTTTGCCACAGAAGAAGGAAAAATTCACCAGGAATATGTTCAAATCTTATTTTGAATCTCCTGAGAGTTAAATGGCAGAGTGGTGACATGAGCATCCTACCAGAATTGCTATATGCTTCAAACACAAAATGTCAGCTGTAAATATACTCCAGTACAAAAAATGCCAAGCCGATCCCGCTTGCTGACCCAAACTGATGGACTCCTCATGTTTACAGTTCATGTCGCCTTTTATGAAGGAAAAAAGGCTGTGAAAATACAGTTAATATATCAGCTCTATTGAATAAGCAAATCCATTTTTATCAACAAAAATAGAAAATAAATAACCGTTTGGGTCTGTTTAGTCTCATTTAGAGACGTAAAACATTACATACGGTCACGATCATGCTATTTAAACAGTCAACTTTTGATTGAAAATATGTGAATGGAGTGTTTACAAATTGTTCAAGCAAACAACAGTTCAGAGGAGATGCTCCTGGCACTGTTTGGGTGTTAGATAACCAGAAAATTGATTAAAAATAAAACATTTTCTTAGCATGTGCAGAAACACAATGAAGCAGTCACTAGCTCTTATTCCAGCTCTCATTCCAGTTTTTATTTGTAGAATTTAAGATTTTAATTTAAAAGCAGAAACTAAGTTTAAAACTGTAGTGGGAGATTGTTGTTTTATGGTTTGTTTTATCGTCTGTTGTTTCATAATGCTTTCTGAACGTTAATGTGGCTCTTGCCTTCAGTCGGCTGTGGGTCCATATGTTACGCCCAGTACATGCTGATTATTACAAACACCTGCATCATGTTTCAGAATTAATTCACTTAAATGGTTATATTAGCATATCACGAGGTAGCAAAACAGCAACGAATGCATAAATGAATGTTAAAGAATGTCAACCTTATTTACCATGGAGGCATGTCTAAATGAAGCTCAAGTGAATTGATACAATTAATTGGTACTGTTTTTTTGTTTTTGTTTTTTTTACCTGATCAGTCGTTTTTTTTCCGAAAAGTCAGTAATTCATTCACCCATATTAATGTCAGACTTTATGGGGAAAGAGATGCAGATCTGGAGCTGAGATGTTTTAAGTTTTATCAGGTCTTCTCCAGATACCTCAGCGGCTAAAGATGCAGTCCCGTTACATTCACTACTTAAGCTTCGGCACTACTTGTTCATGTTGTAGCCAAATTTTAAGGATTAAATTGACATGTTTTTTGTTAAATCCTGATTTGTCAAGATTCGTGTTTTAAAGGTAGTTTCACACTGCACTTTCTCTTTGTACTCGTTTTCACATGTTTAAGAAATGCAACACGCTTGATGTATTTTTAACCTCAAATGCAGGTATTTTCAGTGTCTGACAAGCTAGGAACAAAACAATCTATTTTTCTCAGTCTCTCATAAAATATTTAACGTGTCTAATTATAGAGGCCCATGACTCACCCTGAGCTGTGAGATACGTAGGTGTTTTGGGGGTGAGAGATAAAAAGGAGGTCTGATGTCTTGCATGAAGGAATCATTTGTTATTGACAAAAAAGAAGCATCAAGAGTCAAGCGATCCCTGTCTTTCTTTTGTGTATTATGTGCTCAGGTTGGTTCTTTCTACAATATCATGAACTTTAAAGCATCATGTATCGCAAGAGCAATAATAAGACATCCTATTCTGTCATCATCTCTAACAGGTTACTCACTCCCCCATTATACTTGGGGTTTTCCACAGGGGGCTGACTAACTATTTTTATAACCATTTTCTTTTATATTTTGCCCATTTTGATAAAGTGATTTTTCTCTCTAGATTTTTTTCCAGGAATGTTTTGTATTGATTTATCTTGGCCACGTTCTCCCTGTGATTCAAGTAACAAGACCAAACTTGCATCCTTTTTGGGAGCTCTTTCAGTGTCTGGCCAGCTAGTTTTTAGACTGGTTTTAAGTATCTGTTGTTTTTAATGTATTATTTGACATTTCTGTCTTATTGTGTTACATTAATGTGGATGTATAAAGACTGATCAAAAAGTGATTTTTGAGGATAGAGTTTAAATATACTGTGGGTTTAAATCTTTTGTGTGCTTGCTTTTTTTTACTGTGCGAAAGAGAAAGATCGATGGTTTTCTTTAGAAAAAAAAAAGTAATAATTTACTTCCCAGGTAACAGTACATTTCCATCGTTTAGCCAGAATAGTACGCATTTACCTAAACACTAGAGGGCGCTGCAGGACAACACAGTTATTACTTTTCTCTGGTCTCGGGCTCTTTTTGCACTGAAAATAAATAATTGCGATTTAATTATTTTAAAACATTGATAAATTATTGTAATGTTATATAATCCCTCAGTAACAGAACAAAGGTTGAAAAGAGCAAACAACATGAAATCACAACATTCACATTTTTTATTATTTTATTAATGAAGACCTAAGTAACAAACATAGCATATCATATAGTACAAAACCAAGTGTGACATTGATTGGTAATAGGGGTTCCGAAAATTACATCATAATATTTTAAACATGTAAATGCATTATATATATATATATATATATATATACAATTTCAGAGAAGACATAAAACAACATTTCACTACAAACACCTTAAAGATTGGGTATGAGTTTACTTTTATATAAAATGTTGCCAGCAGGATAAATAAATTAACTATGTATTCAAGACCTCTAGCACAACATTCACATAGCCTACATGAGTCTTGTGTCGTGAAGTGATGTCTCACGGTCACATACCGATAAACACTCTCGAGGGATTAGTCAGCCCAATTTAGTTTCTTGTCAACATTGTCATCGACCGTGTTCCGTCTGTCTCAGGTTGCATCGTTAAGACGGGCCTGCACGTCACCGAAAGCCTTACTGATTAATAACACGTAATATAAAAGCAACCCTTCTTCTGACAAGGTGTAGAGAGTTTGAACTGTGGTAATGAAGAAAAAATAGGCCTGCTGACTATATTAATGTATGGATCTGTCATGCAAGCGCAACCTCTGCATTTCCCCGGACTGTTTTCCAGTCACGAACATCCGTGCTGAAGTCACGTGGTTCATCTGAAGCCAAGGGTACTAAAACACCCCTGGATTATATAGCCTATAGATTTTTACTGTGTGCATATTTGGAATTCGCTTATGACATTCAGTAACACTTGTGCCTTTGAGTCACCGGTATATCCTACATGTACATCCTGCGTATAGCTGTTGCTATGTTATATATATATATATATATATATATATATATATATATATATATATATATATATATATATATATATATATAGGCTATATATGGCCCCCCTTAAGTTGTGAGCAATGAAAGAAATACATGTGTGTTCACAAGGACAGATACACAGCTGCTTAACTTCAATATGGAACCGGCCATCCAGTCATTTTGACACCTCGGCCATCATGGAATGTCTGGGACTCATTTCAAACATTTCATCCTCTCGAATTGCCACTGCAGAAAATGTCTGCATGGAAGGAATCCAGGGCAGGCCAGCCATGTTATCTATCTGCTCTCAGGATACCACTGACTTGACGCTTCCAGATGGACTGTGGGACATACTTACCGTGTGCATTTTTTTTGGTGTGTGTGTGTCTTTTCCATTTAATAAAGACAAACACCAACTAACTTGATTCTTCTTTAATAAACTCTACTACACACATTTCACATGTGTGTGTACCCTTTTCGGTTTCCCACTCCAACAACATAATCAACAATAGTTCCTATTGTTACATGCATAAAGAATGCATTTGATAGCTGCGTCATCACTCACAGACAGGAGAGTGCGTCATCATGATGTATGGAAACTTCCAGTAGACACAGTCTTCCGACTGGTTTCTCAGGTAGCTAATTGATCGTGTCTGCTAGGGCTAGGTGACACATTTATCTCGTAGTTCAAAGAAAAATTACATGAAATTTCCCGTGTGTTCGGGAAAAATGTGCAAAAATGCAAATGAGTAATATAATTATATTAAGAATGTGTTCAAAAGAAAACCTGACGATAACAATAAGCTTCAAGAAAACTCAGCTTTATTTAGCACGATATATAACATCAAAGTGTGGAAGAGAGAATACTAGACCCTACAGCAGAGATCTTAAATACATTAAAATGAAGTGAAATAAAATGAACCCAAGCAATAAAGAAAGGAAAATCACACCTAAGCACAAACCATGGGATGTTAGTGAGCAATGGGGAGCAGAAGCAAAAGAAGAAAACCATTGAAATATTTCTTTGCTCTGTCATTCGATCACGGACACGTCATAGGGATCAGTTTCAGGAGACAGAAAAAGGACAGTGACACAGTTTCTCCAACCTATTACGTCTCTCTCATTTCTTGACGTCTTCTTTTATGACTGGAGCTGCAATGAAGTGAAAGAACTAATATTAGATTACTTCCTGCATTTACAAGAAAAAAAGCCTACCACTGTCGAATTACCTAAAGTTACCTTAAATTATGTTTAAAATAATGAATAATACATCTGAGTGATCTACAACAAACCTGCATGCATTTCAGAGCTCCATCTTCAAAGTGAATGAACCCATTTTTGTTCATTTTGATCATATACAACTGACTGTACTAGACATTGTGAGTTAAGAAGTTTAATGTTCATTTGAAATGAGTTACTCTTTAAAAACGTATAGATAGATAACCCGTGGAAATGTTCAATGTCCAAAAAGTTATATCTTACAAGTCGAAAAACATGGATAAGTGCACCTGTTGAAATAGTTTGGGGTCAGTAAGATTTTTTTTTTTTTAAAAGACTATAAAAAATATATACTTACATTCAGTAATGGCACAATACATTGTTTAAATGTGACAGTAAAGACGTTAACATTGTAAAAATTTAAATAAAATAAAAAAGATTTCTGTTTCAAACTATGTCCTTTTGAACTTTCTATTCATCAAAAATCCTGAAAAAAAAGTGTCACGGTTTTCACAACTGTTTACAACGCTGATAATAATAAGAAATGTTTCTTGAACACTGAATCAGCATATTATAATGATTTCTGAAGGATCATTTGAAACTGAAGACTGGAGTAATGATGCTGAAAATTCAGCTTTTCCATTACAGTTATTGAAGATTGTAATAATATTTGACAATATTATTGTTTACTGTATTTTTGATCAAATAAATTCAGCCTTGGTGAGCATAAACAGTTTCTTTCAAAAACATTCAAAAAAATCTTACAGAGACCAAACTTTTGAACAGAGGTGTACTTCAACTGTATATGTTCAACACTAATATTAGTTCTGTCAGTGTCTGGTGGCTCAGAGACCAAGGGTGCTTCTCATTTCTTTAATTGTGCTTCCTAGTGTCCTTTTCTTCACATCACGTCTAATCTCCTCCATCTCAAGATACAAGGGAAGGATTCAAGGATCGGACGCAAGAACACAGGTATCATAGCAACACAGAGAATATGTGTATGTACATTGAATACTTGCTTCTATGTGGTTATATATATATATATATATATATATATATACACACACACACCAAACGACATTACAGAAAAGTTTGGATTGAAATCATAGGAGGAGAATGAATGTGTGTATCATGTGTTTCAGCAAACGTCTTCATAGGATGCAAGCTTTACCTCTCATCGCAGTGCTTTAAGAGAATAGAGATGTCCTTCATGATGGCGGAGTTCGATCGATGTCAGTAATGAGAAGCACCCAGACATGCTGGATTTGAGACAGTGTTTGTTATGAAAGTGCATGCAGTGTGGGTGTGATTGGGATGGGGATTACCATCATGCTTACCTTGGACACATTTCACACAGAGCAAACCTGAGCTTACTGTTTACTCACGCACTGAGGGAGTGAGGGTGGTAGGGAATGTCAAGGGAAACAGGAAGTAAGGAGTATTAAAGTGTGACACACGTCAGGAATCATGGATCACTAGAAAGAGATCCATTCTGGACCTTCAGATACACCTCTAGGTCCAATCCAACAGTTATTAACCACAATGAAACATTTGGATTTATGCCAGGACATGCCATCCATGTTTCTTTATTTTGTTTGAGTAAAACTGCCGTTCTATGATTTTTTTTTATCAAATAAAATAAAAATGTTATTACAGCATGGATGGATTTTGATCTGCTGTACATGTCTCAGCATATATCTTTCATTTGATCATAAGATTGTGTTCTTATGTTCAGCGGTCATTCAGGTGAGTTTCATTCATTCACGCATACATACACTACCATTCAAACGTTTTAGATCGGTATGAATTTTTATGTTTTTTTTTTAAAAGAAACCTCTTCAGCTCATCAAGGCTGTTTTTTTTAATACAGCAAAAACAGTAATATTGTGAAATATATTTATAGCATCATTACTCCAGTCTTCAGTGTCACGTGATCCTTCAGAAATCATTCTAATATGCTGATTTGCTGCTCAATAAATGTATTATTATTATCAATGTTGAAAACAGTTCTGGTATTTTTTTTTTTCAGGATTATTTGATGAATAGAAAGTTCAGAAGAACAGCATTTATCTGAAATAGAAATCTTTTTTTAACATTATACACTACCGGTCAAATTTATGTTTTTTTATTTTTAAAAAAAAAATAAAACTTATTTAGCAAGGATGCATTAAATTGATGAAAAAGTGACAGTAAAGACCTGTATAATTTTACAAAAGACATTTTTCTTGAGCAGCAAATAAGCATTACAATGATTTCTGAAGGATCATGTGACACTGCTGAAAATTCAGCTTTGCCATGACAGGAGTAAATTACATTTTAAAATATGTTCAAATAAAATGTAAAAATATTTCACAATATTATTGTTTTTGCTGTATTTTGGATCACATAAATGCCGTCTTGGTGAGCAGAAGAGACATCCTTTAAAAAAAAAATTAAATTACCAATATGTATACAACTGAAATATACAACATTGATGAATGTTAAAAATAACATGACTATTCCACTTTCCACCAAAAAATGAAGCAGCACAACTGTGATCAACATTAATAATAATAATTTTTCATGAACATCCAATCAGTATAGAATAATTTCTGAAGGCTCATGTGACTAATGTAATGGATGAATGGAGGATGGAGCAGGCTACACTCAATAATTACACTCAAATTTTTTTTAAGAGTGCTGGCCTGATAAGTAGAGTACATATATGGAAAAAAGAGGCCGCACTTTGCATAGACAATTTATTTTACACAAACGCGTTTCGGCGTGTGCCTTCTTCAGTGTGCAAAGAATCATACTTTACCCAATCTTATATACCCAAACCAGTTGACACCCATAATCACATCAACCAATAATTTTAAAATGATGCACATGTTACCAATGTTTCAATGAGTCCATTAATAAAAGACAGAGACACATATTTAGATACAGCATAATACTCGTAATATGTTTACAAGAAACAGAAACATGCCTTCAAGAGGGGGGGGCCGTGAGAACCGCCTCCTTCAAAGGGAGGCTTGGTACATTTTTAATTTAAACACATGTATCCCCAATGGAATGAATGAGGACCTGTCTTTAAGCTGTTTCTTGTAAACATATTACGAGTATTATGCTGTATCTAAATATGTGTCTCTGTCTTTTATTAATGGACTCATTGAAACATTGGTAACATGTGCATCATTTTAAAATTATTGGTTGATGTGATTATGGGTGTCAACTGGTGTGGGTATATAAGATTGGGTAAAGTAGGATTCTTTGCACACTGAAGAAGGCACACGCCGAAACGCGTTTGTGTAAAATAAATTGTCTATGCAAAGTGCGGCCTCTTTTTTCCATATATGTACTAATGTAATGGAGTAATGGCTGCTGGAATTTTTTTAATGTATTAAAGAAAACAGTCACTTTAAAATTGTAATAATATGTCACAATATTTCTGTATCACTGTTTTTTTTAATTATAAATAGATTCAGCATTGGTGAGCATAAGATGCTTCTTTCAAAAACATTTTTTTTTTTTTACTGACCACAAACTTTTAAACAGTAGTGAAATTACTCGACAAATCAGATATAAAATATACAGTATGTAACAATGAGACAATTTTCAATGAGACATCAACCAAATGATGCTAAGTAAATCTCTCAGTAGCTCTTGAGCAAGAGGCAAGTACTTACAGCGAACTTCCAGTTTGCATTCTACTAAGTCTTCTCCACTTGCGTTGACTGCCTTACACATGTACACACCTCCATCAAACGGACATGGCTTACGGATCTCCAGAGTCAGCACACCCTGATTGCTGAACATTCGATACTTGGCCTCGTTTGTAATGTCCATCTTGTTTTTGACCATGTGATTTTAGGCTGCACAAAACAATGAGATGTAAGTAGAAACAGATTATCTTTCAAATTGTCTTACATAAACAAATGATAGATAAGATAGCTATCCAAATCTATTGCTAATTAATTATATATTTCTTCGAACCTGCTAACATCTGGGTTAAGATCTAGTATATATTTATAAGAATTATGTGTAAAACAAAATGTTTGAAGCTGTCAAACATTCAAGAGCAGTAACATATTCTGTGTTTTGTAATTTCTACTACATGGTCACAATAAATAGACTAATTTGAACTCTTACAGCTGGCATTTTCCACCTCTACATGACAATATTCTTGTGAGCAAAGTGAGAGTATTGGGATGAATTGTAATGCTGACTGTGAGCCAGAACCTATTGGTGACCTCACTGATGCTCTTGTGTCTGAATGAGAGCAAAAGCCCAGTTACATCCCTTTCAGTTTGAAATGAAATGCTAAACAAGCACAAATGAGAGTGATATTGTGCTCATATTTTGGCTATAGTGCATACCATTGATAGTAAGGTCACACATGCTCACCTTAGGGATGGCCTCTTACGGAGCAGCTGAGTGTAGCGTTGTATCCGGATATAACTGAGCGAACTCATGAGAGGATGTGTGAACTTGGGGGCCTCTGAGAAATCAAGCTCTTTGTAGGAAGGAATGCTTATACACAATGCCTGTAAAGAGAACCAAAAACATTTTAGGAGATCTGGGTGAGCTACATGCAGACATGATAATCTAGTGTATCTGGGCACAAATGTCACCTGTTTTCTGGATGTAGGCACTGTCTTTGGAAAGGCAAGGCTCTGGACTCAGACCCACCATGTTTATGGCGTACACACGAAACACATACTCATTCCCCATGATCAGGTCTGATACCACACAATTAGTGCGACGATACTGTTCATACACATGTACCATTCCTGCGAAGAAAAGAAAAAACACATAAACGTAGTAGTCATATATAGTGTACCACATTGTGAGACACCCTTACTGTGTTTTAAAAGTTTTAACTGTTTCTTCTATGAAACTGACTAGACCATAACATTAGACAAAATATCTGCTTCATGGAAATAATTAAAATCCAAAAATATATATTATTTATAGATACTTAAACTACCATTCAAAAGTTAAAAAAAAGAAAGAAAGAAGAAAAAAGAAAAGAAAAAAGAAGAAAGAAAGAAAGAAAGAAACAAACAAACAAACAAATTTTATCCAGCAAGGATAAAGATTTTTATTAATCAAAGGATGCATCAAAAATTTCCACAAAAATTAAGCAGCACGTTTCTTGAGCACCAAATCAGCATATTAACTCTTTCCCCGCCACCATTTTTCTTTAAAAAGTTGCCAGCCAGCGCCAGCATTTTTGATAATTTTCACAAAATGTTCCTGAATATTGTTGTATGAATATCTGAACATGCAATGTATCAAAATAAAAAGAGCCTAGAATAAAAAAAAAAAAAAAGTTACCCACTTGAATGTGGGTTAGTAAAAAAAAAAAAAGGTATTTGTCAAAGACTACATCCGGATCGGATTCACAACAATGATCGAAACATAGATGGAGTAGATCGAGTCAACCAACACCTTCAAAGCATCACAGTCCAGTACCTCGTCCTGAGTCGACATTTCACATAGGCAGTTTTGATGCTGTTTAATGTTGATGATCGCGTTATTTTACATAATGCGTCTGCTTCCATTATGTGCTATCACTTGTTTCTTCACGCATCATGTCTTTTGATCAGGAGATTCAGTTAGATGCTAATCACCCCCTTATATAACAATAAAACGCTACGGAAATGGCAGAGAAAGAGTTCAAATGATTTCTGAAGGATTGTGTGACACTGAAGACTGGAGTAACGATGCTGAAAATTCAGCTTGCCATCACAGGACTAAATTACATTTTAATATATATATAAAATGGAAAACTTTTAAATTGTAATAATAGTTAAAAAATAAAATAATAAATAATAAGTAATAAAATATCCAAAATCACTTGCACAGTTGATATATTACCTGCAGTTGTGTACTTACAATATCCCAAAAGTTCCAAAAGATTTTTAACTTCAGAGAAATTCCAATTTTAAATAATGGCTCGTCCCTGGTCATTGTCGCCTGTCAATGACGTAATATTCACGTTATCCTGGTTTCCACTCGTACTGCCATAGCAACCATGGCAACAGACCTGGACAACTGCGTTACGTCTAGCTGCACGCTCACGCTGTTTTGTTTCATTCAAACATTATGGACCATGGCAAGCAGACTTTGGGACAAAGGGAGAACTAAAACGAGGATCAATATCAGTGGCGTTTTCGAGCTGCCGAAGCTCCACGTCCGAGACTCATGTACTTTATTAAACAGGTGAGCAGATATACATAAAACTAATCAATGTTATATAGCTCAACATGATGAAATGTTAGAAAATGATATATGTTATTCTAATTTGATCTAGCTTACTGCTAGTCTCATACAGACAAACTGACACATAGAATAACATTATAATGCATAACGTCAAATGCAGTTTAGTATGATAGTGTTGACCAAGTGAAACAGCACTGCGTTACCTCAAGTTTAATTCATCTAATAAACTGACCTTGTGAGTAACGTTAGTAGGCTAATTCAGCACTTGCGGGTAACTCGTAGAATGAAATGTCCTTATTCCTTTATATCCGCGGTACTCGCTTGTGGCACTGATATCTGTCTCTCATTACCAAACGTGCCCCACTTCATACCACAGTCATGTTAAAAATATCAATGTATTCACTCATCCATAAACATTATTAGATCCATCAGCATGACGACAAGTTCCATAATTCCGTCATCAACCTGCGCCTTTGTTATTGTAAGAGGTAGCGACCCCAAGCGGCGAAAAAAATACTTAATCTAGCTTTAATCAAATATGCATTCTTGGTGAGCAAAAGACACTTCAAAAACAAGCAATGAAAGAAGGCAGCTCGTCATTGGCTGTGCTGTGGCAACTTGCTCGAACCAACGACGGGGCGACTCTGAATGCGCGACCAATGAGCGCGCTTCACCCCTGCGCGCGTCAGAGCCCGCCAAGATGGGCGTGGCCAAGAGCTATATCGGGCGCCCCGTCATGAGAGTTCTTTAGTTAAAACTGAAGCGAACTAACCAAGCACAAGCACGGCAGCTTACGCAATACTCGTTCCCTCCTCTCAGGGAACCGAGGTTACGTTAGTAACCGAGTCGTTCCCTTTCGAGAGGTCTCTCCTATTGCGTAAGTAGCTTACGCTATGGGAACACCATGCAAAACGCCATGCGTGCTGAACTTCACCTTATGACAGCCAGAGGCAAGTTCCTGAGCTGAAAAGCAAATCATCCAACTAGCCAGCAGAGGCGAGCTATATGTGGGAAAACAATATAGAGCGGCTAGAATGCTCAGTATGACACAAGCACATACATAATCTAGATACAAACTCGTAGTTCAACTAGCATCATGCTGATAGTACATTGGAATGCAATGTCAGGTCCTGTAGTTGTAGAACCTGATAAATGTGGACGGTTAGGCCAGCCTGCCGCCGCACAAATATCCTCGATCGGTATCCCGCTCGACCATGCCCAGAAGAAGCCACACTCCTTGTGGAGTGTGCTTTGACTCCCCAGGGGCATTGAAGTCCCTTAGCTTCATAAGCAAGCGCTATAGCCTCAACTATCCAGTGAGAGATTCTCTGCTTTGAAACGGCGAAACCTTTCGTACAGCCACCAAAGCATACAAACAGCTGTTCTGTTTCTGAATAGGCAGAACGCTCCAAATACACTCTGAGAGCCCTAACGGGGCAGAGTAGATTACGTCGCGTTCGTCTGCTGGAGTTGATAGCGCAGTTAGGGAGATAACCTGTGCTCTGAAGGAGTGGTGAGCACTTTAGGAATATACCCATGTTTTAGCCTAAGGACGACCCTGCATGTCGAAAGTGCGTGCAGGTCGCCCACTCTCTTGACCGAGGCGAGTGCCAGCAATAGCGCAGTCTTGCGAGAGCTGTTTAAGGTGCAGGGTTCGGAGTGGTTCGAACGGGGCCCTTTAAGAGCGCTAGGACAGTAGCTAGGTCCCAGACGGCACTGAGGGGGGGCTGAAGGGTTCATCCTCCTAGCGCCCCTTAGGAAACGAATAATTAGGTCGTTTCTCTCTCCCAATGGACGTTCCATTACAGGGTTGTGAGACGCTGTGATGGCCGCCACATATACTTTGAGCGTGGAGGGGGTGCGGCCCGCCTCCAGAAGCCCTTGTAGAAAAGCGAGTACGTTCGTAATCTCGCATGTTTCAGGGTTCAGGGCCCGTGGCATTACACCAGTCACTGAACACTTTCCATTTCTGGGCATATAAGCGTCTAGTGAGGGCGCCCGCGCCTCAGCGATGGTTTTTAGTGCTCCGCTCGTGAGGTTCCTGGGAACCCGTTGAGGGGCCATGCATGAAGGGCAGATCGGGCGGATGAAATATCATCCCGCTGGCCTGACTGAGGAGGTCTGGCCTCAGTGGAATCGCCGTGGTGCAGATTGCATTTGCATCAGATCTGGAAACCATGTTTGGTTCTTCCAGAGGAGGGCTATCAGAAGCACTGCGTTTTTCTCCTCTCTGACCCGACTGAGTGACCTGTGGCAGTATCGCAAACGGGGGAAAGGCATATAAGGGGCGGCTCGGCCAGCTCTGGGCAAGCACGTCCGTGTTTTTTCGTGAAGAAAAGAGAGCAGTGCGCGCTCTCCTTGGAGGCGAAGAGGTCGATCTCCGCTTTGCCAAAGGTTTTCCATAACCACTGAATCGTCAGCGGTTGAGAGCCCATTCTCCTGGAGAATCTTGTCTCTGGATAGCATGGCTGCCCCCTGTTCAGGGCGCCTGGCACATGCGCTGCTCTCAGCGAGCGCAAGTTGTGCTGGGACCATAAAATGAGTCTCCTGGCCATTGAATGCATGGAGCTCGACCTGAGTCCACCCTGGCGATTTATGTACGACACAACCGTCATGTCCGTTCGACCAACGTGTTCGTTTTTTAGATGTGGAAGCAGGCTCTGAGAGCCAAAGCGACCGATTTCATCTCCAGACAGTTTATGTGGGCACTTCTCCGGTTTGACCAAAAACCGGAGACAGGCCTGCCCTCGTAAAGGGCCCCCAACCTATTTTGGAGGCATCTGTCGTGATCATCTTTCCCTTGTGTTCACACCCAGACTCACGCCTGACTGGTACCAGTTCGGCGGCTTTCCAGTGCGTCAGGGCTTTTATACAGCCGTGGTTCGCTCTGATTAAAAAGTGGCCCGAACGCCACGCGTGAGTAGGGACGCGGCTCTTGAGCCAGCGTTGGAGAGGGCGCATAAGCAACAATCCTAGCTGGAGTACGGCCGATGCTGAGGCCATGAGACCGAGCATCCTCTGAAACCGCTTGACGGGGCGTGCGCGCCCCCCTGAATGATGTTGCAAGGCGCCGGATGGTAAGCGCGCGCTCTGCTGAGAGACGAGCGTCATTTGCATCGAGTCTAGAACTATTCCCAGGAAAGAAATCCTCTGGCTGGGAGATAGTATGCTTTTTGCAAAATTGATTCTTAGACCCAGGCATTCTAAATGCTGATAATCCAAGATCTGTGTTTATTAACTGACTCTCTGATTGTGCTAGAACCAGCCAATCGTCGAGATAATTCAGTATTCGCACTCCCCTTCGCCTTAGGGGAAAGTGCTGCATCCATAATTTCGTGAATGTACGGGGAGCCAGGGACAGGCCGAACGGAAGTACTGTGTACTGTACGACTGTCCCTCGAAAGCGAATCTCAGAAATGGCCTGTGATGAGGCGCTATTGGAATGTGAAAGTAAGCATCTTTCAGATCCACTGAGAGAAATCAATCTCCTGGGCGTACTTGCGCGAGGATATGCTTGGTTTTAACATTCTGAACAAGCGAATCATTAGTGCTTTGTTGAGGTGTCTGAGATCTAGGATGGGGCAGAGACCGCCATCCTTTTTCGGGACGAGAAAATAGCGGCTGTAAAAACCTGCCTCGCACAGAGAGGGGGAAACAGTCTCCACAGCGCCCTTTTCTATTAGTTTGCGCACCTCGGTGCGTAGAACATGTGAACACTCCTTCTCACTTTCGTCTCGACCACAGCCGTAAAACGTGGTCTGCTAGCGAACTGGAGCGAGTATCCGCTTTACTATATTCAATACCCATTTCGGCTTATCAGGACGGCAGGACGGCTTTCGAGGCTCAAGGTTCAGCACAATCTTGGGCCGAGGACCCCGTCCTCAGGAGGCGGCTTGCGTTGTGAGAGCGCGAGCGGCGTCGAGCGTCAGCCTGAGGCGCGGCTGAGAGGCGGTGGGGCTGTTCTAGCCCGCGGCTGTGGCGGTCTCTGTCTAGCTCTGCGATGAGCTGGAGCGCTTGGGCAGGAAATGGCGCATAGCTTGTGAAGCGCTCTGGGCCTCAGTGAAGCGTTCGGCGAAACCCTTAAACCGCCGGCTCAAACAGCCCGCTGGTGGAGATAGGCGTGTCGAGAAATGGCGCCTTATCCGCGTCCTTCATCTCCGTCAGAGTTAACCACAGATGGCGCTCGAGAACATCAAATTAGCCATGGCACGGCCAATAGACTGGGCGGTGGCCTTCGTGGCTCGCAGAGCTATATCAGTTGCGCTGCGTAGGTCCCTAAAGGCTTCGGGTTCGGGGCTAGACTCGTCCATAGAGCGGAGAAGCTTGCTTGGAACACTTGAAGTACCGCCATTGAGTGAAGCGCTGATGCAGCTTGGCCGGCGGCGGCGTAGGCGCGACCGCGAGAGCAGAAGTAGTGCGGCAGGGCTTCGATGGGGGAAGCTTTGGCTTTTCATCCGGTGGTGGAGGCGGGCAGAGATGATTGGCCATGGCCTCCTCGAGGGGCGGCATTCCCTCGTAGCCTCTTTCCTTCGCGCCGTCCACAGAGGAGAGCGAAGAAGAAAAAGAAGGCTTTAGGCGCGCAGAGTGGGGGCTTTTCCACGACTTGGTGAGTTTCGTCGTGAACTTCCGGGAAGAAGGGAGAAGGCCTTTGCCGAGGGGCCTGCTGGCACCCCTGCAGAAACCACTCATCCAGTCGCTCCGGGTTGGTTCTTCGGGAAAAGACCAATCGAGCCCGAGGTCTTCCACGGCCTTAGAGAGGACACGGACAATCTCGGTATCCATGGTGGAGCCCCCGCTCGAGCTATCTAGCGTCGACGGGGCGGGGTCGAGAGTGGAGCCCGGCCAGTCGTCTGATGCAGCGTCGATGGACAAGCTGTCATCCACTCCCCCGTCGTCCTCGGACGCGCCGAAAGTCACAAGGCCCACCGCTCTGCTAGAGGGGTGTGGGTCCGGCTTGGTGAACTGAACCGGCGGTGGGAAGGCAAGAGCGGCGGTGAAGCACGCGGAGACTGGTTCGGCGTGACGTCACTGAGCTCAGGTTCCGGAAGCCTCTGTGAGCTGCGCTTTTTCTAGTGCGCGGCTCAAACAGAGGGGAGGCGGCGATGGGCTCGCTCGCGGCGAAAGCGGCGAGGCGAGTCCGCAGTGTGGAGAGACCAGGTCATCACATTCCGGGCATCCGCCCTTGGTCAAGCAGCTTCTGTAGTCCCGGCCCAGGCAGCGAGCGCGGATGATGTGACGATCCCCGTCCGGGAGAAGGAATCTGCACGACGCGCAGGAAGGCATTTGAAACAACGCCTCAGAAGATTGCTCTTTTACAAATGTTGCGGGGCGACCAGATGTAAATACTTGCGTGTGCGTGGCACGCCGGATGGCTCAGTAGGATGGCGTTCGAAGGCGGCTGAAGGTGCCGACACCAGCGGGATTGCTACGAGGAGCAAGTTTTTCGACGGCGGCGAAGGGCTTTCAAGTAATCCGGAGGATCCATCGAAGAAGGTGTTCGCTGAAGGGAGATTAAATCTAAAGAACTCTCATGGACGGGGCGCCCGAGTATATGCTCTTGTCCACGCCCATTCTTGGCGGGATCTGACGCGGCGCGGCGCGAAGCGCGCATCGATTGGTCGCGCATTCAGAGTCCGCCCCGTCATTGGTTCGAGCAAGTTGCCGCAGCACGCCAATGACCGAGGCTGCCTTCTTTCATTGCTGTCAGCTTGTGCAGCTGCAATGCGTTTACATAAAGACCTTCAATAGTTCTCGAGAAAAGGAGGTTTTCCCATAGCGTAAGCTACTTACGCAATAGGAGAGACCTCTCGAAAAGGGAACCCGTGTTTTTCCAACCTTATACCCGTGAAAGTGCACTGGAACGGCTGTCAAAACCCGTGACTTCCCCACCCGAGAACTCGTACTAAGATCGATGTACTCCCAGTTACGAGCTCTGACGTCACATAGCCATGTGCCACCCGTGGCCCCACCTCGCCAGACTATTTACATTTTCAGAAATTTATCTTAAATGTTAAATAAAGCAACATGGTAAAAAGATGGACATTACTTGATTTTACTTTCAATTCCTTTTACATTCTCCAGTATTAACATTAACATTTTCATAACTCCATGTAGGACGTTTCTGTACTAAATGTAAGCACTGTAGCAGTAGTAATGCAATATTTAGAAAATGTACTCTTGATACTCAAGTACTTTTAAAACGAGTACTTCAGTACTTTTACCTTAGTAGACATCTGACTGTAGTACTTTTTACTTGTACTTGAGAAAAATTTAGCAAGTGGTATTTGTACTTTTACTCAAGTAATGAAGCTGTGTACTCTGTCCGCCTCTGGTTGTAGCCTATGTATTTGTTCATTCAGAAATATACTAGGAACAATTTATTTTATAGCTGAAACCTCAGTAAATTAATTATTTTATTTATTCTCTGTTTTTTTTTTCAGTTTAACTATAAAAATGGGCATTTAAAACACTGCATGTTCATTGTGAACCACTTTGTCAGGTCACCAGCAAAGAGTATGTGGCTATACTATGGCACCAATTATTCATGCTAATCTAAAACATTGTCATGTGGCTCTCAGATGTCTGAATATGCCACTGTAAAATCATTCCGTCCATTGTTATAGAAGTAGACAATGGGGAAAATGCTGTAGCATCGCTTATCACATGTATTAAGCCGAAGTGTCATTACTATGTCCGCGGGAGCAGTAGATGTAGAAGCGGGTAAATGGCCTGCCTATGAATGTGCCCCAAGGCCTGCAGCCTAAAGAGCTTTTATATTTAGCAGCAGAGCATCTCTGATTTCTGATTGAGATTGTCCTGTGAAACCTGATAATTCGTTGTTGTCTTCCTGCCTGCTGCTCTGAACACAGCGAGAGGAATAGACTGGCTCTAGTAACAATGTGAGGTGAAACCCAAACCGAGTGCTTTTTATTTAGCTGCTAACTTTAGTGGCTCAGGAGTACAAAGGGGTAAAGAGAGCACTATAATGACAGCACTTAAATCAGGGCAAGGCCGTGGGCTAATATTACAGCATGCCTGCACCAAAGGGGGCACAGGTGCCATGGAGTGGTGAGCGGGTAGGGGTCATTTTGGAGCTTTGGGTACTGGATGTTCTGGATGCTGTTCCTCTGGCCCTCAATTCAGTGCCACTGGCCAACTGTATATCACAAGAGAGGCCATAAACTCAGAGAGTCCCTGCAATGCTGTGCCACTGATGAATAGTGTACATTCCATTACTCAATTACAGTGATCACAAGCTTAACTGCTTAAGATAGACAATGGCAGGCTGTCGGTGTGGGGAGGCTTACGAACCCACTAACTCTCTTTTTCTCTCTCTGAGTCTGAGTTTTACTATTAACAGTGCTCAGCAGGGGAGCAGAGCTCTCTTACAGTACATACAGTATGTATAACTCAATATCAAAGAGAACAGGTAGGGCAGTCATTTTCTAAATAAAAGAAAATAATTTTCCATTTCAGCAAAATCCCTAGTTTGCAGGTTTGGGTTTACCATGGTTTTCTTGTCAGCCTTCTGGATGGTGTAGCCTGTGATGTCACAGTTGCCATCATCCTTGGGTGGTTTCCACTCCAGGGCAACATTGAAGCCCCAAATATCCATCACCTTTAAACTCTGGGGTGGGCCTGGGAGGTCTGACATTAGAAGAGAACAAAATGAGTTCTGATGTTTACTGATGCAAACAAAGACACAAGTACTATATAGAAGAAAACACATTCTGTTACTGTGAACAGAAACTGAACATTGTACTGTATGCAATTACTATATGTTATTCTTGGGCAACTGTGTCAAATCTGGTCAAAAATACAGGTTAAACTGACAGTGTATGCTAACAAACAGATCCTAGTAACTTACCAACAATTTGTATATTCACACTGGCTTTGTCCTCCACATTCTCAATTTGCACTTGAACATCATACTTCCCAGAATCCTTTCTCTCAGATCTCCTAATGAAGAGGATGGTATCAGTGTCGCTGTTCCTTATGCCTGACCAGCTTAGGGTCCAGAGGCTCATTGTTTTTTGTCCAGGTTACTTGAGGCCGTGGTTTACCCTTATAAGTGGGTGAAGAATGTGTCAAGACATCTCACTAACTATATTACTGACAAGAAACATAAAAAGTACTTATGTTATGACAAAAATGGATGGATGGATGGATGGATGGATGGATATGTTTTAGACTCTAGAGTTCCCTACAGGGGTGTTACAGCTGCTGTTCAGCCTCATGTCATTGACTGCCATCTGTATGCAGCCTCCTTCATTGTATTTCAGCCATAGAATACAGTGTATTTATAAAGTGAGAAGATGAAGATCTATGTTTCACAAACTGGGTTCTGTGAACAAACAAGTGGACAAGTTGCAGTCTAGCCGAACACTGAAGCTCTGGCTGATGGAAACTGTTGGAGGTCAAAGTCTGCATCAAAAGAGGACAGCCAATGGCTTCATTCTGTGACAAATAATGCAGCTGGATACAGCAGAGAACTTTGCTGGATCATTATAGCACTCAGAGGATGCCTGCCAAGAAATTAATCTTAATTGTTTGCATTTGAAAGAGGTTCAAATGAATTATTCACATGTTCTGCAGCATAATTTTGTCAGGTATTTGCATGTTACAAACACAGTCTGAAGGATGACTTTTCTCACCTGGAAGGGGGATTACCAGGTTAATCGTTTCTCCTACTTTCTTGATGAGTGTTTGACGAAGGTTACGTGGAAGCCAGATTTTGGGCCGCTCTGCAATAAGAGAATGTAAGTGATTCATGAAGATAATAGCCTATCTTACCCTTTTCCATCTAATTTCCTTCCCAACACTAGACTATAATACGATGTAATAGATGGATCTTCACTTGAAAATAAAACTTATTTGTCTGAACATTATCATGTATAAACTTAGCTTCAGTCTATAATCAAGTAGACTCATCTGTAGCAAGAGGCTTCACATATCATGTCTGTAAACACAATCTATAAGGGGAGAACAGGCCATTATGTAGATCAGAGAAGAACTGCACCCTCCCCCATCGACACTGTTACTGAACTGAATTGAATCAACATTGAACTCTAGCAGTCCACACTTTTGTATCCCAGGGAAAAACACACCTTAAAGGGTTAGTTAACCCAAAAATTCTGTCAGTAATTACTCACCCTCATGTTGTTCCAACCCCGTAAGACTTTCGTTCATCTTCGGGACACAAATGAAGATATTTTTGATGAATCTGAGAGCTGGCTCACTCCTTCATAGGCTGCAAGGTAGTTTCATCTGCTGGTCCAGAAAACTTAGTAAAGACATTGTTAAAATAGTCCAAGTGACTACAGTGGCTCAACCTTAAGTTTAAGGTAAAAAAAAATAAAAAAAAGACTTTATTCAACTATTAATTTTCTTCCGTGTGGGCCTCTGACGTGAGTTCACGAGAGCCCCACAACACATGGGCGAGAATTGAGAAGATGGCGCAGATGGGTCTCGATGTTAGTGTTTAAAATGGTTCTAAAGTGTGCATTTCCTGGATGTCCGAGAAACCAATGAGAAAACGTAAAAGTGCCTTACCAATGCTGCAAAATTAATTGTTACCTTTCACACTTTCCCATCAAATGATCGTGAACTCATGTCAGAGGCCCACACGAAAGAAAATTAATAGTTGAATAAAGTCGTTATTTTTGTTGTTTTTTTGCGCACAAAAGTATTCTCGTTGCTTGATAAACTTAAGGTTGAGCCACTGTAGTCACTTGGACTATTTTAACAATGTCTTTACTAACTTTTCTGGGCCGGCAGATGAAATTACCTTGCAGCCTATGGTGGAGTAAGACAGCTCTCAGATTTCATCAAAAATATCTTAATTTGTGTTCCGAAGATTAAGTCTTACGGGGTTGGAACAACATGAAGGTGAGTAATTACTGACAGAATTTTCATTTTTGGGTGAACTAACCCTTTAAAACATTGAGGGGGACAAGTCCCCCCCACCCCAATAATTAGAAATGGCCAAATTGTCCCCCCAATGTTTGAAATTCTTGCACTGCTCTCCTGCACTCCATTACGCAGCAGTGCACGTTGTTAGGATGATAAAAAGGTTTAAAAGTTAAATTAGTCTGGTCTGACTCAGAGGTCTAACAGCACTCGTTGATGTCAAAATGATTGAGATGGCCAATCAAATCAAATTAGGCGGGTTTACTGTTCACAAAAGCAGAGCAAGATTTCCAGTGCAAAGCGTCAGTTTAACGTTGAAAGAGAGTGAGAGATGTAAATATCGAAACATTTAATACAACTTTTACGATATAAATGTTAAACCACTGACTGGCAACATCCAGTGATTCAAACTACTTGTATCCAAAATGATTATTTCCCAACAAGAATTAGACCTAGAATTTCTTTCACTGTTCTATTTCTTTATGTTTTCTAAAAAATGGTTTTGGACTTGTCCTTGAGTAATGATCCAAAAAGTTGCCCTTAAATGGGCTAGCCTGACATTTTAAGATTATTTATATAGTCTTAACTCACGCATGATTTCACGGATGGTGACTGCTTGTTGCAGTGTGGCAGGAGGGCTTGGGGCCTGCCATGTTATACGCCCTCACACGGAACTGCATCTTCTCTCCAGTTGGCAGGTCACGGATGATCACAGAGGTCCTATCTGTGAGACCCGAAAAATGCAGGGATCCAATCATCAGCTGTAGAGATGAAATAAACTTTTCAGACACAGAATATTACGGATTTATTCTAAAAAGCCTTTTGATGCCGTTGAAAATAATGTTTTTACACCAGGATTGCTAAAAGTAAGAAATAAATACTAGACCATTGTAGCATGAGTAGATGTAAAATGGGTTTGATGGAGATACATTTCATACACATCACTGGGCTGAAGCTGCACTACCATTCAAAATGTTTGAGGTCAGGAAGATTTTTCATTGTTACTAAAATTTTCTATTTTAAATTAATGCTGTTCTTTTGAACTTTCTTTTCATCAAAGAAACCTGGGGGAAAAAATGCAAAAACTTTAGGTTTTCAACATTGATAACAAGACCAAAATGTTTCTTGAGCACCAAGTCAGCATATTAGACACTGAAGACTGGAGTAATGGCTGCTGAATAGTCAGCTTTGCCATCACAGGAATAAACTACATTGTAAAATATATTAAAGTAGAGAACAGTAATAATAGTTCAGGAATATTTTGTTTTTTGCTGTATTTTTGCTGTAAAAATGCAGCCTTGATGAGTATAAGTAAAAATCTTACCGAACCCAAAATTTTGAACAGTGTTCAAGTTGTGTTCAGAATTATTGTTATCCCTAGTAAATATGATCAAAGATGGCTGTAAAAAATAAAACTCCATTGTTTATCCTTTTGTTATTTTATTCAAAAAATTCTAACCTTTCATTGAAGTAAAAGAATTTAAGGGGGGTAAATCGCATTATGAAATAAATGCTTTTCTCCAAAACACGTGGCCATAATTATTGGCACCCTTACATGTTTTAACACTTTGGCAACCTCCTTTTGCCAAGATAACAGCTCTGAGTCTTCTCCTATAATGCCTGATGAGTTTGGAGAACACCTGACAAGAGATCAGAGACCATTCCTCCATACAGAGTCTCTCCAGATCCTTCAGATTCCCAGATCCATGTTGGCGCTTCTTCTCTTCAGTTCAGCCCACTCATTTTCTATAGGGTTCAGGTCAGGGGACTGAGACGGCCATGGTAGAAGCTTCATTTTGTGCTCAGTAACACATTTTTGTGTAATTTTAATGTTTAAAATTGGATCTTTGTCCTGATAAAAGATCCAACCACGGCCCATTATAAGATTTCTAGCAGAGGCCCGTCAGGTTTATATTTTTTATCTGTTGGTATTTGCTAGAATCCATGAGACCATGGATCTGAACAAGATGTCCAGGACCAGCAAAAAAAAAAAAAAAAAATAGGCCCACAAGATTAAAGATCCAGCTGTATATTTAACTGTGGGCATGGAGTACTTTTTATCCTAGTTTGCACCCAAACCCATCTGGTGTGTTTGCTGCCAAAAAGCTGCTTAGTTGATTGGAACTTCTTAATTATTGCCCTAATGGTGGAAATTGGGATTTTCAATTCTTTAGCTATTTTCTTACAGCCACTTTCTATTTCGTGAAGCTCAACATTATTTGCTGCACGTCAGAATATTCTTTGGTTTTACTCATTGTGATGGATGATTAAGGGGATTTGCCTTAGTGTTTCCTCATATTTATACTCCTGTGAAACAAGAAGTCATATCTAGACAATTTCATGTTCCTAGTCACCCTGGTGTGCTAAAAAAGTTAAATATGAATGGGAGTATACTTCATAGATATTTTACTCATAGAAAATTCTAGGGCTGCCAATAATTGGCTAACGTGTCTTATTTCATAATGTGAGTTTCCCCCGACTTTCAATTCTCTTACTTTTCAATGAAAGGTTAGATTTTTGCGAATTTTTGGAATGAAAGATCAATAGGATAAACAATGCAGATTTATTTGAACAGACATCTTTGACCATATTTACCATATTCACAATTCTGTGGAATCTGTGGGCTTGCTAATTTAGCTGAGCTTTTAACTTTGACTTACAGCCTTCCTTGCAGTACTCAACCCCATAGCCTTCAAGCTCAACTGAGCCGATCCTCTCTGGAGCCCTCCATTTCAGTGAAATAGAGGTATCACTGATGTCATCAACACACAGGCCAGTGGGCTCGCTGGTAGGAGCTGTAGACAGGAAGTTTTAAGAATGAGATGGTGTTCCACTAAAAAGAAAAGATGTTCTTGTATAAAGTTTTGTTCAAGTGCTTTATATCAGCAGCTGGAGTAAATGCATAGTGAAACTGTTGGAAATGATGTTTTTTAACAAAGTTCGGGAGAAGCACGTTCAGATAATTATCACGGGTGGAGAGCACTCAGCAATCATGATTAAAATGCGTATATATAGACTCAGCAGTCTCACCTCATTTCTCTGACAGTTTAGCAGCGTCCCTCCACCACCCCTTCTCCACTCTTCTAGTCCTAAACCGCTTTACATACAGGGGGGGGGGGGTACTTTGGGTTCGGGCCGAATTCCGAGCTCGGAGCCCTCCCCCCGGACAGCACTCCAAATATGCATTATACTTTATTCCCTTTAATTGTATGTAAGTGTGAACTCGTGAAAAGTTCAACTAAAACAATCATTTTTCTTTCCATTATCACTTTAGCCAGTAAACTGGTTTGCATTTTTGCACCTAGCCATTTTGAAATGATATTGTACTAAATGTTAGCTTTGTCAACTGATTGCAAGGAATCCCTTGTGTGTATGATGTATTTTGAGTGCACACATTTTCTGTATTACATTTATGCACTGTTACTAAGCCATCAAATACAGAGATAGTACTGAAGGCTTTCCTTACAGACAAGAATAACCAACATTGCTTGAATGAGTCTGAGGTTGACTAGGTCAGTGGTGATAAGGGCCTCCTGAAGATATACATGCTCTCTACTGTGATTTGCAAGCAAGCTTCAGTCTAAAATGTTTGTGCCATATTTAAGCGGCAATGACATGCCCAGGTCAAACTTTATTTATGAAGACTATGAACTTGCAGCAAATCCAAGTACATCTATTCTTATCTAGCCAAGTTATCTAGAGTACAGTTACTTTTCCTTGAAATGCAAACAACCGTTTATCACTGTAAATAGGACGGCAATTGAATTTTAACTGAAATAAATAGAGTAAAATTAAGATAATCAGTTTGGTGCACTTATTCAGGCCTTAAGGTGTGGTTACATTTACTATTGTTCAGCAAATTTTCAGTCATTTCAGTAGGAATTTGCACAATCGGGAATTTCGCTTGAAGGCGAAAGATTTCCGGATGTAGATTTTGCATTTAGTTCAAGGTCGGGTACACAATTTTGATGTGTTGACCAAAAGAAAACTGCTTGGTTTTGAAGTGACTTTGGAAATGGTTTGTGCTTCATCACTACTCTATTGACAATGGACCTTCTTTACTCAAGTAATCTCGCTAGGATTTACATGCAACCATTCACGCAAAATCCACTCCCGTATCAAAATTCTACATGCTCAATTCAACAAAACAAAAGTTAAGCACATGATTGCCCAAGCTAAATACAATGGCCAGTGAATGTGATTACATGCGGACAGGCATTATCAAACCATTTTAGGTTTTAAATTCCTCTCTATGGCATTTTCATCAGTAAATGGTTCTTGACATAAGTTAATGACAATGATGGATCAAAAACAGCCATAAAAAAAGATATAAAGATGTTACAGAGACTGATATAATCCCTGCATTAATAAGCTCCCCAAAACATTGTTAGAAATGGACGCCTACTGCCAACAGGTTCAGGCTCTGGTTCCGGCTTTGGTGGGGGGGGGTGCTTCTTCAGATGGTACCGCCTCCTGTACTGTTGGTGCTGCTTCTGCTGGAGAAGCTCCATTTTCAGGAGGAGCAGGAGCTGCCTCCTCTTCAGATAGAGGTACAGGAGCCTCAGCACTGCCCTCTTGTGCAGGTTCTTCTGGATGAGGTGCTTCTGGCTCCGGCTCTTTGGTTTCTTCTGGAACATTGGGCACCGGATCGGCCGGTGGTGTCTCAGCTGGTGGTGCCTCGGCTGGCTTCTTCTCCGCAGTCTTGGGGAGCATTGGTTTGGTCATTCTGCCTCTGGATCACTACACTCTGGTACGTTTTCCAAGGAGAGCCTCCTGAAAAGTGTCTGTCCGCTCTGTAACACCTGCTGTGGTCTTCTCCTCTGGCCACAGTGACGCGACAGGACAAGCAACAAAGGAAGTGCACTGTCCTGCCCCCCTCCTCTCTTTAGACAATGCCATAGATACAGCTTTGCAGAGTTTTAACGTGCCATTATTTATAGAAGAGGATACCAAGGATAGTTTTCTAATCAGCTGTCTTGTAAACAGACAACAGTCTACACAGATAGCAATCCTTTTAACGCAGCTCACTAGAAAATTATGTGAAAGATGAGAAAAAGACGTAAAATTTTAACTGAAAGGACCTTTATCTGACCAGTTTAACAGCACACAACCTGTTGGACCAATTAGATGAATGGCAAGATGTGTCTAAGTCATTCTACATGTCTGGAGATGAACAGCAGCCACTACCTATTACATTTAAACATTGGCAAAAGAGGTTTAAAGAACAGCAGGGGAAACAAACGTGTCCTTCATACAGAAGTAAAGTTATAAATCAAAGCAGTGGAACTCACCAACTGGCACAAACGGCTGGGAGGCGGCACTGGGGCGTGACATGCCGATAGCATTTACTGCATAAACACGCATCTCGTAGGCCACGCCCTCAATCATTTTCTTGGCCTCATATGTTGTCTCTTTATAAGGATCAAAATTGAGTCTCATCCATCTATAGCTCTTTTTCTTCTTCCTTTCCAGGACATAACCTTAGAAGACATTAAGAACACACTGTTGTCATCATGCATTTTCCTAAAGTGCACACTTTAAAAGGAGATTTTCAGACTTTTCAGCCATTTTTCAGAATATTTAGGTTGTATAGGTTTACATAACTGCACTTAACTTCAAGTTCGATGGTGTTTGTGTTAAATTAGTGGTTGAGAGAAACTCACTTATAGTTCTTATGAACTTGTAATGATGTCAACAAGAGTTACTGTTGATACAATATAATATACTATGTATCATAACATGTACTGTAAGGTAAGTCACCTATGACTGGCTGACCACCATCAAAGAGTGGGAGATCCCATTGGACAATACAAGAATCTTCACCAACGCTAAGGATTCTGGGAGCTTCAGGTGGATCTGGCACATCTGTAAAACATTAAAAGTGCAGTCAGACCATTTCTTTATTTGGGTCAAAGTGCGGGTACAGCTAATATACAGTTATATCAAAGGCATTTTGCTCTCAAATGACAGCACTCTGCTATTAATTTGAATGTACTGCAAACCTCATAATGGCAATACATGAAGTAATCTATTTCAAACGTTCAGATCCAAAAAAGAGATCTGGACATTCAGTTTGTGGCCTTTTTATGCATTTTAGTTTATTATCTAAAAACAAGAAAGTGCAGTTCTGCTGTGTGCCAGAAGCCATGAAAAAACACTAGAACTGTTTTAAGAAATTTAAAGAGCTTTTTGAGTTTGTGTACAACAGGTGTTGCAACATGGCCCGTAATTAAATTAGGGCCTAACTTGAGCCTCCTGGAGAACAGCTGGGAAGCGTGCCCACACTAATGAGGTTAAGCTTACCAACAACTTTGACGTTAATGTCAGCTGTATCCTCTCCAGCAGGATTGCGTACAATGACAGAGTACATGCCCTCGTCCTGACGCTCCGCCCCCTCAATGGTAAAGATGCAATGGCCTTTGGTACTCTCCACATGGATACGCCCATCTGAGTCTGTCAGCACCTGATCGACCAATTAAAACCACTTGTTAAAAAATGGTCAGGGGATTTCAATCTGGATCAGTCACAGGCCCTCACGTTCAACTCTGAATTTTCAAAACCAGGCAATTAGGAATAGATCATGAAGAAAGATCTAATATAATACTTGCCAAAACACTCATAGATACTACAGATATCTGAAATCTCAGATATTATACATTACCTGGTAAATACCTCCCTCTAGTTCCTATGAATGGAAGGTGCTTACCTATTATTTTCAAACTTTATACTTTATGAACATTAAATCATGAAAGACGCACTCACCTTGAAGACACAGTATTCTACAGAGTAGTGTGCGGTGTGTGAAACACTTGATGCTTTGTAGCAGTGTAGGGATTTCACAAGTATGATGAATTTTGTTTCAAAGTGATGCTTGTGTTAATGTTAGAGCAGCTTGTTTCCTTTGTACCCAGGGAAAGACAAACCACAGTTAAAGTAGAGAAGAAAGAACTAAACTGCACTACACTTCACTAAACAATAAAAAATTAAACACTTAAAAATGAAGTATTATTTAATATTGACTATATATATGAATATGAGCTCCCATGGAGTGTCTCCCTGGATTAAATCAATCAAGACTGCATCATCATCATGCAGCAGGGGTCAATAACAAGACATCCAACATCATAGCCAAAGCAAGAAGCATATAAGGCACGGAGTAATGTACACTGTACAAGCAGTCGGGAATTGTTAAGGCCCGAACTCACATCACCGTTCTTCACTGTCCATGTGTGCCTCGGTTCAGGATGCGACTCTCCCTCCTTAGAGCTATCCTACATGAGCAGAGCAGAAGCTGTGAAGCCATGGCAACCAGGTCAGGGGTTTAGTTAAGTGTGAGAAACTGAAGTGTCAACCTCTCATCTCAGCACAAACCTCCCAGTCCCAGTGAGCCTCGACAAGACTTTCTGGTTATGGTTGGGAGATGTTACAGTACCTACCTGTCAAGGCTTCTGAAGCCCACATGCTGGATCTCCTGTTACATTTGCAACAACATGGCAAATCGTAAAGAATTACAGTACACCACAAACTGCAGATGAATTCAAACATAATTTGTCCTCAAATAAAAATGATTTTCTAACTAAATAACATTCTAAAGGAAATGTTTAGGTTTGGGCTCTTCTGCCATAACTGACCAGGTCTACATTTCACAAAAGCAAGTAGATCATACAAACTATTGTTGT
The DNA here is from genome assembly GCA_030578275.1 of Meda fulgida. Taxonomy (NCBI): domain Eukaryota; kingdom Metazoa; phylum Chordata; class Actinopteri; order Cypriniformes; family Leuciscidae; genus Meda; species Meda fulgida. The sequence goes on from CM060622.1 coordinate 35,467,092, forward strand.
CAAATGTTTCTAAGATCTACTTAGACTCACTATGCTTTTGGGACATGTAGCCCAGACTTATTCACTCAGAGAGGGATTGGAAAAAATCGATACTAGACAAAATTTAATGAATCGCTCTTACCTTTTCTCCTTTTGTCCAAACCACAGTGGGGGCAGGATCTCCAGTAATTGGTACATCTAGTCGCAGTTTGTTTCCAGCCACAACCAAGATTGTGGATTCAGCGGTGCGGCCCATGCAGTCCAGGTGAATCTTGGGAGGATCTTAAAGTAAACAAAAGAGAAGTCTTTTTTTTTTAAATCTAAAACAAAATAGAAGTATTTTTACACATACATTACCTTAAGAATGTACTGTATGACACAAGTCAAACAGAGCATTTATGATTTAATGATTTAAATTATTATTGATGTTGTTCTTTTTTTTACCTTGACGGGGAACAAAGTCAATCTTGACCTCTGTAAAGACAAAACACAATATTAAACAATGGAATTGAAATTAAAAAAGTTTAAACATACATTTGTCAGTAATAATTAAACAAGAGGAAGTAGGCTACCTAAAAAGTTGAGCTTGGCAGAGAGATTGAAGGCATAACCTTCAGGTACGAAGGTGTAGTCACCCTCATCCTCTGGCTTCACGTCATCAATGGTGAGCTTATGAATCCTAAATATAAATATATAAATTACCTTTACAATATAAACATCTCAGCTGTGTTGTGCAACAGTGATATGAGGTTGTAATATATTTTTTGTTGATTAAAAAGGGCCCTAGCTTTGGCAATCATTACAATGCTTTTCTCTGACAATGACAGTTTTGTGTAGTTTCTGTTTTGTTAGTTGGTTTTGATTCAGAAAATGTGAATCTCTGGCTGCTTCTCAAACAGAAGGCTGCATATCTCGGCTGCCATGTCATCAAGTGCAGCTGAAGGCCATCTCAGTTTGAAGGATCCTTGAAAGGCTGCCTTTGTTTCGCGACCTTCATTCAGCTCATTTTGAAGGATGCATTAAGTGTATTCCACATTCCAATTCACAAAAAAGAGTCGGCACTGAGCTTGTCTCAGTTCATTATGAAATGTAAGACAAAAATAATGTTTTTGGAGATGAAGGAATACATGTTATCTTTATTTTGGTGTAAATTAATCAACACTAAACTGCCAATAATGTAAGCCACTGGGAGACCACAGACGGCTGTCATTCACTCTATTGTATTAATAAAAAGCCAGAAAATATTTTTTTTTTTCCAAAATTTGTTTTTCCAAAATTAAGTTTTAATAGTATTTGTTCCATGAGACTTTCTTTTTTTACAGTTGATTTAATACCTTTAGATCAAATGTGTTGTAGTTTAATGGATTTATGGGTTAAGTACCGTATATAAATATATAAAAATAATTAACTAACTATCTAAAAAACAAACCTTGTGGATTATAGGGAATCATATTCTGAGTAATTTACAGTTGGTTTAATACCTTTAGTTTAATGGATTTACAGTATTGCACACATTTTAAGTTCTAAAATTATTATAAAATGTGTAAAATGCTAATTACAAAAACAGAGCCTTGTGCTATAAAAGGGACATTTTCTGAACATTTTACTATTAGTTTGATACCATAATGCCATACTATAGTTAAATTGTTTCATTGATTTATAGATCTAATTAATATACATTGTATGTCTTTAAATTAAGCCTTCTGCTATGCAAAGGACATTTGTTTCTGTATATCTGAATTGGGCTGAAAACATGAAATGCACAGAGAGTTTACTGGAAGTTAAACTAACTTTACCGCCGTTTGGAAGCGTTTCAGATATTTCAGTCTATACAGGTCCTTCTCCAAAAAATTGCATATTGTGATAAAGTTCCTTATTTTCCATAATGTAATGATAAAAATTAAACTTTCATATATTTTAGATTCATTGCACACCAACTGAAATATCTCAGGTCTTTTATTGTTTTAATACTGATGATTTTGGCATACAGCTCATGAAAACCCAAAATTCCTATATCAAAAAATTAGCATATTTCATTCGACCAATAAAAGAAGTGTTTTTAATACAAAAAAAAGTCAACCTTAAAATTATTATGTTCAGTTATGCACTCAATACTTGGTCGGGAATCCTTTTGCAGAAATGGCTGCTTCAATGCGGCGTGGCATGGAGGCAATCAGCCTGTGGCACTGCTGAGGTGTTATGGAGGCCCAGGATGCTTCGATAGCGGCCTTAAGCTCATCCAGAGTGTTGGGTCTTGCGTCTCTAAACTTTCTCTTCACAATATCCCACAGATTCTCTATGGGGTTCAGGACAGGAGAGTTGGCAGGCCAATTGAGCACAGTAATACCATGGTCAGTAAACCATTTACCAGTGGTTTTGGCACTGTGAGCAGGTTCCAGGTCGTGCTGAAAAATGAAATCTTCATCTCCATAAAGCTTTTCAGCAGGTGGAAGCATGAAGTGCTCCAAAATCTCCTGATAGCTAGCTGCATTGACCCTGCCCTTGATAAAACACAGTGGACCAATACCAGCAGCTGACATGGTACCCCAGACCATCACTGACTGTGGGTACTTGACACTGGACTTCAGGCATTTTGGCATTTCCTTCTCCCCAGTCTTCCTCCAGACTCTGGCACCTTGATTTCCGAATGACATGCAACCACTGAGCAACAGTCCAGTGCTGCTTCTCTGTAGCCCAGGTCAGGCGCTTCTGCCGCTGTTTCTGGTTCAAAAGTGGCTTGACCTGGGGAATGCGGCACCTGATGCCCATTTCCTGCACACGCCTGTGCACGGTGGCTTTGGATGTTTCTACTCCAGACTCAGTCCACTGCTTCCGCAGGTCCCCCAAGGTCTGGAATCGGTCCTTCTCCACAATCTTCCTCAGGGTCCGGTCACCTCTTCTCGTTGTGCAGCGTTTTTTGCCACACTTTTTCCTTCCCACAGACGTCCCACTGAGGTGCCTTGATACAGCACTCTGGGAACAGCCTATTTGTTCAGAAATTTCTTTCTGTGTCTTACCCTCTTGCTTGAGGGTGTCAATGATGGCCTTCTGGACAGCAGTCAGGTCGGCAGTCTTACCCATGATTGCAGTTTTGAGTAATGAAACAGGGAGTTTTTAAAAGCCTCAGGAATCTTTTGCAGGTGTTTAGAGTTAATTAGTTGATTCAGATGATTAGGTTAATAGCTCGTTTAGAGAACCTTTTCATGATATGCTAATTTTTTGAGACAGGAATTTTGGGTGTTCATGTGCTGAATGCCAAAATCATCAGTATTTAAACAATAAAAGACCTGAAATATTTCAGTTGGTGTGCGATGAATCTAAAATTGATGAAAGCATAATTTTTATCATTACATTATGGAAAATAATGAACTTATCACAATATGCTATTTTTTTTAGAAGGACCTGTATATATATATATTTATATATATATATATATATATATATATATATATATATATATATATATATATATATATATATATCGAAAAATCTATATTTTTGACAACACTACATTGCACTTAGTTTATTATTTCAGATGCCTTTTTAAAAGACTACAACTGTAAAATGTATATATTACATATATATTTATAATATTAAACCCACCAAAGTGACTGGTAGGAATGACTGCGTACAGTCATACACTGTTTTATACATTTAGAGCTGTTTTGTTTTTGTCAGTATGCAGTGTTTTTGTAGATTGGCATTCAGTTAGGATTAATCTTAGTTTTTTTTTTCAGTAGAGCTGTTGTTAGTTATAGGTTTTTTGAGTAACGAGCTCAACCTGAACCAGTTACACAACTAAATGCTGTCATAAATCAGATTGTGGCTGTGTGATGAAATGGTATATACTAAACATTTATACTGATTAAAACTAGTCCTAATAAATGAGTGCATATATTACATTTACGTTTCGAACTCACCATTAAAGTAACACACACATGCACTTACCTGCCAATGTGTGTGATATGAGTTCTGGCATCAGGTTTCACCTCCACTCCATTTTTGTACCAGATGCCTTTCACATTCTCATCAGAAACCTCACATTTGAACACAGCCTGGTCTTTGGCCTTCACGGTCAGGTCAGCAATGCTTTGATAGACCTCTAGCTGTTTCTCTAAAGGTCAGAAGCCAAAGAGAGAACTATGTCATCACTACTGCATTACATCAAAAATGCCATTCTAGCATACAGTATGTATTATCAAATGTAATGTGGAAATTCAGGCTTTAGATGTATAATATGAAATATTTATGTTTTCATATGGTGTTTTGTTATTTTTGGGTGAACTATCCCTTTAAGATTATTATAATCTTACATAACATAAAATAAAGAGAGGTGGGGTAAAAAAAAGGTAACAATCCCACCGCAGCCTGGTAGAGTTACAGTATTACTTGGCAGCTGTTTTTTGTTTTTTTCTTGGCACCTATGGCATTTGATCAAAGCCCAGACAACCTGGTACCTGACACACCTGGGTATCAATTTGCTTGTTAAGTGCAATATATGCTAGAAGACTCAGAGACAGAATGAAGGAAGGAGAAGAGAGAGTGTGAAAGAGACAGAAACAAACAATAAAAAGAAATGGGAGAGAAAGGGAATGAGTCAACTTTCTAAGATGCTATTAAAAGAGATGGATGGAATAGTGTGTGACAATGACAGAAAGAGAGAGTGAGGGAGGGAAAGAGTCATCTGCCTTGTTAAAATATATGGGTCAGGGGGTCTAACAATAGCTGGCATGTGGGCACTGTGAGTGGTAACCTTGTACAGAAGTGTCGGTGGCCATGTTTTCTGAACTGACAAGAGGTGAAGTTTGAATGACATGGCCATGAGGGGCTGAGGTTTAAGTGAGGAGTGAAGAAAGAACGCTTAGATGTCTTGAAGTTAAATCATGACATGCAGACTTAAGACTAGTTACACATCCTACAAAATAGAAACCTTAACGACCGCCATATGTTATAGATGTGTGTGTAAATTTTGAATCCATTCCAGTCAAACACAAGTTACATTACAAATCTGGAAACATTTGTGGGGCCAGACATCTGCAAAAAATATCAAAGGCCTAGAAACTATATACAAAGTCAGGTATTTACCCTGAACCATGAGCTCTGCTAATGATTGTCCTCCATTGGTTTTCACCCGGTAGTGTCCACAGTCCTCCTTAGTCACATCATTAATGATAAGGACATGCTTACATCCATCTTTCTTGAAGCGGTACTTGAAGGACTCATCTCGGGTGAGTTCCACACCATCTTTCTCCCTGTACAGATCAGAGGTTTGCTATTTGTTAATATTCATTAAAACTTCAGTCAGCATCTCATTGAATTGCAATTCACGATTCAAACTCATATACATATTCATTTATATTTAAACTCTATAGAGATTTGTGTTAGGGTTCATTTGAATTATAATCGTAAAGTCATTATGAAATAATAGTAGCACAAGCTCTTTTTGTCTGTATTTTGACATACAGTCGTGCTCAGAATTAATGGTACCCCTGGTAAATATGATGAAAAATGGCTGTAAAAAATAATTCTGCATCGTTTATCCTTTTGATATTTCATTCAAAAAATTGGCAAAAATGGAACCTTTCATTGAAGTAAAATAATTGACAGTGGAGGGGAAATCACATTATGAAATAAATGTTTTTCTCCAAAACAAGTTGGCCACAATTATTGGTACCCCTAGAATTGTTTACGAGTAAAATATCTCTCAAGTATATTCCCATTCATATTTACCTTTTTTTTGCACACCAGGGTGACTAGGAACATGAAATTGTCCAGCCATGACTTTTTGTTTTACAAGAGTTTAAATATGGGGAAACACAAAGGCCAAATTCCCTTAATCATCCATTACAATGAGTAAAACCAAAGAATATAGTTCTGATGTGCATCAAAAGATTCTTGAGCATCACAAAATAGAAAGTGGCTGTAAGAAAATAGCTAAAGCATTGAAAATCCCCATTTTGACCATCAGGGCAATAATTAAGCACTTCCAATCAACTAAAGATGTTACAAATCTGCCAGGAAGTGGACGTGTGTCTATATTGTCTTAATGCATGGTGAGGATGAAAGTTTGAGTGTCCAAAGACTCTCCAAAGATCACAGATGGAGAATTGCAGAGATTAGTTGAGTCTTGGGTTCAGAAAGCCTATTAAAAAAAAATTGAACAACCCCTACATCACCACATGTTGTTTAGGAGGTTTTCAAGAAAAATCCTCCTTGCTCATCCAAAAACAAACCCCAGCATATTCAGTTGTCAGACATGACTGGACCTTCAAACAGCACAGGCTTCTGTGGTCAGATGAAACTAAAAAATAGCTTTTTGGCAGCAAACATGCAAGATGGGTTTGGTGCACACAAGGATAAAAAGTACCCCATGTGTACAATTTAATATACCATCTTTAATGTTGTGGTCATATTTTTCTGCTGGAGGTCCTGGACTTCTTGTTCAGATACATGCATGGCATCGTGGATTCTATCAAATACCAACAGATAAAAAATCTAAACCTGACAGCCTCTGCTAGAAATCGTATAATGGGCCGTGGTTGGATCTTCCATCAGGACAACGATCCAAAACAAACATCAAAATCAACACAAAAATGTGTTAAGTAGCACAAAATGAAGCTTCTGCCATGACCGTCCCAGACCTGATGAGTGGAGTGAACTGAAGAGAAGAAGCACCAACATGGATCTGGGAATCTGAAGGATCTGGAGAGATTCTGTAAGAAAAGTCTCTGATCTCTTGTCAGGTGTTCTCCGAACTCATCAGGCATCATAGGATAAAACTCAGAGCTGTTATCTTGGCAAAAGGAGATTGCAAAAAGTATTTAATAAAAGGGTACCAATAATTGTGGCCAACGTGTTTTGGAGATAAACATTTATTTCATAATGTGATTTCCCCCCCACTTTCTATTCTTTTACTTCAATGAAAGTTTAGATTTTTGCCAATATTTTGAATGAAAGATCAAAAGGATAAATGATGCAGATTTATTTTTTCCAGCCATTTTTTATCATATTTACCAGGGGTACCATTAATTCTGAGCACGTCTGTATATTCGAGTGAAATGGTTCTGTCCATCGGTACTTTATTGGATTTTGAGATGTAAAAAATGTATACGAGCTTGCAGTAGATGAAGGGGAAGCCGTGCGGTTTAAGGGGACTAAATAATTAGAGAAGTCTGTTGTTTTGACCAGAAGATCATGTTAAGATATTGCATCATGAATGATTCACAATACGTTCTGTCATTTACTAAATAGATGCATTTCAAGCTGACTTTAAAATCTCTAAAGCTTCAAAGAAATTAAGTTAAAAATCCTTGAAAGTACTACAGAAGTAACTAAGTCCCTGCAATGACTTTTGTGAAACTGGCATGCTTCTCTAGTGCCTAGGCATTTCATACATATCAAACCACTATTATCTTGAAAATGAGCCAGTTAGAAAGAAATCAATGACAGAAAAGATGTTTAAATACAAAAGGGAAATTCCAAGATGGTTTGCATCTGAACATTTTTGAAGGTGTAGCAATGGCTAAAAGAGTTATTGCCAATACTCAATAATAACAACCTCTGAAAAGTTCATCTTGATTTATGAGCATTAGGTCAGGGTAGTAGTGGGAGCAAATGTGATAAATTAAATGGCTGACAAGGTAAAAGACTAACGATTTACATTAAGTTCATAGTTGCTAATCTTTTCTCATGCATTAGCTTATTTGCTGATCCCCAAGCCATGCGATTCTACATCTTATACTGTACAATGTTCTAATCAGTTTAGATATAGTGTATAGTCATACACTGCGGAGTCTCAGTACCAGGAACAGTATCTACTTCTGCCTTTCCCTAATCATGCTGGTTCTAGAAAGTCATCCACTATTTAAGAGAGGTGCCATTTCTCCACTGGTGACTTTCTCATTCCATTCTAGGACACTTGTGAGGTGCTAAAAGGCTGCTATGACCTTTTCCAGGCACTGATCATTTACAGCCCAGGGTGATTTAGAGCCTTGGCTACAGGTATGGCAGAACCAGCACTCACTCATGCACCACCATCTGTCAGTCAGTGTGACTCACTCAACCAGGCAGCCACGCTGAAACAGACACATATGCCATCTACTGGACATCTGAAGAATACCAGGACTCAAGGACAGCTTGTGCTAACCTCTTCTCTGACGTCGTTTGATATCAACTTTTTGTTTGAGTATTCATGTTTACTACAGATGCACATCTAACCAGAAAGGCTTTTTTTATCTGTTGATAGACCTACCATTTCACTTGAGCCCCCTCTTCAGACACTTCACACTCAAACTCCACTCTTTCTCCTGTCATAACCATCTGATCCTCTAGGTTACGTACGATCAGAACAGGAGGCTCTACAAGGCAAAATTAATTTAATATTTATAAAATAAAATGTTTACAAAATGTCTTTTCTCAAAGATCTTTGTCTGTGAAAATTAATTACCTTTAACAAAGAGCTCAGTGACGGTCTTCTCATCTCCAACTACGCACATATAAGCAGCATCATCTGACAGAGAACAGTTGTTGATGGTGAGGAAACGTTTGTTGCCAACACTCTCAAAGATGTACCTGTGGAAAAACAAGAAATTATCCAGTAGCATTTCCAGTTTTGTTCTCTAGATGGAGACAAAGCATCACTGTTGGAGAGGCTCTTTCAAACATACATCACAAATTAACAAAACACTTTCATAAAAGTTTTTTTTTTTATCAATGAAGACATTATCATGTCCGAAATTTTGTGGCAAACAAGTAATATACAATTGTTAAAAATATGACAAGACTTGCTTTGAAAATCTTTAATTCACAAGATGTATTTTTACAAGAGGTTTCACTTAACTAAGGTCACTGAAAGCTATTATGAGCCATTGAGGATTGTTTAGGTTTTTTTCCATTGTTATTTCAGTCTGTCCTTAAACATCTGACAGCCTCCATCCATTGCCACAGCTGACATCTGAGTCTACACTGCTGTTGTGCATTCTTGGAAAACTGTTCCTGCATATTCATAGTCAACAGGCTGTTTGAGACATCTAACCCCACAGACGAGCCCCGGGGTTGCTCATCACGTGTAGGCTGTGTACTGTCATAGGCATACTGTTGAGTGCCACTCACTTGCTAGGGTTGACAGCAGAGAGCAGGAAGAACAGTCCATCCATCAGCAAGCACACAGCGTTTTCAAAAGTCAAAGAAATAGACAGTTATTTGTGATCGTGCCCTTTCCATGCACTTTACTACTTTAAGACAATGCATAATAATTATAACTCAGAATGTGTTTTCCCCTTTTAATTAAAGTGAAAGGACCAAGATAGATACCTTCCAGTTGGGTGTATCTCTTGTCCATTTTTTAACCATTTTACTTCTGCATCTGGATTGGCCACCTCAATTTGCATTTTGATCTTGTGTCCCTTTTCGACTTGGAAGGCTGGGTCCAGCTTCCTAAGAAAAGCTGTGAATAAAATAATGAAAAGCTCAGAAAAAGTGTAGTGATAAAAGTTTGTAGGAAAAAAACACTTCACTTCTAATTCATCAAATGTGCATGTAACAAATAAACCTTTGATGTTTTTTATTGAACAGATCCATTTCAAGATATAAAACTGCAAAGCATGGTCTTTCATGTACTAATCCACACAGTATATTTCTCCATCATCCTTCCAACTTGAGCTACCGCTAATAGTAAAAATTGTTTGTGTTCTTTACGATTAACAAAGGGCTACAAACCTGCACTTTTCTTCTCTTCTTTTTTCATTTTTTTGAGTCTCTTAAGCATCCCTCGCAAGTCAGTGATTCCATGCTGGAAGGCGATCTTTTCATACTCTGACGGTGGAGCCTTCTGGAGGATATCCCATATGTCTACGTCAGGCTCTGTGCTCACATGAACAGCTCTGCAAACCCACAACAGAAGATGGATGTTGAACAGGACAAATAAATCAATTTAATATAGCTCTTTAAGAGGATAGTTCATAAAAAAAAACTATAATTTTGTCATTATTTGCTAACCCTCATGTTGTGCCAAACCTCTATGACTTTCTTTTGCGTAATGCAACAAAAGATTATATTTTGAAAAATGTCTGTGTTTCTTTCTTTTTTTTAGTCCATACAATAAAGGTCCAAAACTGCAATGGACCCCAATGACTTTCATTTTCTGGAACATAAAAGCAGTTGAAATTTTGTTCAAAATGTGTCGTTTTGTAGAAGAACAAAAGTCATACTGGTTTGGAATGACATGAGGGTGAGTAAATGATGACAGAATATTCGGGTGAACTATACATTTAAGACTCAAAACTAATGGATATATAAGCATTAAGAGTGTTCGGTACATTATTCATTCAAATTCTTTATTAAAGTATAGAAATGTAATTTACAACAGCAAATAAATATTAATAAATGAAATCAATGTTATTAATAGATTTTTATTCTGTATTTTTTTTAAGAAAATCTTACCGTAGGCCAGTTTTTAAGAAACTGCTGTACTTATGTAGAGGTAGAACCCAAGCGTCAAGCAAAGACAAACCACAGCTGATTAATTTCACATTATCAACCTTCAAGACAATTTTACAATTCATTTTTATACATGCACTAAACAAAAACAACATGCAGAATCTACATTGTAGCCTACAGAAAAGTTTCTATTTATTTATAGCTTATCTTCCTGTGTCTCTAGTGTGAAAAAAAATGATTTGCATAAACGTAGTGTTTACTGACATAAGAAATTTGCTATGCCGTGGCAGAGTCAGTGAATGTGGGATGAATGGCGTGGGAAGTAAAATGACGTGGGAATCGTGAGAGTTCTAGGTTTATTAATGTGATTAATTAGGAGTAAATGAGTATGATAAAGGAGTTGCTAAAAATAAGTCAAACGTGATTGTCTATCTAGTTCCAAGTGGGTGTGCAGTCTGCGGAGTGGAAAAACATTGAAGGACTAAAGTTGGCAATCAGAGGCTGATTAGGAGAGAGAACAATCAAGGTATCATACACACACACACACACACACACACACACACACACACACACACAGTAAAACACTCAACATTTCTTCATGCACAAGCAGTCAGTTCAGTGTGACTCACTTACTCTCTGAATATGGGAGTAGCAGAGCCACAGAGGAGAAAAACAAAAAACAATTATACATAGATGAGCCTACAAATTGTGCTGGTATTAGAAAAATGATATAGGGAATAAATAAAGCTGGTTTTACTTCATTTGGATGGTCCCTTTAACACATTCTGTTGACTATAAGTAACATTGCACCTACATGTCTACTAACTCTCATTAGAGTGTTAGTAGAATATTAGTTGACTGGAAGTTAGGGTTAGAATAAGTTGACATGTAGTTGCATAGTTACTTATAGTCAGTAGACTGTCTGTTGGAGGACTATCACAATAAAGAGTTAGACAGTACACTAATACTCTAATAAGAGTTAGTTGATATGTAGTTGCAAAGTTACTTATAGTCACCAGAATGTTCAAAAGGGACCATCAAAATAAAGAGTTACCATAAAGCTTATACGTCGTCAATATATTAAATCATAATTTATACAGTAAGGTACCTGTATTTAATTTAAATAATTCACACCATGTGTAGCTCTAAACATACAGTGGAGTTAAAACATCACTTCAACGCTTTGAAAAATCTTGGATTTAAAATCAATTTTAGACTTGGAAACAAACAGTTGTAACATTGGTTGCAACAAAAATCATGACAAAGGAGCAGGATCTATGCGCAACAGTTTTTCATAATAACTAAGGGTATATTTACATGACAACATACAGATGGCAATGTTGTCAAAACAATCCCGTTCACACGGATCTGCGAAAACCTTTTAAAACACTGTAATGCATGCCAGGTCAGTAGTTGGCGGTGTGCACTTTGTAAAGAAAAGCTACGCACCTATAAACTAAACACGTAATACGCATGTGCATAACGTCACTGTTTTTGTAGTTTACACAGAGACAGTATCGTTTTCAAAAACCTTGCACTTTGAAACCCGTTCTCAAAAGATAGCATTTTCTGGCCCCCAAAACACTGTTGTCATGTAAATAAGTGGCCAAAACAGAAAAAGTTTTCAGTTTTTCGTTGATAACCGTGTTGTATAAACGGCCCCTTAATCAAAATAAAATACTATACATCTAGGCAAATCTCAAAAGAACTGGAATAGAACAACCACATGCACAATGATAATAACGGAAAAACTAAAGCACAAGGGTAAAAAAAGGACAAGTGTGACTAAATCAATGAACTAATGAGTAACCCTGGATGGAAACTAGCCAGAAGAGGAAAATAGGAACAAAGGAAACAGTTACGTTTTTCAGGACAACTTAAATTGTGAATAATTGGTTCAAAAATGCATAAAATTATTGCATTTATTTATTGCACTTCTGGACCCCCAACTGCATTAATTGTGAAAGTTTTGGACATGTGTAGACAATGAATGTATCTGAATGTATCTTTTAGATGCCTCAATACTCACCTCTTTTTCAGTAAAGCACTGAAGTCCAGCTCACCCGAGTCATCACCTGCATCTGTGCTACTGTAGGAGAAGAAGGAATCGAGAGCCACAAAACATGAGCATACAAAACTGTTAACATTCTAACCTCATTATACAGTAAGCACATTTTCAAAATAGGGGAAATCTTTTAACAGCTTCTATAATGTTAAAATGCAGTCATTTTAAAAAACAAAAATGTAATTAATGATTATGTAAAATAACAGAATAGCAAGTATGTTGATGCATATGTCATGTTCAAGCTGTATTATTATGCATACAATATGAAATGGTTCGGTAAGATTCTTTAAAATATTTTTGAAAGAAGTCACTTATACTCTCCAAAGCTGCATTTATTTGAGAAATTACAGTAAAAAACTGATGAAAAATAATTACAATTTAATGAAATGTTTTGTATTTTATAATGTAAATTATTCCTATGATGGCAAAACTGAATTTACAGCAGCCATTACTCCAGTGTCACATGATCCTTCTGAAATCATTCTAATAACATTTATTATTATTATCAGTGTTGAAAACACTTGTGCTGCTTAATATTTTTGAAGCTTTATCATTTTTCCACGTATTCTTTGATGCATAGAAAATTCAAAAGAACAGCATTTATTTTAAATTGATTTTTTTTAATGTTTTTGTGTTTGTGTTAATGTTTTTTAATTTCTTTCTAACAAAATATCTTACTGACCCCCAAACAGTAGTGAACAGTAATTTATACTGACACATACAGAGCACATTTGGGACAGATGTGTAGATGCTGATTTAGGACAGATGCACAAACAACACGCAAATAATTTTCGGAGGCAATAGAAACTGGAACAGATCTGCACTGTTTTTAAAGTGCCCCTATTATGCTATTTTAAAGGTTCCTCATTAGGTTTTGTAGGTATCCTATAATAGGTTCACATGCTAAGTGTCTGAAACGGTTTGATAAAGGATTCGGTCTTTCTAAACCATGTCTAAACCACATCAGCCTGCTCTGATTGGTCAGATGGCGCAGCCTATTGTGATTGTTCTCCTGCTCACTGTGCATTTCGGAAACAAAATGCTCGTTACCATATCTGAATTTCAGCTCCAGGGGCTTCCTCAGTCCTTGATACACAGTGATTCGAACAGAAACGATAGCGTTGGTTTTACAATTTCAATTCGAGCCTGAGATCAATTCGAGCCTTTGGAAATGCCTTCAAAGTGGCAGCGCAGAAAGCAACGTCTTCTCAACATGTCGACAACACAAAACAAACTCTTCCAGGCCTCAGCTACAACTGTGTTTGAGGTTGGGTCAAATTAGACATTGTTTACGGGCAGCCAGTGACGACCATAGGCTGGCATTATGAAAGTTGCGTATGTTTGTGCAGGAAGTAAGAATGGAACTACTGCCGACTCATTTCAGGCAGTTCCTAATGGGCTCTTTCTTTTGGGAGACAATAACTCCATTTATTGTACCCTCTGACCTTTGAAACTTTGTGGACCTTTTGGAGCTATATAACAGACGACCAAAAAAATTGTTGGAGGATGTCGAAGATGAGGGTAAAAACACAGAAAGACGCACAGAAGAAATCCATGGCAGACTCCTTCTATCATTGAACATCAAAGACCCCGGAGGCTGTTTAGTTATTATAAGGCAATAAGTGAGGAACTTCTCTTAGGGTTTGACAACATCTAGCAAGTCACCATGGAATGAAGAGGAGCAACAAAAGAGACACATCACTCAAAGTTTGGGCAGCTGGTTCCACTGATTTTGACAAGGTATCAGCCACAGTTAAGAAGTTGAGGTGCATGGAGAGATTTCTGTTATTATGTTTCAAATAACCATAATTAAAGTTTTACAAAACAGTCACGGACATAGTGCGGTTTCTGATTAAACTGGTGGCAATGTTATTAGTGTGATCCTCTAATTTGCTCACTCTTAATCAGTGTCTGCACTTGAAAAGATCAGTGGACAGGGAAATCATATTCACTTTAAGGCTGTCTGCCTCTGATATACCAGTAATGAGTGTTGGGGAAATTGCCCTTCTCACAAAAACAGAGAAAATGGTCAGAAGAAGAGAACAGGAAATGAGAGTCAGGATGAGAGTTTGCAAAGATCCTTGGAGAATGAGTCATAAAGCGTCAGCGATGACTAATATCACTCTCCTTAGATGTTGGCAGACAAAGGGAAGATTGAAAAGGACAGAAAGAAAAGGGCAAGCTATAACAGATGACTGACAGAGGGACACGGACGGACACCGAAGGACTCAATGAACTCTTTGATGACAAATCAGAGGGTTTGGTTGAGCAAAGACAATGACAGAGTTGTGAATATATCCCCTGCTGCTGCAGCAAACCCCTATACTTAGCTACCTGCCAGGTTCTCCCATCTTCTTCTTACCACCTGCACTGGTGCTCCTGAGTAATCAGCAGTTCCAAAAAGGGTTAATGCAGTATAAACGCAAAATTTTAAATCCCAAATATGGACTCAAATGTCCAATCTTAATGTACAAACAAACGACGAAAAGAAGTGCTAGGATCTATCCACACAAAAGTATTTCATCAAACCTCAAACCAAGCAAGCAAAAAAAAAAAAAAAATTCTAATTTTAAGGAAGAATTGTTGAAATACTTTAATTGATACTTTATAAACATAAATACTCACGTGCGTCTAAATGCAGAGCGAATATCAAACCCTTCTGTTGGACGAGCCTCTGGAGTAGAATGCACACAGTGAAAAGCACACATTAGAAATTAATTTATCACAATTATAATTATTAACATTTATTTATTCCTTGTTGTTGTTTATCAAGCATGCAAATGGTTCTACTTATTCAAACTTTTTTTTTTGTCAGGCCCAAAATAAAAGCTTGGGTCTTACCATGTACTCCTATTTCAAAATTACAGCTGTCAAACTTGTCTCTAGACGACACCTCACATCGATAGGCTCCAGCAAAGTTAGCTTTAGCTGCAATGATATGCATCTCGAATGTGTACACCTGAATAAAAAACAAAAAAAAACGGTTTGGGTTCATTTGACTTATATTTGACTTTCAAACTATTCTAAATGTATTGTGTATTACATAACTATTTGAACACAGACCTTACTGTTGCGGTCATAGTGCTCTTTGAGTTGCAGGTGCTTTCCTGACTTGCTGGCCAGATCCATCCACTTTCCTTTGAACCATTTTACCGTGGGCTTCTTCAGCAGAGATTCACCACACACCCGAGCAACAATGGTAATGTTCTCACCTACATGGGATGTTTGAGAATATTTTCATTTCACATGCGTTATCAGTTTCTTTTTGACTAGAGGCAGTGTCACTCACCTACATTCACCTCCCCACTTTGGGGCTTCTCTGTGAAGAGACCTGTAAGGTCCTGCCTTGTGTCAGGATGATGATTCTCAGGCAGAGCTTAAAAACAAACAGAAAAATAGTGTCTGTTATTCAGTCAATTTCATAATTTGAAATGTGTAATTAGATGACAACCCTTACGAAAAAGAAGTTTATTCAAGTGTGCCATTAGTATACTTCTTTTAAACTAAAAATAAGAAAGCATACTTTCAGTCTACATTGTATATACTTCTCAAAAATATACTTTATGTACTTCTCAGAAATATACTTAAAATTACACTTAAGTGTACTTGACTTATACTGAGAGAAAAGTCCAAGTATATTTGGCCTGTACTTGTACTCAATCATTTGAACGAGATATACTTAAAAGGATAATTAAGTATTCAAAGTAAACTTGGCTTGTAGTGGGTTAACTCTTTTGATCGAGTAGCCTATTGAATAAACTATTTTTTACATAGTTTTTCATATACAGTCTTATGAAACTTATAATGTTTGAAAATATTTATTAAAATGTTGATATAAAACAGATATGTTTCTAATTCTGCGTATCTGGATTTGTGTCTAGGCTAGTCCACTGGTAGTGTACAGGAATTTACTTTAATTCTACTTTACTCTTTCCCCACCATTGACTGCGTATTCCAGCTATCCATGTTTCACTGTTATACTGTAGGGGGCGCTATGACATCTTCTAGACATCGGATCAAAACACAGGAGAAGAAGAAGCTGAAGCAAGTGGAAGAAGATTGCTCACACAAATGTAAAATAATCATGATCATGAAACATTAATCAGCGTGTAAATCAAAACAGCTTAATGTTTCCAAATGAAATGAAGCGTAACCCATGAAGAGAAACGAAGTTTTGGGGGTGTTGGACGCGATCTACGTCTGTTTTCATCATCGTTCTGAGTCTGATCAAGGCGTAGTCTGACACAAATGATATTTTTCTCAACTTTTTTGTTTAAAATGTTGCTTTTCTTTATGAAACTTACCGACATTCAAGTGTTGATAAAAAATTATGCATGAAGCTAATTAAATGTTTTTAAAATTAAAGTATTTTTTTCCCCAAGTATAAAAATAACGTATAGACCTCCTGCAAGTGCAAACATAATATATAAATAGTAAACTATAAGTATGATGTTAAGTTCACTTAAAGAAAACTCGTAGTAAAAAACTACTAAACTAGTAGTTTAATGAGAGTTCATTAAAAGAAAACTTGCAAGTATACTTGCAGTATAGAATTACTAAACTAGTAGTTTACTGAGAGTGTACTTTCATAAACTAAAAATTTGCTACAATTATTAAAATAGTAAACTACTAGTATACCCATAAGTTCACTTGCAGTACAAATGAGAAACTTAATTGTGAACTATTTGTGCACTTAAAGTTTACTACTCTTACACTTATAGTACACTTAAACATATACTTTTATATACTACAAGTGGGCCAATTTAGTCCCAAGCGGTATTAAAATAGTACACTTACAAGTTTACTACTAGTACATATTGACATTAGTATACTTACTACATTAAGTATACTTAAAAATACACTTGAACATTACTTAAGTATACTTCATAAAAGTATACTTCTTTTTCGTAAGGGAAAGCATAATTAAATATGTATGGGTGTTTTTCACCTTCAGGTTCTACACCATCTGACCCGGGTCCACTGGTGTCTGGAGCTGAGCTTTCAGAAGGTGCTGGTGGAGCTTCTTTAGGTTCTTCAGGCTTAGAATCCACAGCTGCAGGATCTGGAGATATGGCTTTTTGTGGTTCCTTCACTGCAAAGCAAGATGTTTTTTTTTTTTTTTTATCTCACATGGCTCTTGAGTAGCTTTTTAAACGTAAAAACATTTCAGATATATTACCCTTAATTAAAACACACACTGTCTATTAATGAACATGCTTTTGCATCTCCTTTTTAGCTTTGATATCACTCTCTTCAGGATTCTACAGGCCACACAAATTAGAACTTGCTTTCATCTCTGTCTGTGGCTGGATAAATGGCTCTAAATACCTGATGAATAACCATAGATCTAACGTATGGTATATACGTTAGATCTATAACCATAGATCTATGTATGGTAGAGACTTAAAGTTGCAATATGTCCAGATAAAGTACAGGAAATATTGGCCATTTATACTTGTGTACTTTGGCCATGAAAAAAATAGCACTAATATTTGTTATACTGAACCTCCTCAACAGAGTTCTATTTGTACAAGCATAATTCTGTTGAATTTCTGTTTCTTTTTTCTGAGAATCAATTTATCAGGAATAAATGCACTAAAGACAACTAAACTTTACTTTGCCCTTCTAGACACTGACTTTATTAGGCTATTCATCTGGTATTTAATTGAACCCACACTTATCTTTATAATGCCTTACAGGATCACAAGCTTTATGAACGGACACTGAAGTTTAATCCCTGGTTTCACAGACAAGGTTTAAACCTAGTCCCAGACTAAAATGCATGTTTGAGTTGCCTTAACTGAAAGCAACTTGCTCTGACTAATCTTAAAATATATAAGTGCCATTGTTTTGTCTCAAGATGCACAAGTAATGTTTTTCTTCTAAGGCACGTTTAAAAAATCTACTTAAATGTCGTAATTGAACTAAGGTCTAATCCTAGTTTAATCTAAGCCCTGTCTGTGAAACCGGGCCCTAAAAGTTTGAAGTGAGGAACACCTATAAGAGGTCTGGTGAGTTTCCCAGATTCCACAGCAGTCTGAGAAATCCTTACAAATAGTGATTACATGCTCAGAAAATGTGCTTTAAAAAAGCATCTGGTTGCAACGCCAGGGAAAAAGTGAATCAGAAAGGAGAATGGTTATGGTGGTCTGTGACTGCTTTACAAACAAACCAAAGGTGGGGTAAAAGTGAGGTAAATACAGGAAAGACATGAGCCACCATCCAAAAATCACCCACCTTCTGATTCTTTTATCTTTAATTCAAATTTGAATTTTGACACCCCAGCAATAACAGCATATCCCACTGCATCCTCGTGGACTGCATTGTTTATTGTGAGAGAGTGCTTAATGCCCTCTGCTGAGATGGTATATTTGTCACTGGATGAGATGTCCTTGGAGTCTCGCTGCCATCTGACTTTTACATCAGGCTTCTCAGTCTCGGCTTCAAATATGACTGTCGCCCCAATCTCAGCAGTCTGAGACTTTGGTTTCTTGATGAAAGCTGAGACTGAAGGAGGGAGGGAGGGTCAGAAGGAAAGGATGTACAGGTCCTTCTCAAAAAATGAGCATATTGTGGTAAAGTTCATTATTTTCCATAATGTAATGATACAAATTAAACTTTCATATATTTTAGATTCATTGCACACCAACTGAAATATTTAGGTCTTTTATTGTTTTAATACTGATGATTTTGGCATACAGCTCATGAAAACCCAATATTCCTGTCTCAAAAAATTAGCATATTTCATCTGACCAATAAAATAAGTGTTTTTAATACAAAAAAGTCAACCTTAAAATAATTATGTTCAGTTATGCACTCAATACTTGGTCGGGAATCCTTTTGCAGAAATGACTGCTTCAATGCGGCTTGGCATGGAGGCAATCAGCCTGTGGCACTGCTGAGGTGTTATGGAGGCCCAGGATGCTTCGATAGCGGCCTTAAGCTCATCCAGAGTGTTGGGTCTTGCGTCTCTAAACTTTCTCTTCACAATATCCCACAGATTCTCTATGGGGTTCAGGTCAGGAGAGTTGGCAGGCCAATTGAGCACAGTAATACCATGGTCAGTAAACCATTTACCAGTGGTTTTGGCACTGTGAGCAGGTTCCAGGTCGTGCTGAAAAATGAAATCGTCATCTCCATAAAGCTTTTCAGCAGGTGGAAGCATGAAGTGCTCCAAAATCTCCTGATAGCTAGCTGCATTGACCCTGCCCTTGATAAAACACAGTGGACCAACACCAGCAGCTGACATGGCACCCCAGACCATCACTGACTGTGGGTACTTGAGCACTGGACTTCAGGCATTTTGGCATTTCCTTCTCCCCAGTCTTCCTCCAGACTCTGGCACCTTGATTTCCGAATGACATGCAACCACTGAGCAACAGTCCAGTGCTGCTTCTCTGTAGCCCAGGTCAGGCGCTTCTGCCGCTGTTTCTGGTTCAAAAGTGGCTTGACCTGGGGAATGCGGCACCTGATGCCCATTTCCTGCACACGCCTGTGCACGGTGGCTCTGGATGTTTCTACTCCAGACTCAGTCCACTGCTTCCGCAGGTCCCCCAAGGTCTGGAATCGGTCCTTCTCCACAATCTTCCTCAGGGTTCGGTCACCTCTTCTCGTTGTGCAGCGTTTTTTGCCACACTTTTTCCTTCCCACAGACTTCCCACTGAGGTGCCTTGATACAGCACTCTGGGAACAGCCTATTTGTTCAGAAATGTCTTTCTGTGTCTTACCCTCTTGCTTGAGGGTGTCAATGATGGCCTTCTAGACAGCAGTCAGGTCGGCAGTCTTACCCATGATTGCGGTTTTGAGTAATGAAACAGGGAGTTTTTAAAAGCCTCAGGAATCTTTTGCAGGTGTTTAGAGTTAATTAGTTGATTCAGATGATTAGGTTAATAGCTCGTTTAGAGAACCTTTTCATGATATGCTAATTTTTTAAGACAGGAATTTTGGGTTTTCATGAGCTGTATGCCAAAATCATCAGTATTGATATAATTAACCCTAACCCTGACCTGAAATATATCAGTTGGTGTGCAATGAATCTAAAACATATGAAAGTTTAATTTTTATCATTACATTATGGAAAATAATGAACTTATCACAATATGCTAATTTTTTGAGAAGGACCTGCATTTCCAAAATCTTCACCTCAAGCTCTAATCTCTGACAACGGCTTGCCCTGACCCTGTTTCCTGTATGGTCTCTCGTGACTTTGATGGTCCTTCAGACTTTGTGGTCTAATGCTTAGATCTGTAGATGTCTCAGACAAATATTCTATAATTTAGCAATATAATAAAATGTGTTAACGGGAGATTAAGACTAATCTAATTTATATTTACAATATATTTTTATTTTTAAATTAAATTGACAACTAAGTTGATTAGCTGGTCAGGGTCAAAAATGCAAGTCAGACTTTATAACATACACTACCGTTCAAAAGTTTGGGCTCGGTAAGATGTTTTATGTTTTTAAAAGAAGTCTCTTCTGCTCACCAAGGCTGCATTTATTTGATTAAAAATACAAAACAAACCCAGAAATATTGTTAAATATTATTTCAATGTAAAACAGCTGTTTTCTATGTGAATATATTTTAAAATGTAATTTATTCCTGTGATCAAAGCTGAATTTTCAGCATCATTACTCCAGTCTTCAGTGTCACATGATCCTTCAGAAAACACTCTAATGATTTTTTGATGCTCAAGAAACATTTATGATTATTATCACAGTTGACAACAGTTGTGCTGCTTCATATTTTTGTGCAAACAGTGATTCATTTTTTCAGGATTCTTTGAAAGTTCAAGAGAAAAGCATTTCATTCAAAAATAAATATTTTGCATTATTATAAATGTCTTTACTGTCACTTTATATCAATTTCATCGTCCTTTCTGAAGAAAAGTATTAATTTCTTTTAAAAAAAATTGACCCCAAACTTTTGAATGGTAGTGTATAAAGTAATGGTGTTTTGTTTTTGAACTATAAAAGACTGGCATCCACATTCAAAGCTATACAAAAGCAAACAAAACCAAGTGCCCTTGAGAGCCACCAGAGGGCACTCCACATCATACTATTGTCCTTTCCTCACAAACTACATTTCCCAGGCCATGACTCACTGCCTGGACTCATCATTCCTGATTGCATCCACCTGTTTCTCATTACCTTGTTAGTCTCAGCCTATTTAAACCATGTACACTCATTAATTCCCTGTGAAGTCTTGTTCAGTGTTACACTGCAATTCCGAGCATTCTCCCTGGTTTCATTTCGCTTGAATTTCTTGCCTGTGTTCCCTGCCTTGTTGTTTTTTTGTTTGTATTGCCTGCCTTTTTGACCCTGCCTGCACTTTGGATTACCCTCTCAATAAAACTGTTTGGATCCTCAACCTTTGTGTCTCAGAGCAGTTTGTGACACAATTAAAGTTTTTACATTTAGTGGATTTGTAGTGTCCTTATTTTTATTTCCAGTGGGGAAAAAAAAAATCTAAAACACCTGCCTCTGGTTTCACAGACAAGGCTTAGGACACGTTTACACAACGCCGGGTATTTAGAGAATCAATATTTAGAAACTAAATGGCATGTTTGAAGCAGACTGGGGACAGAGGGGCTGTAATAATGTAAAATCTGTGGAAAAATAATGTGTTTTTTTAACAACCCAGCATGAAAGCATATGCTAGTACATCCCAAACACAAAATCAAGACTTTGTAAAAGGCCATAGTAGGACCCCTTTAATCTAAGCCCTGTCTGTGAAACCAGGCCCTGATGTATTTAATTTGCTTTTAAAGTTAGTTTTTGGTGTGCATTTAGCTCATTAAGTGAAGTAATTCTCCAGAGGGAATTCTGTAAAAATACTAATGATTAAACATAGAGTAAAATGTATAGTAATTTTCTTAGGAATAGCTTAGGCAATATTTAGAAAACTACTTTACACTTTTGACACTTGAAGGTGTTGCTGGAACTTGATCTTCGTGGCTATTGTTACTCACATACCTTGAATTATTAACCGCTTATTCATCGTTCTTTCTTTCACTTTGAGTCACGCATCTTCAATCGCATCATTCAAACATAAAGCAAGTCAAACCCTCTGGGTTTAAAAATAGTGCATGTGCTCTCCATTGAGAACTGCAGTCCATTTTGACACAGACGCAGGTAGCTGCTAGATGGATTAACTGAGATCTATTTCTGTTGTACATCAAGTACTGGTCCCTCTCTTGCCATTTCTAAACTGCTGGTATCCACATTGTCTTTGTTCCATAGATTGATTGAAGCAGTGGCACAAGGTAAGCACAATGTCAGGACCTGTACGAGGATGAATGTTAATTCAAAATTTTGGGTTGAATGTCTAATAGAGGGCTGATACATAAAAGGTAACTGTCTAGACTCTAGAGTAAAAGAGGCAGTTCATGGGATACTTTAAGGCTGCCCTTTGTCCAAGATAATATTTGAAGGCCCTTTAATCTAAGCTGATGTACCTCTGGTATTTCTGGTGTAATAAAAATAAATAAACTCAAAACTATTATGTCAGTTTAATATTGTGCATCATTTTTAATTAAGATTGTTAATATAACTACATCTAAATAATTGTACGATTTTTGGGGCTCCACTGTAATTTTGCCGAGTACCCCTATTTGTCCACTGCCCCTGATTGAGAACCACTGGTCTAGAGCCATTAAAGTACACTGAAGATATTGAAAAGGGGAAGAGAAAGCGTCTGCAGATGGATTATGTGACTACCACTAAACTCCATTGCTTGATGCTGAAAAGTGATGCAACAGCATTGTTAGCAAGCTGTAGGTCTTAGTGAATATCGCCTGAGTGGGCTGTCAAAAAGGTCACATTATGGCAATCCTTTGAATCCTGCTTAGGCAAGGTAATTCTGTGCACTTTTGGGAAAAGGCCCTTTAGTCCACCACCATTATTCTATCTCTTTTGCTTAGATAAGACATTAAATGGTATTTTGGATTAAAATATATATATAATTTTAAAAAAATGCCAAGAAGAAATTCTAGAGCGGTGCATACAGTCACATGCTTTGAATGCTGTTTTTTTAATACAGTATGCAGTACAGTTTAAAAGAACATCTTGACAGTATATTAAGAAAATGCTCATCAAATCAACTGATTCTGCCCATTTTGCTCATGTGTTCAATTACAAATGTTCATAATTGTTCAAATGACTACAGATTACACCGTGCGGGAGTTCAATTCATGGAAAGCACCGTATTACAAATTGCTGAGGTTTTGAAGTTGTACTGTGTCAACCCATATCAACCCAGTACATATAGGGTCAAAGTTCAGAACAGAAGGTTAACATTTCCTCAACCAACAACTCTGGTTCAATATCTCTGCCAAAAAATTGGTTAAACGCCCATTTGTCAAATAGAATTAATACTAAAAACACTAGCATACCTGTTTTTTTAGTTGGTTCTGGCATCCTGGCTGAGTGTCCCAAACAGGCATTGTGGACACCAACACCAACACTTCTCTTTTAATAGATACCCCCCGCCCCCACACCCCTTAAATGTCGCATGGTACTTGCCCCATATCATCCTGCCCACCCCTTCACACATCTACCACCATGACCATTGAGCCCACCTTCCATCACCCCCATTGGATGACAGAACAAAGAAGCTAAAGGTGGATGGAGGATAAGGGAGCACAGACCGGATGGGGTAAATTTAGAGTCTGACTGTAGCAAAGCATCTTCAGATGTTTCAAAAGTAGCAGTCAGTATGTGGTTTGGCCAGCAGCTGTTTTGAGTCAACAGTGCATCTCATCCTCATGGACTGCACCAGATCTGCCCGTTCTTGCTGTGAGATATTACTCCACTCTTCCACCAAGGCACTTGCAAGTTCTCAAACACGTCTGGGGGACACGCATCTTTCTTTTGGTGTTCTGGAGTCAGAGAGCTAGTATTGTTTAATTGTATACTGCCTGTAAACTGTTATAATATCTTAAGGTCTTCCACATGGAATCTTTTTTTATGGTTCATTGAACTATAAAATACAATATCTTGAGTTGCTGAGTTTATAATATTTTTTATCTCCTGAAGGTTATTTTATGCAGGATTAATTTACTTAACTTTGTGACTGCGTTCACATTCTCGCATATTATTGTCAATAATGGGGCGCAACTGCACATTTCCTGAGGGGAAGATCAGTGTATATTCAGAGTATATCCCCCTGCATATTCTATCCCCTACACTAACCCTCACAGAAAATGTTCTGCAAGTCAATGACAGACACTGTAATTATTAAATTATATCTGGATGAGGTCATTTACTCACACATCCAATTGTTTCTGATATCATGTTTGACTGCACACAGAAGATTAACAGAAGATGAGGCCAAAAGTCTAATAACTAGCTTGTGCTTGGAGTGATGCAAACTCATCATGGGTAAGAAAAGTGACAAAGATGCAACTTCTTCCCTCCCACTCCCCCTTTAACTCCCTGACAGCCGTTTGACCCCTGACAGATTTTTTTATAATTTTTTTTTTAAACATGTATTGCTCAATTTTTAGTAAAGCATTTTTTATAGTAATTATTTATTATTTATTTGTCTAAAAAATTATTCATGTTTTTGTATATTTTTATATAATTATTATAATAATATAATTTGTATAATATTCTATATAACATTATGGGAACATTACATTTAAAATTCACTTTAAAGATTATCTTTTTTTTCTTTCGTTTTTATTCATGGAGATAATTCATGGGAAGATTTCTGCCACCTGGTGGAAAACAAACACTTTTAAAATGAAAATTACATTTTACCACTATAACCAGTAGATGGCTGCAGAGGATCATTCATTATCACAGGTGCCATTTCCACTCCCTAAAATAGTTTTTTTTTCATGTTTTGCTTTTAGATTTATATTTAAGCACTTAAAATCACCTTTTTTGGTCAAAGTTCAGCACTGTTTTGTACTGAAGTATGAAGTAGCAAGAGTTTTGTAAAAACTCATCAGATCTACATGAATCACACAAATAGCCTATTTTGAATTCCAAACAGCGATTTTCGGCAAAAGGTGACTAGTTTTCATCCCTGTTAACAATCTCCTAATTTCCTATCGAATGTAAATCGACTGCCCATTTACAAACAAACCACGACTTTATTTGTTGAGCGATAGAGATATTAGGAAATGAACTGATATTAACGTTCACTTTGCCCTCTCGGCCTTAATGACTTACAATTAAAAAAAAAAAAAAAAAAAAAAAAAAATATATATATATATATATATATATATATATATATATATATATATATATATATATATATATATATATATATATAGGTTAAACTTACCAATCTCTGTTTGTTCACTTGGACATTGCTGTTCTCATTTTAATGCATTATTTTTAATTTCCCTTTGTGTTTTTCTGTTCTGCACCCCAGAACGTTTCCTTGTTCATTTTGGTCAAAGGTCTTTCCTTTACCCCGAAGCATAAACGACACAACAGAACATCAACAACCACTGGCTTTTGATTTATGCATCTTGTTTTGATCTTACTTTTTAAGAAAATAAACCCTGTCGTTTAACTGATGCCCTCTTAGATTAATATTACATCTTGACATCAATCTAGTATTCAACTACTTTGCATGATACTGTTAAGACGAACTAGTGCTGATAATTTATTGCTTTAACCGAAATTGCAATGCCCTGATGTCCTTTTGTATCTTTTGAAAGTCATGTTGTTTTAAATAACATATTACCATTGCATGTATTACTGTCCGTCACTGTGATGAGTTATATGGTCTTTTGACCACCATCGCACAGGCCTGTCAGCACCTCGTCATTCCAGACAGTAACACTTGCGGTTGCATGCTGACAACTGCATGAAAGGCATCTGCTGGAGATACGACATGAACGAAAGTTATTTGCAGTTCTTGTAATGACTATATTTTCGCATCGGGTACCGCACTTGGCTTTCTTCTAATCTAAGTGTGAATCCAGGAGGATCTGCCACAGCTGAATCAAAATGAACTGGAATTATCAACCACTGTGATGCTGTGTTGTGTGATTTAAGTATTTCCTTGTAAAACGAATTACCACTTGGACTATGTGGATAACGTTAGTCAACACAGAAAATGCATGTTATGTATGTACATCACGTGTTTCACAGCAGGATATTGACCTCTCAACACGGCCAACGCAAATATAAATGCGTGGACTACGTGTGCGCTGTCACTCTCAATGGCACATTCCATTGACATTCTGTGAGGGGTGGGAAGTCTGCGTCGCGGTTAAGATCTGGAGTCTGTCTGGAGTCACAAACCAAAGATAAGAGCAGTCTGACAGGGTCCTTGACCTATAACGAATAGGCTACTGTGATATCCCGCGTGTAGCAACTTTTAGTAGTTTAATTTCGTACAAAAACAAAGAATGAAAAAAAAAAACATTTTAAAAAGGGGAAAGACACAAGCAAGTAGGCATATTCTCTTCCATACAAATTCTCAAACTTAAGCTGCTGTTTATTAATCTGGTCAGATAGGATAATATTTATTTAAGATGTTACACGTAAATAGAAAGAATGCTTATTCTATTCATTTATTTGTGATTTTATATATAACTTTCCCGTTTTAAAGGGATTGTTCACCCGAAATGAAACTGCAGTCATAATTTACTCACCCTCCCGAGGTAACGTTAATAACGTTACTTGGATTCCCCCTAGCGGTCTGTGTTTACAAATTTCCGGGAGGAAAAAAAGAATGAGAAAGAAAGAAAAGGTGACAACAATCTAATCGAATAACTTAAGACAATATGTAAATAGACGGAAAACTACACGGTCTTTAATCATGTTTGATATCACCCCATGTAATAAAAAATAAAAATCGAATATGATAAGATTAATGCTTACACTTAATATTTAAAAAAAACTTTTTAATATTTTTATGTAAGCAGCTATTTTACATTACTTTAATTACTAATACTGTTGAATATATTCTTTAACTAATTATTTTCGACATGACACTTTTATTTTGGAACGAAAGGAGCTTTAATATTTGGCCGGAAGTAGTATGCTGTAATCGCATAATCGCCGTAGAAGAGCATCGGATCTGTATATGATAAAACACGCAACGAAAGTCGTGTAAATAATCTAGAGATCCGTAAACCAGCATTGATTTCGTGCATGTCCTGTGTTTCATTTGGTTTCATTGTGTTTTCCGGACACGTTATTGTTGCATCAGATAGAGGAAAATGGCAAGCACGGGAGATATAGGTAATATTTCTCTATTTATTATTTCACATTTCTTGCGTTGTAACAGGCATGATGTATGCTACTGAACATTAATGCGCGGTCGTTCTGTTAGGCCTGTTTAAAGTGATTCATTAATGCTGGTTCTATTCAAACCTGCAGCTGTTACAAGATTTTTCCCACTATTTAACGTTATTCTACTATTTTACTGCTCTTAACATTAACATGTAATGTTATATATGGCAGGCAACATCCCAGAGTCTCTCCTATTGCTGTTTCACTGTCTGTCATATTGTTTTATTAGCGCCGTGTCTGAATATTGCTTTGACAGATAAGATTAAATCAGACAGCCGAAATAGTGAAACACATATGACACATAAGGAGTGTGAAATATTTTCATATTTAACTAGAGGTGGGAATCGAATAAAATGTACCGCTTCCGGTTTCTTGACGTTTAACGTTACATTAATTATTCTGTTATCGTGGGTATTTTTGTGAAAGAAATGCAGCCTGTTACAAAATAATGGGATCATTATCAGATTTCATCAGATCAGAATCTTTTTCAGAGCATACACAGACACACATACAAATAAGTCAGATTTATTCATCCTCGACTGTTTCATAAGTGTTTTAAATTTAATAAAGAAAAGATTCATAATAATCTATATCCTTGTTTGCTCTTTCCCATGTTGCACTCATTCCGTGGAAGTTTGTCATGTATTTATTTTCACAACAGTACCTTAATCAGTGTTATTGTAGCATTATTTATATACTATTATATTTGTATTATTTTGAGTTCGCTTTTGAGTTAGCTCTTATATTTTCACAATTTATTTTTAGTTTAAGTTGTATTGATTTAGTAATGGGCTTTTGTCATTTATATTATTATGATTTAAATATATATTTTTTAAAATATTTAAAGTATCTATTTTTATTTCAGTACAATTTTTGTCATTTTAGTGCTTTAACTTTAGTTATTAATTTCAGTTAGTTGCCAAGGCAACATTTCTCATTTTCATTTGTTTTTCATCTAATTTCATTTTTATCTTATTTTTGCTTTATTTCTATTTTTTTAAATTATTTTTAATAGTTTTACACTACTTTTAGCAATAACAAAAATCATTTTTAATTTCAGTTAATTTCAAAACAATGTCATTGAAGTTACCCTCAATTATAAAATTAATTGACATAGTTGTGAGTGTTGTTGTCCAAAAGTGTGTCACATGTGTAATCAAAATGTGATCACATTATTACAGTTTTATGTTTCATAGGAGTGAGGTTAGAAAGGATAACAGGTGTCATCACAGGCATTCTCTAGGGGCCCCTTGCTCATTTCTAATGTCTGCTCCTCTATGTGTTTGTGTGTCTATGCCCTTTTGTTTTCCCAGCCTGTGATTATGGCTTCTTACTGCGCATAAGTGAGGATGCTCGCAGGGTTGAGGCTCTGAATGAGTACTTGAGCAGTCGCAGTTACCTGGCTGGCTACGGGCCTTCGCAGGCGGATGCAGAAGCCTTTGCGCTTCTATGTGGGCCTCCACCTGAGCGCCATGTCCACGCCCTGCGCTGGTACAAACACATAGCCGCCCTGAAGCCCCAAACGAATGACCAGACCTCAGAATGCAGCAGTGAGTAGACAGAACTCCCCCTGTCATAGTCAGGGTGCATGAACGTAGGTTGTAGCTGAATTGTGGTACTTCAAGTTAGTGGTTTCTGTGCTGAGGACATCTGCAGAATGTGTTGCATGAGCCTGAGGTGTGTTTAGTGTGTTAGTATACATAAGCTGTGGTGTTGACAGGAATCTGACAAGAAGTGTAGTCAAAACGAAACAAGTTTTTTCTGAACAGGACTGGAATGAGTTGTTGAGTTATAGGTGACTCGTCCACATTGAGGTGTGTGTAGTTTTAAACCGCTCTTTCTCTTTCTCTATGTTCAGTTTGCACATTGTTTGTTTCATTTTCACTTTGTGTATGCGTCATCTTCATCTATACATGTTTTATGTTTTCTATGACAAGAAATCCTCATCATATACTTTTGCAGCAGGTGTGCAACATCAGTTATTTCCCATAGTGCACCTGTTGTCTCGACACAAATGCTGGATAGTTCTGGGATTGGTTACTATAAATTAATCTATATTACTGACTCATTCTTGTACTAAAAGTAATTTTGGTTAAAAAAAAAAGTGTCTCTTGTTTTTCAGCAAAGGGAAAGCGGGTGCAGCCACCATGGTCTCCCCCACAAGGAACAGACATTTCAAAGTTGCGTCTTTACAACAGCCTCACACGGACCAAGGTATCAAAGATAAAACAACATGGCTTCAACTTTATACTATAATTTTCCCTAACTACAGTATAATATTACCATTCAATACATTTTTCAAAAGTTTGGGGTCAATAGTTAAATTTGATTCAAAAAATTAATTTATTCAGCAAGGATGCACTCAAGTGATCAAAAGTGACAATAAAGACATTTACAATGTTACAAAACACTTCTGTTTTAAATAAATGCCGTTCTGTTGAACTTTGTTCATTAAAGAATCCTGAAAATATGTGTAACGTTTCCACAAAAAATATTGAGCAGCACAACTTTTTTCAACATTGATAATAATAAAAAATGTTTCTTGAACACCAAATCAGCATATTAGAATCAATCATTTCTGTGACACTGAGGATTGGAGAAATTATGCTGAAAATTTTGAAAACCATCTCACCAGGAAGCCTTGGTGAGCCTAAGAGACTTGTTTAAAAAACATTACAAAGATTTTACCCCAAACTTTTGAATGGTAGTGTCCATGGTTGGGAGCATTTGAATTTTATTCCAATTTTGTGAAAATTGACAGAATTCATTGTTTTTTGCATTGCCAGTAATGAGTAATCAGTAAAGTTCCTGGTTGGCAAATTGGCATCTTTGCTGGTTGAAATTGAACAGATACAAATTCTTGTCTGTTCTGTTCTTTATTGTTATTGTCAGAGGTGTATATTGGATAATGACAATAAACTGCCAGCATCATTCATACCTGATCTGTTTTATGTCTCATAGGAGGTGTTTGTACCACAGAAGGGCAACAGGGTTTTGTGGTACTGCTGCGGCCCCACGGTGTATGACGCTTCTCACATGGGCCATGCCAGGTGACATATTCCCCATCCATTCATAGATGTTTCTTTGTTTTTAGTGTCCCCCAGCTGTTCAAAACAGCCCAATAGACAGAACAACCGTCAATGAAAAGGCTGAAACAGACATTCAGCCATTCAATCTGAGCTAAGGATTTGTTAGTGTGTGCATGTGAGGCTGTAAACCAAATCAGAAAGCACTTTGAACTATTGTGTTTGAATAGGGTTTGGTGAAAGACAGAGAGAAAACAGGAAGTGTTCCATCCATGGCCCTTGCAGCATGTTGATGTACAGTATCAGTTCTCTGTATTTCATGAGGATTCATGTCCTTGTTCTTTCAGGTCCTACATATCTTTTGACATACTCAGGAGAATACTGAAGAATTATTTCAAATATGACGTCTTCTACTGTATGAACATCACAGATATTGATGACAAAGTAAGAGCAGTGCTTACAGAGTCTGAATGTAAATTTTTGTATTCTTTATAACCTCTTTAACTCTTTTGGTCATATAAAATGAATCTAAAGGTCACTTACAATTTTCTCAATATACGATCATCAATGTGACTTGTTCGTTTCAGATCATCAAAAGAGCCCGACAGAACTACTTGCTGGAGCAGTACAGAGAGAAGAAGCCCAGTGCGTCTCAGATACTGCAGGATGTGTTAGCAGCCCGAACGGTGAGGGGAAAACTACATCACTCATACAGTGAAGTGAACGCAAGGGGTAGTTTACCCCTGAAAACCATAACTGTCGAAAATTTCTCCACTGCCATTGCGGTTTCTGCTCTTCCTTCCTCACTCAATCTGCTGTGTCCTGATGAGATAGCTTCTACCTACGATAAATCGCTTGGTGTTGTATTGGATGAGCTTGCTCCTTTAATAACTAGAGCTGTTCCGTCTACTCACTCCTCTCCTTGGTTCACCCCTGAGCTCAGAGGTGTCTTGAAAGACTCCATAACAAAACTTCCCTTCTTGTTCATGCCATAGCCTTTTCCGAATCGGTAGTGAAATACAAAGAAGCGCTTAACATCGCACACTCCAACTATCTCTCTACTGTTATTAACAAAGCTAAATGCAAACCCAAAACTCTTTTTACAGAAATAAATAAACTGGTCAAACCGTCCACCGTAGCTCTTACTGGTTCTGCTGATCTTTGTGAAGATTTTCAGTCTTTCTTCCTACAAAAAATTGACAACATCTATCAGTCATTTTCCTCTCCTGCCACTACCCCTTCAACTCCATATTTGATTGGTTGTCCGCTAGACACTTTTTCACTCACAAATACATCTGTGGTTGCAAATATGATTAACAAATCAAACTCAACTTCCTGTACACTTGATCCTATTCCAACATACCTGTTAAAAACTCATTCCTCCTTACTCATTCAACCTATTACCCACCATATTAACAGGTCTCTTGCCACTGCCACTGTTCCACTTAATCTGAAAGTAGTAGCCATTACCCCAATCCTTAAGAAGCCTGGTCTCGACAACGCCACTCACAGTAATTATAGACCAATATCAAATCTCGCTTTCGTTGGCAAGCTACTTGAGAAGGTAGTTGTGGCGCAGCTGCAATCACACTTAGAGAGACATAATCTCTTTGAACCCCTTCAATCCGGTTTCCGTACACATCACAGTACAGAAACAGCACTCCTAAAAGTATTAAATGATCTCCTTCTGGCTTCTGATTTGGGTGCACATAGTATCCTGGTTCTCCTTGACCTCAGTGCAGCATTTGACACTGTGTGCCACTCTACACTTATCTCACGACTGTCTGAAATAGGCATCACAGGTGCGGCACTTCAGTGGTTGACCTCATATCTATGCGATAGACAACAATTTGTTAAGATAGGCAAAAATCGCTCACGGTCAGTTTGTGTTTCCCATGGTGTGCCCCAAGGCTCTGTTCTTGGCCCGCTTCTATTTCTAATATACTTACTACCGTTAGGCCAGATCATCAGACAGCATGGTCTCAATATTCATAGCTACGCTGATGATATTCAAATCTACTTCACGATTGACCCAAACTCATCTTTTCCACTCCCTTCAGTTATCTCCTGCCTTCACGACCTTAAAACATGGATGTCCTCTAACTATTTGCAGCTTGATGCTGGTAAAACAGAAATCCTGTTAATTAACCCTAGATCACAAAACTCACCCAGACATGACATTTTTATTGATATTGATGGTGTTGAGATTAGGC
Source organism: Meda fulgida (assembly GCA_030578275.1). Classification (NCBI taxonomy): domain Eukaryota; kingdom Metazoa; phylum Chordata; class Actinopteri; order Cypriniformes; family Leuciscidae; genus Meda; species Meda fulgida. Next base: position 35,500,073 of record CM060622.1, read on the forward strand.
CTTCAAAAACTGTACGGAATCTGGGAGTTTTGTTCGACCCCACGCTCTGCTTTCACTCACACATTAGTCAGACTGTCAAATCATGCTTCTTCCACCTGCGGAATATTGCTCGTATTCGCCCCTCTCTTACCTTTACAGATGCGGAAACTGTTATTCATGCTTTTATCACTTCCAGATTGGACTTCTGTAATTCATTATATAGCGGACTACCCACCAAAGCAATACACCGCCTCCAAATGGTTCAATACTCTGCTGCACGCACCCTCACGTATAATAAAAAATCTGCTCACATCACTCCTATCCTTCACCAACTTCACTGGCTTCCTGTCATACACAGCATCCAATTTAAACTGTTAATCCTAATATTTAAAGCCCTACATGGCCCGGCACCCAAATACCTTGTTGACTTGGTACAGCCATATGTTCCAACTCGGGCCCTCAGATCTAGGACAGAAAACCTTCTCGTGGTACCCCGGGTCAGACTCTCCACGGTGGGCGGAAGGGCTTTTAATGTTGCTGGCCCTACGCACTGGAATAAGCTGCCCCCGAATCTTTGTGCGAACGACAACATCCGGTCCTTCAAAAAACATCTGAAAACTAATTTCTTCAAGCTTGCCCAATAAATCATCTTCCTTATCACTGTTTTCTCTGTTCTACACTTTTCCAACTCTATCTGCTACATACTTTATCATAATGGCATATTTTGATAAATAATGCAATATCTCCTTCTTTTCATGCAAACCAGTGTATGCTTGTTTCCATCTGTTTTGTCTCTCGTGAGCAGATGGCCTTTGTATTTGTTCGCTTGTTGTGTGTTTGCTATTTGTTTTTTGTATTACATTGTGAAGGGACCTTGGGTTCTTGAAAGGCGCTATAGAAAATAAACATTATTATTATTATTATTATTAGTTTGGACAAAATAAGTCAAGTCAAGTCACCTTCATTTATATAGCGCTTTTAACAATTTAGATTGTTTCAAAGCAGCTTTACAGTAAATAGGAATAGGAAACAGATAATAGGAAATGAAAGTAACAGAGATTGTTTAGGCTTTACAGCAGCTCTAGAATAAAGTTATTGTCCAGCTAAAGTTAGTTTTGAATGATTCACCTCAGTCGCAACGATCATTAGTTATTAACTTAGGGGCCGCTAACACTACACCATTCTAACAGAAAACCTTTAATGCGATCTGGTATAAATAAGTACGGTTATTATCTACTCAGACTTGTGGGGTTCCAGACATTATGAGTTTTCTTTTCTGTGGGACTCAAAAAGGTTTGTTTTTTCAGACCCTGAAAGAACCTAAAGTCTAATGAAATATTTAGTATTTATTATAAATCTTTTGAAAAGTGCCCCCGTAATGTTTAATCAAAAATATAAATGTTCCTTCTCCCTCGCAATGACATTTCTTCTCTGATTATTACAGCAACCTGTCACTCACATGTAAAGATCACAGTAAAAAAAACGATCCATCAGTCCAATCAGTTCCTGCCCTACACTTTTTTTTTATCATCTCATGCCGAATTTTAGATTGTTAGAAATACAGTTAAATTTGAATTATTTTCTGTAAATTAGTTGTTTTTAACCAGAAGTTTAGCAAACTTCCAAGGGTATTATTTTTTAAATCTAACTTAATTAAAATGCTAAAATCACAAATAAACCAAGATGGGGTTTTTTATTGAAAAACACAACGAATCAGGATCTTCTTTAATCACAAGATTAATTGTGGTTGGTTATTTTTGATACATCAACATTCCTTGTTTCTGTTCATATAAAGTTTGAGAACAAGCAGCATTGTTATAATTACAGCAGAAATACCAAAGGAAATGTATTAGCCAATATTTTTTTGAAAATGTAAAATTGTGTTGAACAATGGGTGGCCTTCAAGTCAAAAAGGTTGAAAACCTCTGCTCTTAATGACACTATTATGAATACACTTTTCTTCTAATAGTTCAGATCTGTCTCCAGTTAAAACTAAACTCATTATCAGTCATTATTATCAGTGTGCGCTGCCTTATGGTGGCACAAACCTTCCAAGTGAACATTAACAAGGTAATAAAGATTTATACGTACTGCTGAAGTACTGGCAGAGCTGCTATTAACTAATGAAAATAAATGATTTTGCTTAAGAGGTTTAAGCAGCTCTGAAGACAAAATTAAAGTATGACTACCTCAAACCCTCTAGACAGTTAGTGACTGGCCTTCTCACAAATGTTTTCATAGCTTTCATCTCGTTCTCCATCAATGTGCTTTAATGTAAGTTGGTTTTATTGTGTTTAGCCTTTTAAAGCCAAGCTTGCTGAGACTACTGACCCAGATAAGAAGCAGATGCTGGAGAGGCTGGATGCAGCTGTGGACGCTGCCCTGGGTCCCCTGCAGATGGCACTGCAGAGCAATGCTGTGGGCCATTCACTCCAGAATCACGCACAGGTAGATGATTCACACTGCGTTTTAAAAACACATATGTGACCTAGTTTGATCAGGGCCATGTCTGAGGCATTCTGTTCCATATCATTTGGCTAAGGATTTTCTGGATTTTCTTATCTATCAAACTTGTATTTGTAGTATGATTCTTTAACCGACTTTTTTTTTTTTTTCTCTTTTTTTTCTTTTTTTTAATGGTTCTCATTTTTAGGTCTTATTGGAGGAGGCCAAGGATCTTTTGTCAGAATGGTTAGACTACCAATTTGGGAGCCAAGTGATTGAAAACTCAATCTTCTCTTTGTTGCCAAAGTACTGGGAGGGAGAGTACCATAAAGACATGGAAGCCCTCAATGTGAGTGAACTAGTACTGATGGGAAATTCAATAGCTTTAAAATGAACTATGACTTACATTTATATACTTCAAATGTTTGGGGTCAGTACGATATTTTTGGTAACACTTTATTTCAAGGTGACGTAGTTACACCTTACTACATGTTATTACTATATTAATTACAGTAAATTATGCATAATTACAAGTAACTTACCCTAAACCAAACCCTAACCGTAACTTTATAGTAAGTACATGTAGTTAATTAATATTACTCAGTACTTATTGCAGTATGTACAATGTAACTATGTCACCTAAAAATAAAGTGTAACCGAGTTTTTTTTATGTTTTTGAAAGCAGTGTCTTGTGCTCAGCAAGGCTGCATTTATTTGCTAAAACTAGAGTTACTACAGTAATATTATTGAAATTTAAAAACTGTTTTCTATTTTAATATATTTTAAAATGTAATTTATTCCTGTGATGCAAAGATGAATTTTCAGCATCATTACTCCAGTCTTCAGTGTCATATGCTGATATTTTTGTGGAAACCAAGAAAAAATATATTGTGATGTTCATACTGATGTGTTAAAACTAGCATGATTCACGATATATCGGCTAACATGTCGGTATCGGCCGATATATGTGAATTTTTAATGTTATCGGCCTGATAAAAAATTTGGCTGATATATTAAAGCCGATAAATAATAGATTTTTCCTTCAGCCGAGACACTTCAGATGCGCACTGTTCGCCATGATGGTTTTGAATTCATTGAAATCACTTCAAAAAAGAAAATACGGTTAAGTGCATCATGCAGCGCAAGTCAGTCATATAGGCTACATAAAATGATAATGAGAACATTATAATTGTGTACTTGGGACATGGCTTTTAATGGTGAGACTTTTGTTTTTGTAATCAGGCTCTCAAAAATTATATAAAAATGTGGATTTAGATTTATTGGCCAATATATCGGTTATCGGCTTTTAAATATAAATAGTTATCGTTATCGGCCAAAATTTTCATATCGGTGCATCCCTAGGTAAAACGTGTTAACTCTGAGCAGTGACAAAAGCCTGTGGTGTTTTTGATTGACAGGTCCTTCCTGCTGATGTTCTCACACGGGTCAGTGAGTACGTTCCGGAGATTGTGGAATTTGTCAAAAAGATTGTGGACAATGGTTATGGGTAAGACTAGAGATGTCTTCTTTCTAGATTGTTTGATTATTTTGATATTCCATGATTTGCCCCTTTAAAAAAAAACAATACTTTCCTAGAATGTCTATGAATTAATTTTCTTTCTTTTCTCACAAGATATGAGTCAAATGGGTCAGTATATTTTGACACTGCAAAGTTTGATGCCTGCCCTGCTCATTCTTATGCCAAACTGGTACCAGAGGCTGTTGGGGATCAGAAGGCTCTTCAAGAGGGAGAAGGTACAGGAATAAATTGCAATACATCCTCTAAACTGATTTACTCTTTATTTTTCTTTTGCAAATGGGTCTTTGAAAAGTACAACAAATGTATGCAGTTCAGCTGTCTATCATTTCCATGGCAACTTGATGTGGAATGGCAATGCAATATTGCTATAAAGCAACTGCCTTGATGCTCACCGAAAGGGCAAAGTTATCAGATAATGCTTATATAATGGGATAGTGGGGATATTCAAATTAATTAACCAAGCATTAATACCATTGATCAGCCCTACCAAACGTTGATGTTTTTTCCACTAAGAAACAAACATTATGCTATTTGATTGATACTGTGAAGCTGCTTTGATGCAATTTATATTGTGAAAAGCGCTATATAAATGCACTTGACATGACTTGACTTATAGCTCAATCATAATCTGAGCAGTGGATACAATGAGCCAGAATCATCTTTTGTATAACAGAGCTAATGCGGTTACTTTTACTCTGAATTCTTTTCATGAAAAGTGTTGACTTCAGTGTTCACCTGGACCTTGAATGTTTTTGTTTTTTTGTCTTTTGCAGGTGACTTGAGTATCTCAGCAGACAGACTCAGTGAAAAGAGGTCACAGAATGACTTTGCGCTGTGGAAGGCCTCCAAGCCTGGAGAACCATCTTGGGATTCCCCTTGGGGAAAGGTGAGCAAGTACACATCAAGGAAACATGCGTGTTTCTTTTGTTAAGTTCAGAAAATGAATAGATGAGAATGACGACTTGGCAGCTTAGTAGGTTTAACATGGTACAACAAAGGATTGAATGCATCACCCATGTTTTCAAGTTGGGCTGAACATTCACAATTGTTACAGGGGAGACCTGGATGGCATATTGAGTGTTCCGCCATGGCTGGATCCATATTGGGAGAGTGTATGGATATCCACGGAGGAGGTTTTGACTTGCGTTTTCCACATCATGACAATGAGTTGGCACAATCTGAGGTGAGAAAATTACAAGGTGCTCATATGAAAAGTATGTCCAGTAGCCATTGTTGAAAAGCTATTATTAGAATCCAGTTCATTATTCCATACAGATTAATGCTTCATTCATGTCACGTTGGAATGACACAAATTTCTTCTGACTAGTTAAAACCATTCTTGTCTTTGTCAGACTTTTAATTAAAGTCCCCCTGTAGTCAATAGTTTAAACCCTTAAAACTCATCTTTGTTCACAAAAATGACATATTTAAACTTTTTTGCCTTAAAATAGCTTGAATGTAACTCTACACCCTTGCCTCATTTAGTATACGCGGTTCTATGAATATGCAAATAACCCCACCTCCACTCACTCACACTAGCTCAGAGATCCATTTGTTGACGTGATTGGTTACAAGGTAGTTTGTGACGTCAGAAACACCAGCGATTTCAAACCTCATTTGGTCACTGCAGTTTTAAGGAGAAAATACTCAAAAATTGTGTTGACTTATGAATTTGCACATGGTTTGTCTTAAAGCATATTAAAAACACCACATAGAAATAAAAATAACATTAAAAGTTTTGTTTTCACCATAGGGGGACTTATTTTTTGTTTGATGTGCATGTTATCATATTCATTGTTAACAGGTGCTCTTTTTTCTTATTTTACAAGAGCATATAGAGAGGTGATCTGTGATCTTTATCAATCTAAAGACTGATGGTAAACAACTTGATCCTGGTCCTGGATTTCTGTCTGTCACACCTTTAAAGTTGCAAACAGTATGTGTGGATTAAAGTTTTAACATTGTATATTTTTTGATAGGCTTACTTTGAGAATGATCACTGGGTAAGGTATTTCTTGCACACGGGTCACCTGACCATCGCCGGATGCAAGATGTCCAAATCTCTGAAGAACTTCATTACTATCAAAGATGCCCTGGCCAAACATACGGGTAATTGTTACAATTAAAGATTTATTAGAATCACTGTGTTATATATTTAGACATCTGCATATGGGTCAAAGATTTGATGCTGAATTTATGGTTTAAAAATGCGATTGAAATATTTTTAATTTGAATGCAACCCTCTTTGTATTTATCACACATTTCATCCTCTTAAATGAAAGGCAAGTTTATTTATATAGCACATTTCATACACTATGGCAATTCAAAGTGCTTTACAGAAAGGAATTCAAATAATCACAATATAAAAGCAAGGAAAATGAAAACGGTTATAAACAAAATGAAAAGAGATATGATACAGTTATAAAATGAATTAAAAGAGTAAAAAGATGATGCATAGATAAACTTCTCATCTGGCAAAACACCGGTATATCATATTTTTTACATCTCCCAGTTTTACTCTGAGATTTTACTCTTTTCATTTTAAGTGTTATTTAAAAAATGTTTTTTGCAGAAAAACTATTTTTCAAAGATGAATTAAACCAACATTATTGCAAAGATTACTAAGACCTTGGCACATAACAGATTTTTTAGAGTTTTTTCCTTATCTCAAAGAAATGTATCCTTATCTTTCATTGACCTATGTGAGTTACTGTGTTGTCTATACTTTTTTGTTTGTGTGGTAATTTCTTTTCTCCCTTATACATTTTTCCCAGTAATTATCTGCAAACTACGATAGGTTGTCAAAGTTTTGACATTGTGCATTTGTGCTCCGTTTCCTTTTAGCAAGGCAGCTTCGTTTGGCCTTTCTGATGCATTCATGGAAAGACACGTTAGATTACTCCAACAACACAATGGAGTCAGCCATCCAATATGAGAGATTCATAAATGTAAGTGAGAAACCAAGAAGGAAGATAAAGTAGGGGGGAACACCCAAAAATTCATAGTCTATCTAAATTTATTATCTGCCACTTATCCGCATACAGAATCCTCATGAGTGCACAATAGGCTTATCCAGATTCCTTCATGAACCCAGAAGGTCGGAGAATAGCAGGTGTCCTTCAGGGCGCATTAATTCTGTCTTGCGCTTCTTTCTTTCTATCAATTACTCTGTCCCCAAGAATATAACAGGGGCAGAGCTCCAAATTTGCCTGATACTCACACAGGCAGCTATTAGCATGAGAAATATGCAAAGTTTACTTATGACTGACCTACATGCTATATTTTCTTAGGCCAGCCTTACCCGAACTTGAAGTTTGGATCTTAATGAGACACACCATGTTTTTCCTCTATCCCAGTGCGCCTCCATAGGCTATACTTGAGTGAACATTAAGATGGCTTATTAGAGGGTGATGCAATAAGAGTGCAATTCCCTCAACAGAGTTTGGCTTAAATAAAACTGGAGATGAATAGATATTCTGAGGTCCCAGAATATAAATTAGAAGTAAAAGCTGTAAATATTCAAACAAAGTAAATTAAAAAGCTGAGGGTGTTGTTTGTGTCTGTAGTACAGAGAGGAATGTTATATACTTGTGGTCTAGAAATAGCAATTTTTTTAGTTTAATAAAGTGCTTCAAAACTGCCTCAGGAAAGATTTTTATGAATATAATATATATATATATAATATATATTTTAAATACTTTTGTTCTGAAAGGATGCAATAAATTGATCAAAAGTGACTTACAAAAACTTTTACATGGTTACTTTTTTAATTACATTTAGCAAGCAATTCTTTTGAATCCTGAAAAAAAAATGGGTCACAGTTTCCACAAAAAAATATTAAGCAGCCAAACCATTTTCAGCTGTGATAATAATAAGAATAAATGACATTTTGAAATATAATAACTGTATGGTGTATCAAATATAAGAACAGTATGGTGTAATTTAAACTCATCTCACAGTTCATTCAGTTCTTATTTTATGTTTTCACAGGAGTTCTTCTTAAATGTTAAAGATATTCTGAGGAGCCCGACAGACATCACTGGCCAATTTGAAAAATGGGAAGCTGAGGAGATTGAACTGAACAAAAGGTGATGCATACATTCCTTACTTTTTAACATTGTCTTTGTCTTGCAAGTAAAGTGTTATCACTCATCACTATAGTCGTTTGTGTGTTTGCGTAGCTTCTATGAGAAGAAAACCTCTGTTCATGAGGCGTTGTGTGACAACATAGACACTCGTTCGGCTCTGGAAGAGATGCGGGCTCTCGTCGGTCAGAGTAACACCTACATGGCTGCCAGAAGGAGTGCAAAACTGCCGCCTAACCGCATGCTGCTGGAGAGCATTGCCCTGTACTTGACCGACATGCTTAAGGTAGCATGTCAACACTTTTTTTTTTTTGTAAAACAGAGCTTGACTTTTGACATACTTGAAACCTGGATGCAACAAAGGAACAACTGTTTCTGTATTCTCTGTAATCCTTACCCTAATTGCTACATTAAACCTTAATGTCTAGTCCTTTCTTGAAATCCGCATGAGCTGAGATGTCGGGGCAGAACTGAAACTGTGCATGCACAGTAAGTGCTGGCTAAAGCTGTTTTCTGCTTTGACAGACATTTGGAGCAATTGAGGGAACTGAGCCCATTGGCTTCCCTGTTGGAGGAAACGGTCAGAGTGCTGATGTAAGCAACACCACTTAGATCATGTTCGATTCATCAAAGGTTTTCTTTTTAATTAATTTTACAAAGCTATACTTGTTAAGACATGTTATTAAAGATTCAATCTAATTAGGCTTTCTTGTGGATTGTAAAGATAGTGACTAATCTGTCACCTAACTACTTAATCTTTTGGTTTCTGTTTCAGTTGGAGAGCACAGTCATGCCCTATTTGTCAGTGCTGTCGAATTTCAGGGAAGACATTAGAAAAATCTCTAGAGAGAAGAAAGGTAAAACTCTCTTGCTGTTTTTTTTATTTATTTATATTTTAGTGTGAATATCTGCTACAGTACAAAGTCATTTGGTTTGTTATAAATGATTTCTGTATAAAAAAAAATATATTTTTTTATGGTTATTGTTGTAGCTATACCTTCAGCAGACATTTGCGTACAATACAGATTGTACTTTTTATGCAGAAAAGAGAATTCATTAGGATTTTTTTTTTTGTGTTCCAGTGACAGAATTGCTGAAGCTCTGTGACGAACTGCGTGATGACACTTTACCTGAGCTGGGTGTCCGACTGGAGGATCGTGATGGTAAAGTAAAGAAATGGAGATTAACTAAAACTCTGAATGTCATGGAAAATTACACGTTTTTTTTTTTTCCTCAAAGGACTCCCCACATCGGTGAAGTTGGTGGACAAAGACACTCTTCTGAAGGAAAGAGAAGAGAAGAAAAAGGTAATTACAGAATCTGTTTATATGGCCATGTACTATGATCTCTCTACTTGATAGCCAATAATCAGATCAAAGTTATCTCACCACCAGGGTAAGGTGGTGCGTTTTTTCTGTCAATGGAAAAAAGCATCACAAAAGATGCAAACCAGATCATGAAAAATTTATTTAGGTCTTTCGAGCTTGTGAGAGTAAATGCTGGCCTTCTGAATGTATTTTAAGGACTCAAGTTGCACACGTTAATTGTTGTACCTTTTTTTAATTACTCCTTTGAACCTTGTGTGCATGCTTACAGCTCTGGACACATTCTGCTGATCCATCATGATCCACCTGAGATGGTCATTGATAAACAGTGTTTCTAAAATTAAATGTGTACACACACACACAAACACACACACACACACACACACATACACACACACATATATATACACATACACACTTTTTTTTTAAACACAATATATATATAAATATATACACACACACACACACACACACACATATATATATATATACACACACTTTTTTTAAACAGAATATATATATATATATATATATATATATATATATATATATAACACACACACACACATATATATATATATATATACACACTTTTTTTTAAACAGAATATATATATATATATATATATATATATATATATATATATATATATACACACACACACACACACACACATATATATATATATATATATACACTCACCTAAAGGATTATTAGGAACACCTGTTCAATTTCTCATTAATGCAATTATCTAATCAACCAATCACATGGCAGTTGCTTCAATGCATTTAGGGGTGTGGTCCTGGTCAAGACAATCTCCTGAACTCCAAACTGAATGTCAGAATGGGAAAGAAAGGTGATTTAAGCAGTTTTGAGCGTGGCATGGTTGTTGGTGTCAGACGGGCCAGTGTGAGTATTTCACAATCTGCTCAGTTACTGGGATTTTCACGCACAACCATTTCTAGGGTTTACAAAGAATGGTGTGAAAAGGGAAAAACATCCAGTATGCGGTAGCATCAACAAGGCAGTGCGAAAATGCCTTGTTGATGCTAGAGGTAAGAGGAGAATGGTCCGACTGATTCAAGCTGATAGAAGAACAACTTTGACTGAAATAACCTCTCGTTACAACCGAGGGTATGCAGCAAAGCATTTGTGAAGCGACAACACGCACAACCTTGAGGCGGATGGGCTACAACAGCAGAAGACCCCACCGGGTACCACTCATCTCCACTACAAATAGGAAAAAGAGGCTACAATTGGCAAGAGCTCACCAAAATTGGACAGTTGAAGACTGGGAAAATGTTGCCTGGTCTGATGAGTCTCGATTTCTGTTGAGACATTCAGATGGTTGAGTCAGAATTTGGCATAAACAGAATAAGAACATGGATCCATCATGCCTTGTTACCACTTTGCAGGCTGGTGGTGGTGGTGTAATGGTGTGGGGGATGTTTTCTTGGCACCCTTTAGTCCCCTTAGTGCCAGTTGGGCATCGTTTAAATGCCACGGCCTACCTGAGCATTGTTTCTGACCATGTCCATCCCTTTATGGCCCCCATGTACCCATCCTCTGATGGCTACTTCCAGCAGGATAATGCACCTTGTTCGAATCAAAGCTCGAATCATTTCAAATTGGTTTCTTGAACATGACAATGAGTTCACTGTACTAAAATGCCCCCCACAGTCACCAGATCTCAACCCAATAGAGCATCTTTGGGATGTAGTGGAACGGGAGCTTCGTGACCTCGATGTGCATCCCACAAATCTCCATCAACTGCAAGATGCTATCCTATCAATATGGGCCAACATTTCTAAAGAATGCTTTCAGCACCTTGTTGAATCAATGCCACGTAGAATTAAGGCAGTTCTGTAGGCGAAAGGGAGTCAAACACAGTATTAGTATGGTGTTCCTAATAATCCTTTAGGTGAGTGTATATACACACACTTTTTTTTTTAAACACTTGTGTAGATATGTGTGTGTATAACTGTTTTATATATATTTCTATAATTTATTCCTGTGGTGTCACAGATAATTCTTCAGCCGTTTTCAGTGTCACATGATCCTTCTGGAATCATTATAATATGCTGATTTGGTGGTCAAGAAACATTTGAAACAGTTTTGCTGCTTTACACTTTTGTAGAAACCGTGATGCATTATTTTCAGGTTTTATATATATATTAGTCCGTTTTTAAAAGTTGTATTAAAAGATGATATTGCTTATTTTGTTAATTTGGTTCATTTATTTGACATGTTAATATTACTGTCCTGCATAATACTTATATTGTTTTATGTTTCAAGATGGAAGATGAAAAGAAAAAGAAAAAAGAGGAGGCTGCCAGGAAAAAACAAGAACAAGAGGTGATTAGAGCAATTACAGAAAACACCTGAAACACTCCATAATTTGGTTACCCGTCATGTAGAAAGCCTCTCCTGTCTATTGTTAAATATTTTTATGTTTAAGAAAGAATTTTAACGTTAGTCCTCCATTGTTTTTAATTATTTGTATGTTTTTGTGATAGATGGCAAAGTTGACAAAAATGAAGGTTAAACCCAGTGAAATGTTCCGTTCAGAGACTGACAAGTACTCCAGCTTTGATGAAACGGTAATGCAAACCATTCAGTCTTCTTTTGTCTTAAGATACACTCTTTAATGTCACACAACTGTATGTTGGATCTATTTCAAGGTGACTATTAGTCTATAGGGGATAGATGAATCCTTATGCATTTTCAATAATTTGGTTACATCTATTCAGGAATGCTAATAGTACAGTACGTCTGTTCTTTGTATATACAGGGTTTCCCAACACATGATGCTGAGGGGAAGGAGCTCAGTAAGGGTCTGACCAAAAAGCTACGCAAGCTTTACGAGGCTCAGGAGAAGCTGTATAATGAATACCTTCAGTTGACTCAGAATGGGAGCTGAGAACATGAGACATTGAGTCTGATGCAACCTGCGATCCGCCCATAGTGTCTGTTGTGAACTTGTCTTTTGTATGTGAAAAGGCAGCAAAACTCAAAGACCTCATCTGTGAGTTTTGGCTCTAAACTTTGGCAAGGTTTTCCAAATCCTTTTGGTCATTGTTGGAGGATTTTTGTTTTCCTGATGCTCTGCAAACATGACTTTGAGAGGTATTTTATGACTGCGATATTAAGGGCATATACTTAAAATTGTGTGCTTTTTGCACATGTAGAACAAAGATGCAAGTATATCAGAATTTTTCTAATGTGGGTTTGATGGTTTATATGAAGTATGCAAGAACTATTTAGCTTATTAATGTGGAAATAGATCAAACATTTAATGTTTTCATTATGGATTTTTAAAACCTGGCTGATCAAGTAGGTGTTTTCTCTGAAACACGGTTTACAAATCAGCTAGTGATAAAAATGATTCATCCAGAATCAAAATATCTCTGATAATACAGGAATGAAGGGACTTCAGGTTTGTAGGTTTACCACAAATGAAAAAAAGAGACATAGGAGCACCAGTTATTGTTAGCATTTACATAGTCTTTATAGGAACATGAAATGCCAAAATAAAAAAGGATATGCTTATTTGTCTCCAATAACTTATTTCTATTTTTTTTCCATAAAGATTTTTTTAAATTTAGTTTACAGTCATAAAACATATGCACAGAGCTGCATATACCAAACCTAGTGAATTTCTTACCTAGACAACGTTGTAGGCAGCTCAAAAGCCATTTAAAACATACATGCATTTATTATTATGCAACTATTAATCATTATAAAATTATGCATACAAAAATAAAATAAAACAAAATAAAAACCGACAAAAGTAAAAAGTGTGTCGTGTGTGTGTGTGTGTGGGGGGGGGGGGGTTATTTATATTATATAATAATATAAAATGTAATCAGAATAAGGGTGAATTGAGGTATAAAACATCAATTGCTGCCTATGCACAAGAAGCCTGTAATTAGTGAAATCGAATTTGCCAACGAATTTTTAGTGGGATATTTTTAATGAATAGATTGAAGCAGTTCACAAATCAATTGTTCATGATTTGTAGACTGAACCGAGTTAACTACTGACTGATTCTGAAATAATCGTTATGTCTGATTCTTAATGAGCCGAGAATCGACACTTGGAATGGGAACTTGAGTACCCTTAATAGCAGAAATGTTACAAATGAAACGTACTAGAAATGTATTAAAACATGCACAAAAAAATTAGAGATGAAAATTAATGTTGGTATTGTTTATTGTAAATGCAAATTATATTTAGGTTCTGCAATTACTTTATTTTGTGTATCTTATTCATGGCTGCAACAAATTAAACTAATATACGTTAATGACAATAGACCGCTTTATTTGAATGTTTAGAGCATGTAATATGCTATTCCATGATAATCGCCGAAACAAAATCTGACTCATTTTAGCGAATCGGTTCTATCGAACAATACATTTCAAAGAACCGGTTCAAGTCCACGGGTCCAACACACCACTGTCGCTGAAGCGCAGTCCTACTGGCCAGCCAATGCGCTTCTGCTTTACTGCCGAGTCCATCAGCCGAACAGCACCCGCTGATTCAGGTAAGAACAGCAATTCCCTAAAACAAATAAATGTTTCAACAAAATGAGACATTTAACTTTAAAATACATGATATATTATGCATGTCCAGTTTATGTAAAGCAGAATGGGTGATATTTTCGTGGTTGTAAATGTCTTATATTAATGTTGTGCTCTCACTGCATGTCATCTTTGTTTTGATAAAGTTACGAGCGACTATTATGAATTGCTACAGCTTCAATATGAGTCAGTTAACAAACAATGATCCTGTAACCTGTTAAGCACGGCAGAGATAGTCAAAGCTCAGACCCCGAATGTGTTTTTGTGAGAGTCTGTTAGCCTGCTAACCTGTGATATTTACACTTCTGCTGTGACCCGTCTACAGTGTTCTTTTGGAGATCGTCCAGTGCCCGGCCTCTGCCACTGTTATGACCCCCTTCATTCACATCTTGTAAACTCTGGTTATGGAGATTATGAGATCTGATCTGATTTGTTATGTTCTGGATGTAGCTAGTTTAGCGTGTTAGCTGCTAGCGTGAGTGTGGATCTCTGATGGGCGTCAACATGACACATCTGCCTGTACCTTTACTTTGAGATGTTGATTTTGATATTTGCAGTTTTGCTGTTTATGGCATGCTGACATAAGCAATTTTAACGTTTCTTTGGAACAAGGAATATTTATTAGCATATTCTATGCTAAGCAATGTTTCCAACAAATTAATACAATTATAATAAAAAATAAATAAATGTTATTTTTCAAGCTTAGACGTTTCCAAAATCTTTAGTTAAATATAATAATTGTTATAATTATCAAGAGTATGTTATTATTTTTAATGGTAGTCATAATAAAAAATAATAATTGGCCTCTAAAACCAAGTTATCTGTTTTATTTTAGTTAAAATAACATTATCATATAATAATGATACAACAGTAACTATGGAACTACCATGGCACATTTGGGGTTGTTAAATGTGTAGCTTGGTTTAAAAAAAAATTATAAATAAATTCGAGTCACTGTCCATGAAAGCACTGAAATATTTGACACAAAAGGATATACTGCATTGGTTTTCATGGTTAAAAAATAATTAACTTCTGACTCTGTATTGAGGGTCATTTAGGTTAATTACAGTTATGTTTTTATTGTGCATTTCCCAGCATCATCTGTTTATATATAATAATAATTATAATTAATTAAAAGTCTATTTAATTAAAATATGTACTTTCGTCTTAATTAATAGCCAAAAATGTACTTTTAGACAAGCTGAAGTTGTACGTTTTGTGTTTTTCATAGAATATTTGAGCTGTGGTAGCAAGATGGATGCTGACAAGGAAGCCAAAGGTAAAGGAACTAGGAATTCCTGGTATTGTCTTTGATTATTTTCAGGCTCACAAGATTATTTTTAGATGAGTTATACCTTGTATATTCTGTTTAGTGTTAGTTTTCTTTTAAATACTGATACATTTATGAGCTGGCAGAGAAAATGTTTTTAATGTGTGTGACTGATTCATGGTGCTGCTCAGACAAAAGCCAGTATAATGTTTCAGTGTAAAAGTTTCATGAAGCTTCTGCACATCACTGTTGCCAATGATTTAATGGAAAAGGTTGTGTAGGATCTCTTAAGAAGTCTCGCACACATACTGAGAACAATATTAAAGTCTAAAAAAACAATAGCCGATATGAAACAATAGTGGTGTGTTTCACTGTGCTGAACATGATTTTATGCTTCCTTCAAAGTGGATGTTTGTTTCTGGAAAGGACTGTGCAGTATAAACATGCTTTGACTTTGAGACATTTGACTGATGAATAATGATTTAGTGCGTTCATTTTTAATGCTGGTGATGGCATACTATTTTCAGGTAAGGTGAGCGACCAGGCGATGCAGAACCCACAGGCATTGGCAGCTCTTCAGGACAAAATAGACAGTGTCTCACATAGTGCTTCCATCATGGACAGGTAAGCAAGACACGGAAGGTGAAACACTAAGGCTATTTCATACAAACCAAACTAATAATTTGGAACCAAAGAGAGGCTAACAGGACTTTATTCCTTGTCATGGCATCATGTTCATGTTTATCATCATGTTTAACTATTTCCCCGACTGGATGTGTCTCATATTTCCTGCGTGGAATTTTAAAACTGCACATTGCATTTTCATTGTTTCTAATGTTACATAGAGAGACAACCCACCTAGTGTAATATAACCGTCTGTCTAAGGGGGGAAACTAGTCAGGCCATCTGCCTGCAACCTAAAATCTGTCTCTGCTTGTATAGTTTTCAGACAGAAGTCAGTCCTAATGGTGTGTGTGTATACATGTCTGTGTATTTGTGTCTGATTAAGGATTCCCAGAGAGGTCTCACACCCATGAATGCTATTTTCACTTCCTGAATTTGGCTGTAGTTGTAGTAGTCGTGAAAACAATAACACAGACAACAGTATTTGCTCAAAACCGCAATAATTAATTTGTGTGTGAACAATGCAAGACCAAACATAAGGCTTGTAGAAAGGGTGCTGTTGGGCCAAGCAGTCAACTTAGACTAAAACAGATTCAGCAATTGCAGCACAAACCTTATCTTTGCTGTTTACATGAAGCGCATGACTTGAGTTCTCAGAAGTTTGCGATGTGATTTGAACAGGGATCTTGTATCTGATGCTCTTACTTCAAACCAATCTGTTGACCCCAGAGAGCAGGGAAATGCACCAGTCCAGCTGTGCATTATCAGACACCCATCTGCTCACATAATGTCTGTCTTCTCTTCCTCTATCAACTTCTGTCCAGCTTACCAAAGTCTGTGAAAAGAAGAGTCAATGCCTTAAAGAATCTTCAGGTTAACAGCACACACATCGAAGCCAAGTTTTACAAGGAGGTGCATGAGCTGGAGAGAAAGTATAGCGCTCTTTATCAGCCGTTATTTGACAAAGTGAGTTTGTGTGTACACTTTTTTCTTTGTGTATATTTCACAATAATAATGTTTTTACTGTATTTTAATCAAATTAGTGGCGACTTGGTGAGCATAAGAGAACGAAAGTGAATATACATACCATATAAATTTCAGTCATGTGGAAAAAAAGAGTACACCCTTTTGAATTTTATGGTTTTACGGATCAGAACATAATAAAAAATTGGTCCTTGGCAGGTCTTAAAATCAGGTAAATACAACCTCAGATGAACAAAAACAATGACATTATTATACCGTGTCGTTGTTTATTTAACAAAAAGTAGGCCAAAATGGAGAAGCCATGGGTGACAAACTAAGTACCCCCTTACTGCTTCCATGGGTATTAAGAGGGTAAGTAACAGTCAGACACAGCTAATCAAATACCTTTGATTAATTGATCATCAGCAAGCGTGACCACCTTTATAAAAGCATACGTTTTGGCAGTGTGCTGATCTGGAGCATTCAGGTGTGTGTTAACACTGTCAAGTAGGAAAGATATTAGCAATGATCTTACTGTGCGTTCACACCAGACTTTGAAATCACTCGCGCCAGATGCTCTATTCGCAAGAAAAAGACTGAACAAGTATGGAAGGGTTGCTAGGAGGAAGCTTCTTTATAAAAAAGAACATGGTAGCATGGCTTATGTTTGCAAAGTTTTATCTGAACAAACCACAAGACTTCTGGAACAGTGTCCTTTGACAGATGAGACCAAAGTGGAGATGTTTGGCCATAATGCACAGGCCTCTTCATTAAGTCGACCATGACCTCATTTGTATACCAAAGTATTCTTGAGTCCAATGTGAGGCCATCTGTCTGACAGCTAAAGCTTGGCTGAAATTGGGGCATGCAACAGGACAATGATTGACAAGCACACCAGCAAATCTACAACAGAATGGTTGAAAAAGAAGAGTTCAGGTGTTGCGCTGGCCCAGTCAATGTCCAGACCTTAACCCAATTGAAATGCTGTGGTATGACCTTTAGAGATCTGTGCATAAACAAATGCCCACAAACCTCAGAGAAATGAAGGAACGTTGTAAAGTAGAGTGGGCCAAAATTCCTCCAGAACGATATGAGGGACTGATAAAGACATATAGAAAATTATTACTTCCAAGTTATTGCTGCTAAAGGTGGCTCTACAAGTAATTCAATCATAGGGTGCACTTAGTTTGTCACGCATGGCCTCTCGATTTTGGCTTTATTTATTGTTAAATGACATGATGTAATATACCGTGTGTTGTTGTTCAACTGAGGTTGTATTTACCTAATTTTAAGACCTGCTAAAGACCAGATGTTTTTTTTTAATTATTATTATTGTGCCCTGTTACATAAAACCATAGAATTCAAAAGGGTGTCCTTTCTTCTTTCTTTCTTTTTTTTTATACATAACTGTATAAATAAGTGATATACACACACATTGTAAATATTATATATAAATATATGTATTTTTCTTTAATTGTAATACATTGTTATACATTATAATATATTTAAATATTTGTTTTTGTACGACAGAAAAACAATTATAGAATAAATATCTCTGATTGTTGGCCTGCTATCGCAGAACATTCTTCCTCAGTGTCCTGTAGGTTTCAGAATGGCTCTAAAGCACCGAAAATCTTTTGAGCTGAATGCAAACATTCCTTTTAATATGTCTGCATGGTATTGGTATGATATTCTCTCTCTAGTGAGCTTTTCTATTTTCTTAGAGAAGAAAATTTGTGTCTGGAGAAGTGGAACCCACTGATGAGGAGTGTGAATGGCAGAGTGACCATGAGGACGAAGCCGCATTAGCAGTGAGTATAATCTGACCACTCGCATTGAAATCAGGTCTGATGCTGACAGAAGAGCAGTACCCCAATGCAAACTTTTCTTTTTCAGGAAGATCTGAAGAAGAAAGCTGCTATAGGGGAAAAGACAGAAGATGCTAATGAGGAAAAGCCCAAGGGAATTCCAGAGTTCTGGCTCACCATATTCCGGAGTGTGGACATGTTGAGCGATATGCTGCAGGTGAACCATCAGCAGAAACCTTTCCCTCTGAAGTCTCTTCTATTCTTATTGATGATTATTAATGTTTGCTTTCGCCCTGTGACATTGTACAGATGATATACAACTTCATATTATGAATATGAATACAGTTATATTGCATAATTATAAAAATAATTATGAATACAGTTTCATGAAAAAGAAATGGTAATATTCAAACACATTTTGCCCAGCACATTTGAAATTAAAAGAAAGCTTGTGCTCTTTCTCAACAGGAGCATGACGAACCGATACTTAAACATCTTCAAGATATAAAAGTGATATTTTCTGGTCCTGATCAGCCTATGGTAAGGACAATAATTTAAAGGCTTATGATTATTTTAGATTGAACCGTGTATATGTGTGTGTTTTATCATATTATAAAATATTGTCATATTCCTAACTGCTGGACAAATCAGATCATTTTAAATGTATTATACTATATATTTTTTATTATTATTAATCCTGTATTTTACAGAGCTTCACATTAGAGTTCCATTTTGAACCCAATGAATACTTTACCAACACAGTCCTCACTAAAGTATACAAAATGAAATCGGAGCCAGACGCAGAGGATACTTTTTCGTTCGAGGGACCGGAAATCATGGACTGTGAGGGGTGAGCAGTTAATCAGCAAGACCTGCTCAGATCGTCAACAGACTTTCACACTTTTTCATTATTCATCTCTCCTGTTGGCAGGTGTGAAATTGATTGGCACAAAGGCAAAGATGTGACGGTTAAAACAATCAAGAAGAAGCAGAAGCACAAAGGCAGAGGGACAGCGAGGGTCATCACCAAACAAGTGCCCAATGACTCTTTTTTCAACTTTTTCAACCCTATTAAAGGTACACAATATAACAGTTGTGCATGTGAACTTTTATGAATGCTTATTACAGGAAAATGAGACTGGTAGGTTGAATACTTTGGGAAATCATTAATGTGTACTATAAATTAATGTGTACTATGTAAGGTGTACTGCACTGTATTAAGTAATAATCAGATGAATATTTATATTCTGTCATTCAGATGTTTAACATACTTTTTGCTATTACATGAAGTCACCAATATTTTTTTCTGTTTTAGTTTCACCAGATAAAGAGTTGGTAAGTATTTTGTTACTTTATCCTTTTTGGTTTTAGCTCATACTGTTTAGTTTTATCTAGGCATTTAGTTGGTTTGAGACCAATTATATGTAATTTGAGGATTTTTATTGGCAATAAAATATGATTTTGCCTGCCTTATCCACCATCATGCCTTCTGATAGAAACGAGTGATTAGTTTACTTTGAAAGTTTAGAGAATCATTTCCGAGATCTAGATATAATCAGACTTAATTTTTTCATCTTCAAATGATCAGCGAAGTTGATATAATTCCTTTGTGTTCAACAGGATGAGGATTCAGAGTTCACCTTAGCCACAGATTTTGAAATTGGTCATTTCTTCAGGGAAAGAATCATTCCGAGAGCAGTTTTGTACTTCACAGGAGAAGCTCTGGAGGATGACGAAAGTGTACGTATTTTCAAACAACTTTTTCTTGTCTTACAATGTCTATGGTTCCGCAGAATAGTTCCAGTGTGCATTCATTTGTAATATACAATCATTTATTTATTTGTGTCAGTTTGAGGAGGAGGAACTGGATGAGGGTGAAGAGGAGGTGAGTTCACCCCATGTATAGTATTAAAGATAAACGGAGCAATCAGTGTTTTATAAAACTTCGCAATGTAATAAGTGACATTTTATTTTATTTTAAGTTGCAATTGTGTAGGGTAAGTGTGTTTTGTGTGAAATAGGACCAAGATGAGGAGGATGAGGATGATGAAGAGGAGGGAGATTCCAAGGTGAGTTTGGATTTAGATTATAACTTAATCTGAATGAGTTGAATTTGAAAAGGAATTACTGCATTGTCTCTTTGTTTAGCAGTTCTCACTCTCTAACTTAATTTTCTGTTCTGTTTTTTTCTTTGGATGAATGTTTGTGGTGTATTTGCATGTTTGATGATTAATGCTGATTGTGGTTGTTTTCTACCTCCTGTTCTGCCCTAGTGACAGGCATAAGTCATTCTCACCTCATACATTTCTAGGTAAGAAAGAAATGTCATGAGTCCCTTCTAACCTTTTCCTTCACATCCCCCTCGGGCCTCATCCCTCTCCGTACATCTGCTATCCCATGCCCACAGCAATCCTGTAACATTGTATTGAACCATTCATTTCATATCATATTATTAAGGCCTTGCCCAAAATCTCAGTACATGACTGTAAAAGGACAGAATCACGACTGCTGTATTAGAGAATTTGGGGCAATGTCCTTCCATTCGTTTTGCTCTATGTATACCCTGTAGTCTTTTTTTCCCCCACAATCTTGCTGAATAATTATTTATGTTTTTTAGTAGGTCAAGAACTTTTCCAGCTCAGATATGTAGTATTCTTTTCTGAATACATAATATTTTGCTATAACTTATTATTGCTATATAACATCCATTTATTCAAGCAAAAAGCACTGATTTTAGACCCTGATCCTGGAGTGTTTCAGTATTGGGGTTTATTCTTTTATGTCTTATATTAAAGGGATAATATCTTACACTACTGTTCAAAAGATTAGGATTAAGTATTGTTTTTCTTAAGCACCAAATCAGTATATTATAAGGATTTTTAAAGGATCATGTCAAATAATTTAGATATAGAAAGCCGGTGCACAATATGGTGGAATAATTCCTGCCTTCTAAAAGTCATTGCATCACTGCAGCTGCCTTTAGAAGCTCCGGTTCCTGCTCGTACGCATTGGCTGTTTTTTGTCATGATTTGAGCGTTTAGAAACAAAATTTATGAGACAGTTGTTGTCAAATTTCTTTGGTGATTTCAAATATGAAATATAATTGTAAGCTTGGTGAACAGCTTTGGAGATTTTTGTTTCCCCATTCAAATAGATAGGAGCGGCACTTGCATGACAGAAATAGTTGCCTGAGAGGCGTTTCAAAGATGGCCGCCGAATGAAATGACTCGCCTGGAAGGGACTTTTGATCACTTTGACACTGAAGACTGGAGTATTTCACAATATTACAGTTTTTACTGTATTTTAGCCTTGGTGAGCATAATAGACTTTTAAAACATTAGCTTAACATTATCTTGAACAGTAGTGTACATTCTTTGGTCACTGTGGTCCAAATCAATGGTCCGCTAGTGGAAAAAAACCTATACCAAAATGTATTTAAAATACATACATTTCATAATAACTATACTACTAATCCATTTACATATTTACTGACATATCGCTTGAGACTTGATATAAATGTTATAATTAAACTTTATTTGGAGTACTTCTTTATTGCACAATGTACATTTCTCAATATTAAAATAGTTTAATATCACTATTAGTAAGGGTAGTATGATCTCTGATCAGTCTACAGAAGATATTTAAGTCTACTTTAAGTATACTTGCAATAGATCCACTTTCGCACAATCAAATATACTTAAATGTATATTTAATTGGAACTAAAGTGCATTAAGTGCGAAATTAGTTGTTCCAATTTAGCAGACTTTAAGTATATACATTTAGTATACCAAAAGTACAATTGTACTGTATTTATATTAAGTACATAAATATGTAAATGTATTTGTAGTATACTTAGCATAAAATAAATGTATTTCAAATACATTTTAGTATATTTATTTTTCACTAGGGCCACTTTAATGTTAATCAATTTTTATTTTTTTATTTTTTTTATTTTTTTCCTCAAACTGTTTTCTTGAGCATTTCAGTCACTTCACCATGACTGGATGGGCCAATTTAATACTGTGTAAACAGAAACTGAAGGATTTCAAAATGAAGAGTTTTAGCAGTTCATGGGAAGTTATGGATTTTTTTCTTAATAAATCAACTTTTTTTTAAGTTGAAGGGAGATTTGATTAATTGTAATATGACCCCTTCATGCAAAACTGCTTCAAACAACCATTTTCTTTCAGTGGATCAGGCTGTGGTGAAACGCTTTCTCCCATTTAGTGATAGTGATGTATCTGCAGTACAAAAGAGTGGTGATTTCACTTTAGATTCCCTCACACTTTTATCATAATTAATGTGTATTCACATTGTTGATCCTACAGATGCCTAGAGAGATGTAAATGTGCCACTCTTCTGTGATGAAGATATATCTCCCTTTCTCTTTCTCCTGCACTCTTCCTGCCTCAAGTTGCAGATACAGAATTAAGTTATTGAATAAAAAATTCTCTCTCCTTCTCCATCCCTATCTTTTTTTTCTCTTTTCCAGCCCGTGGATCCTCAGCCTGCAGAGTGCAAACAACAGTAGTTTGAAGCGCTCACTCCTGCCACTGTCAAACCCCATCAGCTCTGTAGTGCTGCATACAGTCTCTGCTGAGCACACCGTCTAACAAAACAACATGATGATGCAGTATATTGGAAAATTATTTTTTAATTTTTGTTTTTTGTTTGTTTATCCAGCAGAATTTGATTGTTTTAAAATTCACTTGCTATAATGCAGCAAACAGTATAGATAAAATTGGGCAATTCCACATTACAGGCAGCCTCTGAAAAATCTATATATTTATACAACAGTTCGTTCTGGTTCTCGAATCTGATTGGCTGAGGGCCTTTTCCAGCCATGTGATTTCCCCAGTATCAGCACTCAAACCATTTCACCATTTGTATCACTCATGGAGTTATGAGAGTCAAAACACCATAATTTTACCAATACTACGGTTATTGTGTCATGGAATGTAGTTTTAAGAGGGTTTTTTTTTTAGGCAAGAATGTATTTAAAACGGTGAAACTGTTCCAGTGCTGATACTGGGGGAATATCGCATGGCTGGAAAAGGCTCTCAGAAAGAACTGCTGTATGTGTGTGTATATGTGAATGTGAAACAAAAAGACATAATGACTTCAGACATGCCGTTACAGAGCCAAAAAAAAGTTGACATACACAGGTTTGAAACAATCTTGCATTTTTATTTAACTTGCAAGCATTGTGTCTTCACATTCAGATAGGTAAATTTTTAAGCCTGAATTGAAATAAATGGGATTGTATTATAACTTCCTGTGCACATGTAACCTTTGTCAAGGTTGTTTGTATTTAACAAATAGATTCTTACTCAATTTTGAAGTGTTCTGTGTCATGGGCATAACCTTGTTTTCTTTGTTGTTGTTTTTTAACAGCTTATCTATTTATTTACTTTTTGAACAAAACAGCATGTTTATGCACTTATTTATTTATGGAAATTGTGGACAGTTGCTAGCTACATGTAGCTACCAACTAATGTATCGATGATAACTTGCAGGCATCAAGAAATTGTTAAATTATATCTGGCTACTTTACAATATGGATGTCTAACATTTTTATCTTTCACTTGAAGATCATAATTTAAAAAAAAAATTTTAAATGAATCCCTGCACTCCACTACTTTAAGTACCTATATGCTTCATTGATGTAGTGTCATTTTGTTTATATGTACTTAAATATACATCAAATCCATAATGCTGGAATTGCTCAATTTAGATATATAGTAGTCAAAGACGATAGGGCGAAAGTCCACTGCCAATGGTCACTGAATTCTGAGTGAACTGCAGATGATTACATGTCCTGAAAGTCACATGTTTTATGTGAGCACATCCTCAAGGCCATTTTTTGAGATACATCATCACATCCCAAAGTTGACCGAATAATTTATTTTGTGACTTTATCTCATAGGTTACTCAGGGTTTTTTATGCCAAGATGACAGTGTGCGAGTATCCAGCATTGTGAAACTGTTGATATCTAACCTGCTTAATGTTCTCTTTTGTCTCGTAAAAGAACTAAATCTTTTAGTTATTACAGAGTTAATTATATATCTTGTTTTCCATCTTTTTTTATTGTTTTGAACTCTGTGTTGGTCTTGTGCTTCTTGGTGGATCCCTGAGAGAATGTTTTACTGATGTATGTACTGTAGTTGATTATAGCCCCTTTAGCATTTTAAAAATGATTTTGCTGTACTGCCCAAGCACTTACTAAAAAAAAAAAATTAAACATGTTTATTCCCAAATAGAGTGATGATTTCCCTTTACGCCAACCATTTCTTTGTCAAAGCATTTCTGGTCTGCGTTTCATTTAAAATAATTTGACAGATAATGATACTAAAGAATGCAGGTTATGTTGAAGGAATGTTTCGAGTTAAGCTCAATCGACAGCATTTGTGGCATAATGTTTGTTACAACAAAAGATAAGTCTGATTCATCCCTCACTTTCGCTTTCAACAGCAAGAAACTTATACAAGATTTTGCATTTCTTTTCTTCAGTGTTGATGTGAAAGGTCCATGCTTTGGGATTAATTGTTTCTAGTCCACCTTTGTTTCTGCTCGATGAAGAAGTCATTTTCGCTTATGAAGAGAAAATACTGAAGACCTCGGACTGAAAGAAGTGAATGTATGATAGGTCACTTGAAACGTACAAGACATAAAGTTACAAGAATAATATTGAATTTTTATTCTACACTAACTGTTACTATGTAACCATGTACTATGTACCATTATGCTTCAATGAAAATCACAGCTTAATTATTTTTAAATGATTAAAAATACTAAAGTTATAAGTTATCCATTTGTTGTGGCAGTATGTGGTGTTATTGTGAAGGGTGGTATTGACATCGTAGCATGCAAAATTCACAATTTCTTTAAAAAGCACACATTCCTGTTTTGGTCTTGGAAGGAAATTGCCATAGTCTATTCCTACACCCAGTCGGTGTGTTTTTGAGGCAAGCAGAAGCTAAACTGCAGGACAGTGGGGCTAACACACTACGATATTATGATGCTAAACTGTTTTGGAGTCATTAGGCAATGTCTGCTGTCTCCTAGGTCAGGTCTAAAGAAAAGGCTATGTAATAGAATTCTTCAGAGGTGTTGTTATTGGGTGTATTTTGGTAGTATTGTCTGTAGGGGGCTCTGCATCCACTTTCTCCCTGACTCACTTTTTCATTTTTATTTTAGCAAAGAGAGACCCCCATTCACATGACATCTGTCATTAATTTTAATAAGCACTTTTCAAATGTGAACCATCCTCTGTGATGACATCCCTGTTATCATACTTTTAAAGCACAGATAACAGTTTTCATATCTTCTCCAGGACAAAAGGCCAGCTTGACTCCCTAAGACAGGCTAAAGTGCTTATCCTAAAGAGGAGGAGAAGGAGTGACATGCCAATCGGTTCCCAATGTCTAGTTACCAGGGAGTCTGTACAAATTTGATGTGCTGATTGTCAAGCACTTACACACAAGAGTCTTCAATCCTTAATATACTGTCACTGTGATGTCTGGACTCTCTTATTCTCTCTCATCCAGGACTGAAATCTTAAAAGGCCTTATCGCCATGACACTTGTCTTTTATGTTCACCATGGCTACATTTAATTTGATTGATTAAAAATACAGTAATATTGTGAAATATTATTCCAATTCAAATAACTCTTTTCTTTTTGATTATATTTTAAAATGTAATTTATTCCTGTGATGGGAAAGCTGAATTTTCAGCATCATTACTCCAGTCTTCATTCACATGATCTTTCAGAAATCATTCTAATATAGCCTACTGATTTGGTGCTCAAGAAACATTTATTATTATTATTATTATTATCATTGTTGAAAACAGTTGTGCTGATTAATATTTTTGTGGAAACCATGACATGTATTTTTTTTTGAATAGTTAAAAAAAGAATACCCTAGCATTTATTTGTAATTGAACATTTTTGTAACATTTTTTTATCAATTTAATGCTTCCTTGCTGAATAAATAAAATCAACAAAACGTTTCAACAGTAGTCTACTTGTGCTCACGTGCTTCTATGTATATAAAATGGAAGATGAAGTGAAGTGAAAACATATCACACACACACAAACCCAGTCAAATATTATTATTTTTCCAGCAAATCCAGCAAAAATCCTTATTAGTTGATTTCTAACTGAATATGTTTATTCTACAATATATGTATATTTCTTTCTCTTATAGGCTACATGTTTCTTCTGTTAGCATGCCTTAAAACTCCTGTCCTGTGCTGTCCTTGTAACTCATCTGTCCTCCGGCTAATTGTCCCCATCTAATTTCTCTGATTGGTCACATTTTCATCTTTTGTGATGCGTCTTTGGCTTTATGTTGCGTCCAGACCTTTTCCTTTTGTATTATTATTTCTCTATACAACAACCTCCCCCCCAACACTGAACTGTGTACATTGTTAATGGGAAGGGCTGGACACAGCAGGGTTTTGTGTGTCTAATGAGTGGTTCGCCTGCAGGGGCAGACCAAACTGCCGCTGTCCCACTGATGTCAGCCACTCCCACTCTGCTTTTGTCCAAATATATCTCCATGCACCCTCTCTTTCTCTCTTATTCTCACATTTCCTCTTATTTGTGTCTTTATGCCAATGTGATCAGAGTGACCAGAGTTCTATTGTTTCAAATACAGACATCTTTCCTTAGGTGATTTTCAGACCTGGCACGACTGAGCAAGTTATTTTTTTTATGGAATAACGCAATAAGCAAAGAGTTAATATAGGATTTAGGTTGTTTTCACATTAGTACAATTTATGCAAAGATTCTTGAACAAAAAGGTTAACTGTCAATCGCCGAATCGGTACCATAAAACACAACTTTCACTTTCAAAACAAGCAGTCACGGTTGGTTGTAAGCGCATGCTGAAAGGAGTGAAACACGGGGCTTAAATACATGAGGAGCGTAATCAATGGGGCGGGAACTAATTAACTAGGGAAACTAACAAGGGAACACAGAAAGGCAAAATAGGGAAACCAAAACAGCATGATAATAAAACAGAGCAAAAACTAGCACACAAGCAGCTTTATGTAGTCCTGTTGTGAAATCTGCATATGGAAATCTTTCGCTCACATGCGAAATTCCCAATCGCGTGGATTCCAAATGAAGAGACTTGCAAGTCGATGCTCAAGTTAAATGTGACAGCATCCTTTACATTTAGACACAATAACGTCAGTTACTTTGTTTATTTTTGCTCAGATAATAGTTTCAAATCATAGACTGTAAAAAAGTTTCAAACGTATAACCACAGCAGAATTAACCGTTGTCTTTTCATGGCAACACGCAGTGTTCCTGATTCAGGAATCATATAGGACATCGTTCTCAACCTTTTTGACTCGAAAGCCCTCATAGTTATGGGCCTATTTTTATGGTATTTCTACTGCAATTATGAAAATCTTGCTTGTTTTCAAACTTTGTATTTACAGAAATTAGGAGTGTCTATATTAAATTACTTAAACACAATCCATTAAAACATGATTCAAGAAGAAAGGGACATAAACGGGGCATAAATATGATTTCAGTTTATTTCATGGTTTTATGTTTTTGTAGCATTTTAATTTAGATTAGAGTTAGATTATTTTAAGATAAAAAAAATGTAAATGTACTTTTTTAATTATTACATGTAACATGTCACTACCTTGTGTAATGAGATACCTAGCTACTGAAAATGGCAGACTGGATCTCATGAGAATATGTGTGTATTTTTACATAAAGTGTATTCTATCACACGTACATATGTTTACGTTTTAAACACGCAGAAACGTATAATACTGACGCATTTACAGCACTAAAACGTTTTATGTATTGACAGCACAAAAACGTAATTCATTTACTTATGAACAAATCTACCGACGTAGAAATTTATACGTATTACTATTTATGCATCTTAAAATCGTGGCATTAATGTTTTGACTCTATTGCATTCAACTGTCTTATCAATTAAGTTTTCAGTCGCATTTATTAATATAACAGGCCTAACGTTACTCATAAATATTAAAATTTCGCTCTGTTCGTGCCTTCTGCTGCAAACTAGTTTCGGAGGATATGAGCCTGCATGGTGTTAAACAAGAATACACTTTAAAACCTTAAAAATACCTTGCTTAATCGTTTGACCATTTTGTATTTAGTTTATTTACCGTGAGACACAAAAAGCGTTTTCTCCTATAAAACACAACATAAATTCACAGAAGACATCGATTTTATTATCTTGATGTAATCCAAATCTTTAGGACAAAGTTTGCAAGAAAACGATCCAGATTCATTCAGCCCTCTATCCAGTGATCTTCATCTACATTGCTCAGCAGCGACCGCAAACGTCAAATCCCGCGCTGGTGATGAATTCAAATTCAAAAAATGCGCCTTCAAGTGGCGTTACGACCATAGACATAATAAATACATAGACGCCCTATTGGCCGCTTTGGAGCGTTGCTGCGATACGTCAACGTGTCCGCCATTTTGCGGAGGGCAAGACTGCGCTGTGAACAAATGCAAGTAAACGGGTGAGCTGCGGTTTTCCTGGATAAAAACAACAATAACGTTTACATTTATCAGCCGATTTCAGTGGTTTGCACGTGGTGTACGTTACTATTACTAATTATATAATTACCAAATACAACCAGAAAAAAATGTTCAGTCTTGTTTGTGAAAGGTAATTCCCAGAGACCTGTTTTCAATTGTGTGGCGACTTGTACAGCCCCAAGCAGCGCAGGAAACAAGCATTTTTCTCAATTCCCATAATGAAAGGTATGGGCAAGTTGCCCTCCTTGATATGGCGGCGCCGTTGACGTACGCTCCAGCAGCCAATAGGGTGTCTATGTATTTATTATGTCTATGGTTAAGACCACTGATCTATATAGAATGATGTCATTATATAGATCAGTGGTTACGACATGTTTTACTGCCGTGATATCAAACGCTCATTGGCTCTCGCCTCGTCACGGATTGTGACATGCTGTGTTTCAGTCAGTTTAGTATGGCAAGCCATTTTAACATTTAACAGCTAGACTGGATATGTGTTGCAGATATCTGTAATTCAGTATTGCCTAGTCAAAAAGAACATTTCAGATATCCGCAACTACATTCTTCCTATCCATAATTGTCATTTCAGATATCCACAACTACATTCTTCCTAGGACAAATGACATCACTTTTGCCATTCATTTGTATGGGGTTTATCATAACAGATATCTACAATTCAGTTGGAGATATCCACTATGTGAATTACGGATATCTGCAACTGAATTGTAGATATCTGTAATTCCAGTTTGAGATATCTACAATTTGATTATGACTAGTCATAACTCCAGTTCATGATATCTTTAATTAACCTCAATTCAAGATATCTACATGTTGCTTTTCAGATATCTTAAATTAAGTTTTGACTAGGCGAAATTACGTTGTAGATATCTGTAACTGGAATTATGACTATAGTCAAAATAACGTTGTAGATATCTCAAACTGCAGTTAGGGATAGTCATAATTTAATTGTAGATATCTATTATCAATTTATAGATATCTTGAAATTAATTTTGATTAGAGATATCTAAAATTTGAGATATCTCTAACTTTCATTCTGCCTAGTCAAATTGTAATTACAGATATCTTGAATTAGAGTTCTGACTAGGCGAAATGACGTTGCAGATATCTGTATGCAAATTAGGCCCGCATCCCACTTTAGGGGGGAGGAGAGCGTGTTGCACAAATCATCAAATAACTTAGCAGTTAACACCTGTTAACTTGTAATTAGTACTGATTAGCACCATGTCTGAGCAGCCAGAGGCCAATTAGTTTTTAATCGTCTTTTTTAAAGCTGTTAGCTACTATTTCAACCTGAAATCAATACCTATAGGCTATCATGGCTTTTTACTGTGGGAAAAAAAAGAACTAATCTGAACTAAGAACTATATTTTCTCATCTAAGGAAGTTAATTTTATTGCACTTCCAAGTCTTTATCTATATTGTAAAAAGCCCTATAAAAATAAAGGTGACTTGACTTGACTTTATTAAAGTGAATTAGTGTGAATCTCTCTCATACGTGAATCCTACATCAACAATAACCTACTGTAATTTTAAGCATGATCATAAACATAAAAATGCATGGCAAACATTGCATGTTGCCAATATTTTTGAGACCCCCAGGCTAATGTGAATAAATACAATTTATGTCATGCTGGAAACATGTGCAACACATTTGCACTAGTCAAAATGATGTTTGAGATATCTTTAACTTTCATTTTGCCTAGTCAAAACTGAATTACAGATATCTGCAATTATCATTTAATATGTGTGACGAGTTGAATGTCGTTTTCAATGATGTCATTGCAGATATCTGTAATTCAGTTTTGACTAGGCAAAACTGAACTACAGATATCTCTATCTGTCATTTCGGCTAGTCACAATTACGTTACAGATATCTTGAATGACAATTCCAACTATCCAAAATGTAATTATGACTAGTCAGAAAGACATTGTTGATATCTACAATGTTAATTCCGGATAGTCAAACTTATTTTTTAAATGTTAAAATGGCTTGCCATAGTTTAGTACATTTGAAATGGAGAAGCGCGCGCGCCTTCACAGTGCGAACCGAATCCGGGTTAACATTTTCATGGATTAATGACTTAAATTCTGATCTGTACCTCATACAAAACTAGTATAATACTGCCATAGAGGACTGCGACTGCAACGCATCATGTGAACGACTTGTGGTACCGGTTTTTGACATTTTCACAAAAATAAATTATTGAGAAATTTATACTTGTCTGTCTGTTAACGTATGTTTTTTTTATTCATAATTGCGGCCTACCTAGTTTTAAGGAATGGTTATGGGTAGGTTTACGGGTAGGAGTAGGATACAAGTTAGTGGCTCAAATATCTCAATATACGGACGTTACACATTATTCTGTATAAAATGGATATGTTTAGGTTTGGGAGTAGGGTTAAGGGATCTTGTTTCATTTATCTTTATAATGGTAAAAGTGAAAGTATACAGATACCTTTATGATATGAAATACACATAAATAGTTAACGTTGTGTAGCTGTAAAATCGTAATAATGTTACGTTTAAATGTTGCATATACGTTTCAGCATCTATCCAAAAGTACAAAAACGTACGTTTTCTATCTTTGAAAATACCGTATTAATACCTATGTATTAACAATGAGACCAGGCTGGATAATCCCCACCACTAAAACACACACTGACTATACAAACACTAGTCAAGCGGAGTGCTACATAAGTCCAATTGCTTTCGGACTCACGTAAATATAATATAATCTTGGAAGACTGCTCAGCCAATCAGATTTAAGAACTGACACGTGTATAAAATGCAATAGCCTACTCGTTGTTTCTTGCAGTGTTTCCCACCAGCTTCAAATACGCTAACGCCACAACTTCTGAATGAGGAAATGTTATATAAATAATAATAAGCAATTGCTTGGTTCCCAGGAAAAAAAAGGAAATAGAGAGAGAGAGCTATATATCATATCAAGCCTTACAGGAATCATATTTTTAGCCACCACAACAATTCATACTTTTTGGAGTCCAGAAAAAAATAAGCCAAGCAACCAGACCTTCAATGTATTGTTTTGAGATTTCAGGCTACTTCTTGGGTGCCACCCCATTCGTACAGTAGTAGCCTACATACCTTTCTACTCCCTCTCTGGGCCGCATGCCAGCGTATCAAAGTGGCTCTGGACCACCAATTGTACCACTGAGCTTTTTGTCCTATGCCTATGTGCTACTCCTGAGTCTCAGTAACCATGGTGACATGCTGACTGTGCCAAGCATACATTTGGTGCCCTTTCAATGACAGAAGAGTGGGGTAGTAACTGGGCAGGGCAGTTATTTACAACACCATCATATTTGGGGATTGGACCTGCTGGTTCAGTCTAACTAGATGATGGGTCATTTTGTCCAGACGAGAAAAACTGAAAGTGAGGCATTCATTCATACTTGAATAATATTAAAATCTTAAAAATCGAAGCTTATTTATTAATTTATTGCAATTCATGTCCTCATTTTGTGAGGACACCTAGAATCTGTCACGGTTACATTGAATGTCCCAGAGCTGAAAAGTCTTTCCCAGTGCATTTTGTATTAAACTTGAGTGCTATGTGCACTGCAAAAAGGTTTTTATTTTTTAACGAAACACTTTTCTACAGCATTTTCATTTCATGGGTCATCCCTTATTTAGTCTTTCACTCTGAAAAAAAATACTGTATTGATTTTCTCATTCAGATGTGTAACAGGTCAATAATGAATACACACCGGAATAAAACACTTTGGCTTTGGCTTTTAAATGCTTTGGCTTTAAATTCACTGACGTATCGTTTCAAGGATGCAAAGTTCATCTCATTCATTCACTGAATCGTGCAATGAACACAGCATGACTCAGATTCAGATCAAGCTTAGAACAATAAGGTTAACTCTGACTTCTTCAAACGCATCTTATTGCTTGCTTTCTTTTGCATATTTTATAGTGAGATTAGACCTAAAATGTACTATAATTCTATATTGGTTTGACAAAGCATACTGTTATGCGATCAGCAAAACTGATAAACGGCATGTCCTCAGGACTCTGAGGGAGCTTTCATTTTAGTTTATAACCATAGCTTTATCACCCCAAATGAACGTATTTGAGCGGATGTTCGAGATGTGTAAACAGCATATTTGTGTTTAGGGGTGTTTCTTTGTGTCTGTAACAAGTGCATATAATCGTTCTTTTTATTTGTTTTTGTTTTGAAGCAAAAGCAGCCCACCCTAAAAACAACAACACAATCACTCCATTATGTCATGACAAAAGAGCCTTTGATGTGGTGGAAGCGGAGCAATCTAGAGTCACAACAGCACAGAGAGGCAGGAGATAGGCTATTTACTGTGAACACACTCTGCTTACAGGAGCAGTGCTGTTTGGAGAGACAGCAGCTGCAGGAGGGACATCCCCGTTGTTTGATCTGTTTCAGTCCCTCTGCGGTTTGGATACGGTTACCCCCAGGATGCCCATCAGTTTGCAGTTGGGACTTGAGAGTGATAAAATATCTTAGCCCATTCTGAACATGACTAGCCCAAGGCAGAATCCATATACACATACACTATAAAATATTAAAGTCTGTACCATAAAACATACTTTCATGGGTAATGAATAAATGCTTACATAATAGTCTCCCATGCTTTTCTCTAATGTGTTCTGTAAATACTCAAGGCTGGACCCTCTCCTCAAAATGTTGCCATGTGGTGTATATATATATTACTGCAATGCACTTTTTATTGGCCTATCTGCTAGCTCCATTTCCAAATAGCAATACGTCCAAAACTCTGCTGCCAGAATACTCACCCATATCAAGCGTTCTGCACATTTCACCCCAATTTTGCATGATCTTCACTGGGTTCCTGTGGCTTACCGTATTAAATTCAAAGTTCTCCTCCTCACTTTTAAATCTCTGCATGGCTTGGCTCCCCCTATCTCTGTAACCCGCTCCACCGCCCGACTCGCTCATTACGATCCTCTGACTCTAGCCTTCTCGTCGTCCCTCGGCATCGCCTTGGTTCAATGGGGGGCAGATCATTCAGTGCTGTTGCACCCAATATGTGGAACTTTCTACCACAATCACTCTGTTCTGTATTTCTGAATTCAAATCCATGCATATATCATTTATTTTCAGAATGTCATAATTCTTAAGTTGTACTGCATTTTTTATATCTGAATGTATTCTGCTGGGTGCCGTCCCATACCTAATTTCTCATTTTCTGTACTTACACTCTCATCTGTTGTTTTGTCTGCTGTCTTTGTCCATTGCCTTTATTGTTGCTTGTTTATTGTAAAGCTTCCTCGAGCTCTGGAAAGGCGCTATATAAATAAAATGTATTATTATTATTATATGATAACATAATTTATACCTGGTATGTTTTAGTTGTGTGATGTATAAAGAGTATAAACCTTTTGTTCATTCAGTTAGATAGACAGATAGATAGATTTGTGTTCAGAGACAGTAGGGTCCCATGCACATGGCTGACTCAGTGGCCAGGCTGAGTGGGATCCTCAGCCTGTAGGAGCACATGACACGGATGCACATGTGATCTCTCGCCCCCTCAGACACCAGGAGAGAAGAATTCTCTCTCAGCCGATTTGAAGGTCATGGCAGAGGGTCCTGCAACCCCAACTGTGTGTGTGTGTGTGTATGTGTGTGTGTGTTGCAGACTATAGTGAATCTATGACTTGCATATCAATAAACAAGTGAATAATTTTATTGACATATAATTCTGTTGTGGATTATAGTGGCACATGGAATTGTCTTTGTTACATTGAATTTACAATATTGTAAATTAGAACACATCTGACTTTATAATACATTGGGGAGAGCTAGCAACACATCAGCACATCATATAAGATATAAGGATGTATTTTCTCATTGCTACTAGCGACATACGAAGCTCTAAATAAATCAATGTATGTTCATTTTACACTGTTGTGTCGTGTGTTTGGCGCAGCGCTTTTGGTGAAACTAGCGTGCAGCAGTGTACACGGAAAGGGGGTGTGTGAGGATACTGGCAGTGTTTCATGCAGCTCCAGTGGACACCTAAAGCGGGACTCACTGGTGTGTGTGTGTGTGTGTGTAAAGAGAGCTAACACACTCTCACACACATTTAACATTTGGACACAACATGGCGATGAGGCGCCGAGAGACAGGACGACTCTTCCCCGACTAACACGACCACGTTATGTTATAGGTTTGGAGGGCAGCGCGCGACAGTGAAATACGTGAAATTACGCGAAACTAGTTAAACTTGAAGAGATTATTTCCCGAATTCCATTATATGCATGTAGCTTGTAGCGGTCACATAAAGCACACTGCTTTACCCCGCTGCTGGAAATCAAACGTTGTACATGGCGGTGGAGAATATCTGGTTCTTCTGTCTACTTTCTCTGGGTTACTGTGGATTATCCGTGCAAGGTAATACAAGCTAAATCTAATCCCCGGTGTTTTCCCATGCCATGTCTTTTAAGTTGTGTGTGTCTGGTTGCCTATATATTTAAATGTATTTCTTTGTATCTGTCAGAGTGTGTGAGTATAGAAGGGCTGGAGAGAGAAATTGTGCACCTTGCTTCTTGTTGCAGCGTTGTGGAGCTTTTACTTTTTCACGTTTTCCTTTTATTTTATTTTATATCCTTTACGCAAACAGGCAGCCTATTTACACTGAAGTAGCCTACAATATTTATTTGTGGATTCAACTTTTTGTCACATCCAAACTTCACTTTTGTAAACGCACTCAATATAACGGTTGTTTAATTTAGCGTAATAGTAGCCTAAAGCATATTGAAACATTAACAATTAAACAAATCCTCGATGAAGAGACATATAAAGCAAGGCAATGTTAGCTCAGAGGGGGGATAATAGGGGGCTCTAGTTTTGGAATGTACAGGTTCATAGTTCATCACTCATCATGATAGCAAAGTAAGCCTGGTAAAAGAACAGTTGGACTTTAAAGGGGCTTTAATTGAATGCCTTATCGAGGGGGTGTCTTAAAAGTCCATATTATCAGTCCACGTAATTAAACGTTGCAAACCCATTAACTATATGTTAATATATTAAATTATATTAACAAATGTTTAGATATTAGTGTCCTTGAGTTGAATATATTAAACTAATTTGTTAAAATGGCCATTTATTGAAGCAGCATGTTTGTCTTGACATTGAAGAAAAAACTTAGAAACTGCAGAAGTTAAATTGTCATAATTCCTCAAATTGTTTGACTAAATTGTGATAGTAGCCTACCTATAGACTTATCCTTGCTAAATAAATGTAGCCTACGTGTAAAATTTCAAAGACTACAGCTTTAACAAAAGAAACGAGTAGGGTGTCCTGTTTGTTATTTTTAAACGACCAAAGTGCCTTTCACACAAAACCAGATTACATGAGTTGGACAGGTCAGGTAGAAGAGACGGCTGTCTGCTTATGCTTTAGTGTCTCTTAAGTGCATTAAGTGCCCATATTCTGCAACATTTTTGTACATTCCCTAAATTGCCAAGACAGAAACACATGAAAATAAAAATGTTTTGTAGCTTGTTATATTACCTTGGTCGCCCACTAGGGGGACTGGACTGAAATACCCCCACCCCTTAAAATTGACCCCCCTGAAAGGCATTGTGTAATTCGCACCCTTTTTAAAGTAGAGAGATGGTGACATGGGTGAGCGGAAAATTACTGGCACAAGCTTGTTGTGGTATTGATATTTCTATCTTGTTCATTTAAATGAAATAATTGACTTATGAGTTTAAACAAGGCTTTGATGCTTTTTGTGTAGAATACCATACGTTTGTGCAATTTTATGGCAAATTTATCTCACTAAATGGCATGTAATGAAATTACAGAGATCAAAGACTGTGTTGTTATGGCTTGAGAGGGGTAGCGCTGGCGCTGTTCAGTGCAGGAGCTTCGGGCAGGATTCAGCAACTTGAATTCAGTCACAGGCGCTGGAAGAAAAAGAGGTGGGGAGTGGTCAGGGCGACTTATCCAAAGACTATACAGCGTATTTACATAACAAAGAAGAGCACTGAAACACATGGGCACCTCTTGGCATCCAGCGATGCCCTTGTCTCACCGATGTCCATTGGGAAGTATAAACGGCAACCACATCGGTCAAAACACTGTCATCTTTGAGCTCTGTCAACGATTCTAGTGCTTATATTATTTACAGCGGGGCAGGACCAGTGATCAATAGCATTAAAAATGTTTTTGCTAGACCGCGGTGCAGACCTGCTGTAGGGTGGCTCTGTTTTTGTTAAAGTAGCCTACTTATTTTATTTATTTCGTTTTTTTAAGTGCATTATTTATTTCGTTTTTATTAGAACATTCTAAATACAACTTGTGATTTTCTTCCAGAATTGTTTTGACAGATTTTTAAAAGCATCTTAAAGGTAGGATAGGCAATTTCGGAGAGGCTAGCAGTCCCAAATAAGTCCCGCCGTCTTTTATTTATTTTTTTATTTATTTATTCGTTCATGCCGTTTTACAACATTTTGTTTTGTTTCCATGAACGAAAAAAACGGAACAGGAAGAAGAAAAAAATCTTGTTGTAGGCTAACCTCACTATTTGTGCACATCAAACGAAACAGAAAAAACAGCTGCTTTATCCCAATCCTCACCCCAATCACCAAACATTTTCAGTAATAAATACATTTAGAAGGTAGGAGTCTGCCATATTGCGTGTTGCAGTTTCTCCCATTCATAAGTAATAGGAGTATGCCATCTTTGTATATGGTCTTTGGCAAAAAACTCATTTCCAAGAGGTAGCTTGCATAAAAAGATAATATTATATTAATTTGCATAAGCCATATAACACGGTTCATTCATTCAGTAGTATGTATGCGCTGAAAAGCAAGTGTACCGCACAAGTCCATTAAAGCGAAGCCAAAGCATTTCGATCGCTCCCTGGTGGCTTGTTGCAGTAGGCCTATAGGTCTTAATCCAAACTAAAAAAATCCTATTTCACTTCGAATAATTTTTTTCTGAAGATGGTTTCTGTCATTTTTGGGAGTTCTTATCACGTAGATGTAAGTTCAAGTGTTTGTTTTTCCAATGATGTTTGACAGCTGTGCTTGCGATTGAGTACTGGTGGGACCTTGATACCTTGGCTCCACCTCAGGATAATTACTGCGCAAACTCAGGCTCTAAGCAACATAATCGGCCACTACCGTTACTGGGATATTTTTGTTTAATAAGTGAATCAGGGAGTCAATATGCAGAAGACTCCTAGAACTTCCGGGTGAGTCTGGGATGTCTGTAGCCGTGTTCCAATTCGGAGGCTGCATGCTTCGCAGGATGCGGACTTCGAAGGCTGTGAAGATCAGACTGAGCTTTAAGTGGGACGGTCTAGTCTACGGGGGATTGTTCTTGTTGCCTAGCAACAGCTGCAGTCTATGAGCGGGAGTAGCGTTTGTACTAGACTTTTATGAAAAATATTCAACTGTCTGAAAAAAACAGGGTTCTCAACCAGTCTAAATATGTTCACCGTGGTCCATTTCTGTACATAAAAGTATGAACTGTATAAAATCGCATCTTCGTAAGATGTTAACATTTGAACCGCTGTACAGTTTTTTACTTTTTTATTTTTACATTTGTATCATTAGATATTCGAGTAAGTTGAAACAAAATACTTACATTTAAAAGTGTAAAAAACACTGTTGTCACCTGAGTACAATGAACTCTGGGGAAGGCTAGGGAACTCTTTAAAGGAGCCTTTAAAGGATCTATCGGTTGTATCCTCCATTGCCCTAAAAACGAAGGATGCATTTCAAAGCTACATTTGAAGGAGCCTTTAAATTGGGACAGACTTCGTTGTGGCACTGTGACGCAGTCGGCCTTTGAATTAGAGATGTTCCGATACACTTTTTCCCTTCCCGATACCGATTCCGATACCTGGACTCAGGGTATAGGCCGATACCGAGTACTGATCTGATACCTGGGTGCGTATCTATACAGCTGCAATTCATACTAGCCCTGTGTGAATTGATAGAATTATTTTATGGTGTGCTTCAGACTTATCCCTTAATTAAACTTGAAAAAGTACATACAGTGAACTAGAGTATTTTTATTATCTGACATACATTTCATAGCAATATATTATTAATTTTTTTAAGTGAAAAACAACTTAAAATGCAGCCACACATCTAATACTGTAAACTGAAAAAGGTATTTTAGTTTTACAATATAACTGCATAAAAAAGTGCAACCAATAAATCTAGGAATCTAATGAATGATATATGAATAATATAAGAAAATAATATTGTTATAACTTAAAGTCCAGAAACAATTTTGTTGAATAAACGGCATCCAGAACAATAAACTCGATAATTTTGTCGGTTAAATTTATCGCTCATTGACTGTCTTTTGAAAACATTTCTCTTTGTTTGAATGAAGCTTCCAGAGATTATTGATTCTGGCGCGGCTCATTCTTGTGTAACCATCGTGTTCTGCTGGGTGACGCGTCTTCAAATGCTTTAAGTTACTCGTGTTGAAGTTGCTAATACTTGTTCCACCCCTCAAAATTGCAGTATGGCATATGAGACATGTCGCCGTTTTAATGGCTGGTTGGTCCAGTCTGAAATACTGCCAAACAGCGGACATACTGTTAGCACGCGTTTCCTTCTTCGCTGATCTAAACAGTTGTTGCTTGTGGCAACAGCACAACTTCCTGTGTTGCCACAGGCAACCACTGTTTAGAGCAACGAAGAAGAATTGATCTCCGATTTGCAGCGTTAAGCAAAGCTAGCGTGCATAACTAGGTAGCGTTTAAGAAAATGGTATCGGATCGGTACATGGGTAGAAGTACTCGCCAATACCTATGTCAGAATTTTTATTGGTATCGGCGGCATTTCCGATACTAGGATCGGAATCGGAACAACTCTACTTTGAATGTGGATGCAGTCTCTGAATTGGCAAGCAGCTTGTGACTGCTACAGTGACTGTGAACAGCTCAGAGTAGAATGTCATGGGTTGCCATCTCTTAATTACTGTGAACGCAGCATAAGCTTGTTGTTTTGGTTCAGGAGGAACTGTAAAAGGTGGCTGCTGTTTGTTTATTTGCTGCTTGGTGACTGTACAACTCTGCAGCATATAGCATCATGAAACACGCTGATGACGTGTGATGTCTGTACAAGCAGGTTTGGAAATACATATGTTGACAGGCAGGTAGAACATCCTATCATTGCATTCGGACTGAATACAATTATTGGACAGTTTTTTTATATATATATTTTGACAAACATTCTATAATCCTTCCAGATGAGGTAAAATTCATTGAGAATTTTAGAAAATTGTAAATCCAGTTAATGAAATCCAACTAGTGATCTCTAGCCAAGTTGTTTGAGGAGAATTGGGTGAAGACATTTCTGAAAGATCTAAATCTAATCCTATAGTCTTAACTACTAAACACACCTGAGTTATGGTTCTTTGGAGTTCATTTGAAAGTTACAGGTTTGTTTTTGTATTGTTGGAATGAAAATTGGCTGAAATGCTGACTTGAGCACCTGTGATTTATCATAACAATAGAAATCAGAGATGTTTTGAGACTTTTATTATGGACAGGCTGTGCAGAGGAGCACAGTATTTTGACAGGTGTCACTGCAAGAGATGCTGTAAGTAAAAACATAACTTTGAGAAGGTAAAATGAGTGTTTGAGTAAGTAGACCTTCTTGTCCGAGAGTTCAGGTGTATCTTTGAAAGTCATGAACATAACACTCTATTTCTTCACTGCAAATATTCCCTCCTGTCCACTAAGATTTGTGCCCACAATTTCAGGCTGGGTTTCCCTGAGGGGTTTACAAAGAGGAAGAGGAATGTTGTTAAATGTATGTGTGTTGTTGTGTTAAGTGATGCTGGAGAATCTTGAAGGTAATTTGAGGTGATCTATTCCTCTCTTTTTTCCCCTTCTTTCTCTTTATAAAAATATCTGTGAACTCTTGGTGACTAGATGAGGAGTGGTGCATTGATGCACTTAGGAGGCTGTACTTTAAAAATCCAGCTCATGTTTTGCTTTCTCATATTGTGTTGTCTAACATTCCAGTGTTCTCCTAGAAATCCATGTACAGCTGTCTGTCCCCCCCCCCCCTCCCCAAAAAAGAAAAAAAGATAGAAGCAGCGTAGAGGTTAGAGGGCATGTTTTACAGGGTCTGTCACATGGTCTCACAGGCATGCTGCTCCAAAACTCGTGATTCAGAGCTGCAGTGTGTGCTCTGTCCTGGGGGGCTCACCATGTTTTGATCACAACATCAGTGCAACGTAGCCTGTACTACAGATAGGAAAGAGTTACTCTTTTGTGCTCCATCACTTTATTTTCAGCTTTATCACTTGATCTGCTGTGTAATCTTTCTCTAGTAGTGCTGCAGCACTTCTGCCATTACCACCATTAAAGCATCCCTTATGACCTACTTCCCCCTCTTCTTTATCAAGCCTTAATATTGTTTAATGCCCCTGAGAGGGATGAAGGGATTTTCAATAAATGCACAAACTGTAGACGGAAGCAGATGCTTCTGAAGTCAGGGGAGTTATAGTAGCGAAAAGTATATGCATTTATACTTACTTTTGCTGTTTGGTCTGTGATCCTTAAAGTGAAGTTATTGTTCAAAAAGAAAATGTCTTACTGGTTAACTTCTAGGGATGCAGTGATAGTGAAATTCTGGCTTCCTGATTGTTTTGATGTTATGGCTAATAATTGATAAATGGTGAATATTATAAGCACAGCAACTCTCTTCACTATGTGCTGAAAGTGTGTATAAAGAGCTCTTAAATCTTTACCATACTTATCCTTTTAAATTGATCCTTTTGAATCTAAATCTTAAAACGTTCCGATATAATTAGATTATCAGCTGATGAAAATTCAATATCAACTGAGAAAAAAAATCAATGTTATTTCATATGCTAATTTATAAGTATGTGAACTGTCATTGAAAGAAAATGACTTTATAATTCTTTGTAGATGCTGCTTTGGGTTAGTGTGAATACTCTTCAAAGTCAACATGAAATTGCTATTGTCTTTCACTCCCATTTCCGAGAAGGAAATGTTGGGTGGGACTTGAATTTGTCCACTGGGAATTGTCCACATTTTCATTTGCTAATTGGCTATTTTCTGTAGGGAAAGTTGAAACTGGTCTTGCTGTTGGAAAACCTTATTGCCCGGTTCTCACACTTGAAACAGAAAAGAGATGTCGTTTTTAAATCTTTCCCTGCCATTGATGAAGCTTTTTCATCATTTATGAGACGCTCGTGATCAAAAGACTTGAAGAAGAAGCAGAAACAAGCGAAAGCAAAATAACGCGATCATATAAATCAAAACTGCCTAATGTTACTGAATGAAATGTCGACCCAGCACGAGGTACAGAACTGTGATGCTTTGGGTGTGTTGATTTATTCTTTTTTTTTTGTATGTTTTGATCATCTTTCTG
The DNA here is from genome assembly GCA_030578275.1 of Meda fulgida. NCBI lineage: Eukaryota > Metazoa > Chordata > Actinopteri > Cypriniformes > Leuciscidae > Meda > Meda fulgida. The sequence continues at coordinate 35,542,660 of CM060622.1, forward strand.
AATCCGATCTAGACTTTTTTTAATGAAACTTACCCAAACTCAAGTATTGATAAAAAAGAATGCATTAAGCTAGAATAAAAACAGGTTTTTTTGTTCTGTTTAAAAGCAGAGGCTGTTTATTTTGATATATTGCATGTTCATATATTCATACAACAAAATATTCTGGAGGCCATGAAAATTATGTGAAAATTGTCAAAAATGCTGGCTGTGGCTGGCAACTGGAAAGAGTTAATGAAAGATTATGAGGGCACATAGTTTTAAAAAAATATAACACAAATCTTTTATAAAAAATTCTGCAACATTCCATGAACAACTTTGATTTCATGGTGACTTGAGGTCATGAAACCCTCCTTTCAGTTAAGATTTTTCTGTTTAGCTTCTGTTTGTTTTCTAGATTTACTGTGTCTTTGTTCTTTTATACCTTAACTTTGACGGTAAGATTTAGGATCATTAGTATTGTTTAGTCTTTTTTTTTTTTTTTTTGGTTGGGTGTATGTGCTTGTTCCAAGCCTCCTTGTTGCATTTGCCGGTTTGTCATTTGTTGCTCATGGTGAGGTGAATCATTTTTAGGAGAATGAAATGTGGGTTGTACAAGGAAGTTATTCATTATCCTACTTCCTGTCATACTTTACAAAGCTCTGCCACAGGTTGTTAACCCTAGGAAAGGTTGACAAATCTCTTCAATGATCTCTGTAATGTACTTAATGTTTTAAGTAGTGAGACCTGAAAGTGATTCAGTTGTTGTTATTAGAGAAAAAAATGAACATCAATGTATTATATATTTGACCACCTGCATTAAGTCCAATATGAATCCACAAACTGATCTATGGGTCATACAGGTCCTTCTCAAAAAATTAGCATATTGAGATAAAGTTCATTATTTTCCAGAATGTAATGATGAAAATTAAACTTTCATATATTTTAGATTCATTGCACACCAACTGAAATATTTCAGGTCTTTTATTGTTTTAATACTGATGATTTTGGCATACAGCTCATGAAAACCCAAAATTCCTGTCTCAAAAAATTAGCATATCATGAAAAGGTTCTCTAAACGAGCTATTAACCTAATCATCTGAATCAACTAATTAACTCTAAACACCTTTTAAAACACTTTTAAAAACTCCCAGCCTGTTTCATTACTCAAAACCGCAATCATGGGTAAGACTGCCGACCTGACTGCTGTCCATAAGGCCATCATTGACACCCTCAAGCAAGAGGGTAAGACACAGAAAGAAATTTCTGAACAAATAGGCTGTTCCCAGAGTGCTGTATCAAGGCACCTCAGTGGGAAGTCTGTGGGAAGGAAAAAGTGTGGCAAAAAACGCTGCACAACGAGAAGAGGTGACCGGACCCTGAGGAAGATTGTGGAGAAGGACCAATTCCAGACCTTGGGGGACCTGCGGAAGCAGTGGACTGAGTCTGGAGTAGAAACATCCAGAGCCACCGTGCACAGGCGTGTGCAGGAAATGGGCTACAGGTGCCGCATTCCCCAGGTCAAGCCACTTTTTAACCAGAAACAGCGTCAGAAGCGCCTGACCTGGGCTACAGGGAAGCAGCACTGGACTGTTGCTCAGTGGTCCAAAGTACTTTTTTCGGATGAAAGCAAATTTTGCATGTCATTCGGAAATCAAGGTGCCAGAGTCTGAGAAGACTGGGGAGAAGGAAATGCCAAAATGCCTGAAGTCCAGTGTTCAAGTACCCACAGTCAGTGATGGTCTGGGGTGCCATGTCAGCTGCTGGTGTTGGTCCACTATGTTTTATCAAGGGCAGGGTCAATGCAGCTAGCTATCAGGAGATTTTGGAGCACTTCATACCTCCACCTGCTGAAAAGCTTTATGGAGATGAAGATTTCATTTTTCAGCAGGACCTGGCACCTGCTCACAGTGCCAAAACCACTGGTAAATGGTTTACTGACCATGGTATTACTGTGCTCAATTGGCCTGCCAACTCTCCTGACTTGAACCCCTTAGAGAATCTGTGGGATATTGTGAAGAGAAAGTTTAGAGACGCAAGACCAAACACTCTGGATGAGCTTAAGGCCGCTATCGAAGCATCCTGGGCCTCCATAACACCTCAGCAGTGCCACAGGCTGATTGCCTCCATGCCACGCCGCATTGAAGCAGTCATTTCTGCAAAAGGATTCCCGACCAAGTATTAAGTGCATAACTGAACATAATTATCTGAAGGTTGACTTTTTTTTGTATTAAAAACACTTCTTTTATTGGTCGGATGAAATATGCTAATTTTTTGAGATAGGAATTTTGGGTTTTCATGAGCTGTATGCCAAAATCATCAGTATTAAAACAATAAAAGACCTGAAATATTTCAGTTGGTGTGCAATGAATCTAAAATATATGAAAGTTCAATTTTTATCATTACATTATGGAAAATAATGAACTTTATCACAATATGCTAATTTTTTTAGAAGGACCTGTATATATCAAGCTGATATTGTTTAGTGTGTTCTGTGGTGCAATGGCTATTTGAGTTCAGCATTTGTACATATGGACTCCAGGGATACTGTGACCTGGATAACAGCTGTCAAAATCTATCAGCATGTGGCTTGACCAGGGATAGAACCTCAGATGGGTCAAAGGGAGATGAAAAGAAGGACAAATGGAGGTACTGGATGGGTCGATGAGAGAATGGACATGTTTAATGAGTAACTGGAATAATTAGAATTGCCCATTTAAATGATCATTAAAGTGATTGCTTGTCTGTCTTAAAGATAAATTCTGTCAGCAATTACTTACTCTCATGTTGTTCCAAACCAATGACTTTTTTTTTTCTGCTGAACACAAAAGAAAATATTCTTATTTTCTTTTGTCCATAAAATGTAAATCAATGGTCACCAAAACTGAATATCTTCTTGTGCCCATAAAACAGAAATGAATGGTCATGAATACTGGTCGGTTACCAACATTTTTCAAGACATTTTTGTTTTTTGCACAGAAGAAAGAGCATTTGAGACGAGATGAGGGTAAGTGACTATCCCTTTAAAGTTCTCTTATATTAGCAAGTGACAGAGCCATTATAGTGATTTTGTTATTTTATTTATTTATTTCAAGTCCACACTATAACTTAAACTTAAACTTCAATGCATCACTGCATTCCCTCCGCTATGAGTTGATAATTGACTTGTTTGCTTACATACAAACTGCCAAGAACATTCAAGCCCTGCCAAGGGCCTCTTAGCCAAGAGCCCGGAGAATATTTTTAAAATAAAGTTGAAGTTTTATTAATGGTTTCTACTGTTCGTAATCACATTTGATCCAATTCCCTTCGTTTTATTGGACAGCTTGCTGTTAAGCGTAGCCAGAAATGTTTCCCTCACAGTGATCAATATCCAATGTTTTTTCAGCAACTCACCAGCTCCCACTTGAGTTTCTGCAGCTTATGCATAGCAGCTTTTTAAACTAAGACTACTATCACACCGACCAGAATGACCACAGCAGAATTTTGTCTGATGTCTGTACATACTGTGCCAGTATCTGTTTTTGTTACATAAACGCACGCACGCACGCACACACACACACACACACAAACAGCTTCAAGGCCATGTGTACTGTGATTTACAGCGATTCACAATGTTTATTTTGTTGGTAAACGTTGGTGTTTGTAGCCATTGAAAAGAGGTCATGATCCATTGGGTTTTGTGTATACTCTATACATGTGCTGAAACAAAGATCATCTCTACTGTTCAGTAAATTATAGAGTTTCAATGGGTTGACATTTAGTTCTCTAGATGAATCTTGGAAAATAAAAAGTTGGGTCCAAAATTATGATTTTAATTGATTAATTAAAACGTTGGTGTGTCATCAGTCATCATTCTCAGACTGTGAGATAAATGACCAAATGTTGCAGTAAGTTTATATTATGGATATTATGTTAAGGACTATGTTGAATTCTGTTGTGTGTTTGATGAATAATCATTCGAGAAAATGTGTTTATGTATAGTGGCATGTTAATGTATGTGTTGGTGCGTGCATGTGTGAAGCGGGGTCTATTCCTCATGACGCTGGTTGGGTAAACAGTCATACGATCGCATTCCTTCCATTCCGTGCTGCTGTCCACTTGGTCACATGACACAGGAGGGCTCATAGTGGTGTGGGGAGGCATGACTTAGGAAGGGGAGCCATTTATCACTAAGGACGATTGTGGATGCAGGCTCCCACATTTACAAGGGTGAATTTTTTTCTTCAAAGCAGACGTATTAAACATGTCAGATACTGACTGTTATAAAATTCTCGACACACAAAGAGGCTGTGAAGATAATTAACAAGAGTAGATTCATAAAAGGTTTATAACCTTGCCGGTTCACCAGGTGTTTGGCTTTCGGTGCATGATTTTATGTCTTTCAGCTTGGCAAATGGCTGTCTGTCTTGTGCCTTTGTCCTGAATTTCCTTTTTAAAATGTTGTCAAAAGACAACATCGCAAATAGTTCACAGAGGAGAAAGCTTAACTGTAAATACCGTCAAAGACTCCAACTACTATTTCAATTCTTGCTTTTAGTATTGATTGTCATATGTGGATAAATGTGGTCTTAAACCAGACCTGTGCCAGGATTGGGGACCCCGCCATTATAGTGTTGTGGACTGAGAGACCCTCTAGAAAGTCTATAAAAAGACAGTTCTGTTATTTTGAGGATAAGTAGGAGTGAGCACACAACAGGACAGCAGACATTTCAAGTCGACTCAAAAGTGCTTTATTGTTATGAAAAGGTACAGTGTATTGCCAAAGCATTTGCAAGATCTGCAAAGAATAAAAATTATTCACATAAATTCTGTATATTATACAGTGGCCCCAAAAAGTATTTGGACACTTAAGTCATACTTAAAGGGATTGTTCATCTAAAAATGAAAATTCTGTCATCATTTACTCACCCTCATTTTTTTCCAAACCCATAACACTTTTGTTCATCTTCGGTATGCAAATGAAGATCTTTTTAACGAAACCTGAGAAATACCCTCCATTGACAGCTGCTCAACTATATGTGTATAAAAACCTAAATTTAAATCTGTTCAGTGTATGCCTCTTCAGAAAATTTGGACAAAACCACTCAATTCATATGGAATAGTGTTACAATCTCTTCATTCACTTTTTGAAGCGTCAAAGTGGTTGCGTGGACTGTCAGTGAGGGATATTCAAAACAGAGAAAAGTATTTTGACATTTTCTGGTTGTCAAATGTTAGTTTAACATGCGTATATGATGGACTACTGTTATTATACTGTGAGAGAAACAACTTCATACATCCTCTACTAAAAATTACCTTGCCAGGTCTAGGTCTGTCATGTGTTTGCAGATGTGACTTGGTTTAATTCATCTAAAAAAAATTCTCTCTATTTGCATGACATTTATAGTGGCCAAAGGTGTTCATATAGTGTTTTACATATTTTTGTAAAGCATTCCTGTGGCTCACACAGTGAAGGATGGGGCTAGCAAAGCCAATGTCAAGGGTTCATTTCCCAAGAAATTCATGCCATTAACTGATAAATAGTCATGTATGTAATGTAAGTCTTCCAAGTAACATGCCATATGTGTAAATGCCCATGTTCTTAGTGCATCTGCAGCAACATCTCATCTTTTCAGTGACACTCAGTTGTCAGATTCCTTTTCTTTTAGTTATAATATATCTCATACTATTGCCTAGTTGTACCTGTCTCATGCTCTGCTCCTTTGCTTTTGATCTAGCTGCACCGAGTTTCCCCTAAGCAGAATTGCCAGAATTTTATATGCAGAGACAGATAACATCAATACATATCATGTTAGAACTTTTGTGTGTGTGTGTGTGTGTGTCTGTGGTTTACAGATAAAGAGGTAGAGCTGAAGCTTCCGTAACTGCCATGACTGTTACCTCTTATCATACAGATAGCACCTGTGACAATGGAAATGCTTCTGCCATTGAGTATAGATTTGGAACTGGGTTTTCACTTTGCCATTTCGTTGTTTAGACAGACTAAGGGCGTTTACTTGCACTTTAAAGGTTCTATTACCCACAGACTAATGCAATAATTTGTTTTGGCCTCAAAACTAACATGTGTTAGTGTGTACACTACTGTTAAAAAGTTTGTGAAGTTAAGATTTTAAGTTAAGATTTATTTAATGTTTTTGAACATGCTCACTAAGGCTGCATTTATTTGATAAAAAATACAATAAAACAGTAATATTGTGAAATATTTGTACAATTTAAAATAAATTTTCTATTTTAGCATGTAATTTATTATTATGACAAAGCTGCATTTTCAGAAGCCTTCAGTCTTCAGTGTTACATTATGCCGATCGAAATCATTCTTATATGCTGATTTGGTGGTCAGAAGAAAGCACATTTTCTTTGATAAAAAAGCTCAAAAGAACAGCATTTATTTGAAAATTAAGATATTTTTAACATTATAGATGTCTTCACTGTCACTTTTGACCAATTGAATGCTTACTTGCTAATTAAAAGTATTAATTTCACAAAAACATCTTTCTGACCCTAATCTTTTAAATGGTAAATATGTATGAGTGGTAACTATGGACATCATGGTGTACTTTTGAGTCCAGTTGCAACGGTTCACATGGCAGGGGCACAGCTGCAGGATGTACAAAGTCTAGCGAGTGAGTCATTCTCCGTTCATGTTCTGAGAATATAACTTGTCCATTCCAAAGGAACATTGTTTTGGCCATGGATGCCAGAACTGCCACAGCCAGAAAGAGAAAAGACGGTTGAACTTTTTTGTACATTCAAATATTGCGAAAGATTTGATGCTTGAGACGTGTATTAGTTATCTTTATGTCGAGTTGTTTCAGTGCAGACCACTGAATGGGACGGCACACTTGCACAACTGCTCTTGAAGCCTTATTTAAGACATTGTTAGGCTGTGAGAATTGGCTCGACGGCTCCTTGGGCTCTAGGGCAGACGGTTGGAGTCCCCCGCTCCCTGCTCCTCCCCTTTTCCTGGTGGACGGCAGCAGGCTCCAGCCCGCGTCGGCGACTCCCCCGCTCCAACTCCCAGGCGGCCGGCAGGGAGCTCGGCCGTCCCCCGGCAACTCACTCCAGCGCACCGCCTCGAGCGTCCATGGCCGTGAGTCCCCCGCTCCCTGCTCCTCCCCTGCCCGGCGGATGGCAGCAGGCTCCGGCCCACGGCGAGCGGCAGCGACTCGCGCACCATGCTCGATGGCACCGCGGATTCCCCACAGCGGCGAAGACTCTCTGACAGCGCGTTCCTCCCTCTTCCCGGGTTTCGGCACCAGTGAAGTAATGTTCAGGGAAGAAGGAGGCGGGAAGCGGCGAACAATCAAAATATACTTCATTTAAAATAAAACAAACAAACCAAAATACCGCCAGCAGCCCCTCGCGGACGACTGCTGGCTACCGAAAAGAAATATAACTGCCAGCAGCCCCTCGCGGACAACTGCTGGCTAAAGTAAAATACAGATACAAAAACAAAACACAACTAAAATACAGGCCTGGTCCTCTCTCGATCATCAGCGTCGTCGCTCCTCCTTTATGCTTCTGCTCCTCCGTGAGAGATGCGAGACCGGTGTGCTACCCAGGTGTTGCTCATTAGCAATCGCACCACCGGCCTCGCGCTGTTCTCTCACGTCCCTTGGCCGTCCTTCGCCACACACTCTTTCAGCCTTATCATTCTCATTTTGAACGCAGTGAGATTTGCTTTGGTGTCCTGTTATTGTTTGCACATCTCCCTAGAGCACTGTTATTTTTTTGGTGTATTTTAATCTCTTCTGTAATATTCCTGAGAGGCTTTCCTTAATTTGGCCTAGAACCGAGACGCCACAATAGTTTGGTAAAGAGATCAGAATACTAAATCCTTAAGCTCGGCTGATAGGATGTGCTGATAGATTCAGTGTTCGCTGGGTTTCGTTGATAGACCCCTCCTGCTTGTATAGAGACGTCGATGAATACACAAGTTACATTTAAGTGCACTGAGGATTAGGGCTTGGTACTGACACAAAATTCTAGCTGACTAACAAGTTAATGGTTATTTAATGGCTTTTCTGATGTAAATGTAGCATTATGTGACATGTTGTTTAAAAGCCGTTTTACTGATGTCGTTCCACAGTTGAAACACTGAGCAATTACATGAAACATGATACGGATTTCGGGAGGTTGTACGGTATCTTTCAACATACCATTCTGATATTCATTCATGTTTATTTCGTGTTGTAACTAGTAGTAAAGTGGAAAGTTCTCTTCTAAGAAGTGGAAGTCATCATAATTGGGTAAACTTCTGTGGTGAACAGGAACAACAAATTAATTTTTTGCATTCCCATTTGATCAACAATAGTGTTTCTATGACTTTCCAAAAGAGAAAACAAACATAATGAGAGATTGATTGGTCAGAAGAAAGACAAATGTCAAATTTGCCGTCACTCCCTCTGTTGTGTTAGTAACACTCACTTAGCAGCGTTATCAAGTGTTCTGTGATTTAATGTCAAGGTAATAAGCACAAATAGTGTTATAAATGTACATTACATTTAAAAAAAATAAATTGAATATTTATGACAACATCCATTCCTGGGTCCTGAGGACACTTACTAGATGTGTCCACTACCATTTTCAGTGTCTTTTCCGTTCTGTCAGTATTCCTCACAAGCTTCAAGAGCACTGACCTCAGTAATCAAGTGCTTTAAGTGGCAAGACACCTTGTTCCCCTTTTGGTTGCTTTCTAGCTAAACAGATTAACAACACCATTGTAATCCAGACCTTATAGGACACTTATCAGTGATGTTGAGAAAAGCTCCTAAAATAATCACCCTGCACTCTACACTGCGGCAGTCACGTTCCTGTCACTACTAACGGCCTACTATTTGTTTGTTAGTGTGGTGTTGCTTGCTCACCTATCAATTTGCTGATTTATTTATTGTCACTACTAAATGACACATCTGTCACTGTACTGTCACTGTTTGCTCTGAATTCCTTCCTTCAATCCCTTAGGCATACATTTTTAATTAAATACAATGTCTGAGGAACAAAAACACATGCAGCCTCTTATTTGTGACAGATGACTTTATATCTTGAAAATTTGAAATTAGAGATGCATGATAATCGATTTTTCATTACATGGTCAATATTAAAATTCTAGATTTTTTTATCTAAATACATTTAAAATAAAAAAACTAAAATGAATTGTTTTAAATTCATCAAGTGAATTTAGGCATATCGTAATGTACAGTATAAAAAACTTGCCAGTTCAAAACTAAGTTCAAAATTTGAAATTAGAGATGCATGATAGTCGATATGATTTTTATCTAAATACATTTAAAATAAAACACAATTTTTATTTTTACATTTTTATTTATCAAGTGAATATAGGCATCACAATATTATGCTTTACAATATGAAGAAAAAGATATTCATATTCATTGTTAGATTTGCTAAACAATTACAATTGTCCTATCTGTAGCATTTCCTTCTAATTAACTTGATTAAATTGATTCGTTTTTCCAAATTTTTTTCTCACATCAACATTTGCTTTTCTTTTTTTCTGCTGGCATAAGCAATACATTTCCCCCTGGTATTTGGCAGCCCAAATATAAAATTTGAAATTTGTTGATTTCTTAGTTGGCCCAATGTTAAGTTAAAAATGCAGTGGTCTGAAAAGATTTTGTAACTGTTTAAAAAGAATGTAAACTCTTTTTCTCCCAACCCTGAAAGTCCATTGTCTTCCTTAAGTGTGCACAGCCTGTCCTGGATTCCATCCATTGTCCATTGCCATCCTATAATGGCATGTCCTTCAAAAGGCATCAATTTTGTGTTCACATCATGAGGTAAATCTGGCACATTCAGTAGTTGTTAGCAATGGGTTAACGACACTGTACTTTGCCTCTGCAAATAAGATGACTTATGAATACACTGTAAAATATAATTCTTTGATCGAGTGAACACTGCTGATAAAATAACCAAATATTGGCATATTAGTGTAGTTGTTTTGTTGACTTTCTAGTCCGGGGTTCTCACAACATACTACTTTCATAAACAAGTAATGCATCTCTAGGCAGCTTTCCTATTAGTTCAAATAGACCTACAGTCCCCTTTGGCCTCTTTCCAGCGCACACTGGTGCATGAATAATTGAATATGGTTTTATGGCTTTTCTTTTTTTGTTTAATTACTTGTCATGTGATGTCAGAATGTGCTATTTATTAATTAAAATGATTAGTTAGTTGTCACCCTTGTTGTGTTTCCTGTAACGGAAATTGTGTGTGGCTTGTTAAGGTCCAAAACATTGCATTGAAGGGACAGTAAATGCCCTCTACAAATAACAAAACATACTTACTGACTTAGTCCCCAAAGCTTCCCTGGAACTAAACAACATATTTTTTAGATGTATAGTCAAGTCAAGTAACCTTTATTTATATATCGCTTCATACAATACAGATTGTTTCAAAGCACCTATACAGTGATAACAGGAAAATGCATCTCGGCTGTTGTTCAGCTGAAGTCAGTTCTGTGTTGATTCAGGTCTGTTGTTGTAATGAAGCTTCAGGAGAGTGAGGATCCATTTGCAGTTTTATTATAATCGTGGTCTTACAATCAGGGTCAATCACCAGCAAACACAACAGTAGAGATAAGGCAACTCTTAAATAGTCCACTGATGAAGGTCAGGTGCAAGGTAATCAGTGCCAGCTATGTGGGAAATGTAGTTCAAATAGTTTAATATTCAGGACAGTGTTCCCTCTGGTGGTGAGCTTGAGGAACCGCGGGAGTCTCGTTTGTGACAGAGGGATTCAGTCTTTTGGCAAATCGTAAGTATTCCAAATTCTTGTGGTCAGTTAGAATCACAAACAGATGTTTAGACCCCTCCAGCCAATGACGCCACTCATCCATAGCTGCTTTCATGGCCAACAATTCCCGGTTTCTGATGTCATAGTTCTGTTCGGCTGGGTTAAGTTTGTGGGAATAATAGGTGCAAGGATAGAGCTTGAATTGGGATCCGTGCCGTTGTGAAAGGATAGCTGCAATGCCCGTATTGTCCACCTCAACTATAAACGGGAGTTCTTGATAAGGGTGGTGGAGGATGGGGGCAGATGTGGAACGTGACTTGAGTTCTGCGAAAGCCTCCTGTGCTGTAGTTGACCATGTGAGGTGTGATGAATTCCTCTTAGTCATAGAGGTTAAGGGAGAGGCTACCGAGCTGAAATTTCTGATAACGCGTCGGTTGAAGTTAGCAAATCCCCAAAAGCGCTGTAATTCATTTAGGGTTACTGGTAGTGGCCAGTCTAGAACAGCTTTGACCTTCTCATGCATGGCGATTGTAGGCGCTCTAGAGGTCTAGTTTGAGAAAGTACTTGGCATTGCGGAGTTGTTCTAGAGCAGCTGGTACCAGAGGTAAGGGGTATCGAAACTTGACGGTGATGTCGTTGAGACCCCGGTAGTCGATACAAGGGCATAGACCACCGTCTTTCTTCTTAACAAAGAAGAAGCCAGAGGCTGCAGGTGACGTAACTGATGAACCCCTTTGAAAGTTCCTCCTCGATGTAGTTCTTCATGGTTTCTGATTCAGGTTGTCATAGGGGGGAAATTCGACCCTTAGGTGGTGTTGTCCCTGGTAATAGTTCGATGGAACAGTCACTTGAGCGGGGAGGAGGAAGTTCCATAGCCTTGTTATAGCCTTCCATAGTCTTGCTAAAAGCCTCGACGAGGTCAGAATATTCAATGGGAAGAGTGGGGAAAAGAACAGGTTCGTCCTATAGTGTAACGGTATGAATGGAGAGTGAAGGGCTGCCAGTTAAACAGTTGGAGTGACATGACGGGTCCCATTTGATGATCCGACCTTCCTTCCATGAAATGAGGGGATTATGTTGACGTAGCCAGGGGAGTCCAAGAATTACCAGGTTATGAGGAGATGTGATGATCTAGAAACGAATTCTCAGTCTGAAGGGTCCCCGTCTATAGTTGAAGGTCCACGGTGGTGTGCAGAACCCTTCCATCACCGAGAGGCCGTCCATTTAGTGCTTCCACTGCTAATTGAGAGTTGCTAGAGATTAGTGGGAGTTGTAATTGTTGAGCAAACTCATGAGACATAAAGTTCCCGTCTAATCTAGTCTAATAGAGCTGATGTGGATATATGATTGCCCTCTAGAGACAATACTATAGGTACTTTGTTACAAGAATTGGAGTGATGTGCTTGAACACAAGGACTCACCAAAGAGGAGTTACGAAGAGGTGGTCTTGTGGGACAAGAAGCCCTCAGGTGGCCCGGTTGACCGCAATAGAGGCAGAGATGTTGACGTATGCGGCGTTCTCGTTCTTTCTGAGTCAGATGAGTATATCCGAGCTGCATGGGTTCAGTTTGAGAAAGAGTGATTGGGTATTGTGTGCTGGTTGATACCGTTCTGAGTGGACGACGTGAACGAATCAGATTGTTAATCTGAATGGTTAGCTCGATGAATTGATTCAGCAATCTCCCTTCATCTCGGCAGGCCAGTTCGGATTGCAACTCCAAGCTGAGTCCCTTGCGAAAGAGCAGTTTAAGCGTGCTCTCCACCCAGTCGGTTTGTGCTGCTATAGTACGGAATGTCAAAGCATACTCTGCTGCGGTACTCCTACCCTGGCTCACCGCGAGTAGTTGATCATCAGCTCTCATACCTCCCTCCGGGTGTTCAAATATTTCCCGGAATCGTTGAAGAAAGATGCCAAACGATGAAAAAGCAGTACCATCCTCTCTCCAAACCGCCATCACCCACTCTAACGCCTTGCCAGTGATGAGTGAGCATACCAAGGAAATCTTGCTGGCATCGGTGCTATACATAGCTTGTTGTTGATCAATGAATAATGAACATTGCAGTAGAAATCCCTTACTTTTAGTTGGGTTACCATCTTACTTCTACTATCAAACTTATCAGGAAGAGCCAGACGTGGGTTAACTGTGAATGAAGGTGGTGCAGAAGCATCCACACTCACGTTCGGTTGAGAAGGTGCTGGGTTCATAAGTGACATTTGCAAACTCGGTTGCGTCCTGACGAGCTCCTCCGTTACTGAAGTTAAATGGGTTAGCTGATGTTGGTGAATGGCGGGTTGATTAGCTTGAGTGGAAATCTCCATGGACATTTGAACCAGAGCTTTCTGTAATGAAGCTTCAGGAGAGTGAGGATCCATTTGCAGTTTTATTATAATCGTGGTCATACAATCAGGGTCAATCACCAGCAAACACAACAGTAGAGATAAGGCAACTCGTAATCCAGAAACAGACATAAGGCCAGGGCAGGCGGCAAACTTACATAAATCGGTCCAGAAGAGAATATAGTCCAGGGCGGGCAGCAAAGAATCAAGATGAGAATAGACAGACCAAAAGTAATCCACGGGAAGAAATGCACAGAGATGATCACCAGGGTAAATACAAAACTTCGCAATGAGGCTGAGTCTGAGAGCACCTTAAATAGTCCACTGATGAAGGTCAGGTGCAAGGGAATCAGTGCCAGGTTTGTGGGAAATGTAGTTAAATAGTTTAATATTCAGGAGAGGGTTCCCTCTGGTGGTGAGCAGGAGGAACCGCGGGAGTCTCTTTTGTGACAGTTGTAAAGATCATCAACTATTAAATTAGTTTATTCTTATTATTATCTATGAAGCAGTTCTGCAAAAAAGCTCAGCTCAGTTCAGTTCTCAATCAACAGCGTCAGTACAGTCAGATCAATAATATTGTTGAATATTAAGTGTCACCAACTAAGTATGCCAGAGGTTCCTGCAGTGGCAAGGAACCCAAACTCCATCAGGTGACAGAATGGAGAAAAAATCCTTGGGAGAAACCAGGCTCAGTCGGGGGGACAGTTCTCCTTTGGCCAACGAACAAAGATGGTGTGATTTATAATTCAGGCTGCATCACAAATCAAAATTTATATTGTTAGCATTCAAATATTCATCTAGTTCCTTTGCGGAGGACCTGTCTGGTTATTGTGGTCTTTGCTGAGGATCTGTGCTGATGGCTGTCATGTCAACGAGGCCTTCACAGGGCATGGTCTAGTAGACACAGTCTTAGCTGACACTCAGGCTGCATTTATGGTCGTGTCTGTGCAGATCCACCTTCTGATCAATGGACCAGATCTGGCTGACTACGGTAACCTCAGGATAAAAATGATACCGACAGACAAATATTAGCGTAGAGGCCATTCTTTTTGCGATGTTATAAAGTCTGCTTCTGCTGTGCAGAACTGAGGAAGAAGTGATGACGCAACCGTTTGACCTTCGGCTGACAAATCAGAGGAAAGGGGCGTTTCATTCCCGCCCACGTGTAGAAATCGAATATTTAAGCTGCTTATTCATCTTTCGACCTCAGAACGAAAAATGAAAAATCAAGCTGAATTCTTGTTTTTAGTTTTTTGGGAAAAATGAAAAAAAAAAAAAAAAAAAAAAAAAAACGAAAAAGGAGCTGTTTTCTAATTTTTCTACTTTCAATATTAAATCAAAAAACGACTGAACGAATGATATACGGATTGACCGGGGTAATAACAGCCTGCTTCCACAGGGTTAGGCACATGTTGTAGGTATAAAGACATTAAAAATATCATAGAAGATATAACTTATTTGTCTTGCACAATATTTTAATAGTTTGCCACAAATATTGTCTGGACAAGGACTCATTTAACTTCTGTGAAAGAAAATATTTTTCAACTGCTCTCTGATCCAGGACGAGATGATGCTTATCTTTAAATTTACATCTCAATTCCTCAGCTTCATCCTTAAAATCAAACTGATCAAATCTCAAATAAAAATTATTAAGAGCATTGGCAAGCTCACTATTTGAACTGAAACCATCCATGACAATATTAGCTCTATTCACACTTTGCTGTATACCTGCTATAGTTTTCATACCGAACCAAACTGAAGCAAGATTCTACTCAGCCAGTTTACTCTCCTCTTTACTTTTATACCTTAGTTCAGCCTTTAGAATTTCCCCTTTAACCTCCTTTTTTGCTGCTTTTCTTTCTAATGTCCCTCATTGGACAGCTTCTTCTGTAAACTAGACTTCACTGCTTTAGACATCCAAGGTTTATTATTAGGGTAAACCTTAATCTTTTTGGTAGTAATAATCATGCTCTTACAAAAGGTAACATAAGAGCAGACTACATCAGTGAGTTCATCAATGTCCTTACAAGAGTCATTAAACATCTCCCAATCGGTCCAGTCAAAGCGGCCCTGAAGATAATTAATATTTTCCTCAGACCAGATTTTAACCCCTTTGGTCTGAGTTTTTTCTCTCCTATGGACAGATTTATATGTAGGAAGAAGCAGTACACAATTGGCGGAACCTACGGCAGGCAAGGGTACTGATTTATATGCTCCCTATATAAGTTATTTTAAGCTATCTGGTATGCCAAGGAGTAAAAACTGATCAGGAATATTATTTATAAAGCAATCTTTAGTGATAGAAGTGATAGTTCTACCATATTTGTAAACGGGAGTTTGTTTTGCCACCTTGGCTAAATAGAGTATACATAAGACAGGATAATGATCTGAGATTTCATCGCTCTGCTGCAGAATTTCAACGGCATCAACATCGATTCCATGTGACAATATTAGATCTAAAGTATGATTACAACAATGAGTTGGTCCTGACACTTGTGGTCTAACTACATATTAATGTAGATATTAATCTACATTTTAAAATCATATTAAAATCACCAACAATTAAGACTTTGTCTGCAGCCAGTACTACTTCCGATAGAAAATCAGAGAATTTCCTTCCACTAGATAACGTTACATAAAGCACCATCACAAAATAATTATACTTGAAACTAGACATCTGAGTAATACTGGAAATATTATAAAATATAAACTACAGCAACACATCCCCCTTTGCCTTTCAGACGAGGCCCATGTTTATAACCATAATCTTGGGGGTGGACTCATTTAAAGTAATGTAATCGTCTGGTTTTAGCCTGTGTTCTGTCAAACACAGCACATCTAAGGTTATAATCTGTGATCATATAATTTACAAAAAGTGCTTTTGTAGAAATCGATCTAATATTCGGCACACCAAGCTTTTATCATTTGCCCATCTGTGTTATATCGGTTTTTTATTTGTTGAACATCAATTTAATGTTTACCCTTTTAAATGGGTTTGGGAGTTTTTTGTATTTCCTAGTTCAGGAAACAGACACAATCTCTATATGATGATATTTAGGTGAAAGAGAATCTATGTGTTGGGATTTCTTCTGTGACGTGAGGTGGCTAGCAGACGGTCAGTTTAGCCAGTCTGACTGCTTCCTCACCTAGGCCTCAGTCAGTCAAGTTTCAAGTCTAAGACTATGTGCCATGTTACTAAAGAGAAGAATGGCACCATCCCCGGAGGAACCATCTCTTTTTAACAGGTCAGGTCTTAGGTACCTTTCTAATTGTCAATGAACCCTATATTATTCTGCGGACACCTCTAAGACAGCCGGCCATTGAGTGACGACAGTCTGTTTTCTGTTACGTCACCCCGGCATACAGGGAGGGGGTCAGAGCATATTAAAGTGTCTGACATTTTACTTACGAGTTCACACAACTCTTTAATGGTATTTTGTGTGATCTCCGGCTGACGAAGTCGGACATCATTAGTGCCAATATGAATAACATAACATATTAGCATTAGCCAGCACTTTTAAATTTGCTTTGATGTCAGGCACTCCTGGCAAACTTTTGACTAAGGTAGCTGGTGTCTCTATTTTCTCATTCTGTACAATAGAATTGCAGATAACTAGGGCGCTTTCAACATGATTCTTATTGGTTGCATCACTGAGTGGGGAGAACATGTTTGTTGTTTTAATCGGAATAGAACAGCCGTGTTTTGTGCCGCGACTATGCCATCTCACAGTCACCCAGTTGCTCTGTTGGGGGGAACCGACAACTGGAACCAAATAATGTAGGTGTACAATGTCTTGCCAGGCAAGTCGCATCCAAAGCAGTGCCTAGAGACCTTGCATTCTTACTATCCTCAATTAAATTTTGGATGCGTGTCTCTCTAATTCTGAAATCCTAACTATTTCCTTGCATTTATCACATGTGAAATCCTCACCGCTGACAGAGATGGCTATGCTAAACATGTGTCAGGAAGTGCAAGTGACAATAACAGGAGAAGATGCCATGACTGTTTGCTGACTGATTCCAACTTAGTATTTCTATAGTCATCACCTCTTTGCAGTTGAGTTCCTTTATATATCTTATGCTTCTGCATGACCAGTGAAACTCTGCTTTTTCCCTTTTGAGAGAACTAGAGTGAAGTTGGATGAGCCACAGTATTTCGACCTTGCAATCCCATGGTAACTTCCATGCTGCGTTAAATTGTTTCCTCATCATTGCACTCTCTCTTGTCATATCCTCAAAGATGGAGAGTTTGCAATCCTCCCACTCATTTCCCATAAACTGAAGCAAGTGCCTGTTTATTCTTCCAATCTGTATAGTGTAGGAATTGTACCAGCATGTCACATGGATGTTGTTGATTGTCATTAGGTTTAGGTATTTTTTGAACATATCGGCATATTTTGCAGCCTTTCCCTTTACCCTTTTTAAAGGGTAAGTTATGTCATAATTTACTCATCTTTATGTAATTCCTGTATGTAATAGTAAATATGATTGACCATGAATTTCTGCTGTGGAACGGAAAATGTGTGAATGTTTCACCTGTTGTTGTCCATTCAATGAAACTCAGTGTGTTCAAAAATATCATTGGTCTCTATATACTGACTTTCATTGTATGGATTGAATAATAGTATTACAAATAAGTGCATTGTATGGAGAATTATTATTATTATAATATTTTTTTTGCAGAATTTTGACTAAATATGCAATTGCCTTGGCTTCTTTTGAGACAAATCTTTTCAGTTCTTTCCCACCTTATTATTAGGAAGTAGTTAATTAATTTTGACTTCTCACCCATATGTTGGAAGTAAATGTTATTCTAATTCTGTCAATATGAAAGCAACCTGTCAGATCCTGGACAGAAATAATGGACATACTTTTTTAAAGGAAGGGTTATGTTTGTTTGTGTAACTAATGATTCACTAACAAAAAGGACAAATATGACAAAAAATATGTGACTAGGTATTGCAAATAAGCATGTCTTACAAATATGGACTTACACTCCATGCCAAAGGTTGAAATGTTGGAGGTAGCATGTGGTGGCAAGTGGTAAATGTGGAGAAAAGTGCATGTAGAGTGACATTTGAGAGATATTTGAGTTGTGATCATCTGCCATTTTTATGTTTAAAACAACCAGACATCAAGTAACATTATTATATTTAGCTTGTTTTGTTTAGTGTTTGTAATTTTTGTTTACCCTTGTATGACTTGTAAAAAAGGACAAAGTGACAAAATAAATTATCAATGAGGATTAGGCTATTCTTTTAACGAAAAGAACATTTACATACTTATTATTTTTTACGCTATTTTGTATAGCTTTATAGTACTTTAAAAAAAAAATACATTTACACTTAATTAACCCTAGCCCTAAAAGAAAACCTATTGTGGGGGGAAAACTTTTTATTTATTAACAAATTTGTCTCCAAAGTAAAGATAAATAACCCCACAAGCAACATGATAAAATTACAGATCATAACATCTTCAAGGCTGACTACAAATAATTAAAGCCTAATTACTGAAAATATGTGACACAATTGTAAAGCAATGTCATCTGTTACCAGGCACCGATCAGTCTCTCTTGTTCCATGGGTTTGTGTTTTATTCTCAGTGTGAATAAACTTAACATAATTATATAAAAATGTACAAAAATATAAAATAACTAACATAATATAAAAATAATCAAGGTGAAATCTAGTCGATTTTGTAATTGTGAAATCAATATGATAAATCCTGGAAAATTTGAAGTATTAGTATTAGAACAGTAATACATTAAGTGAGAAATAAACTAATCTGTAAACTGTTAAAGTTGCAGTGTTGGCATGTCTAGTTATTATAGGCATATTTGGCCACCACATAGATACGCCCCTGATGTTGTTCACAACAATAATCACATGTATAACTTCAACATCATTTTGGAAGATATTTTTAAGTAAAAAATAATCATTAAGATGTGATTTGATGATTACACATTCATTTAATAAAAACAGATCGCTATAAATATATAGATTTTTAAATCAAAGGGTAAAAAACATTTTGAAAAACATTTATTTAATCAAAGGGTAAAAAAAACATTTTGAATACCATTTATTTAATAAGTAATGCTGTATCAGTAGCCAATAAGCTCGATGCTTAACTCTCAACTTTCAAATACTTGGTCGGAATTTGCTTTAGCAGTTTGCAGCGCGCTTTCAGAAACCCTCCACCTTCCCCAGCTCCACTAGCCTGACGTCGTCATACTCAGATTCTAGTCAGAATGTGAGTCTGATACTGCTCCATTGGGCTGTGATTATGGGGCGTGTTTCAACCGAACCAGGAAAGAAAATGCCTCTGCACTCAAGGACGGACGGCAAAAACATCTTTCCGATCGACAAATGCCTTGATCGCGGTTCTCTGTTCCTCTTTTAAAATGAATGTGCTGTCTAGATGTTCCATAACAGACGTGATGGCTGAATCTACACATCTAAATTCTCCAGCGGCAGCCATTCTTTGTTGTAAACGAATTCAACCCAATCGCTCTTTGGTGAAGTGGATGATTCCGTTACTGCTGATCATCTGTCCATCATCGTATAAAGCCCGCCCTGACAATTCGATTGGTCCGAACAGTTTGGTTTGGGCATACTTGCTTCACAACGGATCAAGTCCAGACTGAACTTGCCACCCTCAAATGTTGTGGGTGGGGCTAAGTTCGGCTGGTATCCAGGCTACAGCTCCACATGTATAGATTTGCTACAGGCATATGTATGCTATTATACAGCAGCAGCATGTCTTATGCTCACAGCAGTGTATCCTTATATATTGGCAGTAGGAAGTCCCATACTTGCTCTGCAGAAGCACCAGCAATAATCAACAGCAGCAGCAGCAATATCAACAATGTTCAAATAGTTCTTGAAAACTGGTGACTCCAGTAAGAGAGCAAGGCCATTTTGTATCACATGATTGCAGTTGTTTTACAGGGTAGCCTTCATTCTTTCTTGTTGATGTGTTTCAGGCAACAAGTTCATAGGCTCGATGGATATTACCGGTAACTTGTTTTGTTCAGCCCATGGCTGTCACACACCGGACGAGAAGTGCAGCGCCGCGTTGTGTCTATGACAACTCGAGTATAATGATATTCTCATTTCATTCAGTTAAGACCTTATCCATCGCACAAGCTGGTTTACGGTCAGCGAATAATCTTTAAAGCTGTGTGCGTTCATGAAGAAAAAAAGTTATATCTCATTGTCTAGTACAATTATACCTGTAAATAATGTTGTTGTTGTATTAATGTTCGTTGCATTTACACAAGTTGACGGTTTTTGTCAATCTATGTCGTGCTAACACGCTAGATTTACAGACATAGGCTATGTGCTATACATTTATGTTATATTAAGGTAAATGTTAATTTGTTAGCCACTAGTTAAACTCTACTACACTATAATAATTGTGGATTTGTCAGTAAATTTAAGACAATGGATGATTGTTTATTGTTTGTTTATATTCAATCAGTGAGAGAAATGTTTAATATGTAACAATTAACAGAAGGGATTGCAATATTCTAATTTTCAAAATGTTCTTCTGTTTCAGATCACACACACATTATACATTAATATAAACACATATCCATGTACCGTAAACTTCAAATAAATAGCCCGGGCTTTTATTTTCCCAAATCGCCGAACTGCACCGGCTTGTATTTGAGACAGGTGTCAATATGAGACAGGCCTTTAATTTAGTGTTGAGATGTTGTTCACTGAGTGTAGGCCTAGAGATAACGATCCAAATAGCATAGGCTGATAGACGGAATGGATGACAGTAGGAGGTTACCCCATTATATTACGTTTTATTTATAATTCGAATGTGTTTAACAAATCAGTTAATGTAAGAATTAGCCTACTATATTACTGTAATGTCTAAAGGGGGATTAAGATAATGTCTGTACTATGTTATGATTGTACTGTACAGTTAAATACAATCGTTGCTAAGTCTGCAGTCTGAACACTTTACCTCAGACCGTCCGTTAAAGGGAAAGGTGTGTATAGGAATCAGTAATGTGAAAGTCATGTGCCTTTTAGTGGTGAAGTATGAAAGTGCTATTAAAGGGATATACTTTCCTATAACAATCATTGTTCTCAAAATATTTATTATTTAGAAATCAATTTAACATGCAAAATGTTTCAGTAGATGTCATCATGGCGTTGAGAGTGTTCTGCTGTATATCACACGGATGATGCAGTAAGTTTTATAAACGCAATGTGCTGTATTTTGTTGAGTCACATCCCTCGTGTTTCATGCCTTTGGCAGTGCAATCTATAGTTTCACTGGATAGACCACAGTTCAGACAAAATGTCCTGTAGGCCTACTACCCCTGAGCACTGCCTCCACTTCACAGCAACACATGCAGAGGCGATAATTTACTTGTGTCTATTGTGAAAGATGAGGTTGGTGTTGCGTAACTGAGAAGTTTGCACTGTGTATAATAAATGGTAAGGTGTTCGCAGGGAGATGCTCTCGTAGATGAATGCGAATGTTGTAGCAATTATTGGAGCCAGAATGACTAGAAGATTCTTTTACTTATTTTTTTGCTCTGTTAATCTTTTACTAGTTCTAGTCTTAGTATGGCTAGATGGAGCTGCCGAAAAGACCAGCTTTTATGATAGATTGATACCAGGCATGCATAAAGATGATATTTGGTCATTATGTGAATATCAACATTGGTTTGACAGAATAACACAACGGTTCATGGTTTGGCTGGTTAGCTAAACCATGGTGCAGCGTCATTCTCCGTTGACCACCTTTAAAAATAGCTGTGTGTTTTGATGAAATAAACTAATTTACTATTAAAATATAAATCTCAGATATTTAGTTATTTCATGATTATTTCACATATTTATGAAAACGTTTCTTGAATTAAGTGCTTATAAGCAAAGTTTGGAGCAAATGTTTTATAACTTTTAAATTCCACAATTTTCCTCATGTATTATTTTTTAAAAGAGTATAATGAGAATATATAATTTAATTATTTTTTTGAATATCAGTCTAGCTTAGATTATAGCATACATTTTCATGCTAGTCAGACTTGTTATGGTAGTTAGTGTTGATTTGGTGCTGTTCACCAGCGGAACGAAGTGTTGTAAATCAATCTGCTTGATCTTTCTGGTTGAGAGACTGCTAAGTAAGGAAACCAGAATCCAAAACATATTGTATGATCTCTTTTCAGTGGAGTGTTTTATGTTTTTGGTTCTTTAGTTATGTAGTAGCCCATAGCATCTGACATAGCAGTGTCTCATTGGAAAATACTGTCCCTTATTTAGTTATCTTCCATCTCTGTTTATCGCTCTCTTCATTTGCAAAGGCAGAGTAACATTGATGATTTGATTGGATCTCTCTGCCATGCTACGAGAATCCCCACCCGATTGATCTAAGAGCAGGTCCACAGCAGCAGAGGTTCATAAGGGTGAGAAATCACCCTACAAACATTGCCATTTCACAAACTCAGCAGGGTCTCAGGAAGCTGCTGTGCTTTTGCACGCGCACAGGAGGAGCAGTACAAAATGGACAGTAGTTCATTTTAATGTGTGTTTTGACACATTACAAGCCTGCACTCAGAAGGATTTGTTCTTTCTGTACGTGCTCCATGCTAAACTTTGCATGTGAGAGAGAAGTTGGGAGGTATAGTCGTCAAGGATCTCACAAACCTAGGTCAAAAATATTTTCAGAGAAATTGCCATAAATGCCCTTAATTAGATTTAATTAGGGATTGGTAGAAGTAAGTTAGCAAGAGGACAGAAACAATCCCTCAATCTCTGTGTATCTGTTAATGGCTGTGGTGAAAGTAGACCAGTGTTGCTGTTATTGTGGCCCACAGATCTCTCATGCCTTTGATGCAGGGCTGCTCATTGTGGGAAGCATTTCATGTGTTTTTTTTCCCTCAAGTCTGCACGCAGACACGCGCATTTGTTCTCTCACTTACTAATAAGGTCTTATTTAGAATGGCGTTGGCCTTTTTGGAGCCAGAGACTTAGTGGCCTTATTTTCACCTATAAACAGAGGTAGGCGATTGCACTCGGGGACCCTGCAGCTCTGGTTGTGCTGAACTTATTACGAGTCTCTCTCTCTGTCAGTCTGTGTTCTTTCTGCCTCAGAAGTCACTCTCTCACATATTTGTCTGCACACTGTGGCTTTCAGCCGTCCAACAAGTAATATTGTGTTTTCTCTTTTTGGGCTAGATGTGTGAGCTGATCTTGCTTGCTAGCTTGTCTCAGTCACACACACGCATACACATCTGGGGATGCCGGAGGGTCAGTTTCCACTTTAATCTAGGAAATAATTCCATTTCCCATTAGCGTAATTAATTAGGAGCTTACTGCAGCACAAAAATGTAGAGGACCAATATGTGCTCAACGTGTGGTGTGTGTATGTATACAGAGCGCTGACATAGTGTTATGGATGGCTGATTAGCATAGTCATTATAAAATTATTGCCTCATGCTTGACATGACTGACAACATGAATAACTGTTCTCCAGGTTCCTTTGGGTGTAAAGCAAATGGTGTTTTCCAGATTACTGTACGCTGATACAAGATTTGTTTTCATTGTTTGGTGAAAGTAAATTTAATTTATTAATAAAATATTGAGACAAATATGATGTTGAAGAGTGATGGTCTTTCTCTGGTCCTTATTTCTTCCTAAAATATAAAGTGAGCTCTCTATGTTCATGTATAAATAACAGTTTATACAATACTTTTTGTGAAAACTAACAACATGTTGTCTCGTTTTAAAATTAAATATTCAGCTGCTTTTGTCATTTGTATTGTAGTCTACTAAACCAAAAGAAATTCTGAAAATATTATGTGGAAAGTATTTACTTAAGTTCATGATATAACTTTTTTTTTCTAACCACTGGTAGAGTAATGTTAGGTATGTACAGTGTACACCCGAAGAGAGCATTTTCAGTTCAGTTTAATTTAATTCCTTTTTTCTCGCCACCCTGTGTTTGTGGAGGCTTACTTTCTGAAATAGTTTGTTTTTCTTTTTTTATTGATACATTAGGGGAATAATTTGAAGAACTTTACATTCTAAAAATACTTGATTCTTTAATTTAATCTTTTTTTGAGTCCAATCATTCTAAATGATCCAAAAATTGCCTTTGAATGAAATAAAAAAGTGAATTCAATCGATTCACTGTTAACAACCCTTTTCACTGTTCGTTTTCTTTTGGGTTAGTTACTTTGTCTCTTTATTTTCTTCATTTGATTTGTTTGTTGTCTTTTCATTTATCACCCAGATACCTAGGATTGTATCATCAGCTCTGTCTCTATTTCTCTCCTCCTCTCACTCACTAATTAGAGAAGCCTGTGTCCGTGGAGCTGAGCTGTGGTGCTGGTCCGTTCCATGTGGTTCTGGAGCCTGATCACCCTCTGCTGCTGGACTGCCATCTGGGGGCCAGTGAGCCCCCCCTCAACGTGACCTGGCTGCGGGATGGAGCGGTGCTCTCTGAGAGCCAGACCATCCGGCCTTTGCCCAACGGATCCCTGCTTATCTCGCCATCCTCCACGGATGGCCAGGCTCCAGTGGGTGTGGAGGGTGGATACAGCTGTCTAAGTACCAGCTCGTCTGGAGCCCTGACCAGCCGGGCTCTCACCCTGCATCTCGCCAGTGAGTATGAACACTTTTTACTCTGATTTATCTCCAACTCACAGCAGCTGTGAGTCAAAGAGAGATCAAAGAGCCAGATCATTTCAAACTTTAGAGGCTAGCCAATGTTTAGGTTTTTCGTTGTATTTAATCTGCATCATCTGAAAAGCATCACTTTCCAATTATCGTGTACACATATCTGATAAAAATCATAAACATCATCATATTGTGCCTGTATGTAAGGAAATAGCTGTATATGTATCAATAGTCTATATTCGTCATTCAAAAATAGGAAACCGAAACTAGGACTGCGGATATACAAACCATAAACAAAGCAGCGGTTTGCTTACCATTTTGAATATTAATCGTCCTGATCACTTTCCTCATTCCAGATGGCTCATGTTGTCATGAAAATATTAGCGTATTGGAATGATAAGATGATGTAAAATAAGAGCCTTCAATCTGTGCCGTCTTGACTTCTTTGCTCGCTTTCATCACTTTCTCTTTTATTCTCGTGCACCCACTCGTTCGCTAAACTGAACAGCCAATCAGAGGAATCTCTCACCGACTAGAGACAACATTTAGAAAAAAAGTGGCACGACGTTGGTTTGGTGTGTCACGTCCCTTAAAAAGAGTAAATGCATTCAAAACATTTTGAAAAGTATTATATTATATTATATTAACTCCTAGATGGATACCATCCTCTCTCTTTGTCTCTCTCTCTCTCTCTCTCTCTCTCTCTCTCTCTCTCTCTCTGCACATTCCACTTGGTGGTTGTCTTTGCTCGGCTGGAGCTGAGTGTTGTTCTCACCTGGTTAGCACAAGGACTCGATTGTGTTTACTGAAGAGCCTGAGGAGGGGGAAAGAGATCAGACTTCAGCCCCTTTATCTCTTTATCTCCTTTCTTTCTTTCTTTCTTTCTTTCTTTCTTTCTTTCTTTCTTTCTTTCTTTCTTTCTTTCTTTCTTTCTTTCTTTCTTTCTTTCTTTCTTTCTTTCTTTCTTTCTTTCTTTCTTTCTTTCTTTCTTTCTTTTTGTGTTTAAGGCAGCCCACTAGATGATAAAGACCATTTCCTTTAGTCATTATGTGTTACATTGGCCATGACTCTGTCGTCCTTCATTATTTCTATTCATTCAATTTTGCTTTATTACTTTTATGTAGATAGTAATGATGCCTGGCATCTCTCCTGTAGAACCTGATGGATATTGTGGTTTTAGTGTAATGTTAGTCTAACATGAAAATTAGAAACCAGGGGATAAGGATACACAAATTGACATACTGACTTTGTTTGTAAAGGACAACAAACAGGAGTTCCTGAATTTTTATTAATGTTATTTTTCCTTTCATTTTTAGTGTTTTTTCTTTGTTGTGGAAGCAATTGTGGTGGGAAACTGGATATGGATATTAGAGACTGAAAATGAGACTACATAAATAACATATTGACATTATTATTCATCATAAAAGGACAAAAGTAATTCCTGAATTTATTATTTCATTTAATCATTTTATATAAAATAACGGCGGCTTTTAACAGACTTGCACTAATGCAAGTAAAACAAGTAAGAGATGCTATAGATAGATAGATAGATAGATAGATAGATAGACATTTCTTGAATCTGGTTGTGACGGTGGCAGAATTAAGGGATCCTCATTTAAATAGTTGTCTCCATATAGGGCCTACTACTTTTTTGTGGTTATGAAATGCCATTTTCTGTCAGTGGCTGAATATTTTTCATTATTTTTGAATAGCTTTGTTAAGTTCAGATGCTCACACCAACCCATAACCATGCTACTGGTGTTTGCTCCTGTAAATATCCCATGTTTTTTTGTAAAGTGTGTTTGCTTTAGACCGCATGCCGTGTACAAGTCAGAAATATCTAGTGTTAATGTTTAACGGGTCTCAGCCAAGCAGGCTGCACTGCCTGCGGAGTAGTTATGAACGCCGCTATGCTTCATGTGTGAGCTTGTTTAGGAACTTTTAGATTTTAACTGTTTTTATACAACAGTTTTTTCTGGTTCTCGAATCTGATTGGCTTTGAGCCTTTTCCAGCCATGTGATATTTGCGAAGTAACAGCACTCTAAACTTTTCATCGTTTGTATATTTCTGCCTTTACTCTACATCATACATACTCAACGTTCCTTCGTTACTAGTTCTAAAGTGACGTTATAAGTAGTAACGGAGCCTCTGGCTCAACTGTCAACTTGAGATTGAATCCATGGCGGAAGGAAGTAGTTCTGCACAAAAGAGGGTTTTTGAAGACACTCCGTTGTTGTTTCTTATTTATTTACTCACGTGTGCCGTCGAACTGTTGTATAAACGCAGTATCACACTTGTAGCCGTGCCATATGGCTGTATATCAACACACTGTGATTACCTAAGGCACGAGGCCGAATCACAGCCGTGTTGATACAGCCATATCGCACTGCTACTCGTGTGATATTGCTCATGTTTGAATTCTCCCCTGAATGAACATAAATCACAAAGAGAAGCTTCAATAGTCAGCACAATCCCTAGAAAATGCAATGGTCCATTATAAATTATTGAATTCTTAATAAATTAAATACTTTTTTTATTGCTAAGTTGTTTTTCATTATATTCGTTTTATTTAAAAGCAAAATTGTATTAAGAATTCAATAAGAATCTAGGACATTTAGTGTTTAATGTAGTTTAATGCAGATTTTGTTTGCTTACGTGTTGACAGTTTTGGTTGTGAAGATTAATTGAGATCATAGTAACCCTTTACTATAAATTTGAATTATCATGCACTAACAATGAAGAAGTTTTTACAGCATTTAATAATAAAGGTAAAAGGTACACTATGTAACAAAACTGCACGCATTTTGCAGAAGAACATTGTTTTGGTTGTGCCACGGCTCTGCATGACTGTGTGGATGAATATGGTTATCCTATTGCTCATAAATCATTCAGGCTTAAAGTCCCCCTGTAATCAATAATTGTATCCCTTAAAGTGCCCCATTATGGTTTTTCGAATATTCCCTTTCATGCAGTTTGTAATATAGCTGCTTGTGAATGTAAACGTTCTGCAAAGTTGTAAAGTTGAAAGTGTACAATAGATAAAATGATTGTCTCCCAAAAGAAAGAATCAAGTCTAAACCGCCTTAACGAGTCGTTTGTTTTGAATCCTACTGCTTTACGGATCTACGTCGCTAGAAAATACATTTGCATAATGCCAGCCTATGTTGTACGTTGTCCGTCCGGGTCATTTGACTGCTTCTCAAATCTCAACTTGGGAATTCAAGGCGAGATTCGCAAAATGCTTGCTGTTGAAAGATAGTCAGTAGCCTCAGACCAGCATGCTCATCTGAATCACAACCTATAAGTATGAATAATTATTGATGTATACATTTTCTACCTGGTCTTCAAAATACATAGTTTTGTGTTTTATATTGTGTAAGTTTCCGGCTAACCGACTAACTCGCATTAACTGTTTTACTGAAATAATTCTGTTAATCAGCTGTGGGCCACTTTATCTAAAACTGTCAATTAGTGCAGATTGTCTGTCATTCTTACTATGAGTAAAGATAAAGCATGGAGCAAAATTTGTTTTACAATGTTAAATCAGTCATTCACGTTAGTGCTTGTATGTGCTGTTATTGATAGAGTTCCCACATATGCACCACAATAAATTATACACATCGGTTTGTTGATGAACTCTTGTTAATGCTGATGGTGAGAAATTACAGTTGCAACATCTCATAATGTCTATCGGACTCGTGCTCAGATTGATATGGTAAAATCGATGTACTTCCTTGAAAATAAATACTAGTAGGCCTACAGCATTACAAAACCATAATGAAATGACCCAGTAGGTAATGCAAATTGACATATGGCAATTATCTGTTCAATAAAATACCTTACTCACCTGTTGAGTAATAAAAACACCATCTCCATGTTCTTTTTACAACATTTCAAATACCCCAGTAGCCTATTACTACCAATCTCTGAAAACCCAATGTTGATTCTTTTTTTATTACGAGCTCTGTCGCGGTCTCTTTTTGGAGCAGAGACTCCTCTCTTTTTGTTGTTTTTTGTTTGTTTTAAACAGGGATTATCCAGAGGTTTGAGATTTATCATGCTTTATGTCCCTTTCTCACTTGCTGTGACAATTAACCTACGCCATTCCTACACCATACTTTAGCTTCTTTATACTAGTCTCATACAGACAAACTAACACATAGAATAACATTATAACTTTCAACAGTGTTTAGTGTGATGGTGTAGTAGACCAAGTGAAACAGCGCTGCATTACCTCACAAGTTTCATACGTCTAATAAACTGGCCTGCCTACTACCAGTAATTCAGCACTTGTGGGTAATGTTAGTTTGGTAGAATAAAATGTCCTTTGGCTATTCCTTTATATCTGTGGGACTCACGTGTGGCGCTGATATCTGTCTCTCATTAGCAATCGCAACCTGCTTCATACCACAGTCATGTTATTTAAAAACATCAATGTTTTCACTCATCCATAACATTATTAGATCCATCAGCATGACGACAAGTTCCATAATTCCGCTCATGCATCATCAACCTGCGCCTTTGTTATTGTAAGAGGTTAGTGGCCCCTAGCTGACTGATAATTTATACAATTTGAAATGTTAAAAATGTATTTATGTATGTTGAAATTAACATTAACCAAGAAATGAACATCAACCATTAGTTTGAATAATGAAGTTTCCTCTTGTTTGTTCTGTGTGAGTTGTTCTGTGGGCTTATGAGCAGTGTGAGTCTGGCAGATGTAGCAGATCAAAGTGAGAGTATTTTCAAAGCTCAGAGGCACTGGAGCAGAGGTCAGGGGCCCCGCTCTCTCTACTCCCACCATGTGGCTACATCTTGTGCTTATTCAATGAAAAGTGAATGTAATGCATTCACTGATTCACTTTTTTTCTTGTTGCTCTGCTCATTTTCTCTTGGCCACACTCTGCTCTCTGTCTTCCTCAGGCTTTTCCAGTTTTCTTCAGGATCCTGAGCCTCAGGTTGTGCCTGTAGGTGGCACTGCCCGGTTTGAGTGCTATGCAGATGGCTTGCCCACACCAAGTATCACCTGGGAGAAGGACCAGGCACCTCTACCTGCACCTGCAGAATCTCTAGGCCCCATCCAGGTTGGTTATCTTGGCATAAGTTTTGGAATGTATAATTCCCTTTTTGTCATACTTTATTCAAGTAAGACATTGTTTGCACGGCCCCCATGGCAAGCGCAAAGCTAGACCAACATCGGAGATAATTTTTTTGTTAAAAGTAAGGCTGCACAATTATTGGAAGAAATATAGATATAACTAATAATACACTACCGTAGGGGTGTGCGATATATATCGTCTGTGATACTATCATAATTGTTGTTTTAACGAAGTGTGATTTGGACATTATCGAGTATAGCTTATACCACGTTACTTTAAAAAAGTAATTAGTTATAGTTACTCACTACGAGTTAGTAACTGAATTACTCTATAATAAAAGTAACTCGTTACCAGGGAAAGTAACTATTTGCATTACTGTTTAAAAAGACTGTTTTTTAGCAGTTTTCACAAGTCAGTTGAACTTAGTAGAACAGAAGTAGTGCTTATATTGCACCTTGAAAATCCCAACTTTTCATTGGATTGCTCCTGACTCGCCATCTCTGCTGCTTCATCGAATCTCTGTTTAGCTGTTGTGTGTGTGTGTGTGTGTGTGTGTGTGTGTGTGTGTGTGTGTGTGTGTGTGGCGCTTGTGCTGGCATGTGTGTAAAAACACTGGATCTGATTGGCTGCCAGGAAACATGACTCTGCCTTAGCCAATCATAATCGCATACCTCGTTATTAACCCACCTCCTCACTAGCTGTGTGAGCCACGGGGTGCGTTCGGATTACAGCTTATTCAATCAATAGCCTACATAGTAACCTTTACTGTCTATAATAGTAACGCACATAGGCGTCGATTTCGGTGGGTACACGTCCCCACCAGATTCCGTCATGAGTCATTTTGTACCCACCACTTTTTGAAACATTGAGGCACGGATGTTAATACAAATAAATAAAACATCTCCAGTTAGCAGAGCATTCATTTAGTTCGCTATTAAATAAGAGATCTAGCGCTAAAATGTGTTGTTTTTTTAAATCAAGCTGAGCGCTCGTTCCCGCTGCTATCAGTTGCATGGATAGTTGTTCTCTTGTGGCTCGCGCTGTCACGTACAGTCTTCACTCGGAGGCGCGCTTCAATCTATCACCGTTGTGGAGACTATTAGTTTCAGTGAAATCACAAAATAAAATGCACACAAACGTGTCCCTGCTGAACAAATTCAGTTTTGATGAGAGAGAGAGAAAAAAAACAGCTATAGAACTGCGAATTCGAACCCGTAATCTCTGACACGCTTGGCAAATGATCTACCACTAGCCCACTTAAGAACTCAAATAACATTTGCGGATCGATGGATTTGTTTACTGGTTGAGCAGAGAGGCTGCACAGTTTGACAACTTTGTATCAGCATTTCTGAAAATGCACGTCCGAATGCATCTCTGTCGCCAGCACATTTCAAACCAAATTGACGCCCGTGGTAACGCACCGCATTTAACGTTCAGTAACGTTAACGCCGTTGTAACGACGGGAAAAGTAATTAGTTAGATTACCCCCTTACTGAAAAAATAACGTTGTTACCTAACGCCGTTCTTTCCAACACTGCCTATCCCTCACGCACACCCAGAGAGTGCATGCAAACTGTCTTGTAGATTAGACTAGAGCGGGTGCGTATTTAGAGTGCACGCTTTTACTGCGTGATTTAATCTTTAATTATATAATTTAGTAATAAATATCACAAGAGTGCAGTTTTCTCCAAATATCAGCATAACAAATGTGATATTGATTTTATACAAGTTTAATAAACAAGAAGTTAATATTAAGTGACTTACATTTTAGACACCATATTGCCAGTTTTTGTTCTATTTCGCCAACGAAAATGGTTCAAAACAAAGCCACACACGGCGGTGTTTCCTTACTGAGTGAATCAGCTTTTTGAACAATCAGTAAACCAGGATATGCTTCTTTCCTTGAATGAGTCAGCCGTTTGAATAAATCTGTTGAATCTCAATGAGTCGCTCATTAACAGTGACTTGCTGCCACCTACTAGCGGTTTCAATTTCCCATTTAAAGTGTCTTTTCTTGTTTTAAATCATTTTAAATATCAATATCGCAAAGATGCATTTTTTAAATACTGATTTAGGTTGATTGGTAACAGCCCTATTGTGTCTTATTTTTATAATTACATTTGATTACATTTATGAAATTGACACAATTATGTATGCATATAATTAGGTTTAAAAAATGGCTTTATAAAAAGGTAAAAATGCCCATATAAAGTAAAAATCAATTGAAACATTGAAAAAATAATTTCTGTAACTGCTGTGAACTGACCACCACACAGAGTATGAAGAATATCAAAAACTTTAGGAGTCAGCTGTCCACGACAGCCCTAAACCTGCCAAAAGTACCAACACAATAAACACACTCAGCAAAATATCTTGTAATAATCGTTATCGAGAAAATATCGCGATATACTTTGTCAAAATCGCACACCCCTGCACTACCGGTGTAATGAAGCAGCAGACACTAGGGGATCCATTTGCAGCATTTATAGTAGTCAAACAGGCAGGGATCAACAACAGCAAACAGGGCAATGGAGACAAGGCAGAGATAAACCAGATAACAAGCAATGGTCGGGGCAGGCGGCGAGAAGCAAGGTCCAGTAACAATCCAAGTCTAGGTAGGCAGAGAACGATCAGAAACGGGGTACACAGTCTAAGGTCAAGGCAATAAATAATCCACAGTAATAAACGCTCAGAATGACAGCCAGGAAAGTCAAGACTTCGCACTGGTGTGGGGCGTGGAAGTGGTTTATATGTGTGTGTGTGTGAATGAGATGCAGGTGTGTGTAATCAGCGCTGTGAAGGTGTATGGTGTAATCAGTCCAGGGAGGTGCATGATGGGAAATGTAGTCCGTGATAACCCAGGGAGTGAGTGGCTAATCGTGACAACCGGGGTCGGCAAGATTTTTTTATGGTGTGTTCCATTTATTTGTTCAAAGACACAGTGAAATATCTATAAATGTCACCTGTCCAGCCATATCTTAAAAGTACAATATTACCAGGTAGCTTTCTAGTGCTATAACTGAGAGGTAGTACTGATATTTCCCATTCCTGTTTGGTTTAATTTAAACAATATCCTAACAGATTATGGCCTGTGGTAAAGTTAGAAGCTCGCCAGCTCCCCCAGTTATATGTCTTGTCTATAGAGAATACTTCCTTGTGGTGTGTCCAGTGGTGAAAACTTATTAGACATGATAAAACTACCCATAGTGTTTGTTGTGTACTTCTGCATGGATTGACTGTGTGTCTGATGAGGACATAATGTTGGTTTGGTTGACTAATTCACATTAGTACTATGCTCAGGATTTTTCTTCTTCTTTTTTTATGAAATTGACTTAGAGTACAAAATATCAAATAAAATGTTTCACCTTGACATTCTTTATTAAAAATAATTGTTTTTTTTTAGTGCTGGGCAATGATTAATTGCGTCCAAAATAAAAGTTTGTGTTTACATAATATATGTGTGTGTATAATAATTTTGTATATATAGATACACACACATGCATGTATATATTTAAGAAAAATGTGTTATTTATATATATATAAAATATTGATTTATAATATAAATTACGTATAAATATATATACAGTATATACATGAAAAAACTTCTTAAATATATACATGCATATGTGTGTATTTATATATAGCCTACAAAATAATTATACACAGTACACACACATATATGATGTAAACACAAACTTTTATTTTGGATGCGATTTATCGTGATTGCCAGTTCATCAGTAGGGTAGTCACGATTGTTTAACATTTGAAAGTGTGTGTGTGGTACAGTTGCTTTTGCAATTTGTCAAGCTAGAGCAGGAAAGTCTGCACATGAGAAGCCCATAAGAGGTCAAAGAGTTGGGAAAGGGCCCCATCAAAGAGGTGGGCATCAGAGGGAGGGAGGCAGAGGGAAGGGAACTGTTGCGTCAAATGAAGTCCGGGTCATCGGTTTAAAATATGTCATGTCATGTGATGAACGGAGGGCTTACTATAGCAGAGGCTGCCAAATTTCTCAGTCACCCCGTCTGAAAAGGTCAACTACAGAATATGTAAGAAACTGCAAAGATTTGTTGGTCAAGAAAATCTCTTACTGGCAAATCGGTTGTGTTTTTACTAGTATAGGGGTCGACAACCTGTCACGCAGAGGGATAACCACTAGACAATAGCTAAAGAGGTGTTTGTATTTAATTTAAATAAAGTCCCTCGAACTTGCTTACAGATCTACATTGAATTCATTCCTCATAGTCACACAGCCGGTTTTATTAAATTATGACCGTGAGATTATAACCTGCGTGTGAGCAGATCTGACAAACCATTCGCAAGACCGGAGTTGCACGCTTCAGATTATCCCTCTGCGTGCCATATGTTGCTGACCCCTGTTCAAATATTTAATTCCTTTTAAGCATTTTTATAATTAATTTAATTAATCTGGCGCTGCATTATAACACATATTGATGTATATTATCATATATTGATTTTGGTACCCAAATGTTGTTCTGCTCTTTTTATTAATTATTATCGCAGTTTGCTGCTTGCTATATCTTAATAGGATATTGTCCATTTGCCAAACTCCT
Source organism: Meda fulgida (assembly GCA_030578275.1). NCBI lineage: Eukaryota > Metazoa > Chordata > Actinopteri > Cypriniformes > Leuciscidae > Meda > Meda fulgida. The sequence continues at coordinate 35,577,042 of CM060622.1, forward strand.
GATTTTATTGGATTAATATAACGGGCATTTAGCTACTGGTAAAAATTCAGGGGCAAAACATGCAATGTTTCCGAAAGCTGGTGAGATTTCTCTATTTATTTTTCATTTGTATTCTCAGTCTCTGCTGTTTCCTGATCCTCTTTTTCTCTTTTTGCACGGCCATATGTTTGAACTTGAGAGCCAGAGTGTCTTTTCTGTTTTATTAATTAAAATGACAGTCTCTTTCAGACCGAGAATGATAAGGTGCTCTAAGAACATAGTCATGTCCAGTGTTATTACCCATCCAGGTATCCCAGGGAAACATTTGAGTTTTTAACATCAATCTTTAATATTTTTTGTTTCACATGTACATGTAGCCTAAATCAATTTATCACATATAGATTTTCAGTCACACCATAATATTATTATTGTGCATCAGGTTTTTTATACCTGCTGTTTACCAATTGATTGTTTGGGTAAGACTATTAGATAATGTATCCATTAATATAGATATTTTCAAAAGTTAAGGATCATGAAAAACATGCAGAGTGAAAAGGAAAGACTTTTGAAATGTCAAATAAGGACAGAGCATTTTATTAAAATGTCTTCTGATTGCATCATTTGGATATTTCATCATCTGCTGTCACTTTCTGTTGAGGAATTCTCTGAAGAATGTTTGGTAAATGGACTGCATTTATATAGCGCTTTCACAGACCCACCAAAGCGCTTTACATATTGCCTCACATTCACCCATTCACTCACTCATTCATACACCGACGGCGGTGTCAGCCATGCAAGGTGCCATCCAGCTCGTCGGGAGCAGCTGGTGTCTTGCTCATGGACACCTCGACACTTGGTCAGGTGGAACCGAGGATTGAACCACCAACCTTCTGGTTTGTAGACAACCCACATGAACCACTGAGCCACTGTCACCCCAGTTTCTCTGCATATGATAGCAACAGTGTCATGCATACCTGTCAACATCTGGGTACCAAAATACGGGAGACCTGAGGGAGAGGAGGGAGGGGGAGGGGGAGGGGGAGGGGGAGGGGGGGGATGGTTTGGGGGTATGGGGGGTGCTGGATGACAGAGGCAGGCTAAATACACATTAATTGCGCAGATATTAACATAAATTAATACAGAATGTTCAATACAAATATTTGTTATTTATTTTTATTGATTGCAAAAAATTAACTAGATTAATCACACTTTTTTTCTAATGTTTTTAACATTTTTTCTAATGTAATAATTTCACAGTTAATATCCAAATTAATGTAGAAACAACATAAAGATAGTACAGGTCCTTCTTAAAAAATTAGCATATTGTGATAAAGTTCATTATTTTCCATAATGTAATGATAAAAATTTAACTTTCATATATTTTAGATTCATTGCACTCCAACTGAAATATTTCAGGTCTTTTATTGTTTTAATACTGATGATTTTGGCATACAGCTCATGAAAACCCAAAATTCCTGTCTCCAAAAATTAGCATATCATGAAAAGGTTCTCTAAACGAGCTATTAACCTAATCATCTGAATCAACTAATTAACTCTAAACACCTGCAAAAGATTCCTGAGGCTTTTAAAAACTCCCAGCCTGTTTCATTACTCAAAACCGCAATCATGGGTAAGACTGCCGACCTGACTGCTGTCCAGAAGGCCATCATTGACACCCTCAAGCAAGAGGGTAAGACACAGAAAGAAATTTCTGAACAAATAGGCTGTTCCCAGAGTGCTGTATCAAGGCACCTCAGTGGGAAGTCTGTGGGAAGGAAAAAGTGTGGCAAAAAACGCTGCACAACGAGAAGAGGTGACCGGACCCTGAGGAAGATTGTGGAGAAGGACCGATTCCAGACCTTGGGGGACCTGCGGAAGCAGTGGACTGAGTCTGGAGTAGAAACATCCAGAGCCACCGTGCACAGACATGTGCAGGAAATGGGCTACAGGTGCCGCATTCCCCAGGTCAAGCCACTTTTGAACCAGAAACAGCGCCAGAAGCGCCTGACCTGGGCTACAGAGAAGCAGCACTAGACTGTTGCTCAGTGGTTGCATGTCATTCGGAAATCAAGGTGCCAGAGTCTGGAGGAAGACTGGGGAGAAGGAAATGGCAAAATGCCTGAAGTCCAGTGCTCAAGTACCCACAGTCAGTGATGGTCTGGGGTGCCATGTCAGCTGCTGGTGTTGGTCCACTATGTTTTATCAAGTGCAGGGTCAATGCAGCTAGCTATCAGGAGATTTTGGAGCACTTCATGCTTCCACCTGCTGAAAAGCTTTATGGAGATGAAGATTTCATTTTTCAGCACGACCTGGCACCTGCTCACAGTGCCAAAACCACTGGTAAATGGTTTACTGACCATGGTATTACTGTGCTCAATTGGCCTGCCAACTCTCCTGACCTGAACCCCATAGAGAATCTGTGGGATATTGTGAAGACAGAGTTGAGAGACGCAAGACCCAACACTCTGGATGAGCTTAAGGCCGCTATCGAAGCATCCTGGGCCTCCATAACACCTCAGCAGTGCCACAGGCTGATTGCCTCCTTGCCACGCCGCATTGAAGCAGCCATTTCTGCAAAAGGATTCCCGACCAAGTATTGAGTGCATAACTGAACATAATTATTTGACTTTTTTTGTATTAAAACCACTTCTTTTATTGGTCAGATGAAATATGCTATTTTTTTTTTGACACAGGAATTTTGGGTTTTCATGAGCTGTATGCCAAAATCATCAGTATTAAAACAATAAAAGACCTGAAATATTTCAGTTGGTGTGCAATGAATCTAAAATATATGAAAGTTTAATTTTTATCATTACATTATGGAAAATAATGAACTTTATCACAATATGCTAATTTTTTGAGAAGGACCCGTATATTTTAAATATTTGTCTAAAAGGTAGGAAATATACAGAAATTGAAAAAAATTATTAAACCGTTTGCAGTGCATAAATGTTAAATTATATATAGATGAATCCTTATTAAAGTTACCAAAGTTATATAGTCAAGAGCAGTGAGTGATTTTCTGTTACCTTTGTTCTTTGATGACTGACAGTATTATTGGCTGCTGTCCCTTTAAGACCAGCCGCTGCTGACAAGAGACGCTGATCTGACAAGCGTCTCGTTCTCTCACAACCCTTTACGTTCAATTAAGACTAACTCATTTAAGACTCCTCAGTCTGCTCTTATGAGGATACTTGACGAAATAGACATTTTGGCATAATTGCGTGTTAGCCTAGTGTTCGATCAACTTCAAGCCGTAAGAGAACTTGATTCTGGCGCTCTATTTGTCTTGGCTTGAATGGTTTTAAAAGCATTTGCAAGAATAAGAGTGCATCATATAATGTAAGACAAAATGGGAGGGGGTCGGGAGATGGGTGTGAAATACAGGAGCCTTCCGGGGAAAACAGGAGTGTTGATAGGTATGGTGTCATGGTTTACATCAAATGCCATCAAATTGAGTTTTATTTAAATTTTGTTTATTTTTTTAATGAATGGGACACTGGAAAACAGACAGGAAAGCACAGGCAGAGAGGGAGAACTGGAGTAAGTCATGACAGTAGCTGTGTTGTCGACATGTCGAGAAGACACTGTTTTCAGCACTGCGAATACACTTCGCCTGCACTTCAGAAGAATGAGAACTCGCACTGGAATTGATACAGAAAACCAGATGTCATCATTCGTATCACTGAATCAAGCACTGAGGAAGCCTCCGGAGCTGAAATTCAGATATGGTAATAGGCATTTGGTGTCCGACATGCACTGTAAGTGGTAGACCAATCACAGACTGGGCTGTCTGACCAATCAGAGCAGAGTAGCTCACAGAAAGGAGGGGTTTAGAGAGACTGAATCTTCGAACAAACTGTTTTCTTACTCTTTGAGAAATGTGCAATGTATGAGAAAACTGAATTGTTTTTTGACCTTGGATGCATGTAAACCTATTTTGGGAGACCTATAACAAAATTTGGAACCTTTAAAATGTCATAATAGGGGCACTTTAATATTTTTATTTAGTATGGATGGATTCAGTATTCCAAAAGATTTCTGTTTCAAATGCTGTTCTTTTGAACTTTCTATTCATCAAAGAAACGTAAGAAGAAAATCTATAACTGTTTCCACAAAAATATTACGCAGCACAACTGTTTTCAACATTTATAATAATTAGAAAACTTTCTTGAGCACCAATTCAGCATATTACATTTTTTCCCCCTGAAGGATCGTGCAATACTGACGACTGAATTAATGGCTGCTGAAAATTTAGTTTTGCCATCAAATGAATAAATTATATTTTCAAATGTATTAAAATAGAAACAAATTGTATATATAAGTTATAAGCTAAATTATAAGTTATAAGCTAAATTGTAATAATATTTCCCAATATTAATATTTTAATTTTTTTACTGTATTTTTGATCAAATAATTGCAGCTCCTTTCAGAAAACATAATCTTAACTTGTATGTACAGTATATAAACTTTTTAATTAAAATAAAACATTCCATTGGGGACTTTGACTCTTTTTGACGCTAAATTACAGACAGCTAAACAGATGTGTTTACTCTTAGCCATCTGTTTAACACTTTTAATCATTAGATGTAAGATTGTAAATTACGGTTGTACGCACAGTAAATGTACAGGACAGAAGTAGAAGTTCTAGTAGTCTTGACAAGTTTGTCACTGCATTTTCACATGAGGTTTTTGACCTCTTACAGCTTATTTTTCCTCTAGCAGTTTGGAATTACAAATGAGAACAAACTTGAAAAAGGATACAGATTTGGGACAGTCTCAATGATCTGAGATCATTTCATTTGCATCAGATTCTTCCTTTTGTATCCGTAAAGAAGTGTCTTTTGTATTCACAGCCCCTCTCCATATTAATGAGAACACACTTGCACATTAGCCGTGCATTAATACACGCTGTCGTGTTCTGGCGGCTGCTGCAATCACTCTCTCATTTACATCCCGAGCGCAGCTGAGGCGGTGCAGTGTCGCTGGAGGTGTAGCTCTGGTGTGGACGTGTCCTCAGCTGAACTCTCACAGCCCCAATGAATTCTGAATTCTAAAATGCACCGGTTTCAACCCGCCTGCACTCACAGATGGACAAATTCACCTAACCTTGGTCTTTGTGGCCTTTCTGCCAGAGTGTCTTGCTCTTGGGGATAAGTCTACAAGATTAATGGTGTATAATATCGGTCCTGAATGAAAAGAGGATTTGAAAGCGGTCTCTTGGGGAGAAAGATGACTATAGAATGAATATTAGTGGTGAAACCTGACCTCGCCACTGCAAACAAAGAGAAAGCTGCTATTTTGGACTGTTCTCCTATTATACATCTGTAGACTAAAATCTGTTTCTACCTCTTGTCTCTGCACTTTATTTTTCCATTTTTCACTCTCCCGCAATGTTATTTCTTCAGTATGATTTGTGTATATTGCCACTTTATATGTTGATCTGAGTTGACTGCCGCTTAGTGCTGGGAAATAGCAGATTTCTAGCCTCCTAAAGCCTAAAAGAAGCTTCAATTTAGAATTAAACAAACCCACAGATATTGACACGCATACGGTTGATTTAGAAATGCTAATGCTAGTCTCATTCTTTCTCTTACAGGTACATATCTCTTCCTAATGGGGTGCTGCAGATTTTAGGAGTCTCTAAAGAAGATGAAGGCTTGTACCGTTGCATGGCCTTCAACTCTGCCCGCAAGCGCTTCAGCCAAGATGCTTCTCTCACAGTTAGCCCAGGTATATACAAAAACCTGTTTCTAATTACCCCATCACAGAAGGCTTTCATTATTCGTGATCTGTTCACCTTACAGACTCTTGAGGCTCCATTCACCTCATCTCTCTGACTCGCACAGTAATGGCCTTTTAGAGATTTAGAACTCTGGGAGAATTCATTAAAATTATAATCATTGAATTATAGAGCTCCACTTAATAGTGCTAGTTATAATGTTAGTTATAACTTAGTTTTTCTGCCCTCTCTCTGACCCTTGGAATTAAATAGTTTGTTGTTGCGTTGCCCTCCAAGTACACTGTAAGAAAAAAATCTGTAGAAAAACAGATCCTGTTCTAGCACAAAATGACCAGTATGTTTTCCATTAAGTTTACAGACATTTAAAACACAACACGATGCACTGCGTAATTCAGAATACGGGTAAAACACTTGTGCAAAAAAATCGATACGGAAAAATCCTGAATATTAAAGGGATAGTTCACCCAAAAATGACAATTAATTCTTCTGCTGAACAAAAAAAGATGTTTTGAAGAATGTTGGTAACCAAACAGTTCTGTTCTTGTTGACTTTAGTTGCATATTGCATATAATGGAGGTCCTTGGGAACCGACATTGTTCTTCAGAATATCTTCGTTTGTGTTCCACAGAAGAAAGTAAGTCATACAGGTTTAGAGGGACATGAGGGTACATTGGGCTGTATTTTTGAAGACTTTTCTTAGAGTGCCTTTTTATTTGGGAAATGTGAAATTAACTTTGCAGGTTGCTTCGTCCTTCACTTACAGTCTCTCTGCAAAAGCTAGATTACATCGTGACAGCTTCACATCAATCTATGATGAAATGTGCAAAATATGTCAGACTGAAAGAAAAACTTTGGCAGTGACATTTTATTAATATTTTACTTGTCGTTTTACTGTTTAGGCATGTTAATATCTATCCTATTTTCTCCCATTCCGCTTATTAAGTCTGATGCCACACATCACTGTTTCCAGGTCCAAACGCTCTATCAGATCCCAAAAGAAAACAACAAATAGTGTTAATATACACTTACACTGTGCTGTAATATTTCCAAAAACTCATAATCCTAATCTTTATCTCCATGACAAATATCTCCAGACAGTGATTCATTTATTCTGAATCGGTAAAATGTTGGTGTCCGGGATGCCATGAGCCCTTATAGCTTAATAGTGCTCAAATATGTCTGTTGAGATAGTATTGTCACTTTAAACGGAGTGGAGGCGTGTACCCTGAAAGAGTATTTGTTAAGTCATGATTTAACAAGTGGATTATTTTACCGTGATGTACAGGCCAGGTTTCTAAACACCATATGGTCCTAATGTGTAAAAACGAGTTGTCATTGGTGCAAATTTATTCACCTTCCAGATGTCATACAAAATCAAATTAGCTATTTTGCAGCTTAATTTAGATTTTTGGACTATTTTGAATGAAAGTTAAAGTATATTTTCATAATACTCATATATTTTTTTATATCATAAGAACATTGGAAATGTGATTGCTCTGATATCACCCCTTAAAGTGCGAAACATATCTGTTTTATGGTTCTATTTGAGTCTTCTTATTTGAAGTAAAGTTTCAATATCTGCAGTGGCCCTTTCAGTATTGTGTGTGTGTTTAAGTGGCCTCTGCAGAGGTGGTCTGTGTTGCAGGCAGAATTGATTTCCTGCTGTCCTTAAGGCTGCTCGGCTGATGAAATGGAGTGGGCAAAAGGAGGGATGGAAGAGAGGAATGAGATGAGGAACAAAGAAAGAGAAGGCTAGAGAGATAAAGAACTAAATGAAATAAAAGAGAGTGTGGGAAGACGAGGGAGACGGATTGGTAATGCTATGAAGTCAGTACTTATATCTCCATGCTGACCTTTGCTCATTTCCATTATGCTTCTGTGTTATCAGCCAGAGACCTTAATGATTTTCTGTGTGTGTGTTTCCCTCTCACACGTTCATCTTTCAAGCCACCTTTCTATTGTTCCACATTCATCTGCACAGCTGCTTCTCTCTTTTTGGAACAAAATTAAATGTCTTGTGTGGAATGTGTCTGAGATAGAATGAGAGGAGGAGAGATTGAGGGAAAGAAAGAGAACAATACAAGGAGGAGTAGTAGAATGAGAGAAAGAGAGGAGGAGAGATTGAGGGAAAGAAAGAGAACAATACAAGGAGGAGTAATAGAATGAGAAAAATAGAATGACAGTGACGTGGGAGTTAAGGTGTTTGAAATCATTTTGTTTAAGTCATTTCAGTAGGAATTCACTCAGTCTGTAACTTCGAGTGAGGGCCAAAGATTTCCCTGTGCAAATTTAGCTGAGTTCAAGTCAGTTGACTAACAGAAAGCTGCTTGGTTTGAAAGTTTGAAAGTGGCCTCTGTGTGAGCTGTTCTTAATACATTGCTAAACTACTAACAATGGACCTTTTAGAGATCAATTAAGATAGATGGGATATCCATCCATCAATTATTTATTTCATTTTTTTATTTTGGCAATATGCATTAAATGATGTCAATATGCCAATCAAAAAATGAATTTGACGCCAAATGAGAGAAAGAGAAAGAAAGAAAATGAGCAAAGAATTGAAGAACCCCAATAAGCAGCTTTTCAAGCATGACAAAAACTAATTCTTAGAGATGGACCTACAGCAACACTGGCTTCCAGATACGTTTTAGCATGTGGCTAAATATGTATTATCTGTATCCTCCCAGTATGTTATCTGTACCTTTTTTCACCATGGTGACCCTGTGTGTGTCTGTGTATATACATCTTATGTAATACTAATGGTCTTCAATGTTACATAAACACTTCAGTCGTTGTTCTTTGTGTTGTTTAACTTAAAGGGTTAGTTCTCCCAAAAATAAATTTCTGTAATTAATTACTCACCCTCATGTCTTTTGCAAACCCGTAAGACCTTCGTTCATCTTCGGAACATGAATTAAGATATTTTTGATGAACTAACCCTTTAAGCTACTCACTTATCTATTAATATGTTGTTCTATCTCCTCGGCTTTGCCAGTATTTAATATTTAAAGTCTTGCTAATGAAACCATGTTAAATTGAATAACTGGAGAAAGACAGAATGAAAGAGAGCAATCTTCACCTTGAGGTAATCATAGTTTTGCTCTGTGAATGCAATGCATTTTTTGCCCCTGAGACCAGACAGCTCAAGTACACAGAAACAGTCATTGTGAGAGTGTGTGTGATTCACACGTTTAGATGTGAGGCAGTAGTTTGGCTCATCAGCATTCTGCTTGATACTGTGTGTTTTGTACAGTACACTCACTTTATCTTGAAAGAGCTGTGTAGCAAACTTTTGCAGTTCTTCAAGCAGGCATTCATGGTCTGTAGTGGCCTGTTGTTCTCATTATCAGGTTGTTTTACAAACAGGCGCATGTCCACTGTAAACTTCTTTTACACGGTGCACCCTGTAGCCTCAGACAGAAATCTGACCCATTTTAAATCCCTGGGCTCTCATTCATATGTGATTGCTGCTGTATGCAATCAGAGGGATTCATTTATGACCGTCAAACCGTATCCATAGCTGCACGCTTATGTTTTACTTCATTATGATCTGTGGGTGTGTCTACTGAATTCATGCAGGTTCTTCTTAGGCCACAGGAACAGGGCCTTTACCACTGAATGTATAGTTTATAGTCAAGTCTAACTTTATTTATAGAGCATATTTAATACAAAGTTAACCTAATGTGCTTTACAAGACTAAATATATACAATAAATATATACATATAAACACATACACAGCATTACACGCACACTACCATTCAATGGTTTGGTGTCTGTAAGATTTTTTATGCTAATTATCATAATACTGTAAAACTGTGTAATGGTGCAATATTATTAACATTTAAAATAACTGTTTCTATTTCAAAATATAATTTATTCCTGTAATTGCAATGCTGAATTTTTAGCATCATTACTCCAGTCTTCAGTCACATGATTTTTCAGAAATCATTCTAATATGCTGATTTGGTGTTCAATAAACGTTTTCTTATTATTATCAATGTTGAAAATAGTTGTGCTGCTTAATAATTTGTATGGAAAAATGTTCATGATTCTTTTATGTATAAAATGTTTAAAAGAACAGTGTTAATTTAAAATAGAAACCTTTTCTTACATTATAAATCCCTTTACAGTAAATTTGATCGATTTAGTGCGTCCTTGTTAAATAAAAGTATACTTTGTTTTATATATTATTTATATGAGAGCTGCAACCCCAGAAAAAAATACACCAATTTTCTTTGGCCTCAAAATTTGCCTTTCTCTGTTTCATTACTCTTTCCTCCTTTCCTACGTATCTGGATCGATCTCTGTCTCTCTCACTTGTTGTGAGCAGAAGACGAAACGGAATCCTCTGTTGGGTTACTTGCTTCACCTAGTGCTACTTTCACTCAAGCAAACCACTGTGCCTGATAGTGAAGGCTCTATCATGTACACAAACACACACTCAGTCTGTGTCTGACATGTATAGGTCTGTCTCAGGAGAGTGATGTGGTGATTGTGGCTCCACCGCGGAACTCTACAGTTGTCATGGGTCGTCCAGCTGTGATGGAGTGCATGGCTCAGGGTGAGCCCAAACCCTTCGTGTCATGGAGCAGACAGGGTAAGACGCAAACACAAATATATTACACGCATGCGTCCATATCGCTATTGTATATGTGTGCAATTTTATGTATAATACATTTTGTTATTTATTAAAATGATTATATTTTATTTCAATTGTCCACTTTAAACATTCTACTAACTGTAAGATACTTTGCAACTACATGTCAACTAACTCTCATTAGAGTGTTAGAAGACTGTTAGATTAGGGTTAGAGTCAGTAGAATAAGTTAACGTAGTTGCAAAGTTACTTATAGTCAGTAGAATGTCTGTTGGGGGAGCATCAAAATAAAATGTTAGCAGATATTAAGCAGACTGTCTGCTAATACTCTAATGATTGGGAATTTACATGTAGATGCAAAGTTACTTAGAAGAATGTCTAAAGTGGACTATTAAAATAAAGTGTAACCATTAAAATGTATAATACATTTTTCCATGAATTCCTTTTGGGCTCGGTTAGGCTAGAGGACCCAAACTAACTGGGTCAGGCCGTGTGAAGTAGGAGAACCCGGTAGGTTCAAAACCCGGTGAAAAATCCTTAAACTATCATTGCTGTGCCCTTAAACCCCTGGTTGATTGGGAGACACTGTGCTTATAATAAGTGCATTGTTGTTTTGAATAAAAGTGTCAGCTGAATGACCAAATTGTAATTAGTGTTGTGTCCACTGTGAACTTGGAGTACCTACGTAAAACAATGTAAATGAATCCCACATATCTGTGATTTATAGAGTGAGCTTATATGTTACACGTGGCTCTGCTGCAGCAGACACCCCATCCACCCATCACTGCTTCCATCCAGGTTCATTACGGACCTCATTTTGTCCTCTTTCCTCCACAGTGATGCAAAGGCTTTATAACTGAGAGCATTATTCTCATTAGGTTTCATAAAAAATTAACAAGATGTTGTAAATTGCAGAAGGTGTCTTTTTTTTTCTTTGTTTGAGTGCTAATATGGCAGCCGCAGACGGTCAGTCTCTACGAATCGTTAATGTATGCCGTTCCTCCTCCAGTGCTGTACTGACCTCTGTCTGTTCACATTGCTCATTGCACACCAGTATGGGATGCTATGCAGTGTTTGTGATGGACATTTTTCTTAACAGCTTAAAGGGATAGTTCACTCAAAATGAAACATCTGTGATTTTTGGACCCTCGTGTTGTTCCAGACACACAGACACATACTTTCTTTCTGCCATGGATCACAAAAGGAAAATTTAGTATGGACAGGTTTTTATATTTTTATGATGCTTTTGCGTCCTTTATTGAAACTAAACCTTCGGCCCCTCATTCATTGTAATTGTATTGTGTTTGGAACAACTTGAGGGTGAGTAGATGACAGAATTTTAATTTATTGGCTGAACTACTCCAACAACTTGTCATTTTGTTAAAAGTGTACAAAAGACTTTGAATACCAGATTATCAGCTTCTCAGTACACTACCAAATGCACAGCTTTTTCAAGGGTGCCATTTCTTCTATGGACATACTTGAAGAAATTGTCAAAGTCTCGATGCTTTCTTGATTGATTTATTTCCCATTTTCTTTTGAATTTTGTAAAAAAAATTGCTTTCTTTTTACACAACCATTCCTCTGGGATGCATAGATGGGAAGCCTATAGCTACTGATGTGGTTGTCCTGGCAACCAACCTAGTGATTCCTGACACCCGCAGTCACCATGCTGGAGTGTATGTGTGTCGTGCCAACAAACCCAAGACCAGAGATTTCATCTCATCTCCTGCTGAACTTCGAGTACTGGGTAATTGTGTGTGTGTGTTTTCTTTTAACAGATCCTGCATATTCTGAATGAATACTGGATACATTACTGAGGGATTGTATATAATGCAATGAACAATAGCATTTAAATTAACATTAACCTACATTAATAAATGTTTGTTGATTTTACCTAATGCTTTAATGTGAACAAAATTAACTGTGTTGTTCTCCACTCTTATTCTGCCCAGCTCCACCAGTCATCCTCCAGCCCCCAGAGGCAGTGTCCCTGTCCCGGGGAAATACGGCTCGGTTTGTGTGTAATAGTTCCGGTGACCCTCCCCCTGCTCTGCGCTGGCTCAAGAATGGAGAACCGGTCCAGTCTAATGCCCGGGTTAAGACTCAGAACCCTGGTGTTCTTCTCATCAACCAGTTGCGGCTGGACGATGCGGGATACTACCAGTGTATTGCTGCCAACAGCCTGGGCACCGCCTGTGCCACTGCCAAGCTGTCCGTCATCGTGAGGGAGGGGCTGCCAAGCCCTCCTCGTCATGTGTCGGCCACACCCCACTCTAGCACTTCAGCACTGCTCACCTGGGAGCCACCTGAACACAATAGTGACCAGATCATCGGCTACTCAGTACACTACCAACGCACGGCAGGTGAGAGAAAGAGAGAGCGTGTGTGTTTCATAATTCAGAATGGGGAAAAAGAAATGCAATTCCATTACCTAATCATGAGATCATTTATAAAATAAAGACATTTATAACAATATCATCTTTTTAGAGGTGCATACAATATTTGGCCTTGACTTTATATATCAGTGGTGAGCGATGATTTCTTTAACCGGGTATGCTGGGTGGAGCGTAATGTCAAAAATGCACCTAGTGCAGATGTGTTTATAAGACGACACTCTGACAAAGTGTTAGCTGCTCAGTTGCTTACTGTCATGACACATAGCAACACTGCTAAAAGTATTCCTAAAATGTTTGACCTTTTATTAAAAAAGAAGCCTGTATTTACCTGTTGAGAGTGAAATGCCGTCACAATCGAAACTACAGCTTTCCCTAATGATGACGATAGCCTACATAACAGAACGTAGGCTCCAAAGCTGCTGTGGATCTGCTTACTCGAAACCCTCCATTAACTGGCAGAGAAAATTAAAGAAAAGTATCGCCATTCGTAAAATAAATATGAGTTATGAGTTACATTAGTTTTACAAACATTTTATCATGTGAGCTTTATGGTACACCTCAAACAAGGGAATTTATAATAATTTATAGTGTTAATACTATAGACATAAATAAATAGACACCCTATTGGCTGCTGGAGCATATGTCAACGGCACCGCCATATCAAGGAGGGCAACTTGCCCATACCTCTTATTATGGGAATTACAAGGCTGTACAAGTCACCACACAATTGAAAACAGGTCTCTGGGAATTACCTTTCACAAACAAGACTGAACATTTTTTTCTGGTTGTATTTGGTAATTATAATTAGTAATAGTAAGGTACACCACGTGCAAACCACTGATAAATGTAAACGTTATTGTTTTAATACAGGAAAACCGCAGCTCACCCGTTTCCTTGGATTTGTTCACAGCGCAGTCTTGCCCTCCGCAAAATGACGGACACGTTGACGTATCGCAGCAAAGCTCCAAAACGGCCAATAGGGCGTCTATGTATTTATTATGTCTATGGTTAATACTAATTAGCGAGTCCACGAAAGGCTTGGGTATAGCCTAGCCTACAGAGCATTCACAGCGTATGTTATGGGAAGGAGGAGGCGGGAACCGGCGAACATTCAACAACTTTTAATAAAATAAACCAATACAAAAACAAAAGTATAAGCCAGCAGCCCCTCACGGACAACTGCTGGCCACACAAAACATAACATAAAATCAGGCCTGTTCATCTCTCGATCTTCAAGGCTGATTTATACTTCTGCGTCAGACCTACGCCGGTGCCTCAACGCTATAGACTACGCGTTGGTTTTCATTTATACTTCTGCGTCGTTGTCCGCGTTTACTCGCAATTACAGATGCAGAGGGAGCGTGTGAAACCCGAGGGAGGGGTTCTAGCAGACCAATCACAGCGCTTGCGTCCGCGTAGAATTGACGCGTTGTTACATTTTTGGAGAGGTGAACGTCAGGGTACGCGCGCTACACACAGCATACACGCCGTAGCTACGGCGTGAGTTCGACGCAGAAGTATAAATTGGGCTTCACTGTCATCGCTCCTCTTTTATGCTTCCGCTCCTCCGTGAGAAAGATACGAGACCGGTGCGTCCCGCAGGTGGCTCGTTATCAATCACGCAACCGGCTCAGCGCCGTTCTCTCACGTCCCTCGATCTCGTCCTGCTCGCCACAGTCATGGTTGGCTTAGATAGGAAGACGAAGACAAACAGATTAAGCTCAATATACATCTATTTGAATGATAGTTTTCCAAGCGGACAGGCAGGATAAACACAACCACACATAACGGAGACCGGACAAAGACAGAGTGACCAGGAAGTAAATAGCAAACACAGATGATAGTAATTAATAGGACACAGGTGATACAGATGAACTAATGATGGGAACCAGGGAGACAGACTAGTGGCGGGAAACTGAACAAAGGAACATGTGACAAATGACAACGAACCAGCTGTTCTGTAATCAAAGGACACTGGTTGGGTTACACGGTACATTCAGTAGTGGCGATGTAGTGCTGCTTAATAAATAATGCTGGAATACTTTATCTGTTCTAAAATTTTCTGTAAGTTCAACATTTCAAAAAATAAATAGAGAACTGGTTCTCGGTTCCCATACAATTCATAATCTGTTTAAAGCTATGGTATACAATTTTGAAAATCGGTCGAGAAAGCCTGAATTTTTAAAAAACTCATCCCGCCCCTCCACACACACACACACACACACACACCCCATCCCCTCTGTCCACGACAACGCAAGATTAGCAACACATGAAATGTTCTAAACTCCCCACCACCATTAGTATACTACTACTAGTATTGCTAAGGTTTTCAGTTATTGTTAAAACGCTATTTATGTAACACGTCACACCATAAAAGTATAAATATATGTTTAACGTTACCTGCTCAACAAAAAGTCAGCCGTGTCAGCGGCTGTTTTCAGTCCAAGATCTCCCCGAAGCTTCCTCCAACGATCAATGGTGGACCCTATATTTATTCTACTTTGAGTCCGGCGTTCTTCACATTTTTTTTTTATTTTTTATCTCTGCTCTTTCCACTACAGACTTTCTCTTTCTTCCAAACTTTACACTTGGGGCAAGCAGGGGCCGCTTGCTGCTACCATAGACTGTCAGCTGCTTTTTCGCGCAATTTCATGTTGCAGGAGGGGGGCGGGGTCAGGTGCGGTGGGGTGGAGACACGAGCGCCAGGCGGAGTTTCAAGTGGAGCTGGTGATTGGATGAGAGCAGAATCAAATTTTCCTAAACTATTTTGTTACTGGAGTCCCTGTTTGACCCTGCTGTGTTTCTCATTACTCAGAGTGTAGCCAGCTTAAGTGGATCAGTCCACAGAGAAAAATCTTTTCTCATTACTTTGCAGAAGCCAATCCACTTCATAGATCGCTGCTGTACAGAACCACTTGCCATAAGTAATGTTAGCTCCGGCTGTTGTTGATGGGGTCACTCTTCTCCTCATTTAGAAACTTGTACCCAAAAGACCCAAAAGAAAGAAAAAAAACCCAAAATATTTTGGCTCGGATAAATTTTTTTTTAAAGCAAATGTACTATTTCTGTGTTCTATAAATTGTGTGTTTACAGGCTCAGACAACATGGAGTATCAGTTTGCGGTGAATAACGACACCACAGAGCTGCATGTAAAGGAGCTGCTCCCTCACACTGCCTACACCTTCTATGTAGTGGCCTACTCGCCCATGGGGGCCAGCCGCCCGTCACAGCCCGTTACTGTGGAGATGCTAGAGGATGGTGAGCACTGACTAATATATATGATATGTATAGACCTTATGCGCCAGAGAAACAGTGCACAGCCATCTTTAGAATATTGTCTTTGAACTTCTGTTTTTGCGGTCGCTCTGTATACAGGTCCTTCTCAAAAAAATAGCATATTGTGATAAAGTTCATTATTTTCCATAATGTAATGATAAAAATTAAACTTTCATATATTTTAGATTCTTTGCACACCAACTGAAATATTTCAGGTCTTTTATTGTTTTAATACTGATGATTTTGGCATACAGCTCATGAAAACCCAAAATTCCTGTCTCAAAAAATTAGCATATTTTATCCGACCAATAGAATAAGTGTTTTTAATACAAAAAAAAGTCAACCTTCAAATAATTGTGTTCAGTTATGCACTCAATACTTGGTCGGGAATCCTTTTGCAGAAATGACTGCTTCAATGCGGCTTGGCATGGAGGCAATCAGCCTGTGGCACTGCTGAGGTGTTATGGAGGCCCAGGATGCTTCGATAGCGGCCTTAAGCTCATCCAGAGTGTTGGGTCTTGCATCTCTCAACTTTCTCTTTACAATATCCCACAGATTCTCTATGGGGTTCAGGTCAGGAGAGTTGGCAGGCCAATTTGTTCCAGGTCGTGCTGAAAAATGAAATCGTCATCTCCATAAAGCTTTTCAGCAGGTGGAAGCATGAAGTGCTCCAAAATCTCCTGATAGCTAGCTGCATTGACCCTGCCCTTGATAAAACACAGTGGACCAACACCAGCAGCTGACATTGCACCCCAGACCATCACTGACTGTGGGTACTTGAGCACTGGACTTCAGGCATTTTGGCATTTCCTTCTCCCCAGTCTTCCTCCAGACTCTGGCACCTTGATTTCCGAATGACATGCAACCACTGAGCAACAGTCCAGTGCTGCTTCTCTGTAGCCCAGGTCAGGCGCTTCTGCCGCTGTTTCTGGTTCAAAAGTGGCTTGACCTGGGGAATGCGGCACCTGTAGCCCATTTCCTGCACACGCCTGTGCACGGTGGCTCTGGATGTTTCTACTCCAGACTCAGTCCACTGCTTCCGCAGGTCCCCCAAGGTCTGGAATTGGTCCTTCTCCACAATCTTCCTCAGGGTTCGGTCACCTCTTCTCGTTGTGCAGCGTTTTTTGCCACACTTTTTCCTTCCCACAGACTTCCCACTGAGGTGCCTTGATACAGCACTCTGGGAACAGCCTATTTGTTCAGAAATTTCTTTCTGTGTCTTACCCTCTTGCTTGAGGGTGTCAATGATGGCCTTCTGGACAGCAGTCAGGTCGGCAGTCTTACCCATGATTGCGGTTTTGAGTAATGAAACAGACTGGGAGTTTTTAAAAGCCTCAGGAATCTTTTGCAGGTGTTTAGAGTTAATTAGTTGATTCAGATGATTAGGTTAATAGCTCGTTTAGAGAACCTTTTCATGATATGCTAATTTTCTGAGACAGGAATTTTGGGTTTTCATGTGCTGAATGTCAAAATCATCAGTATTAAAACAATAAAAGACCTGAAATATTTCAGGTGGTGTGCAATAAATCTAAAACATATGAAAGTTTAATTTTTATCATTACATTATGGAAAATAATGAACTTTATCACAATATGCTAATTTTTTGAGAAGGACCTGTATTTCTATGGAAACGCTGTCCAGGAGTAATTAGCTGGTGAAGTGGATTTACTTAATGTAAAGTTAATAAAAGTTGTCATGAGGATTGTAATGTTTAAAGCAGATGTCTTAACAAATGTCAGTAGACCGGAAAGATTTTAAAACGAGCCGTTCATTCATAAATACGCATGATCACTGGGAAAATACAGACCGGAAGACAAAAGACAACGAGCGCAGCGTTGAAAAGGGGCGGGGCTACATAAGGTCTATACTTTGCATAATATGCACGTTTTCTGGATGTATGGAACTACAACTTACTACCACATATAACTTCTACATACTATGCATAATACTGTATGAAATGTGCTAGACTTGACCATTTACATTGTGACGAATCAACCAGAAGAAGTATGATTTATTTATTTTTTTTTGCTAACTTGTGCACTATTCTTTGTCATTTTTTTTTTTTTTTAAATAGTGTGAGTACTGTGTTCACACTGAAAATGCCAACAAGAAAAAGGGCAAATCAAATGCCCGGATGATGTACTTATTTAACCTGAAAAACAAAATGTTGAATTATGGAAACTTCATGCACTGTTGCAGCCTTCCTTAAATAGTGGAATTTTCGTTGAGTGTATTTTGTATAGTGCTTTTCACAACTCGTATTGTTTAAATGCAGCTTTACAGAAAATGTTCAGTGTTACAACAGGAGGGGAGGGGCTATTAGACTCCAATGCTGGATGACAAAATAACCGTATAAAATGTATACACTAGACGCTATAGTGCACATTATACGTGCATGGTGTATAGTTTGTCATTTGAGACAACTACTGTTTTGTAAATCTGTATTTGCTTTTTGTTCTCTGCAGTTCCCAGCGCTTCACCGCAGCTGTCCCTGCTGAGCACATCTCCCACTGACATGAGAGTCATGTGGCTGCCCCTCTCCTCACAGCTGAGCCGTGGAGCCATCACACGCTACCGCATCGACTACAGAGCGCTGGAGCAGGGTAAGACAGCGCCACCTACTAATCCCTGCGCCGTTAACCCTGCAAAGGTTTACTGAACCTTTCGACAAAATGTTGTTGTTTTTATCTAACTTGTATTAGATACATTGTTGTATATCTTGATACATCAGGCTTTAATGGCTCATATAGGATGATATGGGAGAATATAGAGCTCATATAACATTACATAACATTATAGCAGTCTACTTGCATAAAATGCATATAAATATCAGTTGTCAATAATGCTTAGTTTTATGACCAAAGCTCTAGTTTTAGTTGTGGGGAGCAAAACATATGCAATGCAATGCAAAACGATGTTTGAGAGACAGTACAATTACAGTGTTCCTCAAAAGCTTGATTTATCATTTGATACTCACATTTTAACATAATTTTTCAACAACAACAAAAATATATGGATCAAGGAAACCTAGTAGCTTCAATCTAGTAAGTGTTCATCTTAAAATATTACTAATAATATAAAAGTGATTACCTGTGTTTACAATCAGACTACAGAAGGCATGTAGTAGATTGTGTACTGCATGGTTTCCGAGCAGTTGGAATCATGTATGTGAGTAGAGTAAGTAGAGTGAGTAGACATTTGTGTATCAAATATGATACAGTTGGTTACATAGGGTTAAGATCTATGAGGGGTGTGTGTGAGGTTTTGCCTTGACACATGTTGGTAAATTCATGTTGGTAAATTCATGTTGGCTGCTGAATCTGTAGCTTTGTGCATTTATCTGCAGTCACTAGGAGGGCAGCATGCATGTCTGGGATATTTTGAGCAGAATAACAAAGGCATGGCTGATTGCTTCTGCTCTATTAGAGCTCTGGATGCTTAATGAACAGTAATAAAGGTGGAACAAAAGACAGATTCGGTCTGATGGCCTGTGACACAGAATGAGAGACAGAACCAAAGTCAATTCAGACATCCATTGTTCATGCTTCTTTATCAGCCAGCTGCAGAAATGATTTCCACTGCAATTCTTATTTTCTGGCACATTCGTGTGTGTGGCCTGCAGTGGATCGCATATACTCTGTGGAAGTGGGTGGGAATGAGACACAGGTGACTCTAAGGGATCTGAAACCAAATCAAACGTACCAGCTCCGGATTGCGGCGGGAACACGAGCTGGGTTCAGTCAGCCTTCTGAGTGGGCTTCACATCACACACCAAACCTTACTCAGGGTGAGTAAACATAAAAAAGCACTCATACGCAAATGCACTATATGCACAGATACCAGTTTTAACTAACTCATGGTTAAACTTGTTTGCAGTGGCGCCTCCAAGGGGCGGTCGGGGTACCATGGATCCCCCTAAAACAACATTGACCACTCCATTAGTCTTACAGTCACCAAGATGTATATAATTTTGATTACCTTAAGACTAAATAGTGAATTTAATGTCTACATGTCTTATCAGACATCGGCCAAATACTTTAACTAGTGTTCATAATTGGAATATTTTTAACTTGATGTGTCACCACATGCTTTATTTCCCTAGTAATTGTTTTGTGTGCAGTTTAGATCTTGTCTGACCTGGTACAATGTTCAAATCTATTGTCAAGTACAAGGTTTTACATACACTACTGTTCAAGGTTTTGGTTCGGCTTATGCTCACAAAGGGTAATGGCTAATTTGGTATATAATTCTATCAATAATTTCTGATCAGAAATACAGCAAAAACAGTAAAATTGTGAAATATGATTACAAATTAAAATAACTGTTTTCTATTTGAATATATTTTAAAGTGTAATTTATTCCTGTGATGTCAAAGCTGAATTATCATCATTACTCAAGTCTTCATTGTCACACGATCCTTCAGAAATCATTCTAATATGATGATTTGGTGCTCAAAAAGATTTATTATTATTATCAGTGTTGTATAATCACAGTTGTGCTGCTTAATATTTTTGTGGAAAACATGATACATTTTTAAGGATTAATAGAAAGTTCAAAAGAACAGCATTTATTTAAGATATAAGTGTTTGTAACATTATAAATGTCTTTACTGTCACTTTTAATCACTTGAATGTGTCTTTGCTGAATTTTTTTTTATTATCCTGACTTCAAACTTTTGAATGACAGATGTAATGATAAACTATTAGCATATCTTCTGTTCAGTCCATAGCCATTTTGAAGTCATCAACCAATATTGTCTTAATTTTGTCTCACAAAATTAGACCATGTAAATTATATTTAACCAGATGATTTACATTCCCCTATGTATTGTTTCCCTATTGGCCCGTCTTAAAGCTAAAATGAGCTTGTAGGCTTCTTTTGGTTGTTTAAAATACAAGTTTAATATGTTTGCAAATTCAGTGTCCCCCATAAAGAATGTCCTGGAGGTGCCACAGCTTATGTACAAGCCCTGCTAGTGTGCACACAAAATACACACTGCTGTTCTCACTAACTCCCTCTGTTGTTTTCCCAGTGCTCTTTGCTCCCACTGAGCTCAAAGTGAGAGCCAAAATGCTTTCCCTCCATGTCACATGGCAGCCACCACCCAATCACACTCAGATCACAGGCTACAAGCTTTCCTGGTGGGAGGTGGATGGAGAGGAGCTGACCAATGAGGAGAAGCCTGTGATCAATGAGAGGATTCAGCAGATCAAACTGAGGAAGCGAGTTAAACACCATGAGGTCACAGGCCTTGGTGAGAGTTGAGCGGTAACTTTATTCACAAATATGCTATACTCTCACATAAAAATATAATTGAATATTATATAATAGACACTTTTACAAAGCTGCGCATATTTTCCAAATGCTGGTACTGATTTTCTGTCACTATCAGCAGTTATAAAAGTTATAAAGTTAATTGAAACTAAAACTATGAGGAAATGTTTGTTGCATGAAATAAAATAAATGTTAACTGAAATAAAATAATATAACTTATTTTATTTCAGCTGGTTTCTAAGGCAACATTTCTAATTTTTATTTTCAGTACTTTAACTCGATTGGTTAAAAAAAATCCTAAATCTAAAAATAACTGAAAATGAATAAATTATATAGACATAAAAAAGTCAAAAAAACAAAATTACAAAATTACTAAACCTTTAACTAAAATGAAAATGAAAAATATTAAAGTAAAAACTAATTTAAAATATTAATAAAAACTACTGTATAATAGTATATCAATAATACTAAAATATCACAGGTCTAACCTGCATGAATGCAAAGTATGCAAAATGCTTCACAATATGACCATTTGTGATTGTGTTGATTCAGCTCCTGATCGGCTGTACGAGGTGAAGGTTTGGGCGTTTAATAAACAGACTGAGGGTTATCCTGCTGTATGGAAGGGCAGAACAGAGAAGCTCACAAACGGTGCGTTTGGTTATGATGAGAAAACAGTGATAGATCAAATCATATCTACCTGTCCTGTAGATTCAAATCTGAGTACATGTGTGTTTGTGTATCATTTTCTTAGTGCAGAAACCAATCTCTCACCCACCGTTGCCGCCCATCAGCGTCAGAGCTCGTGCGAACAGTTCCACCTCTATCTGGCTCCGCTGGGAGAAACCGCACTTTAGCAATGTGCGAATCATCAACTACACAATACGCTGCAGCCCCGCAGGAATACGCAATGCATCGCTGGTCTCATACTATACCAGGTGTACCATGCATAACACAAAAATATGTATAATATAGTCAGATTATAAACAATTATTGTGAAACAGAGGCACATATCATATCCTTACATGCTTCTTTCTTACATACTCTTTCATCCAGCAATTATTTGCCAATATTTGGCCATTATGAGACGGGCATCAGTTTTAAAATCTACCAAAAGTAAATAAATGAAAAATTTGTCTTTTTTTATTTAATTAATTAAATTAAATTTATGAATTTTAAGTAAATATAGTATTATTCTCTCTATATATATGATATATATTCAGTGTGTGTATATATATATATATATATATATCACAGAAAGAAATGAATGTGTCTTTAATGTGTTCTTAATCAAATAAATGCAGGTAAGAAAACAATCTCACTGAACTCAAACTTTTGAATGGTTGTGTGTGAGACATTATATCAGCCACACTTCTCTCTAAATAGCAGCATTGACTATTAAAAAAAACTTTATTGGTTAACCAGTCCTCTGTATTTTTCTTCACTGTCTTTCAGCTCTTCTCAGGAGATTTTACTGGGATCACTGAAGCCCTTCACTAGCTATGAAATCGCAGTGCAGTCTAACGGAGTTGATATGAGTGGCCCCTTCAGCAGCACAGTGGAAGAATACACACTTCCAGACAGTGAGTACAGCCCTTTTAGTATATGAAGATGATATATTGAATATTTCACCAATTTTCCCTCAAAATAAGCTTTTCACACATGAGTTTCATTTCTAGTGAATCTGGCAGAGTTCACACTGTCGTGTGTCTGTGCGTGTGTGAGTGAGAGCTTTAATTACACTGTGTATACAAGTGTGAGTGTCTAGTTTTTTCTTCTTTTTTTTTTTCTTTTTTGAGTAGGAAGTGATGAATGAATGCCTATCTGTTATTATACTGTGATTGTGTGGGTCATTGTGAGTCGGTGTGTTTGTGTTAGGTTAACAGTTAGGGGATTAATGGGGAGAGGCGTAAGGAGATAATTGGCTTTAATTAAAAGCCCAGATGGAATTGCCCCTCTTGTTGGCCAAGAGTCTTTCAGCTTGTCAGTCAGTCTAGCCAAGTGATGGCAGGGAGGAGCACGTTGCCACAGCGATTTAGTGTCAGCCTAACTGAGAGAAGCTCTATCTACCCTTGAGGGGGGAGAATGAGTGAGCACTTCAAAAGAGACCTTTCCCTCTAAAAAAAATTACAATTGAAATTACACTCACAGTATCGCCTTAAAACTCACAGACTGTACATGCTATGTATTGCCGCTATAACATCACAAACATTTAAATGTGCTTTTCTTAGAAAACACTTTTTCTACCAGAGAAAAAAATGCATTTTTGTTTGTGATATTTATGTATCATTAGCAGCTAGCACACAAGATAGTTTGCTTAAACCATTGTTTAAACTTGCTCATGTCATTCAAAACCTATTTTTTAACGTGGAACGCAAAATGATATCAAACTAAGGAAGTTGCTCTTTTCCATATAATCAAAGTGGAAAAGTTATTTGCTGAAAAAAAAAAAATATATATATATATATGGATATATATCTGTGTATATATATATATATATATATATATATATGCATGTGCATGTTGAAGAGTGTGTCTAATTCAGTTCAAAATGATTGGGAGATAATAATCAACATATCTAATTATTATGGTTCTTTATTTTCATTTATTTGGTGTTTTGTGAGTCAGGTTTAAACGTGTGTTTTCATCGTAGGACCCTCGTCTCCTCCTGTGGATATGCAGTTGAGTGCACTGGACTCATTCTCTGTTCTGGTTAGCTGGCACCCTCCACTGGAGCCAAATGGAGTCATTTTGACCTACTGGATCTTCTACACTGGCAACATCAGCCATCCAGATCACCTGTGGATAAACCTCACACATTATGGTGAACCTAAAAACACACACACACGGTGTTGTACTTCATATGATAATTGTTATTCCCTCTCTTATAAATCTCTCTGTCTCACTCTCTTCCCTCAGGTTCTGTCACCAATGCAGAAGTCCAGGGTCTCATGAGTGGGACTCGTTATTATTTTAAGATGGGGGCCTGCACTGAAATGGGGGTGGGACCATATTCACCTGTGAAGGATGTCTATACTCCGCCAAAGAAATATGGTGTGTGTGTATGTTTTGTAGAACTATTTTCACAATATTTAGTGAGTGTATAAGTGTTAAGGTTATTTGTCAAGGTTTATATTACGTTTCTGTGATCACCATTTTGTTTTTGGTTTAGTACATTTTTGCAGCAACAGATAAATAACCAGTATTTTAACACTGTCGGCTAGTTTAATTTAAATATCTTATTTATTGATCCGATTAAACCCTTTCATGAGCTGTACTTTTAAATGCGATAAGCCATGCAAAATCGATTCCAGTTTTTTTTTTCACTTTGGTACCATTTTCACAAGTAAGGTGTACATTTTTTTCAAAACTCTTAGTTCAAAAATCCAAACTGATCACACAGCTATTCATTCTTTCAAAACATGATCCCATGCTTTCATTACAGTTATACATTTCAGTCCACATAATCATTGTTTCAAAAGCAAGATTAATGTAATATGTAATGAGAACATTTGGTTTAATAACAGAAACAACAGTTTGATCTTCTTTCAACTACTTTTTCAAGTACTTTTAACAATCAGTTCATCCAAAAGCAAAGAATGCAAGATACATGTTTCAAATCGGCCTTAGAAGTGCTGAAAGTAATATGCTACAGTACTATAAAAGACATATTACCCACTTTTCACATTAGGCAATACACTTACATTACCCAACATTTACATAATCTATAATTTCCAAAATATCCATCATATGTGTAATGAAGTGAAGGATCAATGAAGACATCCTCTACAATAATTTGGGCAAATTACTGTAGTTTTTTATTTTTCAGATATAAATTGTAACATAGGTATACTTTCTATAATGAAATGTAACTAAATGAGAACAAAACATAACATTTAATGCACACATTACATTAATTTGGATCAAGCATGTCTTGAGCATTTGGCCATAGATTCTCGTCCACATTACAATGAATGTTATCATTGTTCATGCACCTTGGGAAAAACCTTTTGGCGTGACGAATCCATGCTTGACATTGGGCTACACTGATGTCATCACATTCATCATCCATGGCCTGAAGGAGGGTGGCACGCTCAAGGGGTTGGCGATCATAGACCTTCCACCTCCATGCTGAAAAAAATTCCTCAATAGGGTTGAGGAAAGGAGAGTATGGAGGCAGGTAGAGGGTCATGAATCGGGGATGGGCCTGAAACCATGCTTGAACTACCTCTGCGTGGTGGAACCTCACATTGTCCCACACAATTACATAGGTGACCCCTTCACCTTGACAGGCCGGCTCAATTTCATTGAGCAACTCAATAAGATGTGCGGCATTATAGGAGCCAAGTAATGGCCTACGTCCTACGACACCATCTTCAGAGATAGCTGCGCACATGGAGATGTTTCCTCCACGTTGTCCAGGCACTTGGACAGTGGCCCGTTGGCCGATGATGTTTCGTCCACGGCGACGAGTTTTGGCCAGGTTAAAGCCCGCTTCATCAACAAAAATGTACTTGTGATGGTTCACATCAGCGTCAAGCACCATAACCCTCTAAAAAATATATACTTTGGTTAGTTCTTTTTACAGTGTTGTTCCAATATACATATGACGGAAGTGATGCATCAAATAGTAACAGTAATACAATATATAGTGCTGTACCTGAACATACTCAGCCCTTAGTTGTTTCACCCGGTCATTGTTTCTCTCAAAAGGCACCAGGTAAATTTGTTTCATTGAGACCTGGTGCCTCTTTAAAAGGCGGCCTACTGTTGGTAGGCTGATGGATGCCACATTGGCAAAGGTGTCATTGTTCTCCTCAATTGCCTACTTTATTTTTGACAGCCGTATATCATTCCTGGCCCTCACCATTTCCACCACGGCCACCACTATGGGGTTTTCTGTCAATTCTAACTATAAAAGAGTATGCTGTCAATAAATCATACTGTAACATGTCTGATGAATTTACATGCATTACAATTTACTGTAAATGTAATATAGTATACATACTCCACACTTACCGGTTTTCTTGGCGAAAAGTTCAGATGATAGAATTGACAGTTGATCTTTTTAGATTTGGATCAACTAATCTGGCAGCCTCTGCCATAGTAAGGCCTCGGTTCACCACATGATCAATGATGATGGCCTGTACTTCATTAGAGACAACAGTTCTGCCTCCCTCTCTCTGATGACCAACCCTTTGACGGGCCCCATCCCATGCCCACCTCTCTGACCTCGCCCATGGCCACCTCTCTGACCTCTCTGACGACGGATCCCTTGTCCACGAGCTCTTCCTATTCCTTGCTGTCTATCCTGCTCCATGTTGAAAGAAAATTCCAGTGTTTACACCCCCACTTTTATATAGTGGCCAATTGTGGTTACCACTATGTGAAATCAATTAGCAATAACGAGTATTCATCATGTGTGGTTACACATAATTTACGTAAATGTTCATACAAACACACATTATATTTCTGTAGTTCTCAAAATTCATATACTGTATATTGCTGAAATGAAAATCTATAGGTTTACCAAATGATTAATTGATCAACCATTAAGATCAGTTGGATTAAATTACAGACATATGTATTAAACTGAACAAAAAGAGACGCAAATCAAACGTTTGATAGTAAGAGCTATATGAAAGGCAGTTAATGTGAATGAAACAATAATGTAGATGAAACATTTTGTGTTGTGAAAAGGATACTTTGTGAATTGTACTAACACAATTGAAAACATTAGCACTAAGAGTTTTGAAAATGTACACCTTACTTGTGAAAATAGCACCAAAGCGAATTAAAAAAAACTAAATCACCAGGTCAAA
Source organism: Meda fulgida (assembly GCA_030578275.1). Taxonomy (NCBI): domain Eukaryota; kingdom Metazoa; phylum Chordata; class Actinopteri; order Cypriniformes; family Leuciscidae; genus Meda; species Meda fulgida. Next base: position 35,604,133 of record CM060622.1, read on the forward strand.
TTTTACCTCTCATGTAAATGGACACTATTGTTCAAAAGTTTGGGGTCAGTAAGATTTTGTTTAAAATAATTGTATTATTTTAATCAGAATAGACACACTACATTGATCTGAAGTGACAGTAAAGACATTTATAATGTTACAAAAGATGAATGGTGGAGTATACGTTTTATCTGATCAAACCCATGACCTTGCAGTAGTATTTGAGCTACAGAATTGCTTTGAACACTTATATGTGAATATTTGCTATCAGGAAATGGAAGCTTTTGGGCCAAAGACATGAACCTGAAAATATCACTGATTTGTGCTTTTGTCTCATTATGTGTATGTAATATTTGCTATTGCTTTGGCAATGTAAAAACCTGTGTGTGTGTGTGTGTGTGTGTGTGTGTGTGTGTGTGTGTGTGTGTGTGTGTGTGTGTGTGTGTGTGTGTGTGTGTGTGTGTGTGTGTGTGTGTGTGTGTGTGTGTGTGTGTGTGTGTGTGTGTGTGTGTGTGTGTGTGTGTGTGTGTGGACACTGCCATCTGCCTCTGCCCATCACTGACACTCAATTAATAGCACTCCCACAGGGAGTGTGAAGTGATTCAGTCCAGCCTCTTATACACACACCGTCTGTAGGGAGTTGGCCACAGAAATTCACACAGACTTGCATACACCAGTCCTTTAATGACTTATAATTAATTTAATGCATTGTGTTATAACTAATATTTCATTATTATACTTAAGTATGGTTTGTATTAGATTACTATGAGGTTTTATTTTGTACAATTGCTTGATGAATGATTTCTACACTTCTATCATGCAATCTCTTTTTTTAACTCCTCTGCCTTTCTCTTTCTCTGTCTGTTTTTTCCTCCAACCCCCCCCCCCTCTCTTTTACTCTATCACGTTCCCACAGAGCTGGATATCCATGCTGTGACTGGTATCATAGTTGGAGTGTGTCTTGGTCTGCTCTGCATCCTGTTCTGCATGTGTGTCAGTTTCCGCAACGGAAAAACACGGTACGCACCTGTCCAAACTCTACAAGATCCACAACACTCTCAGTTTAGATAACTCTGTTGATTATAAATTGTTCACCCAAAGTTAAAAAATAATATAATTTACCCATATCAATCTAAATATTTTTTTCTGCGAACAAAAAAAAAAAGTTGTATGTTTTATATCACGATCCTCAACGATACAATATTATTGCGATACTCCAAGTCATGGGAAAACGTTAACAAGGTGACTTGGTGCTGGTAATCCAATGCACAGGACAATGATGACACCAGAATAAAAACATTCATGATTCTGAAGCTGAAAATACAGAATTATTTTAGATGAAAATGTTTGCACTCTGTCACTGACTGACTAGATATATTCCAAATAATGTAGGCCTCTTTTTACTGTAATATCAGACATTTGGCATTATCAGGACCCACAAATATTCCCCCATTGCATTATTATACATTATATGCAACATTCATATAGTAGTTTAATGTAATACTGACACTAAAACTCTGTAAATATTTTCTAACACAGTAATTTTCATTTTGGGTGAACTATACACAATACATATTGTCTCTATCCACGATACGTATTGTTGTATTTTTGTATTGTGATATATTGTGTCACGATATATTGTTACACCCCTAAAATAGCACATAACAAAATTACTGAACTTGAACTAAAATTAAAATGAAAAATATTTAAAAAAAAATTATAAATACTGTAATAGTACATAAATAAAGTGTTGTATGGACTAAAAAACACTTAAACCTTCTCTTTATTTCATTTTTTAGGTGAACTACCCCATAAACAAAGAACAATGCTGCAACAATTACACCTTAGGCAGAAATCTGTTTTCCCCAAACGATTTTAATGACAAACGAGCTGCAGCGAAAAGCCTCCTCTAATTATATTCAAATTCAGAAAGTTTCAAGGACCTTTTGGATGTTACTTTAAACTAGAATGAGACATGGGTGAATAACAACACTCAATCACACAGTGTGCGTGCAAGCGTGTGTGTGTCTGAAGTAGATGTGGCAGATGTGGAGTATTGAGAGCTGAATGACAGAGAGTCATGGCTGATTGCTCTTGCTCTATTAGACCTCTGCTGGTTTAATGAACAGCCACAGAGGCAGATTGAGTCTGCTGGACCTTTGCATTTAAAGAATGAGAGAACCATCATATCACCTTCCTCTGAGATTTGTGGTCATTATTATTGGTTAACAGAGTCTGAATAGGGCACTGTGTCTCCATTATACACGTGTGACCTTTACATGATTTCAATGTATATTTTTCACATAAGTATACACTGACATTAATGGTGGGAGATTTGACAAGCTGTGTGATTCTGGGTTCATTTGCACTCATCAGACTCTTGGTTGGGGGTTTAGAATGGTACATCCAGCTGTGAAATTGAGACCAAGCTCTTTCGATAAAATCATGTAAATGTATATAAAAGGAAGGAGAAAAAGGGCAGGTTACATTTCTGAAAATAAGGAACATTGTGTATCTCTTTAAAAAGAAATAAGAAATGTTTGATTTTTAAAGTCAATTTCAAAGCCGCAGTTAGGCATACACTGTTCCTTGTTTGATAAACATACACTATTATCATTCCACAATAAGTGTTATAAACCAACCAAGCAGTTTCGCATTTGATGAATTCAAATATAAAAACTATTCAAAACATTAACAATCAAGATGTATTTGCTAATTTATTTTATTAATGATATTATAAATCTTACATCAGTCACAATTATGTTCTGTGGACTTTTAGTTTTTAGTTTAGTTTATCTCCAGTTTCCTGTTCCCTTTGTTCTAGTTTCCCGCCCTCGTTGGTTTCCATGGACACTCATTAATAAACACAGCTGTTTGTTATTAGTTAATCACCATTGTGTATTTAAGTTCCTCCTTGTGCACTCTTCATTCGTCTGATATTATTTGTGCTAGCACTCTGTTTTGCGGTTCACTCATAATGTGCTGATTTCGTGCTCATTAAACATTTATTACTATCAATGTTGAAAACATTTGTGCTACTTAATATTTGTGTAGATACCGTGATAACAAAAAATTCAGAAGTTCAAAAGATCAGTATTGTTTGACATATTTTTTGTAACTTTTTAAGTCAATTTTGATCAGTTAAATGCATCCCTGCTTAATAAGTGTTCATTTTTTAATAACAAGTGTATTGAGCCCATAAAACCTGTGGGTAACACTTTTACAATAAGGTTTAATTAGATAACTTTAGTTAACTACATTAGTTAACGAACTAATAATGAACTGCACTTCTACAGCATTTATAAATCTTTGTTAATGTTAATTTCAACATTTACTAACTATACATTATTAAAATCACAAGATGTATTTGTTAACATTAGTTAATGCACTGTAAACTAACATGAACTAACAATGGACAACTGTACTTTTGTTAACTAACATTAACAGAGATGAATACTGTAACAAATGTATTGCTCATTGTTAGTTTGTTAGTTTATACATTTAACTAATTTTAACAAATGAAACCTTATTGTAAAGTGCTACCAATTTTTGAACAGTATTCGATATACAAACCCCCCCCCCCCCCCCCCCCTGAAATATACTCTTTGTAAAATTGTGATGTATTTCCGTGTCTATGGTGCTACAGAGTAGATCTTTTTAAAAAGGAATGAGGAAGGGCTTTTTAATTGTTTGTAAAAGTTATAAAAAATGTGGAAACCTTGAAAGCATTATGTAACAGCTTGCATTATATATCTATATATGTTACGACCTGTTTCAAAGAATTTTGTAAGTACTTTTGGATATCTTCATTGTTTCCACTTGTTACACTGTAAGAGAAATGCCTCAGGACATGCATTAATTTGCTGAGGTCTTACAGAAGTGGAAATCACTTGCATTCAGTTAAGCTTTATAAATTAAGACGTTAAGTGGTTTTTAATGATCTTTCTCTCTGCCATTGTTAGGGATGTCTCTGGTGGACTTGACTCGAGTTCTTTGAGTCCTCAGTACAGGAAGGGTGCCCGTCCAGTGCCTGCTGCTGCGCCTGACTGCAGTGACTGCCATGAGCTGGAAACCCTCATGCCCTCTAGTGCACAAGACCCCAACAGACCCCTCACAGATCCCAGGGAGGAACAGAGTCTAATGGGTAATGTAGCAGGGACTGATGATGGCCTTTCAGAATCCAAGGTGAGCATAGACAACATGGTGGTATAGTATAGTTAACTCTGGAAGCACCTACTGTACAATATTACAGTGTACTATGGAACCATTTTCCCAAGTAGGACAAGTAGCAACATCCATGTTGGTCTTGGAAGAAGTTTAATACCACCTTATGAGATTAGGTTTGGGTTATGGTTGGGATAGGACTGTGTTTCTTTGATAAGAATCTTCCAAACCCAACATAAGGTGTTGATCCAGGAGAATGTTTTCAAGTATATTCAGTCATTCAGTTTCTTCTTCCTGCTCCAAACTCAGTCAGCCTGGAACGGATCTGTTAGTCGGAATTGGGCCAATAGGATCACTAGATACAGAGATACTATAACTGAGGATTCTTCGGCTCTCATCAATGGAGCTCTAGAGGGACCACCGTCAGAGAACAGTAAGGTGAGCCAAAGGAATATATATATATATATATATATATATATATATATATATGCTGATGTATGTGTGTGTGTTAAAGGCAGGCAGTATAGAAATACAGAAGTCGCATAACAGATCTTTGGATCTTTATCTTATGAAATGCACATTATCCTTCTGCTTGTGCATTTATGAATGTGTGCGATGGGGGAGGGGGCTGATAGATTGTGCCTCATGCAGCAGGAGATGTACAGAGAAGTAATTACCATTAAGCAGACAGAAGGGAAGGCACACAACTAATTAGTATGTGACACCTGAAACGGAAACCTTAAGTCTGCATACCTTTTTACCAATTACCGTCCTTCTCAAAGATCATCAGATATAGGCAGCAGGAATTTACACCTTTGTCCAGCTTTCCTCCTCATATTATTGTTTTATATCCATGTTGTGATGATGAAAAAAATGTTGTGAAATAGCGCTGTCTTAGTAGTGTAGTGTACAAACTCATTAACATTTCAGTTTGTGATGTTCCACCTTGCATACCCACAATGTGCAATTTCCACCCCATAATTCAATGTTTATTATAGCCCTGTCAATTTGACACATCAATTTAGTGCAATTAATTATTGAAGAAAAAAATGAGAACTACATTCAAATTGTCATGGTGTCTCAAATAGGCGGCATTTATGGTGTAAGAACCTGGGAAAAACTATCGAAAATAATAAATAAAAATGTATAAGATAAATAGACAATTTAAAAATAGCTCACAAAGTTTTATATAAACAATTTTAGATACACTACCATTCAAATGATTTTTTTTAAATTAAATTAATACTTTAATTCAGCAAGGATGCATTAAATTGATCAAAAGTGACAAAGACATTTTTAAGATGTCTATTTTAAATAAATGCCGTTCTTTTGAACTTTCTATTCTTAAAAGAATCCTTAAAAAAATAATGGTTTTCACAAAAGTATTAAGCAGCACAACCGGTTTTACCATTGTTGCTTTATTTGCAGAGCGGGCATGTGGAGAGGCTGTATTCCCTCAGCAAGAACCAGGTGGAGGCTGAAGTCATCGTGCATTCACAGCTGTCTGACACAACAGTTGACCAGGGTCCACAAAGCGACATGGAGCTCTGTCACGAGTCTCCGTCTTCCCAGCACCCTTCTCCTGGAGACAAGGCAACTCTATCAGCCCCTCATCCACCTTGTGCTCACATCGAGGACAACATTGAGATCCAATCTCCATCTCCAACCCCCAGCACTCACATCTCTGAAGTACTATCCAACCACAATGGACCATTTGAGAGTAAGCTTAGCCAGCCGACAGTGGGTGGTGCCAAAAACCAAGGAGTGGGGCTTACTAATGGCTTCCACTCGTCCAAACCCCTTCGGTCAAAGGCAGAGACCCTGGAGAACGGGACCCACAGACTGTGTCCCACAGGAAAGGTTCTGTCCTCACCAGGTCTCCCCACTTCCCCCTCATCCTTTGCCAGTTCTGGCCTTGTACATTCTACCTCAGGGGCGCATAACTATGTGTACCCCTAAGCTGGAAGGAAGAGAAGTGTAATAAATGGTGTTCCTAAAGTTCTGGGACAGAGAAGGACAACAGTGGAGACCAACGAGTGGCACCTTCCTGCTGGAGAAATTGATATTTTCTCATAGCCACGCTTGCCTCCTCTCTCGGCTGTTTTATTGCAACCTTTTGGTTCCATTATTTTATATGTATGTACATATAGAATATTTTTTAGCACTAGTATCCATGGATATGCATTTTATGGCATATCAGTGGCACACTTTAATTCCTCTTTGTGTGCATGTATGGAATGTGCTGAATTGGTTTATATGTTTACATGCACACGTGAGGTCAGAGTGTTCTTACTCTGAGGCGAAGTCGAAGGATCCTGAAATCAGCCCTGCATATGGAAACAGAACTCATAAACGGGACAGATGTCACGGATCGATCCGAGATCAGTGCCAGTGGGTCGAGACCCATTTTGTCAGTGAAGATTACCCTGCCACAAAGTACCACCTCCTGCTGTCTCAGGGTTGCCACACACAAACACATAGATCTGTGCTTTCGAAATGGTTATTACAGAACAATAGCATCTTCTTCAGTTCTACGTGGATATTGCGTAACCGTCTATTCGAGTTGAAAGGGATTGTGCACCCATGAATGAAAATTTCGTCATTTACTCACCCTCATGTCATTCTGAACTTGTGCATAGACAAAAAAATCTTTAAAATATCTTGTTTTGTTTTCTGCAGAGGGAGGAAAGTCATACTGTTCTGGAATTTTCATTTTTGGGTAAACTGTCCCTTTAACTTGATCAGATCAAAGGTACATATTCACATAAATGCATCCAAACACAAACCTGAATACAATACAAATAAAAACCCACATTCCCTGACTGGAGCGTAGCGTCTCAGGAGTCTCAAATTCAAGGTGCATTTGTATATACATGATTGCTGTATTAAAAACATGTAGAAAAACATGACAAAAATTAAGGAAAACTATAGAAAAAGAACACTCATGTACATTTTGTATTATTTCAACTCTTGAGTGTACTTGTAAAGACACATCACACTGATTCATGCTCCAAGTTTTTCTCAGTCAACAGCACTACCTCATTTCTTTACAGGATTGTATTATTTTTCGGTGTGATTTTATGAGTGTAATTAAGAAGGCGACTTCTTATGTGCGGTTTTTAAGCCGTCTGATTCATAGCCTCTGGATAATATCAGAATCTACTGCCCTTCTCACTCTGTGTCTGTGTTCTTGTGTAACTGTTACTGAAACTTTCATCTCTGGTTATTAGCCTGTGTGCAAGCATGTGGTCATTTGCTTGTGTAGACCTGTGATATGGGAGAAAAATAACTTGATCATCACAACAGTTTTGCAATATACCCTTCAATTAAAGGATATAACAACAATAGGAAGCTAAACATGGTTTAACTCAAGGTCTGTGTCCATAAGTATCTACCTGTTGACATGCCAGCCATCTCTTTTTCTCAGGAACCTCTACACAGGGAGTCTGAGAAGAATATTTTCAGCCAAACTAGGAAATAGCCTCCATCTCTCAGGCAGGTCTTGTCCCGTACCTTATTCTTTGTGTTTTGGCCATGCATCTGTCACCATTTAGGGTTCATCTGGAACTATAAATAAACGTTGTCCTCCATGCAAAATCATGCATTGCTGCTGAGAGCAGGATCTGTATCTATTGCGCTTCCCTTTTATGCATTTTAATGCTTATTTAAAGTAGTTTATTTTATGTTAAAGCTGTTATATTGGAAACATCAAACTCTTGCTTTCTTCAGGTCATTGACAGGACTGCCCGTAATGTCAACGACAACTCTTGGTCTAGTCAGTCTCTGTCATTTGATTTTACTCCTAATTCAATAATTTCACTGAATAGTGCTTTGGTGCTAGATCAAGACTAGGTTCCTTTTAAGATGGTATTTTAAACATTCCAGTTTTTGTATGTACAGCAGGCCAAACTCAGGGCTGATCATAGGAAATGAAGATGATGAATGTCTGAATTACTCTGGCTGCTTTTTTAACAACATACAGTAAGCATCTCACATACCGTCAGTTGTCTCAATTGTAGATGTACAGTGGCCAGTCAACATTCAACAAATTGATCTGTAGCTTTAGTCGATGATTTTACTGAGATTATAATGTATTTGTTAAATATGCTTCTTGTCAGTTCTGTGTTAAAAGAATAAGTTCACCCAAAAATGACAATTCTGTCATCATTTACTCACCCTCATGTCATTCGAAACCTGTATGACTTGCTTCTTTCTTCAAAAAGAAGTAGTTTCCAAAACAACATTGGACCCACTTGATTTTCTTTTGTGTGGACAAAAATCCCCATACATTGTTCAAAATATCTTCTTTTGTGTGCTAAATGGTAGAAGAATTTGAATTTGTGGGTGAATGATCCCTTTAAACTGCAAAAAAGGGGTGATTTCAATTTTCATAAACGGTTACATTGCCACAGAAATCATTCTTGTGCTTTTTTTTCTGATATGTTAGTGTTGTCAAACTGACAGTCTTAGCTTTGCTCATGAGTCTTATACATCAGATTATAGTGTTAGCACCTCCTACCAACAGCATTAGGAATGTGTGGGGGAAATGAATTGATCTCTTGTTTTGTCTGAAAATAAGGAAATTGTGGTTTCGCCAGGGTCAGCAGATGTCTTGTCACTCTCAGATATGCTTGTTATTTTTCAGCAGCCCTTCAGGATAAGTTATAATTCAGATACCTCATTTGCTGCTTGTTAATTTAATCACGAAAATACCTTCTACATGCACATATAGTTACATGTGTAAAGGATTCGGACGTTTGGATCACATGTGTTTGGCAGCAGTGATTTCTTAAACTGGATGAGTTGATTGTCCCATTTTACCTCATTTTGAAGCTTCGGGCTGGTTTCTGCTCCACTACATTGAGCAAAGGAATGGTTGACATTTCTCGAAAAGTCTGGGATTTTGCAGAGCGATGCATAGCAAAATGCTTGAAATGAGAAATCAGATGACCAGAGGGTTCCCCTGTCAAGCCATACCTCTCAAAAAAGACACAAGGTTGCATGTGGGCCATTTTTACACTGCGTATAATCAGTGCTTATTGCTCAGGTGCCCTGTCTTTGCATTAAAACTCCACGGGAATGCAACGGCTTACTCTGATGGAAGGCAAAAGTGCATTGAAGTTTGAAAACTTCACCTGTCATTCTGTAAAATAAAGGCTTTAATGACTGGGGGAAAGCAACAACAAATAGTAACTGATGCACAGACATGTTTCTAAAGAAATCGTGTATTCTAATGGGTGTTTACTCTTTGGTGCTTCGTGGTGACCTTTTTATTCTGGTGATGTGAGAATTCATCCATTTTTTTGTTGTACTTTTCTCCCCAACCAGCAGACCTGTGCTTTTCTGAGATTGTCAGCACACTGTGGACACATTTGTTTAACTCCAGCAGCATTATGGTCTCTGACGTCTGTCGGTAAATGTGAGAGACAAAATATCAGTCTCAGCATACACAAAATACAGTATCCCAGTGAGATTACAGCATGTGTATGTCTGCTGTCTGTTTGTCTGTTCTCATGGCCTTCTTTGTAAAATCAAATCTAGAGATTGTAAAGGGTTTAAGGCACAGTTTGAAGAGATTGAAGAAGCTTTCATTGACCATTTGGTTTCTGTTTCTGGGCATATGGGTAATACTGTTTAACTCACAGAAATGTTATACTCTACAAGCATTATGATCTGTAGATCTTGTTTCCTTTGCTGTGACATCGGACTTTCATAGTCACACAATATATATATATATATATATATATATATATATATATATATATATATATATATATATATATATAAACTTCAATTTACTCACTAGATTGGATCTAATATTTTTAACTGGAGCAAATATGCCCTATGAATAATTTAATTATCAAATTGATACTCAATTATATCATATACATGAGCTGTGAAGGATGGAGTTTGGTGCCAGATAGATGGGTGCAGTGGAGGACAATATGATATTATGATGTTTATGTTCGTCCTCTTTCACTGTCTCTGTTTGTGAGGTTTGCAGCATCTAAGTCTCTGCAAACTTGTGATATGTAAATAAACATCTTAATACTAAAAATTATTTGTCCTGTTTTTTTGGGGGTTTTTTTCTTCAAAGGAGTATAAGACATACCACATATATTTTCAGTTAGGCTATGAATTACACATCTTCACAAGGATCCTATAAAATATAATATTTACTTCTAAAGTAATAAGAGTTGCAGTGGCTTATTTCCAAATACACCTGGAGGTTTATCTGTAACACTTTTGATGGTCCCTTTTAAACATTCTGTTGACTAGACATGCTAACTTTTCAACTTCCACTATCTCATTAGAGTATTAGTAGACTGTCTGCTTAATATCTGCTAACTCTTTATTGTGATGGTCCCCCAACAGACATTATACTGACTATAAGTAATTTTGCAACTACATGTCCAGTTATTTTAACCCTTCCAGTCTACAAACACTAGTAAACAAAATGTGTAAAAGGGACCATCAAAATAAAATGAAACCAATTTATCTAAAATTGCTATTCTTTTGTGAGATCTGTAACACATTTGGCCTACAATCACACAGAAACCACAGAAATGTGCAAGTTTGGTGTGAATGAGACTCTTAGCACTTGGCAAGTCTTTTTTCCAGCCATGCACAGCCAGGCCCTATCAATTGTTTTTGTGCTTAAAATTACTTTAATAATATTAAAAAATAACACAAAATAATATAGGCTACCTATAATACGAGACAAAGCAACACATTTATGGTTTGGTGCCGATGTAGTGGTGTTTGAGTCATAGCCTAGTAGGCCTACTGGTGGGCCTGAGGCGGCAGGCCTATAAGAAAGGATTGGGCAATATTGGTTTAGATCAAGCAACCATGTTTATTGTGTGTTGAACAGCCAATAGATGGCACTCTTTCATCGCTGTTACCCTATGCCTGAAATGTCAAGTTTTAAATAAAGCGAAATATTATTTATAACAACATTTCTACATAATAGCCTAATATTTTTATAAACATCAGGACCGATAATATTTTCTTTATCTTTCTTTACGATAACGGGTTCAGTAGGCTAAACGATTATGACGAAGATGATTGTTCTTTCAAAAATGTCCAATAATGTAATATAAAATTATAACTTCAATTATTATTATTGTTGTTGTTATTATTATTATCACCATCATCCACAACCTAGGATAACCACCTCATTCCATCAGTAATTTCTTTTTTCTGTCTATTAGTTCGTGCCTGAATGTCTTTGTTCAGCTATTACCTCTTTATTATAACATATATTTTATATAAGATATTTTTTTATGTCCTGCACACAACCCGACGGTAGGTAGGCCTACCCTTCGTCTAGCTCTCTAGAGATAGTGTCTTTTGTTCAATAGAGAGAAGAGAGAGCAAGAGTGAGCTTGCGTGCGTGCGCGCGTGCGTGTTCTGGTGGCGAGGAGGAGAGAGAGCGCGAGATGCTGCTGACACATTCCTAGAAAGATGTGTAAAATGGCGCAAGTATGTTGGAGCCACCGGCTGTAGTTTGGATTTAGAGGAGCTGGTGACTGCTTCCCCATCATTGTCTTCGCTCTTGCCTCACCTTCTTTCTTTTTTTCTTTTTTCTTTTTTGTGTGTGCATCTCGTCTAATTTTCAATGTGATTAAATGGCTTCCCGACGGTGCCGTCAGGCTCCTTGCTCAATCGGAATACTCCTGTTCGCTTTTGTCGGTAAGTGTGTGATTTCTCTCCGGGAACCTCTCGGTATTGGGTCACTTGGCCAGCGAGATTGACTGTTAACTTGATCACATTGCAGTCGGCTTCATATGTTTCGGAAGCGGTTGTAACGCGTGTGTTAACTGCTGTAGTTGCGACTGGGTGGGTGTGTTTGCCTACATAGATGTTAGGCTATACGTGATTTGTGAATGGAGAGTTCCACGCGCTTGCTTGCTTACACGATTTATTAGGGGTTCGCACTGTTTTCAGACACTGGAAAAAATGTTATGATGTGAAGTTTGTCACGTGTGTTCTTGTGGAATATAACAATGAAATTCTAATCATATTTCTTCTTGAGCAATGTGTCAGAGCAATATGAAACCTTTAGTTTGAGTTTATATGAGTTATATTCCCATACTCCTCGAAGCGTTTTTCTGCTATTAATTAATCACTATGTGCAATCTAGTCAGTCAAGACATGACATTGTCCTTGATCTTTGAGAAGTGATGTGTGCACTTTGATTCATTTAATAGTAGCCTATATCTCTTTGTGTGTCAGAACAGTAATTTCTTCCTGTTTAAATTACTTATTTTGCGTGCAATATTGCCTAAGCATCAATACCCCCACACACAAAGTGAATAAACTAAAGTGTTAATAATGTTAAAATAGACCCAATATTTGTAATAAAATAATAAATAAATGAACTTTCTCCAGTACATTAATAATCATTGACAGACATTGCACTGACAATGAATGTGTATCATAGCAGAAGCTGAAGGGTGTGCAGTTTCATATTTGATTTATGATCAACTGTAGCTTTTAATAGCTTTTTTGTTTTTAAATCATTTTGTTATTTGACATACAGACATCTTCAGCACTCTAGGCATGTCTATAGATCTGTTAACAGCTCAGGTTTCCAGCATGTATTTTTTTTAGTAGTTTAGGATTTAGGTGACAACTTAAAAGGGAAGATGCAGAAAATGTAGGCTATATCTGAAGTGCAGGAATATTTCCTAAAACATAGTAGCTTTCCCTTCTCAGCCCACAGGTGAGCAGCTGGAATCTGTTGTCTGTCATAGGAAGCAGGAGCTCAGATTGATTGTTTCCTTTTATTGTGTTTCCATTGTAATGGAAAATTGAGAGAAGAACTGAAGGTTGTTGTCTTGAAGATTGTGTGTCAGGGCTGTCTTTCCCTTCTCCTTTAAGTGTCCATGGCTCCTTTGTTCCCCTGTAATTGTCCGTTTGTGTATGTGAACGTGTGGCCTGTTTTCCTGGGCTGGAGGGCAGTGTGCAGGATGTGCTTATGGAGCATGACATCTAGGGAATCCGGATCTTGCTTAGCATTCACAATGCTCATTTAACTACCAACTAGTTTGATCATCAAGCAAACCACATGCTTGTTGAGGTCATGTTTAAATCATTGGCTTATGCTGGAGTCTTCCTTCAGGTCTTCATCGCAGGGTGCCATCGCAGACCTGTCAATCAGCAAAGCACTTTGAGAGAGGAGAAAAGATTGAGTTGAAATAGCATGGATTGGGTTGTTAAATTTCGGAATGTCTTTTGTTATCTCCCCAGGGGGGTTGTGGAATACATGTTCGTTTTTTTTACGTTGTTCTTCTACGTTGGATGAGTACGGTGGCCGAGAGACCTCAAAGTGCATTCTCAGAGAGAGGAATAGAAGTACTCTTATGATGGCCGCGGTCTCATGGGAAGGTGAAGGCAACAACATTGCAGCTCAGGCTAAATGAAGTTCAACCAGAAGGCGTGAATGAACGCATAATATATTTTTTGCTTGTGAAATATACTTGTGTGTATTCATCTTAAAAATAACATATAGAAATAAACATCCCTCACTGAAGGATTCAATACTCTCATTGAGCTCTGATTGTGCGATAAGAACTTAAATTGAAAAAATCCTCTTATATTAAGCAGTTGGTGCAGTATTAAAGCTGTGACTGTAAAAACAACCCGCTCCAGTTGCAGAGCGATGATGATGATGATAGATTTTAAGGTCACCCTACAAAGAATGACTTTTTCTCTCCCCACCCTCTCTGTGGCCTCAATCTAAGAGTTCTTTCTGTAAATCTTGACAAAAGAAAGGGGCTGAAAGCAGCCATCCCATCACTCTTGACAGCATGTTTCAGTCCTTTGTCACAGGAAGTCAAAACAAGACCTGCAGTGTGCAAAAGGCTGTCACACCAAAACCCTGGGAAGAGATGCTGAAATAAGGCGAGGAAAAGGGTTTGGTATTTGAATTGAGCAGGTGAGGCTATACAGATGCCCTGTTTACTAGCAGAAGCCTCTGTAAAGAGATGATGGAGGGTGCTGATAAGGAGGTGGCACCGGGCCCCTGGACATTGTCTCCTTCACAGCTACAGTATAGGTCATAATAAAACAATGATATTTAGAGTGAGAGGCGAATGTCTATTTAGAGCGGAGTTATCCTTTGCTAATGAAACTGGTCTGAGCATGGTCTGTGCACGCTTTAATTCACTGCGTGATTGGTGTGATATTTCACCGCCTCAAGGTCAGAGAGGGCTTAAGAATTGGCATTTAGTTATAATCACATTTACATAATCTAGTGAGGGTTACATTTTTCTTTGCAGCTGATGATATATCCATTATGATATATCCATATGATATATCCATATGATATATTCTTTCATCATTTTTGAAAGTCCATGCTACCAAGATTTTCATGCATCTAAAGTACAAAAAGAAGCTTTAAAAGTAATTTTCATGTCTGTTCAGGAGAGTTGGGTTAAACCGCTTCATTCATATAGATTACTTTTCCGACATCTTTTTGTGTAAATTAATTTTCTTGTTTGGGTGAACTGGAAAAAAAAATATCATGAAAGTCATTAACACTTCTTGCACTCTTTATTCCAAGTTTCTTAAAGACATATGATCAATCAAGCATAGGACATTGAAGGGGCGTTTCCTCCAAGGATGCAAGGGAGGAGGCAGACCCGTCGCCAAGGGGGGGCATTAGGGGGCAGTGCCCCCCCAGATGACACAACGTGCCCCCCTAATCATATGGTCATTCAGTAAACTTACTATTGAGAGCAAAATAACGTATTCACGTATTCCATAACGAAACGTCTACAGCAGCATTTAGCTCACAGGAGCACCAATCTCTGTAACTTTTAATAACACATTGTCTTTAGAAATATGAATCGGAAATTAGTCGGAGCGTGTGTAAGGCTCTGCGCAAGTCTTATCTTCCCCTGGCCACGGGCTTGTCGAAGTTTCATATTTGCCTGCTAAAAATAGCCTATTGTTTCGTAAAAAAAAGCTATAAAGTCAAAATTGTGGGATAAACTCGTTATTGTGAGAAATCTATGTCAGAATTTGAGATAAAAAGTCGCAATTATCTTTTAATTTTTTTTATTCCGTGGCAAAAACAAGCTTCCATATATGCTTCTGATTGCTTTTGGAGGGAAAAACTGTCCATAAATGCTGGTCTAGGATCAGTTTTAATCCGTAATAGAAGAATATTGGCGAAACTGGGTGTTTTGAGCGGTGATTGGATCAGTTCTACGCGCACACATATCTTCTCGTTATAATAAGCAGTTAGGCTATGTAAATAAGACATTATTGTGCCTCAGCTTTACTGATAGCCTAATGGAACTTTGTGAGATCGCGATGAAGTTGTATAACCGTTTTTAATAATAAAATAATAAAATGAGTGCTCTTTGCGAGTTTTCTGCCATGCCAAATCCTGCATATAGCCTTGTAAACGTTTTAAAGGGGAAGCGCATAATATCCTCATGGTGTTGGTTCACCCTCCACCTATGATCAGAAACTTCATCTTTTCTGTTTTGGTGTTGTTTTAATATAGAATGTGGTCTATTTCAGTTATATTAGGCTAAATACGGGATGTTATTGGTAACTGTCTGTTTAGTAGATCATAAAAAAGTGTCCCCCCCCCATGAAAATGAAATGCCCCCCCATTCTATATGTTCTGGCGACGGCCCTGGGAGGAGGTGTCTCCTCAAAAAAAATGAATGAGAAAATAATCAATATTACAAAAATAAAACAACGCAAATATTACAAAATGTGACATTAAAAAGTGTAAAAGTCACTCGTTTCTAGAAAGTAAGACTGTCCAACAGCGACACCCGCCGGTGAAGATACAGCTGGAGTCCATGTCTCTTGCCTCCCCTGAGCCCATTGACTTTAACAGACCCCCTTAAAGCGTGTGGTGAGTTTAGTGGGGGGTAATTGACAATGAATATGAAAGTCATATGTGAGGAGGCAATGCCTCCATTGCGGTATGATTGGATATGATCGGTTATAATTGATTGGTTTGTGCAATAAATCCCGCCTCTTGTTTTCGTGCGTGTTCTCGAATCAGCCTGAATGAAAACAATGATGGTGTTAATGGGAAGACTAATTACAAAGTAAGTAAACAACTCAGCCAATTAGATATCGCTTTGTGCAAACTTGATTTGGCCTGAAAACATGATGACTGTGTGGGGTTTTATATGCAAATTAGCTTGGGCAAATGAAATCTATCTTCGTGTCTGAAAATAAGGTGACTTAAAAAGAGAGCTGAGCATTAGTTCACAAATAATATATATTGTTACTGCCTAATACGTTATTATTTTGGAATAAATGTAAAAATGTGTAAAAACACTAATTTGATCAAATATATACTTGGTTTTAATAAATAGAACATTACATAGCTAGTGTAAAAATACAAAATGGAGTTATATTTGGTCTCTCTTTTTTATGGAATGTTTATTTAACCAGGAAAAATAAATGTAACGGACATACATTTACATCTGATAAATAAAAAAAACTGTGAGGACTTTGCGGCCTCGTTTTAAAACATCACCGCACACCACAGGGGCATTGGTAATTCAAGCAAGCTCCTTTGAATGTGTTGCACTAGTTTATATGCAGGTTCTGTTTGAACAGGTGGAAATCAGGAATTGAATAAATGATCTGTTCTTCACATAAAGCTATGACTTTAGAAGAGTAGTGCACAGGTCTATAGACTACTCTCTTGGTATTTTATGCCAGTTTTAGTTGTTAATTTTGGAATCTTACAGCTGCAGGTACTTCATATGTTGTGTGAAAAACAGCTTGGACGTTCAGCTAAATAACCTTTTTTGTATCAAAAAATAAATAAGTGTTTCAGGCAACATGAGGGTGCGTAGAGATGAAAATCCAGTCATCTTGCCGTGACCTATCCTTTTAAAATGTCTCTTCTTTGTAAGATTTCTTTCTTCCTTCTAGCTGATAAATAGGCTTCTGCAGGGTGGAGAGAACAGTGATTGAGTCTGATGTGGTGTGGCATGTTGTTTTTAGTGTCAGTGGTAAACCCATGTGTGAGCATCACTCAAAGGCACTCTGTGTGAGTCGGCCTGGCAGGCTGTAGGATTCACGCAGGGCTAATCCTGAACTCCAGGGTGCTCTAGTCGTGCTTAAACCCTAACACCTTCTCAGAAGAGGAGTCACTGCAATCAGCCTATGTCGTGTCGGTGTGACTGCTGCTGTAGACCTGTTCTTGCATTTGTATCTTTATTTGAATTAATATTTTTTCTCGTCCTGTACCCGTTTTATCTCTTCACTTCTACACCTTGTTTTTTTCCTCACATTTGCTGTTACTCTTTCTCTTCTGATTGATGTATCATCTGAGTAGGAGCCTTCTTTAAAGATCTCTAATCAATAACTGCAAGGGCTTACTGCTGCTGATGTGGCCTCTCTTTCTTTGTCTCACTTTTCAGAAAGCTTGATTGAACATGGGTGCTTAACAGAAGCATGAACATTTAGTGAAAAATAGAGTGGCAGGCAGCAATGAACTTGTATAAATAGAAAAAAAAAGTGATCAAGATTTAGAGAATTATAATGTAGTTTATAATTATAACATTTTAATATAGTCATTATAAAATACATGACAATTATAATATAGTCACTTATTTGTTTGGTGAAAGCAAATTAATTGTGTGTAATGTAACAATCTAAAATGAATAAAAAAAACATTAAGGTGTGTACAGGTTTGTTTTAGAAGTATCTTACATAATTCACCAAGGTTACATTTATTTGATTAAAAAAACAAAAATATGAAATAGCCTATGGCCATTTCTATTTTGATATTTAAAATGTAATTTATTCCTGTTATGCCAAAGCTGAAATTTCAGCATCATTACTCCAGTTTTCAGTGTCATATGATCCTACAGAAATCATTATTATATGCTGATTGTCTGCTCAAGAAACAGTTCTTATTAATACCAATGGTGAAAACAGTTGTGCTGCTTATTTTTGTACATTTTTTCCAGAATCTTTTGATAAACAAAGTTCAGAAGAGCATCAATTATTTGAAATATATATATTTTTTGTTGATCAATTCAATGTATTCTTGCTGAATAAGTCATTTCTTTAAATCTTACTGTCAAGTTGTTACTTAATTCTTTTGCAATTCCCCACTTGAAAAGGACAGTCCCTCCACATGAAGATCTTAACTGGATTTCACTCAATAAACAGTCATGGGATCAGTTGTTTGTCTTTTATTAACCATTCTTTGGTGGGCAGTAAACAGGTGAAAAACCTCAAAAAGAGATAAGTACAAGTTATTATCTGAGTTGACAGCCAAATAAAATAAATGTATTCACATTTAACTCCGCTAACCCCATTAGTGCCATTATAAGTTACAAGGTTTCCAATTTTTAAGTAAATGTTATCCAAATAAATAACCACCATTTTAAATCAAATGATCAGAATTAGTATATCTTTAGCCAAATTCACATTTTAGCCAAATGCAATACAAAATATTTTTATAATAGTAAAAATTTTAAATTTTCTTTCTAATCATTAGTTCTAAGCCGTATATTTCAAAGAATTATTATAAAATATCATTGTAGCCACACAACTAAATTACTTATACCAAAACAAATCAGTTGGTATTTTAATCTTCAAAATGTATATTTTTTTCTTTTACTTTAAATTGTTTGATAAAACCAAACAACATTTGAAGTTACAAATACCACTGCAAAAAGTCCTATCAAAGTCAACAAAAGTTAAGAGTCTGTGTTTTTCCAGAGCATCGTTAGCACTGCACTGCTTAAGTCAATCTAGCCAAAACATGGCCAATATGGTGCTTACCGGCTGTCCTTCACAGTTTTGTGGAGGGCTTGGTCTTGCACAATTGGTCTTGCACTTTGATGACAAAGAATGAAGTTTCCTTGGTCTTGTGGTGCTATAAATGCTGCGGTCTAAAGACCACAAACAGAGCCAGGCACTGATTGCCTGGAAGATTTGTTCCACCTGGTTCACCACTGATTGAAGGGAAAGAGGAGCTCCCAGGCAGTTTGTCAGCACACTTACTGACCTCAAACTTTTTTAGCATTTGCACTATTTCGAAGTGTCCGTGTAAAAAGTGTGAGTTTGCTATCTAAAAGTACAGTATATGCTTCAAGAGTTTAAAAAGGTTTGAAAGCAGAAGTGCCAAATCAAGCACAGTATCGGATCACAGCAGTATTTATTTACTAATATATCAACACTTGAATTATTGTAGTTTGGGGAATTCAAGTTGTAAGTTATGCATGAGTGAAATCAACATCAAAACTCAAAAAGATCTAAACATTATGCTGTTATACAATTATAACAATTATTTTGCAAAGAACCTAGTGAGAAGTTTCCAGTTGCTCTGGGGACGTGTGTGTAACCCTGAGAAGGACGCTCTGCTGGAGCTGCAATAAAACCTTGTTAGAAGTCAGAGAAGAAAACGGTGTCCATTAATAAAACTGGGCAATTGACAGAAGAGCATGATTCTTGTCCCACAAATGGAGCAGGAACAAAAAAGAGTGATTTGGAGAGGAACAGCAGCGAGATAAGAAAGACCTGGAGAGATAACTCAAGCCCCTTAGCCCACTTTAGGAACATAATGAGAAGCTGTTTCTCTGTCTTTCCCTCTTCATTTATTTGTCATGTGATCTGCAGGGACGAGCGAGTCAGTGCATTCCATGGTTGCACCATATAGGGGTATATTTTGGGCTTGGAATTTGAGCGATGATGCCAGAGTTGGTGTCTAGCTGTGCCCCCCCGCCTGCCGAACTTCAGATGGATTCCTGAGCCGCAGGCAGAGGCTGCTACTGCTTAGCCCATCAGTGACTGAAACCTGATACCTCCAGTTCTGAGCACAAGAGAGTCCGCTAAGCCCTCCTTTTTATCACGCTAAGTCAGGGCAGACTGCTATTTATTCTTCGCCCCTCATTTTTTGTGGCTGTCACTGATCTGCTGGAGGACATTATTATTAAAAGGGAACATTTAAAAGACTTGAGGCACTTTCACATCCAAGGATATCGATAAAGATATAGTTTTAAAAAGAGTTCTAAAATTTATATAATAGCAGTGTTGTACACCACAACTATCACGATAAGGAACTATATTGGAAATTGGAATCATTTTCTGATTTTTTTTTCCCAGCTGATGAATGATAAAAACATTGACAGCCAATCAGAAAAGAGCTTGAGCATTTAAAGCGGCAGTGCATGCTTAAAATAAACGGAATGTAATTGCGCGCTGGTTGACGCTAATACAGTTATTATAGTTATTGGTCTTGGTGTGAATGGGCCTTTAGTGTGGTACTTGTGTTTTTATTTTTTTTATTTTTGGAAGTGTAGATGCAAACTTCATCTAAAGATGTTAGATAATAACAGGAAAGTTTATTTAAATCTCCTTTTCTATTTCTCTCCAATATGTGCTATATCTCTTCTGCTGTGGTTTCTATCCATAAAACACCATCTTACTGTATGTTTAGTGCTGATTTGGTGCTGGTCTGGCTGATGAGCTAGAAAAACTTTGCTGGTGAACTTTGTCTATCCAGTTCAGGTAAACGACTCTACTTTAATGTTTCTTCTTAGTTGCCAAGGTCGGTAGTGTAAGCTAATCTGCCTAACCAGTCTGTTAGGGGCGAACCATGTCATTAGCATCTAAAACAGAACATACAGGAGGAGGAGCCAAGCAGTGTCTGAGTGTAGTTGAACCCAGAAATAATTCACTTGCTTCAAAAGATCAAAAAAGAAAAAGTGGTGGTGTTTATTTTGCTGTTGGTGTTGAAATAATAAGAAATAAATAATAAGAATATAAATGTTATGCTGTGATGGACTGGCCATATCTCTGTTGCATGAGCTGCTGGGATAGGTGACCCTATAGGAAAAAAATTACAGACCCTTGCAAATAGTACACTAGCTTTTCACACTAATGTGCAAACTATTTGCCTGTGAAATGCATTGTTTAAATCAAAGAGACATTTTAAATTTCCCTACACTACTGATCTATGACTATCAATCAAATTCACTGCACATTCTCTCTCTACACTGATTTATATCTGCCAGGCAGATTAATTGACTTTTACTTTGCCATTTTTAAATTGACATCAGCAGATAATCATGCCAACTTTTAGTGATTAACGGAAATGTTCCTCTCTCTTTCTGTTCCTAAATAGCAGCTTTCATAATAGATAATGCAAGTATTACACACACTACCACTCATATGTTTGCGGCTGTCACGAACTGCTCCAAGACACGAAGGTTGAGATCTAAACGCAGCTTTTAATTAAGAGATCATCTAAAGAAAAGACAATAGGTCAAACACAGGCAGGCAGTCCGTAAAAACAAACAAATAAAACAGGCAGGGGTCAGAGGCAAAAGAGTAATCCAGGGAACAGGGCAAGAAACCCAAAAAACCAAGAGAAATGAAACCAGGAAGAATGCTCAGAAATGCAGTGTGACACAAACAAAACTTTGCAGTGAGGGAATGAGTGTCCTTGGTTTAAATAGGCTGATACTAACAAGGTAATGAGAGACAGGCGAATGCAATCAGTGATGATGAGTCCGACCAGTGAGTTCTGGGAGATGTAGATTGTGAGAGTGACAATAGTCCAGGGTGAAGTGCCCTCTGGAGGCTCTCAAGGGCACTTCAGCTGGTAACCGTTACAGCGGCTCAGTAAAAAAAAAGAAAATCCTTCAAAAAGAAATGCATCAAAATGACAGTAAAGACTTTTATGTTGTTACAAAAATAGATATATTTCAATTAAATGCTGTTGGTTTGAAATTTCTGTTCATCAAAGAATCCTGAATAAAGAAAATCCAGTTTTGCAATCACAAGAATAAATTAAAATATATTAAAATAGAAAACAGTTAATTGTAACTGTTAATTTGTAATTGTGGCGAACAGGAGGACCGTTGGTGCGATTGCTAATGAGCAACACCTGTGAAGCACACCGGTCTCGCATCTCTCACGGAGGAGCGCAAGCATAAAGGAGGAGTGACGACGTTGATGATCGAGAGGAACAGGCCTGTGTTTTTGTTTTTGTTTTTGTTTTTGTTTTTGTTTTTGTATTTGTATTTGTATTTGTATTTTAGCCAGCAGTCGTCCGCGAAGGGCTGCTGGCAGTTCGTTGTGTTTATTTTCGGTAGCCAGCAGTCGTCCGCGAGGGGCTGCTGGCGGTATTTTGGTTTGTTTGTTTTGTTTTAATAAAGTTTTTTTGATTGTTCGCCGGTTCCCGCCTCCTTCTTCCCTGAACATTGTTACACTAATAATATTTGACAGTTTTACTGTATTTTAGATAAAATAAATGGAGCTTTAGTGAGCATTTGGAACAAGGTTCTTTCAAAAATGTAAAAAAAATCATACCTAGGCCAAACATTTTAATGGTATTGTATGTTAAAATATTATATAGAATTTTGAGTCCATTTAGTCTATATTACTTCATTATATAGCTCATAAGTGTTACCTTGAGAATTTGATTCCATTGGTTTAAATTGTAATACTCTGCGCAAAGCCCTCTAAATAAAGCCTTTCATTTGTATTGTCTATAGTTCAGTTTTTAATCTTTGTGTATGTTTGTGTGTTTGTGCCTACTAGGTTTGACATCTGGGGCCGAGCTGTCATTCACCCTGGAGCCCAGTGACATCATCGCTGTTCAGGAACAACCTTTGATGCTGCACTGTCAGGTGGAGGGGATCCCACCCATCACCACACAGTGGAGACGCAATGGAGCGCTGATTGTGGAGGACCAAAACTACGTCATGTTTGCTAATGGCTCGCTTCTGATTGGCCACTTCCAGAAGACCAAGTCTAATGGCTCGTCTGATGAGGGAGACTATGAGTGCATAGCCCAAAACTTTTTTGGGCTCGTCTTGAGCCGCAAAGCCAGAGTGCAGGCTGCTAGTAAGTAGTATTTCAGTGTGTTGTAATTGAGAGATAAGACCTTATTCAGTTCACACTCTGCTAATCCCAGCTGTTAGTTTTTTTTCAAGGATTTTTTAATGGCAAATACTTGAAAAGGTAAAAAGAAAAAACGTTTTAAAGGTGCAGTGTGTGATTTTTAGCGACATCTAGCGGTTTTGGTTGCAAGTTGCACTAATGGCTCCGCCCACTGCTCACCCCTCCCTTTCGAAGAAGCTACGGTGGCTAAAACGGGACAAACATATCGTCGACTGAGACAGCAGAGAATAGCCAGAGTAAGCCGAGAGTGTGTAACATTGTCACTGTTTCTGTACCACAGTCCATTATAAACCACATCATGGATAAAGTTTACAAAGCCATAGTCAGGTGAGGGTTTTAATATATAATATAATAATAGTAATCAGCTGATTGTCTCACAAACGTAACCAGCACATTTCTCCCCACATAGCAAACCCATAATACAGCGAGGGAGAAGAACCACATGAAACTATGCAACTATATTTTTTCTAACAGGGTGGTAAAAGTTTACCTGGCTAATATGAGCTGTTACTGTGGCTGAGCTGGTTAAAGCATAAAGCCTTGTTTAAACTCGATGCGTCCGCATGAGCCCAAAGATGCGCGCAGCAAAAATGACATGATTGTAACAGCGCGCGCGCCTCCGCATCCCTTACACATCATTTACTACACACAATAGGTTTTTTTTCTCTGATTTTGAAAACTCTTTGCGAATGACTTAAAATGCTTCCAAGATCGACTTGTCGCGATCGACGGGTTGGTGATTCCTGTAACATACTGTTTTACGGTCAGTGACAAGAGTAATCAGCTGTCTCACGAACGTAACCAGCACATTTATCCCCACATAGCAAAGCCATAACACAGCGATGGAGAAGAACTAAGTTACATGAAACAATCCAACTACATATTTTACACCACTGACAAGGGAAAGTCACTACTCACGGTGTCTATCTGGCTTCTAGCTTTCTGCGGCTTCTCTTTCAAGGTAGTGACGAAACGCGCTCTGTAGCGTTGTGTGTTCGCTGTCGGCTACGGTAGAAACATGACGTCACAATATGGCAACCTTCATAGAAGGGGATTCCCGCGCCTATGTAGATATAAATGACTCATTCTAAGGTAATACAAACTTAACGGTTCATTAAGTAAGGTCTTTATACACCACTAAACACATAGTTATGGATTTTATATTGCATTTCTGTCAATAGATCCACAGAAATATTACACAGTGCACCTTTAATGGTATACAATGGCAAAATTGCTTGCAATTGTTAGTTAAAATTATATGAATATAATACTCTTAATATCGTCTCAACTGTTTCTGCTTAGCTTGCCGTACATGATGATGAAGGTGATAATGACAAGGAAAATATATATTTTTATTTAGAATATTATATTATATTATTGTAACGTGTTCAAGGCTCATGCAAGAAGGAGGTGGGAACCGGCGAACGATCAACATAAAGTTTAATCATAAAATAAACAAACAACAAAGCCATAAAGCGGCAGCCACTCACAGATGACTGCCGTATATAAACATAATAAAATACAGCATAAAGTGCAGGCCTGGTCATCTATCATCTTGGACTGTGGTCACTCGTTCTTTTATCCTTCCAGAACTCCTCCATGAGACTCGAGACCGGTCTTATTAGCACTCGCCCCAACCTACTTGCCATTATATTATATTATATTATATTATATTATATTATATTATATTATATTTGTTGGTTGTAAGAAAAACACATTATAAGTTAAAGTATTATTATTTTTATCATCATCATCATCATCAGGGAAGGTATGTTATTTTTCATGCCACTCTTAAAAGTGTCTCCAGCCCAAATGGACCACCCCTGTGAAAAATGTCTAGATACACCACTGCCAGCAGATATTGGTGCTGTTATATTGTCCCGAGAAGCTAAAGTGAGTTTGATAGAAGCCACTGCCAGCTCATTTGCAGAGTCTTTCACATTGCACACAGTGTTAGAGCACGGCGTGGTGTAGACTCAGGCTACATTAACTTTGGATGAACTGAACATGAGGGACACAGGGGGCTGGGACAGACCATTTGATATATGGACAATGGGCTCCTTCTATTTCTGAAGATAAATTGGCTTGTAGGACTCAGTCTGCCTTTTGTGCACTGCTGTGGCTCTCCCGGTCGTGCTTGTGTTGTGATTTATATTACTAAATCTCTGGCTCTTGTATTGAACTTAACTATTAAACCCGGCCATGCTGTGCTCCTTTCCCTCTGCTTTTGTCGATGTCACAATAATCTGGAGTGCTGTTGTTCGCCCTCTTGCTGGTCACAGGCACCAAGGCTAAATTTGCTTTTCTAGTCGCCCATACCCACCGTGGCCCCGTATGAATCGGGCCTTGTTCCCGTCCAATGCTGAAGCGTTGTTACTGTATTGTGCTTATGATTGGATTTTAAGTCAACTAAAGATGACTTATTATGATTTGTCCGGTCTCATGTCGTTCAAAATGTGTTTGATCTTTTCATATAGATGCTGGGTAAATATAAAGGGCATAAGAAGAAAGAAAACAGAAGGGCCTTATGGAGGGTTCTTTATGCTCTCTTTAGCGGTTAGCAGGAGGTAGTTGTGATGGCATCGTTGTAAATAGTAGCCGAGGGGAGAGCAGAGTTGGTCATTAAATGGATGTCAGGCGAGTGTTAATTTGAAAGCGCACTGCAGTGCTAATGTGACAGTGTGTTTTAGTGATGATGTGAGAAATTCAGGGTCTCTTGCTGTTATTATATGGTGCTTCAGAAGGAATACGCTTTTAGAAATCACGTCCTTTCTCTTCCACTTGAAACAATCAAGACTCACAGTAACCTTTTAGCTTACACTCATAAGATTAACTTTGGAGAGAAGCAGGAAATGTTTGAATAGTTTCTCTAAGCTAAAGAGTCATCACTAATTTATTTGATCATAAAATATTTATTTTTATTTATTTATTTAAATATAAATATATGATATGTATACCGTTACATAAATCATTTATATTAATGTAGATATAAATTTATAGTATATTTAATGATAACACAAAATAGTAATTGCTTAGGTAAATATATTATATTATATTATATGATATTATATGATATTATATTATTTAAAATTATAATTGAGTCTTATTAAAAAGGTGATGATGAGTCCGATGATTGGTCTTGATTCTGCTTTATTGCCAGTTTGTGTACATAAAGAATACTCATGAATCCATAGCATACATGGTCTGAAAGGACAGTTTGTAGAGATATTGAGCTCTGTGTTTAATGCAGTGTGGTCAGTGATGACATGCCCAATTTAACATCTTTTTATTGACCACATCATACGTTTGCAATTGATTCTGCCTCCGTAAAGCAAAACATTGTCTGCAGACATTTAGCTCTGTGGCCGTATTGTTTGACACAGAAAGACATCTCCGCCTGCGGCCTTGTTACACACACACACACACACACACACACACACACACACACACACACACACACACACACACACACACACACACACACACACACACACACACACACATACACACACACACGGGAAGCCCATGCTGTGCCATATCTGAACACAGCAGTCCATTTGTTGGCCTTGCAGTGAGGTGTGTGTGATGTGAAGATCGTTGACTTGTGTATGCGCACACACACGGTGAAGTGAGACTGACACACTGTGTGTAGACGGTGCACTGCTGTGTTGTGGTACATACTCTGGCTCCGCTCCCAGTGGGCCAGTGGTTAGTGACTGGCCTCTGAAGTTACACCGCCTCTGCCACGCCACAGGGAACAGTCATCTCGGCTCGCTGGACTGGGGAACCTTTAAACCCACACTCTCTGGGATGCTGATTGGTAAAGGTCAGCGCATAGTTACTTTTTTAGCATTTTAGCACTTTTTCGATTTCTCATCAGGGCCAGAAAGGAATATGTCTGATTTCTGCATAAATTATGGGTGAACAATAGCTGGGAGATAAAGTGGGACGCAAATCTAATAGCATAGCAGATGAAGATCTATTGTTGGACTAAATGATTGGCAAGCAAAGCTGGGTGGACAAGCATAATGAAAAGCACTCAGATAAAAGCGTAATGTTATGTGGCAGAGTGTTTTCTTTATTATTTTCATACAAAGATTTATGTAATGCATTAGCTATAGGCACCATCAATATACTGTACCATCATGTCTGGGTACACACAAAATGAGCACATAGTGGGATTTAAATATGGAATAATGTGCTGTAATACATTTAAAGCTGATAAAGTCTCTCAGGATGACGCTCAATGTTGACTTTCACTTTAAGTAAAGGTGCTACTTGTGAAGGAAATTGGGATATTTTGATTATTTATTTTTTTAAATAATAGAGCCTGTTTAAATAATAGAGCACGATTAAAAGATTTATGTGCACTTTTTTTCTTATGTATTAGGAAGTACATCCGAGTGAAATGGATTACCAAAGATTTTGGGTTGGTTGTTGATTGGATGAAGGCAGATCTGAATGTGAGCTTGCAGTCGATTGAAATAAAACTACCTAACCTAACCCAAACCCCATACGCACAACCTGTGCACATCTTAGCACATCTTCCAGTAAAAATAGTCTGGGCACACACTTATTGTGTGTGTTCTTATTGATTAGAGCTGTAGGATCACAACTGATTCGAAGGTCTCTCAGTGACCTTTTGATCCCTGCACTGAAAGCTTGGGCATAGACAGTGGGCTCCCTTAATGAAGCCTGCGACCAGTCTGAGTCTTTCTACATTTTCCTTTTATTGTCTGACCTGTGACAAATATTTAAGTGATGTAGGTGAGAGAGAGAGTGTGTGTGCTTGCTTGGTTTCAAAAGGAATGATGAGTTTCTAGAGTATCATGGTACCTGCGCTCAGGGCATGGCCTCTTTATCCATGAATCTTTAGAAGTGTACAGGATAAAAGAAGAAAAGGCTTAATGGCCAACTGGATTCTCACACTTCTATCTGCAGGGCAAGTCTCACACAGCTGAAATGACGTTCTTCTCATTGGCATGTGTGTGAGCAGACTTCCCTTAGGCCTTCAGCTATAATCAATGAGACGCTAATAGTTCCTACACATGTCCTGCTGGAGATGGAGTTTGATCTTCAAGTCATTACATGTTTTCTTTTACAGAATGCCTTGGGTTTCCTATTATGACATGAGGCAAAATCCATAGTTGTATTTGTCATTAAGTTGCGTCTTTTTTCATTCTGGCCTTTTGTTTTATGTTGTTCTCAATCTTATTTAGTCTTGCTCTGTTTGTGTGTGGTACTAATAAACATACAGTAGGGAAATTTTGTGACAGAGTGTTGTCACATTTAGGACTTCTTCATCACATGTGTTTGGTTTTATAGTGTTGGATTGTGCTTTATAGCTGCATGGTGCACCCTCTGTCCGGTTGCATAAACTTCTTAGACTAGTCTTGCAAGTTAGTCATCTAATTTTCTTCTACATAACTTTTAAAAGTCAGTTACATAAAAATGTAGATTGTACTAATGTGAAACTGAAAAGACTGGTTATACCATTAACTAACTGCTAGGTCAGACTAGTTGTTAAGACACAGTAACATAGTGGCTATGTTTATGCACATGGCCTCTGGTTCACTCAAAAAAAGACAAAATTGTAATTTTCTTACCCTCATGTCAGGCAGGCTAATTTCATTATTTCCTTTTATGTACAGAAAAAAGAAAGGAAGCTGTACAGGTTTGAAATAAACAGTAAATTACAAGATTTTAAGTTTTGCATCATTCCTTTGAAGTAGGCATTAAGTGGAAATTTATTCTATTTTCTAAATACATCTAATGGTGAACAATTCACCCATGCACGTTTTATATTTACAATTTGTTTTTAATGCTTATCATTTTTATTAAAATATCATAACTAGATCTTCCGATCAATGACAGACTTCTCTCTGGTGATGTATGTCCGACTACTCCAATCATTTATTCTGCATAAACCTCACCCCTTTCTTGCATGTGACTGTAAACTCGCATTCAGCCGACCTGCTTCCATCCAATTAATAACCAATGGTGTGAACCAAGTCCCTGCCCTACATTTCGACAATCCGTTTCACTCAGAAGATACAGAAGAAGATCTGTTGCTACTTCCATTACATGACTGCTATGATGATCTGAATGTGCTGTGATAGGTCTTTGTAAAGAAAGCCAATGCTTCCTAGTTCAGTAGGCGCTCTGACAGATTCAGTGAGTTCATTCAGTTCATCAGATGGGTTCAAATCAATAACTTGTGTGTTTTTTTGTGTGTGCGATTCATAAAATATCATAAGACTCATTTGTTCCACTGTATGTCTGTAATTGAGTGCTGGCAGTGAAAACGATGCTATAGAACAGCATGTCTTGGTATTTTTTATTCACAGTACACCGTCTTTTATCTCACCACATTCAATTGAGACTGCATGCTCGATTTTAATATGATATCTAGTAACAGTGGCAAAAAATGTGGCGAAGGAAACACTCCTCATAATCGTGGTGTGTGTGTGTTATAGGCACAAACTAATTTCCCTGTTGAAGATAGCAAATTATTAGAGACACCTAGCTAGGAGAGAGGAAGGTGATAACAGGATGGAGAGTAAGAGATTTAATGTGACTGTGTGCAATGTATATTAAGAAAACTCTTATCAATAGTCTTTTCAAATGTTGCAGTATATTAACCTCCCCTCTCTAAATGAGACGTTTACTGTATAAATTAGATAAATGTACCTGGTTGTTTGCTGCCAAGGGGCTTTGTGACACCCCAGGCAGGCTGCTTGTATAGCAAGCACATTGGGTCTAATAAAAAGAGGGAGATGTGTAATGGCCAACCACCAGTCGGGCTGCTTTAGCATACAAGAGGCTTTCCAGCCATTACTGCGCTCTTTCATGCTTTTAGACGCCACCAGTGTTGCACAGGCTGTTAGGAGAGCCCTTTCTCCTGCTAAGTGAGGTGACATAGATCTGCTCCTTAGTCCTCAAACTGATCAAAGGGCCCGTGTTTTTGTGTCTTTTCTGGTTTAGTGCACATTTTTCGAGACACCGGCACAATTTGCACTTTGGGGTAATTTCGGCCCACTGCCGTGAAGAGAGAACTCTGCCATCGCAAAAGAGGGTGTGATTAGCAAGGTTCTTTACAACCCCCCTCAGAAAAAGACCCCTTCCGCCCCCAAAACAGCCACTCTTTCCATAAATTACGCTTCCCCTTTTCGCTTGTCGACCGTTTCTGTGAGCACACAGTCGGGTGCTGAGCTCCTGTCGCCGCTCTCAATCACATGGCCCTTTCAGGAAACACTTATTTTTGTAAATGTTTCGTCTTTGATGGCTTCGTTGCCTCTTTTTCTCCATCTTCTCCCTTTTCTCTGTCTTTCTTTCTTCCTTTCGCTAGTGGATCCTCATTAGCTGGGCCTCAGGAAGCTTTTCATAGTTTGAATGAATGATGGAAACGGTACAGTGGATTGCGACGCACAGTTTATTTCTGCTTCCTGCCCTCCTCTTGAGCCTGTCACCAAGCAACTGATCATAAAAGCCCCCAACCAATACCAAACAGCTCTCCTGGATCAGTCGGAACGCATGCACTTTTGTTCTTTTCTTAAGCGTCAATTGTTAAAGAGTATAGGCTTTGTTAAGTATTAATTTATTCTTTCTCACCCTCTCATTCAGCCTTCTTGGGCTGTAATTGACCCCGTCGACTCTAGAGGGGATTTGCTTGAATTAAGATGGAAAGGCTAAACTGAAAGAAGAGATGAGGCCAGGGACGACTGAAGAGGGAACTGCAAATAAACACAAACAGATCGCTACATATTCACATATATGTAGCTCTCTGCAGTTCAGCGCACTTTATGATTTATCACAGGATAAGAGCGCCCGGGGTACCATCACCCCGACGGATGAATGCGAGAGCGATAAAAAGGTGGATTGTAAAGAGCATGGGAGAATGAGCGAGAAGCAGGAAGCTCCTATAAAATTATTCTTATGAGCTTCCCTTCAGACAGTTCCAATCTGATTTGACATTTTTGCGAGCCGTCGTGTGTCAACTAATCCTGGGTGTTGAATGAGAGCTGTTTTGTTGGTCAAACCGGAGGGGAGGATGTGTTGACACATAACCATCAAAGCAGAGGAGGTTATAGGGCTGTTGTAAAGGATAATGGGGGGGGGGGCACTTTCTCTGGATTTCACCCCTTCCACGTTCTCCCTCTCCACTGGCTTTCCACTCCATCATTCAACAATACATGTCCTACCTCTCTCCTTTGTCCAGTAGCCAAGCTCCTCCCACCCAACCCCGCAATCCCACAAGCCCCCCCTCTCCTGTACAGAAGCCCAACCGCACCCCACTGACATGGAGCTCAATGACACATGCTTTCAGGTCAGGACTGCTTCACAATGGGGCATGGAGAAGAAGGGAGAAAGAGGGAAAGTGCTTGAGAGGAAGAGAGCCCTAATTAAGAGAGAAAGAGAGAGAGAAGGATAGTGGTTAATTCACAAGCCTAAATTAGAGGACACTTAATGCTCTTTTGTGTGGTGGGGTTGGGTGTCCGTGTCCGTCCGATATACTGTATGTGAAGTTCTGATGAATATTATTAAATCAGCATTTGTCTTTTCACTTTTTTGTGGTTTTGTATAGCTCATACTAGTATAGCTCATACTTATGGTGAATGATGAGTGAATGAATAAAACCCATCCCACACCATTTGTGATACAGACATAAATGCTACCACAGATCATGTGGCTTGTTGCTATTGCTTTTCTGTGTGTGTGTGTGTGTGTGTGTGTGTGTGTGTGTGTGTGTGTGAGAGAGAGAGTGTGAGAGAGAGAGAGAGAGAGAGAAAGATAAATGATAAAAAAGAAGAGAAAAACAGGCAAAAACATCCTATAGACTACTGCTCAAATAAAAAATTTTGAGTCAGTAACATTTCTTTCTCTTTTTTTAAAGAATTATCTAATGCTCACCAAGGCTGTTATGAAATATGATTACAATTTAAAATAACTGTTTTCTAATTATATATATATATATATATTATATATTTTTTTTTAAATATATAATTTATTCTTGTGATGGCAAAGCTACATTTTCAGCAATCTTTAGTGTCAAATGATCCTTCATAAATAATTTTGATATGCTGATTTGGCGATCAAATAAAATTGTACTGCTTAATAGTTTTGTGAAAACTTTTACTGTTTACAGGATTTTACAGGGAAGAATTTCTGAACAGCGGTATAGTTTGAAAAGGGGCCCCACGCATTTCTGCAGATCAGAATGTAAGTGGTGGTTATGGTTATATAACCATGGTGGTTATGTCCCTATGCAAGATAAACCTTAGTTTTAACTTTACTGCCTTGTGAGATGAGCAAAAACACTTGTTTGCAGGAAAGGTGAGATATGGAAGAGTGAGTAATTGAATAAGAGAGGGCTAAAATTAGTGTCAATATATAATGAGATCAGTCCGGGGACCCTGTAGCATCTGTCATTATGCCTCAGAGTGTAATTCACTAGAGATGAGCCATCAAGAAATTCAACACCTCGCTCTTCTCACCTTCTCTGGAGAAAGTGTTTTAACAGTTATTTGTATGCTCCACTCCAATAAAATGACACACAAGAAGGGATCCTGGAAATAGACCATCATTTTGCAATCTTGTAGCACATGTATTTCGCTTAAATCTCTAGGGGAGCTCAAGTGTTTTCTCTCGCTTGAGGGTTTTCTATCAGTATTGGCCCCTTTGAACCTCAAGTAAGATATTAATACTATTGGGAGTGCAGTAGTTGTAACTTGACTGCTTTTTATATTTGAGCACAGATTTCACAGACCACAGATGGGAGAAGACTGTCAACAAAAATAAAATAAATTGTCAGTGCCGATGGCCTTGTGGGCAGTGTGCCAACTTGTCACGCCATTGCGCTTCGAGTTCGAGTCCCAGCTCGCGGACCTTTCCCGATCCCGTCCCCATCTCTCTCTCCCATCTCGCCTGTCCACTCTAAACTGTCCTGTCATAATAAAGGCAAAAATCGTCCAAAAAAAGTTTTACTAAAAAAAAAAAATTTAAATACCTTTTTTCACATTAACTTTATTTGTTGCACCTTTTTATATGCAAATGTTGGAATATATTTGGTTCTGTAAATGTGTTTCCATTGTATTTTATAACAATGTCTTTTACAGACATAAAGAAATTAATCCATCTCAAGTGGGCAAATTTTGGAAATTATATTTGCGTCTTTGGGGTTTCCATCCAACATTTTTTCATGCAAAATTCAAAATTTTCTTTTCACACTCAGGAAAAAATTTACAAAAATTGTGCCTTTAGGGGAACAACAGCTTTTCACTGGGGCAATACCTTTATAGGGACAACTTTGTACCTTATTTACTAAAAGGTTAGTAGCTTTTAGTGTATATATTACTACTCTAAGGTACTAATATGCAACTTTTAGGGGTACAAAGTTTTCCTTTGAGTGTACTGCCCCACTGACAAGCTGTTGTTCCCTTAAAAAAGTTTTAACCTATTTGAAAGCCATTCCAGTTTCGTACAGATCATCTTTGCTGATCATATTCATTTAGGGATGTGTTGCTTTCCTTGAGTAAGTCAACATATTTATTCCCTAATGTATTGGGCAGCTTTCCAGCAAGGTCAATAACTAAAGGTAAGAGGAAATTAGTCCCATTTTTAGATTCCTCTATTCCACATGCATTTGCCTGTTAGCATCATAATCTAATCCAGCCCCTACACTTAAAAAGAGCCTCTTTCTTTTTGTTGGCACGGCTTGAATGGCTTGTGAGTTGAGTGGAGAGCTGGCTTTAAGCCAGAAAAAGAAAATGGGTACATCTGAAATTCACACACTCTTAAAACTGGCAGAGGGGAGAGAAGAAGCAGCTGTCCCATAAACATAAACTGCTGTGTGTCGTTGTGGCAGCCTTCCTCACATGTATCATTCATGTCTGTCTGTCACTCTCTACTTCTCATGTTCTGTTTCTTACTATTTCCATTTCTCCCATGGTTTATATCCCTTTCTTGACTCTTACCTCAGAGTGTTGTCACATTCCTGTTTCTGTTCTTTAGCAGTCTTTCAGATTCTTGCCCTGTTTTCAAGTCTCTCTTACTCTGCCTCCCCTCTCCCTTTCTTCTCAGCCTTTTAACAATTCTGTTATTCTAGCAGTGAGTTGGATGGCGTGCTGATGATATATGGCAGTCTGAAGGAAGAAAGAAAAACCGCTGTCATTCACACTCCAAACTTCAGACTGCCTCTCTTCACAGTGGTCGCTATTCTGCAATTCACTGCTAATATTTTCTCCAACCCCTATTATGATAATGTTACGCACAGAATTAGAAATCTGCTAAGATGACATGCAAGTCAGTTGTATAATATGCTGTTCTAGAATCAGATCTAACTATTTTTTGTAGGACTAGTAATGGCCTTAACCTTGACCATAGAATCCACTCATCTGGCTTCAGCTCCACTTTAAAATTCAAGGCCATTGTTAAGAGGATTTTTCCACTTGGTTAAGAAGGGAGCTTCATTTGGAGGCACGTCAAGGGGCAGGGGTTGTAAATTAATTCTGTCCGGATGTCATAGGACCACCCCTGCTTTTCACAAACAAGTGAAAAGAGGTCCTGTGATCACTCTTTTCTTGGTTTTAGAGTGTGGGCTTTAGGGCTTGTCTAGAGAATTCCTCAGTAATGGAGGTTAAAGGCAAGGCCTGGAAGGTCAAAAAGGAGGTCAGAGATGATTGTGAGGCAGGACAACTTTTCCATGAAGGGGCACCTCTTTAACTGTGTGTGTGTGTGTGTGTGTGTGTGTGTGTGTGCGCGTGCGTATTTGTAAGGAAGAGAGAGACTCTTTTCAAACTTGACTGAACAAGAGTATTTCTAGTTTATTATTAAAAGGCTAATGGCTGTTAAATATAATATTGTCTTATTTTATATTATAATATGTAGATAATCATTCTAATATACTGATTTGGTGCTCTAAAACATTTCTCATTATTGTCAATGTTGAAAACAGTTGTGTTGCATAATTTTCAGAATTATTGATGAATAGAATGTTCAAAAGAACAGCATTCGTTTGAAATAAAAAAAATTGGTAAGTGTAAAACTATACTGTTACCATCAATTTAAAGCTTCCTTGCTGAATAAAAAGTATTAATTTCTTTCAACAAAATCTTACTGACCCCAAACTTTTGAACAGTAGTGTATTTCTTTATTTGTGTATTTGTGTATCTGTCTTTTGCCTCTACATTTGTTCCTGCATTTATATGCTGAAATATCTCTTATCATCTTGTCTGTTTGCTCAGAGGCCATGTTTTTGTCTGCCCGTTTTTGTTTATGTGCTGTGGCGTGTGTGCCAGCTCTATGTGCCAGCTCCTCCCAGAAGTCCCCTTTCCCTTCATATCCTCTGCCCCGTCACCGCGCTTCACTACATTTAACAGCACCTTTACAGCCAGCCAGTCCTGTTAAACACACTTTACAGGACCCAAGCCATCCACCAATAAAAACCTCTCTCCCTGAGCCATCCACCAATAAAAACCTCTCTCCCTGAGCCATCCACCAATAAAAAAAACCCTTCCTGTCCACCCCCATAAGGCAGAAATCTTGTTGGAAGATTGGCAGAAAATCATGGGACCTCAAGAGGAAGATGAGGATGAGGAAAAGATGAAGAATGGCATGAGGCGCTGTCACATCTTACTAATCTTCTCCTGTATCACTCTTGCCTTCCCTGTCGGTCTCTCTGGAGATTCTTGATGGGATTGTTGTGAGGTGCTTTGGACTTCAAAGAACATCCATCTTTCTCATTAGTAATTTAGTACATTTTATTGAAATGTCAATGTCTCCCAAGTGATTTGGCGGGCAGATTTCATGAAATAGCCTGATGAGCTTGAAATTGCTGTGTTGATGTATTTTCAATTAAGGAAGTTTGGAAAAGAAAATATTGAATGCAATAGGTTTTTAGTTACGTCGCAGCCATGAATGATGATTTGACCAATCAGAATTCCAATCTAGTCTATTTTTTAAAAGACAAGCAGTCATGCTTAGACAATAATCGCAACTTTCTAAACAGTTGTGGGTTGAGGTTGTAACATTCTTTTTGTAGAGCATTTGATTGGACAAAATTCTGTGTCGTGCAGAATGAGTCATCAGTATTTTTGCTCCATCTTCATGAAAGAAAAAGAATGAACATTTTAAATATGGCAGTTTTAACTATTTGGTCAACCAGCTTATAGATCAGCCCCAAAGCTTTAATTGAAGGAATGGTTCACCCAAAAAAATTGTCATCATTTGCTCACCCTCATGTTGTTCCAAACCTGTATGATTTTCTTACTTCTGTGGAACACACATACACACACAGACTCACACCAACACAAAATTATATTTTGAAAGAATGTTAAATCAAAACAGTTTCGGTTAGCATAACATTTTCTTATTCTTCTGTAGAACATAAAATAATATCTTTTTTTGTCCAAGCAATGGAAGTCAATGGTAACCGAAGCTCTTTGTGACAACATTCTTCAAAATTGTGCTACACAGAAGAAAGAAAGTCAGGTTTGCACATACAGGTTTGGAACAACATGAGAGTGAATAAATGATCATTTTTGGGTGAACTACCCCTTTAAAAGGCCACCAGCTTCCAGGTTTCTATTTTTCACTGACGGACTGGCTTGCCTGTCTCTGGCCTCCCTTTGTCATCGCTCACTCCACAAAGCGTTCATATTTTTTCTGCCTCATCTCTCTTTTTTCAATTTCCTCCCCGCCCCCTGCCTTTTTCTGCATTTTCTCAGTGATGCCAGGGTTATAGGTCACAGTAGGATGGCGAGGGGGAGGAGTCAGCCGGGGAATGGTGACCTCTGTGTGTGCACTGGGGCAGAATACCCCTCCCTGTTTTTGTCCTTTCCTCCAACACCTCTCAACTCCCCACCCCTCGCCTTCACTCTTCCATTCCCTGTGCCGCCCATCCCCTCCTCTCCCCTCGGGGCCAGCGACATTGACCTTGGCTTTGAATGAATAAGGTGGTTGAACACTGACATTGTGCTGAGCTTTTCCCCCTAACATCAGCATAGGCGTTCTGCAATCAGTGAAAGACCACAGCGATTCTAACACGCTCTCACACCCTGAGAAAGGCTTTGATTTGTCATGCTGTCATAAGAGATCTGTTTCAGTGGTTTAATGTTTTTCCAAGGCGCTTCAACATTTGGCTGGCACAAATAAATCCCTTTTCATGCACAAAGCATTTGCTTGCTCGGCAGCGCTGGTGGCGTAACACCCTGACTCTGTCAGATAACATCACTGTCCTCTTTGAATCGCTTGGATTTGTTTTCCCTCCTTGTTTTACAGTGTTATTAAGAGTGTTAATCCATGCTAAATTGCGTTATCTCTTTGTTTTATGCGCATGTTACACACATCTGTTGGACTACTGTATACAGATTATTTATAGAGTCAAACATCAGCCTTTGTTTGGAAAGGAAAAAAATAATGAAGTGTTGTTGGTGAGGGGTGTTTTTCTCTTTGATTCTTTGTCATATGGGGACAGTGCACATGAAGGGAATGGGGTTAAAAGGTAGTTAGCCTTCTGTATTTGGGGCGGCCATCTGGGGCCAAGATGGAATTCCACAGGAATCAATTAGATGAAGTCTGGATTGCATGCTGGCAGGTCATTCTGAAAAAGCTACCCTGTGTCATTTTTTCTATCTTAACTGGACTGTGTGTGTGCATGCATGCGTGTGTGGGCCAGGATTGGGAAAAAATTGAGAAATTAAGAACTGGCTCCCTTTCAATTATGTTAGAATTTAAATTGAATTGGCCACACCCCACATGAAGTTCATTTGGAATAACAGAAACTGAATTACAATTCAACAGGTAATGACATCCTGGGAAATGAATATATACATTTAGTATACATTTCTCTTTTTCTGAGAAATCTTAATTTTCTGGTTTAAAATTACACTTAATAATAATGCAAGGGTGTGAATCTGAAAGGATGGTGACAGTTATTGTGTATGCCATATTGTGTAGGCCTAAATGACAGTTACCTAAATACTATGGCTAAGTCTCAACTCTCAATGAGAAGGTTAGCACAATATGCCCCCCTTTTGTGTTGGGATATGGGTAAACTGGATGAGCTGACCGATCACTGTGCTGAATGAATTGTAGATAGCAGGGGACATGGCCATTTACTATTGTGCTGAAGACATTGTGGTTCTGTTCCAAACCCTTGTACAGGGGTTTTCAAATTGGGTGAATGTGAGCCTCCCCTTAGAGTAGGTAAGGACAGCCGAGCCCCCCCTTCCCCAAAATCCCGTCCGCCTGCCCTAACCCACACACACCTCTGCAGTAAGTGCCATATTTTGTGTGTTCCAGGCAATGAGTTTCAATAAAAATTGAAAAAATATATAAATATTTTTTTATATTGTATTTGAAGACATTTTATTTCCACAACTTTTTAAAAGTGCATCGTAAACGATTCTTTGCAACAGCAAATCATTTCCAACTTCATGCAGGCCTAATTGAGGCTACTTATAGAATCACTGAACATCAGTAGGCCTAATCACAAGTCAACAAAACACGCTTAACATGTGTAATGCAATGAGTAGCAATATTTCACTGATGTTATGGGGTTTGCCTGCCTTCGCTATACGTGACACGATAAGATGCTTCTGTCGCCTTCATGTTAATAGTGCCAAACGACTGAATTATGCTTTTTTGTGACTGCAAATCATCACGCTTCCTCAAAACTTAATACAAAACTCAACTGGCTTGTTCAATAAATTTGTGTGCTTAGTTTCAATGTGACGCCGAAATTTGCATGGTCTCATGCTATCATTTGCTAGCACCTCCTTGCAGACCACACACTGTGGCAGAGGTGCAGCCTCAGACCCCGACCAGGTGAAATATAATTTTAAGTACTCAGGATCATATTTCCTAAGTTTTTTGCTCGGTCCTGTCTCCTCCCTTAATGCTGACTTTTGTTGACTTGGGACAAGGAAACAATGCATTTTAAAGCTAATACATGCACGCACAATTACCGATATCAGGGGTTAAAGTGAAAAAAAATTCCTTACCCTAAATTTATTTTTTTGGGTTGGGGGGGTTGAGAAACTGCACAGACGGACTTATCTTCAATGGAACCATTTATTTTCAAGTATTACGGCTGTATGTTAAAGGAATCTTTTTATGAATGAAGGCCAGTATCACTGATATTAATATAGCTACTGATGTCTCCATGAAAATGATTTTCCCCCAAATCTTAAACATTTATTAGGCTTAAAAAAAAACAACTTTTAATTTAAGTTAATTTAAAACAATCCTCACTTAAACCCAATAAATGTCATATTTACCTGTACCTTTCCTGTCTAACAGGTATGAAATATACAGAAATCAAATAAGGTTATAAAAGTCGCATTGCATAATAAATGAAATATATATTAATACTTATTAAAGCTACAAGCGTTCTTTAGTCAAGAGTAGTGAGTAATTTTTCTGTTCCCTTTGTTCTTTCGTTAGCTTTACTGACAGAGAGAATTAGTGGCTGCTGTCCCTTTAAGATCTGCCGCTGCAGACAGGATCTCACTCGTCTCATTCTCTCACTACTCGTTACTTCCATTTAAGATTTTATTTAACTCATTTTAGACTGTTCTTGTGAGGATACTCGACAAAACAGACATTTTCAATGTGTGTGTTGTTCGTTCAAGCGCCGAAGAGAACTCGATACTGGCACCCATCTTTCTGTGCGGTGTGTGTGTCTGTATGTGTCAGGAGGACATTCACTGACAGCGTTCTCTTTTGTCTTGTCGCGCAAGAATGGTTTTAATAAAAGCATTTGCGTGAATAAGAGCATGATCATAACCCTAGCTGAGGGATGACAGAAAGGAATGCGGCGTTAATTGCGTTAAATATTTTAACACGTTAAAGCTGGACAAAAATTAATCGCATGCGTTAACGTTGACAGCACTTGTAATACATTGCTAACAGAAAATGCTGCGGTTTAAAGTGCACTAGTTTTCATGGTAGGCCTACACAGAATGTTTTTTAGTAAGCTACACAGAATGTTCTATTAAATAGCTAACGTTAACAGTCTGAAGATAACTAGCAGTAGTGTAACGTTAGCTCAGTCAACGTAAGGCTAACATCAAAAGGTGTAGACAAAGTATGATTATCCTGACCTGAGCTTTTGCAGAATCAACCAACTCACATCTCCTTTCTATCTTTTCATCCATGATGACATTAAAGTCACCTGTTGTTGTTTCTGGCGTTTCATCGCTGTCTGTGCCGCAACCACTATACCTGCTCATTAGAGCGTTCAGTAATTTAGTACAGGCTCGGTCCCGCTCTTCCGTGGCAATGACGGCTTGCGGTTAAAAATCATAACAAACGAATTTGAAAGTGGGTGGACACAAACAGGATTTTGAAAAGTGAGGGGGACATGCATGGACGTATGGATCTCAATCACAGTGTTGCCAGGACACTCCCTGCTCTGCTTCTGATAGGCTTGTAATGTGTAGAGCTGCGTTACTCGATTGGTAGGTGAAATCAATTGACTCGAAAATATTAAACTGCATGCAAGTTCCCAATTTTTTTTGTTGTTTTTTTTCTCACGGCCTCACGCCGGAGATCCGGCACGATGCCAAGCCCTGCGATATTAATAGAGCTGTATAGAGTTAATTTTTCTTCGCGTTTCGTGCCTCCCCTGTGGCTCTCTGGCGCCCCCCAGGGGAGGCGCGCCTCACCTATTGAAAACCGCTGCCCTAGTAAGTTGCACAACTAGACAGTACTTTAGGCATCATATGAGTGTTTAAGATCAAATTATATTGACCAAATTTTAAGGCATTGTAAAGTAATCGCAGAATATATTGCAACAAACTCAGTAAAAAGTATAAGTAATGGGAAATGATTTTAAATATATTATTCAATACTCAAAAGTTGTGGACATTCAAATGTTTGGGTTCGATAAGATTTTTTTCACAAAAAAAGCTCAATTATGCTAATTTTTTTTAAAAATTACAGGAAAAACAGTAATATTGTAAAATATTGTTACAGTTTTAAAATGTCAGTTTTAAATATATTCCTGTGACGGCTAGCTGTATTTTCAGCAGCCATTACTCCAGTTTTCAGTGTCAGTTTCAGTTTTCAGAAATCATTCTAATATGCTGAATTTGGTGCTCAAGAAACATTTCTCATTATCGCAGTTCAAAACAGCTTTGGTGCTTATTATTTATGCTGAAACCGATATTTTTTTCAGGATTTAATTAATATAAAGTTCAGAAGGACATTGTAAATGTCTTTACTGTCACTTTTGATCAATTAAATGCATCCTTGGTGAATCAAAGCATTTAATTTCTTTTCTTTTTTTTTAATTATTGACTTCTTAGTTGTTGATAATTTTAAATATACAGCCTCAACAATAGAGCTATTACTTTCTGGAGTTACAAAAAAACAAAACTGTGCTGAGCAAGTAATGAATTAGTGAACTAACATGTGTTGGTAGTCTCAGATTCTGCTCGACCTGCCACTGTGAAGGTTAAACCTTGAACCTGGAGGGAGTGTTTCATTCCAGAGCCCTGAACCCATCAGCTCTCTTTCAAGGGCACCCATAGCCTACTCTCTGTCACACACACATACTGCATTTTTTTCAGGATGCAGTGAAGAATGCCCTTCTGAATGATCTTTTGAGTGTTAAAAGTCTCTGTTTGTAACTGCATCATCAATAGCACACTCATATGAATCTAAATTAATACGCTTACCGGCCTCTGTGACTGTATTCACCGCTGTAGGATCACGAGGCGGACAGCGTTCTCCATGTCAAGGGCTTGTTACCGTCCCTCTCTTCTTCAGTGTCGCATGCAATTGAGTAATTTTACACTGAGTGCTGAGAGAGGAAAAAAGCGAAAGCAAGAAATGGAGGTCAGTGCTGTGTACAGCTGCCTCCTTCCTCTGTAATTGTACGATTTCTCCATAGGACCTTCAAAAAGTGTCCTTAGGAAAGCTAGAATTTGCAGCATAGATGACAACAATTGTTGTATGTTGGGTATTTGTAAGTGGACAAGTTTATGGGAAGATAGATATTACCCAACATTATGCTCGTCAGTCTTTTTTAGAGTGATTTAAAAACTCCCTTTAGAACTTTTTTGGAAAAAAGAGATTTGTTGAGATTCTGCATCGCCTCTTAAAGGATTAGTTCACTTCGAAAATAAAATAATATTTTTTTTACTATTTAATTACAGTGTAATGGACTCGCTCAACATAATGCAAAGGTAAAATTAGGCAAAGCAAGGTTATTTGTATAGCCGCATTTTTTACACAGCGGCAACTCAATAGGGAGAACGTTTCCTTATTATGTCAGAGATTAATATCTTTGCACATCTAACCTTTTACAGCTGGTGTCACTTGTTTGGAAACATCAAGAGGAATATGTATAACTTGTGAGATTTTCATATTAGGGAGGTGTGATGGGCTTGCTTGCTCTTACTTGTTTGTTTCCAACAGCACAGAACAGGAGATGATGACACAGTCACAAGGGGAAAAAACTGCATCAAATAATACTGTTTTCTTCAGGAAAACTGCAATGCAGGAAAAAGCCTAAGCATGTTACTAGCTCGTGCAGTAGATCCATGGAATTAAAGAGGAGACTGCATCACTGCAGCTCTCACTCAGAAACACTGTCTTTAGTGTCACTGTGCTTCAAGTGGGATGTGGTTTTGTTTGGGTTCAGTGTAGGTACAGAATGACATTATGAGCTCAAAGGGAGTCGCTTTCACTAACAGATGTTCACACAAGACGTTAGATAATTACACACTGAGCCTCTCAACATTTTCATCTACATAACGAGCAAATTTACCTCACAATTGAACTGACCTGCAGAGTGCAATTACACCTGTATATACAAATGGAATACCAAAGCACTATAATCAGAAACCAGCACAAAATATAAAGCAGCATTTTCGCTGCTAAAACAACAACTATCTGTTGGTCTGTCTGTCTATGTCTGTCTGTTTGTCTTTCTAGCTATGTCTTTCTATCTATTTATCACTCTGACTAGCGGTCTTTGTCTTTTTGTCTCTTTATCACTATAGCTATCTATCTTTATGTCTGTGTATCTATTGCTCAGAGCTGTCTTTCTGTCTGTCTGTCTGTCTCTCTGTCTGTCGTTCTAGCTATTGTAGATGTCTGTCTCTCTGCTCTAGCTTTCTGTCTCTCTATCATTCTAGCTATCTGTTTTTTTCGGTCTGTCTGTCATTCTAGCTATCTGTCTGTCTATCCATCTCGCTCTAACTATCTTTCTGTCTGTCTGTCTGTCGTTCTAGCTACTGTAGATGTCTGTCTCTCTGCTCTAGCTTTCTGTCTCTCTATCTTTCATTCTAGCTATCTGTTTTTTTGTCTATCTGTCATTCTTGCTATCTGTCTTTCTGTCTTTGTCTATCTATTGCTCTAGTCTGTCTATCTATTTTGCTCTACCTATCTTTTTGTCTGTCTGTCTATCTCTCTCTACCTATCTTTCTTTCTTTCTGTCTTGTCTGTCGCTCTTATTTGTCACTGTCTTTCGCTCTATGTAACTGTTAGTCTTTTCTGTCTATGCAGTGTGTCACCACAAAAATAGAAAGCAAGCAACTGACTAAATGGCAATATGCTCATCACCCGTTCGGCTGGTCAGGACAAAAACACAGATTTTCATGAATGATTTTTATTTTTATTTTTTATCTGTCATTGGAACAAAACAAAATACAGTTATTCAAAATGCTTTTGAAAACAAGTCATGTCATTATATTTTACAGGTAATTATCACCTTTTTTAAGTAATTTGATATTTTTACTGTAAAATATGAAAGATATACTTTAAGATTAAGGATTGTATTTTAAATTTTTTTATTGTATTAATTTACAGGATGTGTTATTATGCTTGACTGATTCTTGACTGATTATTTGTCTTTGCAGTTCATTGTTTTCTGTGATTGATTGTAGGTTGTGATGATTGATTCTTTATCTGTGGCAGTGGAAAGGTCCATAGATTGATGTAATGAGCGGAGGCATTAACGCAGTGTGTCTGGGGTCATAATTTTCATTCTCAGCCCTGGTTGCTTTGTGATTTGTCAGAAGCGAGGCGGACAGTACCGTGGTAGGGCTTAGCTCCACGCTGAGTTTGTGTGTGTGTATTTGCATGAATTCATATGGATTAGAGCGTGCTGTAGGGGTGGGGCCTGTGCATCAGAGGGTCCTGCACATCAACCCTGAGGTGATTTCCCTAGTGACTCTAGTCAGCTGGCAGTTTTGGGGCCCCAGTGAAGAAAAAAATTAAGAGGAGTATAAAAGGAAAAGAGTGAGAAATGGGCATCCAACTGCCATCTGTCTTAGGATGATGGAAGATCTATAGTGGGATGGTCTCCACAGCCATCTTAACTTTCCTCCTTCCTCACACCCACACAGACACTCACTCTGACGCACACCGTTCCATCACTGAGAAAGTGGTGTATGCGTGTGTCAGAGACACAATAGGGTCCCACTCCACACGGTTTTGTAATCCATCATAACATCTTTTGCCAAATTCAATCTTTTTCAATACTATGCCAGATTTTTAATTAATCAAAATCTACATTTTAATAGAGGATGTGATTTACGGTGTGTATATACAGGATGTGTGTGTATCAATGCTTTATATTCTAGAGTATGTGACTTGTTTTTATTTTAATTTCGCCTTCATTTGTTGAGACGTAGAGGAGCTGGTGAATGTCTGTCCATCTTGTTGAGTGTGATTGATGGGACGCCGTTCTTCCTGCGGTAATTGCGCTCATAGTGACAAACTCTGACATCGCCTGTTGTTGAGCTACAGCCAATGGCTGAATTTGTTAGGTACATCACTTCCTCTATTCTCCCTGTTTCTAGTCAGTGTTAAAAGTATCCAGGCTTGCCGCATACACTC
This sequence comes from Meda fulgida, assembly GCA_030578275.1. Taxonomy (NCBI): domain Eukaryota; kingdom Metazoa; phylum Chordata; class Actinopteri; order Cypriniformes; family Leuciscidae; genus Meda; species Meda fulgida. The sequence continues at coordinate 35,649,043 of CM060622.1, forward strand.
TCATGCCACCGCCTTGCCCTAGATTGTGATTAATGGCCACAATTCAGCCAGAAAAATTCCCTTGAGTGGGTGCCAGTTGGCTTATGCAGAGAAGAGGGGAGAAGAAACTCATTACTGCTGTCAGTTCAGCTGACAGAGCAGGCGAGGGTGTGTGTGAGTGTGTATGCGTGTGTTTGACTGTGAACGGGCATTGGGTTTGTGCACACGTGAGTCCCTAGATGCGTTTACTAGTGTGAAGGGAACCCCAAGACCCAAGATGTAGCTGTCTGCAGGAAAACAAAAACGAGGCAGCTTCGTATTCCAGCTTTTTCATGGTTAACTAGGCCACATCGATCATATGGCTTTAGGAGCAATGCATGTACACATGCTTCTCTGAAGTTCCAGTCTGGGATGTTTTATTTCATGTTCAGAGCATGGATTTGTGTTGCTTTGCCAAAATGCAGGCACTGTTAAAGAATTTTTACCTTTTAACATTTAGGTCCACTGGCTGTTGTGGTGGTGTTTGCGATATTCCAGCTAACACTTGAGTCTTTTTACTTTTCCTTTTGGTGGCATGCATGGTAAAAAAAAATATTTTTCGAAGTTGTAAAAAACATTACTGGAGTACGTTTTACCAGAAAATTCTTTTTCAGTTTTTCTAATTGTTTTTTTGTAATAGTCTGTGAAATTTTACTAGCCATTTCTGAGGTGAAAATTGTTTCTACACAATTTTTTTTAAACCTTAAGTCATAAACAGTAGAACAAAAGTATTAGGTTCGTTGTCCAATAATGGTGTCCAAGACAAAGAAAATTAATGTAATTCTTGCTGTACACACACACACATGAAGTATATTGTTGTTGTTTTTAAACATTCTTTTTAACTTTTGCCTCCACAAACAAATTTATACAAATAATTAAAATAATTCTCATTATAGACGAGTTGTATTCAAGTCCTTGTATGTATTAATTGCATTTATCACTAATAGCACTGAAAATAGAGCACAGGGTAAAGGGCTTGTTTAGATAGAAGATTTGGCTATAATTGGTGCAAATGAGTGAGCAGATCTAAAGGGTTTTTGTTGGCCGTTCCTCAGTTAAGGAGCCAGAATGCAGAAGTATTTAGATTTAGAGGGTCTAGACATGTTCTCTTTATGAGGAGAGCCTGACTTTGTAAACCCATCTAGATCAGTTTTGATCATCAAACAGAAGTATTTGCTATATACCTGAGATCGGTCACGTTCACGTTTACACAATCAAAGCTACTTTGATATAGCCCCCATGGAATTTCATACACTTGAATTTAACTTAACGTTTACTTCAGTAGAGGTATTGCCACTATTACAGATATAAGCTGACTACTTCTCTTATAATAGCTTTGGATCGGCCAAGCTGTGGTTTCCCACACTTATCTAAAGTGACATTAACATTAACCTTAAAACAGAGGTAAGACCCACCCAAATTTAGATTGTACAAGCAGCATTTGCTGTTCTAAACGGAAATTCACTTCTTGTCTCTGCAAACCAAGTACACTTGAATTGATGGCAACTATTAACCGTCACTAATCTGACGCGGACTTGCGGAAACATACAAATCCGTTTAATCTACTTGGGAAAACAATTTCAGAGACAGTCAGAATAAAATCAAATGTTTACAATTTATTATGTCAGGTAAATGTATCATGACAATTTCATAATCAGTTCAAAGATAATAAATACAAAACATCAAATGCTCTGGAATAAAGAGAGAAGATGCGAACCTGACATTATAAAATACATTATGCGAAGTGTTTTGCATACACTTAGCATCACAGGCAAATTTGAGTTACAAATTGCGCCGAGCCTCTTATTGCATTTCTTTATATAGACAGAAACTTCTTTCACATGGAAACATTTGCTAACAATGGGAATTTGCATTCAGAGTTTACACGTTTCTGGAGCAGAATCCCATTTGCCTGGAAGACACACTCTCCTCTGTGTGCCAGTTATCTCTAAACTCTTAAGAATTTTATTACCTTTTGGTTTACTTCTTTGAGAATGAGACATTTGTACAAGTCGCACTGAGACATTTAAAATGATTCCAAACATGTATAATACTGTATGATAAAAATTCACATTAAACCATATAGATTTTTGATTGAATTTTGAGAGAGAGCACTCAAATGTTAATTTCTTTTGTTTTCACAGAGAGTTGTCCTCTCTTCCAGTTCTGCAGTTTTTTCAGTCTTACAGCCAGACAACCAGACAGGGCTGATCTTAGCAGCCACACTGCCTGAATCATGGCTGATAGGTCAGCCAGACTGTTGTCTGCATCATGGACTGGAAACAGTGCAGTGAATGCGATTCTTTCAACTACAGAAAGCTGAAAGAGAGAGCTGCACACAGGCAATTTATAACAAATTAAAGTCAAGCAGCAGCATTTTGCATCCGCTAAGCTGTCCGATGGCAGACAGAGAACTATTTTTTTTAGTTAATCAGTGGGTTATTGATGACTAAGAAATGGAATATAATCAGTGACAAAGAATAGAGATTCAAGTGGGTAGGTGGGTGAACAAAAGCTGTAGAATAGTTGAATTGTGGTCAAAATATTTAAAAGGCAATGTTCAAAGAACAAAAGCATGTGTTTGAATTGTGATATTCTTGGCTAACACCTCGCACATTTTTGTCTTGACTGTAATTATGACATACTGTATGAAAACGCTGCAAGGTATACTGTTCGTTCCATTGGCTGGTATGAATATGGATGTGAGCGTTGAACAATCTAAGATGAAGAATAATTTACCTGACTGAAGCACCTTGTTCAAACAACCATGAAAATAGCCAGCTGGTTCTCTTCAACTCAGCTGCTCTGTTCCTCTCACCTTTATCTGTCACTATACTACGTATGTGAGTTAAAGTTGTCAACATACTTTCAACAATAATTTTAAGGAGGTGCTTTTCAAGTGTGTTTTGCCACCTTAATTCTCGTAATGCACTCTTTACTTCTATCCTATATTGTACATGCATGTTACTTTATAGGGAATTACGAGCTATCACAATACAGATCCTTTATAACTTTGCAGTTGAATCAAATTCGCTGCTGTAGCTTAGTACAAATGGTAGTATTTTTTTTATTACGTTCTCATGCTTATCATGCTATGTTTTGCCTAAGTATAGAAAGGCAGAATTGCAATAAGCTACAGTGCTGATTATTGCAAAATTCCTGTCTGATTATTTCTTATTTATTGATTATTTATTATGTATTGATTTATTTATTAGTTAAATCACATAAATAAAATATGTAGGCCTAGTATCAGCACATAGATTGAAGAAAAAAATACATTTCACTGTCACTGTAATTTTTTCCCTGTAGAGTTTAGTAAATTGGTTAAGTGATTATAGTTTGGAAGTAACCAAGCTCAATCAAATCACATATAGCTTTTTCTTTTCCTTAAACACTCAAAGCATTGAATTTTTTATATATATATTTTTGATTATCTTTGGACAGATTGTAATACACTTCTTTTTTTGCATTAGTCTTACACAACTCTTGGCTCTTTTCAGCGGGTTGTTTGGCTGACAGATGGTGAGGAGAGTGAATATTAGTGAATAAACAGCTACATGCTGACTAGTGAGAGAAGTATGACCTCCCCTATCCATCCACACTTATGCTGACAGAGACGCATGGCTCTCGTTTTGGCCTTGACCTGTCCCAACAGTCCTGTTCAAAGACTCTCGGGACTCACAGCATGCTGAATGTTGTCCGTTTGTGGTTGTTCAGGACTAAATTCTTAGATTTGTGTGAGACACTCGGTTACAGATGCACATATTAATGCCATCTGGCTTTTTACTGATTACTCTTGGCCAATGCTACGTGTTTGTCGGTACTACGATTTAAAGCACCTTGTTGTAAGACCAAAAACAAGCTGAATCACAGCCAATTTGTGAGTGTGTATGTGTGAGAACGAGAGAGTGAGAGAAAGAGGTCTCAACAGTTGCTGCTAATGAGGGGGAAGTAATTGAGTTTTTGCTGTAGTGAATTGTGATGCCAAATGTCCGTCCACTTTGTTATTCAAAACTGAGCCTGTTTAGCCCTGGCAAGATTCAGCCCTTTCATTTCTGCTCTGACAAACTAAAGCAGGATGAAAGGGACAGAGAAAGAAAGAAAAGACAAGCGAGCTAGAGAGAAAGTAATGACCATTCCATTTGAATTTAAATGCTATTTCGCTCCTAGCTGTCACTGCATTTTCAATATTTCACAATCCACTCAAGACACAAAGACATTGCTCTTTTTTTAAGAGTTTCTCAGTTGTGGTCAGGTCAGTACAGTTGACCCGATTGATCGAGGGATTATGCTACGGCATGCAACCTCTTCTATGAACCTCGAAAGGTGCCATTAAGTCACAAAATGCTCGGTTGCTCTGAATGCTGGTGATGCTATTAATTGGGATACGGGGCGAGAGCTACATGCCAATGGTACTTTATATGATGTCTGCAACAACACTCAGGACTCGAAGCGATTTCCCGTTGGCTATTTAAACTGGCGAGTGATTGACAAAGCTATTTTAGGGTACATTAGTTATGATTTTCCATGGCAGTTGGAATAAATTACTGGTGTGATTGGTTACTGAGGTGAAAGGGTAACAATTATGATCATGTGTAGGTGAATGTGGCGGTAAGGGTGAGATTAAGTCAGTCGGGAGCATGTTGTTTTGAGATTTGCAGAACCTTCGTCTCATTGCGTATATCCTTTGGGGAATATGTGGATTTTTTTTTGTTTTTCAGGTTAAGGTCTCTAGTTTAAGCCATTTTCCTGCTTCCTTCCCTTCCCCCCAACCTCTCATCCTTCATTCTCCCTCCATTTCTCCCTCTCTTTTCTTTCTTTCCCTCTCTGTTGCTCCCCCTCTTGGGAGATTGTGTAGTATTTGAGCACGTTGAGGGAGGGCGTCTCTTTATCACCTTCCTCCCTCCCTCCCCCCTTTCCTTTTCTTTCTGCCTCCTTCTCTGATCTCTTTCTCCCCATTTCTCTCTGGACAGTGGACAGCCTATTAAATCTATACAGCAGTGTGAAGAAAATGATGTGAAATTACTGTCTGATGAGAGCGTGAAAGGGCTGATTGCTGCTCGACATCAGGAGCAGGGCTGGTGCAAAGCCTCTGATGAGGGGGTAATTTCACAGGGGTCCTCGCTGTGAGAGGGCAGCAGCGACACAACATCAGATTCTTTCAAGTGTAGCATTCCTACCGACCAGTAGAAAAGGAGCTCAGGCAGCGAAATTGTGTGATGTAGCTATTGAACTTTAACGCTCTATCGGATGATTTGCATTGGACCTTGTCGTCTTATTGGACTGAATGGTCCCACACAGCATGTTTCTTTTTTTTCCTTATCTCTTATCAGAACTCAACAGTGGTGTTCGTGTTATAGCGCCCTCACATGTTGTACATATGTAATTTACCGTACAAGATAAGCCTGTTAATTTGGCTCTCTCAATACTGTAAAAAAAAAAATATTTTTTGTTATATAACAATATAGTATTATTGATGTGACCGTTCAGCATTATGTCAGCCAGTGTCCACCCTTTTATACAATGTTATACAATTGAATGAGTTTCCACAAAAATATTAAGCAGCACAACTGTTTTCAACATTGATAATAATAAGAAATGTTTCTTGAGCCGTAAATCATATTAGAATGATTTAGTAAGGATCATGTGACACTGAACACTGGAATAATGATGCTGAAAATTCAGATTTGCCATCAAAGGAATAAATGGCATTTTAGATTTAGAAATTGAAAACAGATATTTTGAATATTTTTAGTATCTTACAATATTAGTGTTTTACTGTATTTTTGATCAAATAAATACAGCCTTGGTGAGCATAAGAGACTTTTTTCAAAAACATTAAATCTTTAAATATCATTAACATTACATTTAAATAACATTAACTATCTTACAGCCCCCCAACTTTTGAACAGTTGTGTATACATAGATACATATAAATGTATTTATTTACCAATGTAATTATGTAAAATGGCAAATGGCATTTTTAAATTAAATGTATTTTACAGTATTTCCACTTCAGTCATTCGGCCAAACACAATCATCATTATATACAGGTTTTTCATAAGAGATTTTTAATTTGAACTATTATAATTAACTATTCCTTTAAATGGCCAAATATCATCAGATTAATGTCGGATATGGGTTTATGTGACCTGTATTGCAGATACAGCCAAAATATGATTGAAAGTGATGTTTACTAAAAGAATGTCATGATTAAATCTGACCATTGCACGTTCTCTAATTACACACCCACACTGCACAACCTCAGAGTTCAAACATTTCATAAACAATAATTGAAATATTTGCTGTCAGAAATGTTGCCTGAGCATGATAAACATTTGTTGTTGTGAAAGGAGGGCCACAGGCTGGAGGGTGAGGGCTTGGGTGATGTAAAGCTAATGAGATGTTAATTGAGAGGCAGCGGCCTAGTTTCAGTCCAACCCATTTAAACTGTGATAGCCAAGAGCATGGGAACAGAGATGGGGAGAGAGGGAGTACCGGACAGCCCTCTGTAGGGCAGCAGACTCCCTGGGCAGTTTATCATCTGATTTTTTTCCTCTTCTGTTTTTCTGTCTTTCCTTTCTCCTGATTATGGGTAACAGTGTTTGAAGTGCTGTAATGAGCAGGAAGATCTCGGCTCACTCAATCATTAAAAAAACAAAAGAGCTTCCCCTAACTCTCTCTCATTCACGCACAGCGCGTCCAGCAGACACTAATGAACATTCCTAAAATAAGCTAAAAGAAAAGAAATGACACAGAAAATATCAACAAAGACAACCACAACCGCACTGAAGAAAACCTGGCTAATTAATTTCGTAACCCCCTCCTCTTTATCTGTCTGGGCATCTCTCTTATTTTTCTCTCCTTCTCCCTCCGCCTCTTGTTCTCACTGCAACAGTCATTTAAATAATGTCGTAATTTTCAGCATCTGCTGTTTTAATGGGTCTTTTTGTGATTAAAGCAGCATGTCTAAATGGAGAGAAAGAGAAAAACAATTCAGGTGCTGAAGATGGAGAGAGTGAATCTCTTGTCTTCCAAACTTGAAAGAGCAAAGGTGGACAGCAGATTGTGAGGGGGTATAATGAGTGACAGAGCTTTCCCATCAGCCCTCTTGCTACGCATTTTACCCAGAGTCCTTTGTATTTGTCCATTAGTTGCCCTACGAAGACCTTTTTTGTCCAGATATGTATGTGTCGATGGGTTTAATTTTACAATATGTTTCAGGCCTAAAGGAAAGGAGAATAAACCCCCACAGCTCCCCTTTGAAGACACGGCACTACAATGATGTGTTAATTAGTTTGGGGACCGTGTTCTAACAAGACAAATATGTTCAACGTTTAGACAGTGTTTCAAAGTTCCAAATTCTTGGCCTGGTAATGCATTTTTGTGTGATTTTGACACACACACACACGCACACACACACACACACACACACACACACACACACACACACACACACACACACACACACACACACACACAGCACACACGCACCATTGTGCACTTTAAAGAAAAACGCATATTAATGCTCATTATAAGATGTTAATAGATCACTGGTGGCAGCCTAATTTACAGGAGCCCTGTGTGTGTATAACAGACACCTCAAAATGTGTATAATGAGTGAATGTGCATTTAGCTTTGTGTATCAGACTAAATAAAGGCTGTGGAATAAAGATTATTTGATTTAAATGAATACTCCTTAAAACAATGAAAATTTTGTCATCATTTCCTCACCCTCATGCTGTCCAGGATGTATATGACTTTCTTTCTTTCTTTAGAGAAAAACACAGATTTGTAGAAAAATAACAATCTCTGTGAGTATGTGATACTGTAATGCAAGTGAAAAGCTTCCCAAATGTTGATGCTCCACAAAGCACACAGAGCCACTGTGACCCATACAACTCCAGTGGATGAATCAATGCTCTGAAGTGAAATAAAAGGTGCGTGTGTAAGAAAAATACTTGTAAATATGTTAACCATCTTTTCCAGCTAACTGCTTTACGCACGTTCACAAGATGGTCAAGTTTTCTCTTGATGTAATTGTGAAGCTTTACATAAGCACGTAGCTCATGCTAGAAGTGATGGTCCTCGTGAGCTTTGCAGCGCGCTTATGTCATGCTTCACAATGCGCTTGCTTTTACAACAAGCTCAAACTCAACCCTTTCGTGAGCTCGCATACCACATTTGAGCGATGGTTCATAGTATGAGGGTGAGTAAATGATGAGAGAATTTTCATATTTGGCTGGATTATCCATTTAAATTCCAAAGAAAGTGAACTTTATTTAAATAATGTTGTCAGAAAAGGTAATAAAGCACGTCTACACATTTTAGCGTTTGCCAAACCAACTTGGCTTCTTGCCAAGATATTGTAAATATGTTAATCACATACAAATTAATTTATTTTAGAAGGCAAGTACAATACAGTAATCATCATCATAACAATGATAATCTTAATACGCTTAAATGTAAATATTGCACAATTTTAATATTACTTGATCCTCATAAACGCATGTGTCTATGGTGTGCATAAATTGACATCCATCCATCTAACACTATTTATCATAGTTCTTCCACTTCATGGGATGAATCAATAAAAGTATGTTTAGGTCAGCAGCAGGAGCTGTAGAGGACCTCAGAGAGCTCTGCAGGAGACGACGAGGAGATTGCTGGCCCAAATGAAAGAGAACGCGGGAGAGAACTATGATGTTAAGTGGAGAAATTGATTTCAGAACCGCTGTGGCTCAACATGACACACAGGAGGACCGCAGGATGAAAAGATTTGAAAATATAAAGAAATAAGCATCAGTCTATTACAAGTTTAGTTGTAGGATTCCTTCTACACACTTCACCATAAAATAATATTTTTGTAACATTTTGACACCATAAAGTAACAGAGTAAGTGCTTTCTACACATATAGTCATGCTCTATATTCCTCTGGTGTGTATTGTGACTGATTGTGAGGTACCAGGCTTTTATTCTTCACAATCTTGAATGATATTGAAAGGTCATATGTCATTTTATGGCTTTGTTTTTTATAAGTGAAGAACAATTTTGGTTCTGTTCCTCTTAAAAAGCTGTTACATGTCTTCAGAGCACCTGGAATATAGTACAAAAGTCACATGAACTAATTTTATGGTAGCCTACCATGAAAGGGAAGGAAAATTGGGCAGGTTTGGCTCACTTTAGGGTAAACTATTTCAGCACACATGCAACAAATAAGTATATAATCTTGGAGATGCTCAAATAAGATGGTCCCATTTTCTGAGAGGAAAAAATTCAACCATGTCCCCTTGAGCATGGAAAAGAAAACGAAGGATGACTTTTAAACTCATAGCACTTATTTATGTGTGTTAACAAAGAGAAGGTTTACTCAAAGACAACGTGTGGGACAGGTTGCTCCCTCAGTGTGCATTGAGAGACTTTGCAGTTTAGTGTGTGTGTGTGTGTGTGTGTGTGTGTGTGTGTGTGTGTGTGTGTGTGTGTGTGTGTGTGTGTGTGTGTGTGTGTGTGTGTGTGTGTGTGTGTGTGTATCTGTGTGTGTGTGTGTGGCTCTGTCTCTGTTTGTTTGTGTGTGTGTCTCTGTCTCTGTTTGTGTGTGCGCGCACTCCTGCAGGCATGGCTATAAAGCTCCACATCTACATTTAAATGCCATCCGGGGGCTCTGTGCATGTAATATTTCAATGCGACTATTTAAAGCCTGTTGAGGCGATAGCACTTTGCGCAGAAATAGCATCATATACCATATGCATTATTTATGGACGCGATCTTCATTATTGCGTTTCGCTCGGAGGGGAGGGGAAAGCAGTCTAATGGACCGCTACATGATAGTGATGTCACATAGCCCAGGGGGGTTTGAAATTAAAGGATGGTATGCAATAACACTTTATAACAGTTTTGGAAAAAAAATTGGAAATGTATGTTTGCATATATACATGGTTTGTGTGTTCTTGCGTGTCAAGAGAGAGAATCCATCATCTCCATCGCAGGTCTTTCACATCCATCACTGTGGAACGGAGCACCTTATCACATACTTGGAACTTTTTTATAGTCCATATATTTGACGCATGAATCTGGTTCTGCCTTCGAAATCACATCAGTCTTCACTTAGTGCCACTTTTTCTCCATTGCCTTCTTTAGTGTTATTCCATTTGACTATGGCATGCTCACTCTGACATGCAGAGCACTTCACTTGAGTACCCTGTCTGAAGGGTGCAGAGCATTACTGTCTATAGGAGCGTGTTACTCTAGGAACAGCCTACACTAGTATCTATGTGTGTGTATATGTGTACACTACATATGCTATGCTATAGATAGCATTTTTCGAGATTCAATAGAAAACTCAAAAGAACAGCATTTATTTGACTGAGCAATGCAATGCCTTGAATTTTTGAATGGTGGTGTATATTATAGCAATGAAACAGGCTATTAGAACGAAATGTTTCCCATTGATGCTTTGTGAAAACGACTGAGGGGTTTAAAATTCCATGTAAAGTTTTAAATAATTTTCCCTATCTTTCAAAATGTACTCACCAGCCAGGATCACAAGAATATAAAAAGCAAAATGACTTCCTTGAAGTGACCAGTATGTAGGTACCTGTTCAACTAAATCACCATCAGCAGGGGGTCAGAGTTATGATTTCCTGTCCATTTCCACAGTGATTGTCATGGTGAAACCAACTGCATCCAAGTAGCGATTTCCATCCAGTTAGGCTGTTAATGTGTGGATGGAGGGAAAGTTCTCTCACTCTCTTTCTCTTTCATATTCCTCTTAGCCCTTTCAATTAATCTCTCTGTTTTTCTCACGCACACACACTCACGCTCCTTTTCTCAATTTCTCCCTCCTCTATCCCCATAATTAGATCTGGTTAATTTACACTGTGTGGCACGCTGGGAGAGAGGCAAGCTGTAATAATGTGTGTGTGTGTGGAGTGGGTTATGATGGAGAGGGGTATAAAACTGCTCTGCTGGGACTGCTGATTCCAAACTGCTACTGCTACATCTCAGCTTGGGTGTGTCTGTGCATATCGGGTTGAGTATTGAGATTCATACTGGCACATTGTGTGTGTGTGTGTGTGTGTGTGCTCTTTATACTCTTTACCTGTATCTTTGCGTGTGCTCTGCACCAGAGGGATTCATCTTATGCTATAATAAGCTCAAGTCTGTTTATGTTTGTGTGTTTTCGTGAATAAATTTGTCTGTGTGTAGCAGGAGGTGGTCCTCTCCCAGTTCCAATTTTTATGAGGGAAGAGGGCAGGGCCTCTTAAGGGGGTTCTCTGTGTGGGTGGGTGTGGTTTCTGCGAGTACATTGATTGTACTTGGCACTAACACTGGAATTTGTCTCTTTACTGTCTTTCTGTCTTACTTTGAACAATTCATCAGTCCAAGTTAAGAAAACATTTGGTCTTCATAATCAAAATATAATAATTTGCTCTGCGTCTGAAACAGTTTTCCTTTTTTGGTTGATTTCATCAAGCCCTCAACCACCTGTCCCAGACCCCGTCCATCTAGCTGCACTGCTCCATTCCAAGTTGTTGACATCATGAAAGCAATGATTGGCTAATAGCAGCACAAGAAAACTCTCAGTTCCAAACTAGTTACCCTAGAGCTGTGATGTCAAAGCAGTTGACTGGGGAAAAATCTAGTTATTTTTTTATTGACTATAAAATATAGAGGCCTCAAAACAGTTAACAGGGAAATAAGACTACATCTAAAAGATATAGAATCTATATATAGAAGTATCTAGATATACCTATATAGTATCTATATATAAAAGATAATATACTGTAAAATACATGTTATAGACGTATTTAAAAATAATAGATGTATTTAATTAAGCACAATATATATATATATATATATATATATATATATATATATATATATATATATATATATATATATATATATATATATATATATATATATATATACATTTTTGGTTTGTTGCTTGCAAAACATTGTATTCTGTCAGGCTACATGAAATATGTTTGGCTAACTGGGCCATGCTGACCAGGCACATTTTGACCTATTGGTCCATTCGTATTAAGAGAACACACTTTTCACATCCAGTGAATTTTAGATACATAATTTTAACCATGCATAGATTTCTCCAGTTCACATGATAAATACAGTATGTAGACTGCAGGAGCATGCAGTAATTTTACCCATTTCCTCATGTATAGTATAAGTAAGCAGCATAGAAATATGTTTAAATAGTACTTTGAATGATGTTTAAACACTCAATGAGTTATATCGGTAGCCTAATAAAAACTGTTTTAATGCTTTACTTTATTGGTCAAATGCACATTTAGATGTACTGCTCTTGTCAATATGTGAAAGTTGAAATTGGGAAGATGGCGTCTGAAATTGTATTCTGTCTTGATCACAGGGTGTATGTATGTTTTCACAGGGTTGACTGCCGGCCTCAGTTTGACCACTGAATGTTTGGTGGAGCCTGCAGTGGTGATGGTTATTCTGCTTATGGTCTCATGAGTATATAACTGCGATAGTAACCTGCTCTAGACAGGGCTTTTTTTATTAGAAACCAAACCCTGGTGCTCAGAGCGGTTGTGTTTTAATGACAGACGCTCCATGGCTACAGCTGGACCCTCTGTGGAACTCAGCGCTCATCTTCAGTTGTAAAGGACAGAGCATTGGAGGGGGTCCAGCTTGTGCCGCCTCATATATTGCAGTTTCTTTGTCAGATATACCGTATACAGGTGTGTGACTGAGGACAAGTCAGCCATCAAAGAATCCATATTTATAAAAGAATGTCATGTACTAATATGAAAGTATTAAAAAAAAACAAAGATTGTAATTCTTTGCTTGCTTTGTTGTTGCACCAGAACTCCTCGATGGTTGAGGCATTGAGGAATGTTTGTTTAAAATTTAATCGGCTTGCTGCTTGCTGTGCATCCGTGGAGAAGAGAGGTTGGAGCATGTCAGGAAATGGCACATTTCTCATTAGGGCACAGCCCAGAAGCAGTGATGCTGAAACACTACTGATACACAAAGAGATGAAAACGAGAGAGAGAGAGAGAGAGAGAGAGAGAGAGAGAGAGAGAGAGAGAGAGAGAGAGAGAGAGAGAGAGAGAGAGAGAGAGAGAGAGAGAGAGAGAGAGAGAGAGAGAGAGAGAGAGTGAGAGAGAGAGAGAGAGAGAGAGAGTCTCTGGGAGAACAGAAGGACGAGGAGGGAGGAGTTCACAGAGCGATACAATATGCTCCAGTACCCCCACTGGTTCAGCCTCTATACTCTCATCCCTGACTGTTTGTGTTTACATGTGAAATTGAGCGATGTGCCAGTGCCAGAGTGAGGAAGGGTGCTGGGTCTGAAGCAACACAGAGGTGCTTGCTAATGAGAAGCTAAAAGCTCAAAGCATAAGACCTGATGAAACCGAACTGAGGAAACACTGCACAATAGAAACAACCCAATATGATGTCTCAAATACAAAACCGAAATGAATACTCATAACTCACTTCAGGAATTTGTGCTTGTAGTTGGGCAATTTGTTCTGCAGTGTTCCTGTACTTGGTTGAGTATGGGGTTAGCTTGATTCCTAAGAGCAACATACTAATAATATACGCTGAGAAATCCGGCTAAAACCAACTTAAAGGTGCTATAGGAAAGTTTGGCCTTTATCGTGGTTGATGTTCAAGTTAATCACAACGGGTTTTTTTTATCTTTATGCTCCTCTGCATGGAAGAATCTGATAGTTTGGGTTACCTGTGTTTGTGATCGAAAAATAACTAAGTGGCATATTTCGTCATAGTAACCTTCTTTTTTCTTTTTACAGACATGATGTAAACATATCAGGATGAATTATACAAACATGAAATTTGCTACCAAATACATTCTGACCACTTAAAAACAAGTCACTAGTCTAGGCTTACAGTAATGAATCGGGGTTAGGGAAGAACATGGTTTCTTGTATGTTCTCACTCAATTATTGATTTCTGTTAAAAGAAATGAAAACCCATCTATTTTTAAATGTATGTTATTTATCTGATTGTGAATGATTAATTCATATACGTTTCATATTTTCTAGTTAAAATTTAATTCATTATTCGATCCTCCATACTTCTCTCTGGTGACATTCTGGACTCTCATAACTTAATCTGCTTAAACGCCCTCCCTTTCTTATAAATCAGCTACAAGCTCTCATTTAGATCTGCTTCCATACAATCAACATCCAATGGACCAATAGAACCAAGTCCACACCCTTCATAATTTTCTTTTTTGATAAACTATTTCACTCGGATGTACGTCACAGTACAGAAGACAGGATCTGTTGCTTCTTCTGTTTCATCGCAAGTTTAATCTGGTATGGTAGTTGCTTTTACATGGTTCAGGTGTTCCGAGCTGGTTTAGATGGTTGACCAGCTGGCTGGGACTGACTGAGGTAATACACAAACTGGTGAAAGTGGTTATGTTTGGTAGACCTCCTTGGGCCAGTAATAAACCATATTTCAAACACAAGTTTGACCAACTTAAATGGGCTTGATTTTCCAGCAGGGTTGTGGAAAAAGAGGAATTGCATAATGTTTTTTTTTATTTTATTTTTTTTTACTTTTTATTTACTTGTAATTAAATAGAAGGGTTTGCTTTTGTGAAGCACACAATTTCCTCTCTGACACTAAATAATAAATTCAATCTTTTAGACACGTTTGTGGGAAAGTTGATTGAAGTCACAGTGGAGAGATAAAGCAAGAAAGAGAAATAGTAGAGACAGATAGATTTATTCGATGTATGCCTTCCTTTCCGTGTCTCACATCTCCTGCAGAGGCAATCAATGAGAAATGTGTGAAAGCCTTGAAAAGATGCCTTTCTGAGAGCCCTTCCTTCCCTGAGAATGCTCCCCCCTTGCTTCTGCCTGCCTGCCTTTGACTCGCATGAAACAAAACAACCAGTTACAGAAGCACCACTGTGTGAGTTTAAGCAGCCAAACACCACCCGGAGATCCTTCTGAGCTCGATGATACTAGATTAGCTGGAACAAGTATATCAGTGGGACACAAAAAGAACACAGAGGGGTAAGCGGGAGAGGACGTAGGAGGGGCCCGGCCCTCTTGTTATGCCAAGAGTGTTCCGAACGGTCCCGCTTGGTTCAAGTTAATTACGACCAACATTTAAATAAGAGCACTTGTCTTGAGGACGGTGGTTGGCTGCGGGAGAGACAGACCTTGCGCTAATTGTGTTTGTGTTTCCAGCTCCTCCCCTCATCTCCAGCCCTCTCTCAGTATGAGCTCCTGCAGGACTATGTGAGCTGCAGCCCAATGAGGGGCTTTGGATAATCGCCCCCTCACACGGAGCTGTAAGCGTCCAAATCCTGGTCATCATACTGTAACTGGTTGCTTCAGTCTTTTCTTCTCCTGCAGATGGATGGGCTTTTATTGAGTGGTGTCTGACTGCTGAAATAACAATTCTCTTTACACCTTTATGCTCTCTCTAAAATACTCACACTTTCTCTGGTACTCAGTGGCCATGGACAGATGCAGATGCCCTCTTTAGTTTGATTTCATGTCTATGAGCTATGAAAGTAAGATTCAAAATTCAAATTCAAATTAGCTTTATTGGCATGAATGTGTAAAATAGCACAATATTGCCAAAGCAATAGACATATACAAACATATAGATAAATACAAGTGAACAGTAATAATAATAATAATAATAAAAAAGCAAACAATCAAAATAATTATTATTTGAAAATGTGTACAATTATTTATCCATCTGAGGTTCCACTGGTTGTCCTCATTTCATGGCATGCGGAGATATATTTTGCAGCAATGATTTCACATTTGGGCATTTCTCCCAGTAAATATGGGATTTTCTGTGTGTCGGATATGGATTCGAATTCAGGGTATATTTGAGAAATGTATGTAAAGTGTTTTTGTCTTAGTGTATTATATTTTGGACATGAGGTTAGAAAGTGCAGCTCTGTCTTGACCTGTCTCCTGTCACACTTGGAGCAGAGTCTCTCCTCTTGTGGGAGCCAGCTCTGTCTGTGCCGACCCGTCTCTATGGCCAGGCTGTGTTCACTCAGTCTGTAAGTTGTCAACATTTTTCTTAGTTTAGGACATTTTATTGTACTCAGGTAATTTGCCATTGTGAATTCTCTTTTTAGGGTCAGATAACATTGTGATTTACTTTGTGTTTTGGTCGTTTCTTTCCAGTATTCAATATATTTTTCTTTCTGCTTGTTGATAATTTGGTTTGGTCTGCTTGAGTTGGTGTTGCTGTCCTTTTGTGGACCAGTTCCTGCAGAGAGCCTCAGCACCAGCTGGCTGAGGGGACTCTCTTCTGCTTTCTGCTCTTGGTATGTTAGGGCTTTGTGATGATATGTCTGGGGGTTAACTGATTTTAAGTGATTGTAAAATTTAATAAAAGATTCCAAAGCTGTGTTTCTTACACACAAACACTGAAAGGGGAAATGATTGGTTCTGAAACTAGTAAATGGTGTAGAATTGTGTTCTGTATGTGCATTTGTCTGCGCTGTTGAATATCAATGACATATCAATGTACTTTTCCTAGGTTTTCTGTGCATGGGACTGTATTATATGACCTTAAATTGGATGCAGGAATTGAGTGGTCAGTGTGAGTGTGAATTAGAATCTAAGTGATCTTTTGTTGTTTTATTTTTAGACCTCAACATGCGTCAATATATATTACAAACATATACACAGACATACTGTATATACAGGAAACACTGGTAAACAAAGGAAAGATTAAAGGGCTTCAATCAAAGAATTTGACAGGAATGTAAAAATCATATTTGAAACATAGGATACTGAGTATATACACCATTATTCAAAAGTTTGGGGTTGGTAAGATTGTTTTTATGTTTTTTGCTTAGCAATTCTGCATTTATTAATATCAAAACTACAGAAAAAAAGAGTAATATTTTGAAATATTATTACAAATATTAAAATATTTTAATACATTTTAAACATCCTTGCTGAATAAAGAACTTGCTGAACTTCTGCTGAACGCTAGTGTATTCTCAAACTATTACACAAAATCAATCCATTTAACTTGTTGAAGAAATTGGTATTGGATATTTCTGTTGTATACTTAAACACACACTAAACAAGAATATGCAAAGTATTTCATAGTGTTGTCATTCTTACTGCAGCTTCAGTTCATCATTTGTGACTGTAGATCAGAGCACAGCAGATCACACTTACGTTTAAGTCTATTTCCTGTACCTGCACTTCTTGTATTCTATCAATCTATTTTGAGAAGTTTAGGAAGAAAAAAGTTCCAGTATAATGTGGTGGGACATTTTACAGATTCAGAACCTGTCACTTTGTTTTTGTCCTACTTCATCACTTTGAGAAACTGTGAATGCTTGCATATTGTTCTTACATTGTCTCCATTGTTTAAATGGTGGCATTTTGAATTGCAGGTATGTGAATGACCTTCTTTGTGTACAAGGGCTAAAGCAATCTCTGTCTCTTTTGTCCTCAGCAATGGCAGATTTTCATGTGCAGCCACGTTCTGTGCGTGCAGAGCTGGGAGGTGTTGGACGATTTCAGTGCCAAATCCATGGCCTGCCTGAGCCGGTCATCAGCTGGGAAAGAGACGGGCAGCCCGTAGATACCTCTGATGACAGGTAGCGTCCTAAATACACACAATTCCACACAAAGACATTTGAAGGGATGTGCCTATTGTTGTTAGAACATATACATGTCTCCCTCTCACTGTTGGCCTGTCTATGTCTGTCTCTGTGCAGATATACTCTGTTACCCACGGGTGTGCTGCAGATAACAGGAGTACGCCCTGAGGATGATGGGGTTTACTGCTGTGTTGCCCACAACAGTGCTGGAGTCAAACACAGCGCAGGAGCGCAGCTCACAGTCTCAGGTCTGCTCAGAAATTCTTCTCTGCTTTCTTGAGTCTTTCCACATCATTTTCTTTCTGTAACTTGCTTTACCTTTCTCTTCCTGAAGGCTCCCAGTCATCTGTTTACAAAGAACCCATGATCCTAGTGGGCCCTGAAAACCTCACCCTCACAGTTCACCAGACTGCCATCTTGGAGTGTGTTGCCACGGGTTACCCGCGTCCAATCGTTTCGTGGAGTAGACTGGGTAAGACTCGTTTAAGTTGCTCTCTAAATTGCCTTGAGTGGTTATCAGAGCAAAACCCACCTCTGCTCCAGTCTGAATGCTGCAAAGAGCTTTAATATGCTCTCCACTGCACACTGACTATAAAATACCCATTACCCAATCAACTTAAAAAGAGAAAAGGGAAAAATCTCCTCCACCAAGCTAATGTAACATGATGGAGGACGAAGATCAGAGAAAATGTGTCGATCTGTATATGGAAAGATTTATTTTAAAAGGGGTCATATCCTAAATTATTTATCAACTTATTTTTCTCCTTAAAGTTCACTTAGTTAAGGTGTCTTGCAGCAAAAATGTCTTAATTTAGTTGGAATTAAAGGAGTAGTTCACTCCCCCTCATGCCGTTTCAAACCTGCAAGACTTATTCTTCTGTGAAACATAAAAGATGATCTTTCGAAAATAGATATTTGTGTTTTTTCATCCATTGATGTTGTTTTGGACCCCATAGACTTTCATGGTGTAGTTAGAAATGTTCAGAATTCATTATTTTAATTCATGCAGGTGTGAAACAATATGAGGGGGAGTGAATGATGACAGAATTTTCATTTTTGAAATATTACTTGAGCACAAAATCATCATATTAGAATGATTTCTGAAGGATCATGTGACACTGATGACTGGAGTAATGGCTACTGAAAATTCAGCTTTGCCATCACAGGAATACATTGCATTTTAAAATATATTAAACATCAAACCCTTTTAGTTCCAAAGATCCAGAACATTCAGTTTTTGATGATATGGCCATATTAAAATAAACTGGCTGCTGTATTAAAGCCATTTACACTCCAATCTACTGGAGCCAAATGGTTTGTAATGGTGAAAGAAATACTCTTTCATCCTTCTCACTAAGAGATGGAAAATACAGATCAAACATTCTGATACTGTACAGTGAGATTGGTTTCTGTGTGAAAAATAGCTCATTTATTTTTCTGAAGCCACACACAATGGTTTCAGACATTTTTGGTCATTGAACGCTCTTAGCCACTGTCTTATCTTACTTGGGAATAATGAATAAATGTCTCATCTATACTTCTAAAGTGGTGTTGTAGGGTGATTAATGTCGTTATATGTTGGAATGTGTCTATTTATGCGAGAGTGTGTGTGTGTGTGCCTCTTGCATACATTTAAATCTACAGATTTGTCTTCTGGATCTCATTTTTGAGGCCTTTGTTTGCTCTTTGCATTTAAATTAGTATTTTAAACTATATCTATAAATTTTGAGGTGAATGTAATCTAGTTAGAATTATTCTCTGACCCACACCAACTACTCTCTCTCAGGCAAGATTTCACAGCGACTCCCACACTTGTATTATAATCCGTGTCTGAACTCTTTCTCGCTCTACTAGCTATTATCCAATGTGATTCTCCCATTAAGAATGTAAATGATGGTGTCTTCCTGTAACGGCTTTTAATCAGATTGTGGATATTACCTTCTGCAATGTTGCTGGAATTAACTGCTAACAATGGGATTTTGCTGGATTAGATTACAGCGAGAGCAAATCAAGGCTAAGCTCAGTAATGAATGTGATACGTCTCCTACAGTTAGTGATTAATGCCATTCTGCATTTATGTCATCTTATTTAGAAGCCAGTGAGTTTAGTTCACACTAATACACTCAACAAAGCATGCATGCTTGCTGATTCCAAGAAAGCGCACACATTTGTAATGGGGAGAAAGGTCTGGCCAGTAAAATGTAATACAAAAATATTGTCTAGGGAAATAGATTCTGGCCATCTGCACCTGTAACCTAAAATCTATCCCCTTTTGCTACTATAATATAATATAATATAATTATAGTCATGATAAGATGAAATATATATTTTTAACAAGATTATATGGCCGCACAGAGTATGTGCTTTTTGTTTATGTGTGGTTTCAGCTGTTCCTATATTTTTCGGAAATTTAGAATAAATTTTATTACGAAAGATTTTGGTGAATTTGTTGAAAAAAGTTCATACGCAGATTTCATGCACAAATTTGTGCATATGCATGCTTAGTGAATGAGACCCAATGATATTCACACAAAGCAACAACAATACAATAATGTGCACTGATTGCAGATTTGCTGTTAGGTTCAATACAATTGCTGCTGCCTCTTCTTTTCATTATTCTACATATAGGAATGAATACAGAACATTTTCATATATGCCTGCAAGAAGTTACTTTTGACAAAGTGAAAAAATACCAGCTACTAAATATAAGGATGTACCTATTTTTCTACAGAATACAGTTAATTTTCTGTTGGTATTTTTGTTTAAAAAAAAAGAAGAAGATTTTATTATTATTATATATATATTTTGGTTACACTTTATTTTAAGGTGTCACTGTTACAGTGTAATTATACATTTAAGTACTGAGTAATAATAATTAACTACATGTACTTACTATAGGTTTAGGGTAGGATTAGGATTTGGTTGCATGTAATTATGCATAATTTACTGTATGGTAAGTACATGTAACATATGTAACAAGGACACTGTAAAATAAAGTATTACCTATATTTTTTAATTATGTAATTTCCACCCATTAGTACTGTCTAAATAAAGTTTTAGTACTGATATGCCTGCATTTTGTAAGAGGGCAAAACTTTTCACAGCACTGGTTTCTAGCTGGTTCAAGCTGGTTATTTACGGCCATCAAGTTGTTGACTAGGTGGAGGACCTGGTTTTTACCTGGAAGACTGCATTGGGCAAAACTACAATGCTACCATGTTCCAAAATGGTTTATTTTTTGCCACAGTAGCCAAGCCTTTTAGCGATAAAATGATGTGCGTAGTGACGACATCCCTAAAAAGAAAAAGAAAAATTCTGTCCTGCAGAAAAAAAAGAAGGGAACGACGTGAGCATGCATGAGCTGACAGAATTTTCATTTTTATATGAACTGTCCCTTTAAGTATGGGGATATCCTGACTTGAGTCAACCCCAACTACTTCCTTGTATGTCAGTCTCTGTGATATTTCGGTAAGCATGCTAATCAACCCACAAATACTAAAAGCCTGTATCTTTAAAGACAGATGAGTGTTACCATTAACTGTGTGGAACTGGATTGAGAAGCTTAACAAAACAGAATTAGAGACCTGAGAGGCCAGTGAAATGAATGTAAGATGTATTTAGAGGGACTGTTCATTTTTATTGGCACTTTTCCTCACTGAGTGTCCAATTATATCTCTAGTGAGTGAGATGGTCCAGACTGATACAGTTTTTTTCATATTGAAAGTGTTCTACACATGTATAGGAGATGTCCTGTCCATGGTAACATGGGACATCCTGCATCACTGGCATTCATAGGTCATCTCACATGTCCCTTCTTGATACCTTGTTTTTTCGGTGTACACTTTTTATACAAGAGTTGTATGGGTTTTTTTTTTTCTCTGTCTCTTTTTCTCCGATTTTTCCTGTATTCTTTGCCCCAGGGCAGAACAAAGGATAGGGCTTTACTGCATAATTAGTCTTTTAACCAGTGCTGTTAAATCCGGAGGCTCATCACATGCTTCTGTTGTCCTGTTAAATTAATTTTTAGTTCCTATGGGGCAGGAAATGATTTTATGGCTGGATAATCATGTGATTCTATATTATTCTCTCCAATGCCGCTTTTTATTCTCTCTACTGTTCTCTTTAATTCTCTTTGAAATTACCTTTATGACCTCTTTCCCTTGTCTTTGTCAACTCTGTGCCTTCATCTCTCTTTCAGATGGTCGCCCAATAGGAGTTGAGGGTATCCAAGTACTGGGAACAGGAAACCTTATGATCTCTGATGTCAGAGTTCAACATTCTGGCATTTACGTCTGTGCGGCCAACAAACCAGGAACCCGTGTGCGCAGAACTGCTCAGGGACGCCTTGTTGTGCAAGGTGAGGCTTTTCTTATAAAGAAAAAAGAAAAAAACCTTCACAAAACTATAACGTGAATGCGCACGGGCTAATTGCGAGCTACTGGCAAAACAAGTGAAAATGTATTCATTTTAAAAATGTAAAAAAAATTGTCAAAATTGAGGTTTTCACAAAAATGATTAGACCCTCATCTAGCGACCCCAATACTTCAAATAGCAATTAAACATCTAAAAATATATTTATTTGCCTAAGAGGAGTACCTGTCCCTTGTCCATGAAAATTGCTGTTTTTGCAGTTCCCCTCAGCACAAGTTTTGGTATCGTTTTGAAGCACACCATTCCAACTTTGTGTATATTCATAGCGAATTCTTGATGTCAAGAGTCTGAACCGATGAAATGTGATTTTCAAACTCATGCTGATGTAAACAAAACGATCTTTCTCGCGCTGACTGACAGATCTGAAGCGTCTGCACAGACACCTCTCACACAGCGTGCGATCCCAATAGTAGCCTTCAGTATTTCAAAATATTTGTCTTGGCGAGTATTCACGCAATATTATCTGTTATGTCTTAAATTAACATTTGGTTAACTGTTGGGGAAAAACATCTGATGTGTAACATTATATTAGATCCGTGTGGGAACAGTATGTCAGTCTCATTAATGTTAATCAAACAGTTGTGGTATGGGGGAAAAAAGTGAATGAATATATGTTTTTCATATAGATATGGGTTTTGACTTGGTGTGTGCCAAATTTGGTGGTACTACCAGGGATTTTAAGGTATGGTTGCTAGGTGATTTTGTTTTGGAACCTTCAGATATTTCACAATATTGAGTTTAGGACAGTTTAGGAGTGTGTGATTGATAGTGTCTCAGCTTCAAAGCTTCCCAAATAAACATTAGCTGTATGTGGAGAAAAAGTAGCTTGTGAAGCTATGCACTACACGAGCAACTGAATTATTGTTCGTATTGTATTATTCAGTACACTACAGAAAAATGATTTAGTAGCATCACTACTTTTAGTTGTACTTTTATTAACTGCCTTACTGAATCTCACAGTTTAAGTGTCCATGATAGCGGGAGCAGCGTTGTAGGGGTAGCTGAGAATTGATATGATCTTAGTGGCCAAATGGTGAAGCAGCCTTGGCTTACTGTAATACACTTAATTTACATTAAAGAGAGAGAGGGAGAAGAGAGTAAGAGCGGCGTATTAAAAAATGTAATGTAAAAATTGGTAGTAAGAGGGGGAGGAAATAAAATCCCAAGAGAGAAATAAGTGAGAGAAACAGAGAAAATAAAAGAAGGAAGAGGTGTCTCTGATGATATATCACAGTGATACATCAATACTCAGTGCCTCAACCCATCCCCCACTCTCTCTTTCTCTTGTGCACTCAGGGATAAGAAAAGAAAAAAGAGAGCACTAATTTGCGGGGCTGTAATATGCAGTAGATGGACCTCTGAGAGCAGTTAGGCACCGCTCTTATAATTTATTTATTGAGAGAAGCTGGTAACACTGAAAATACAGGAGAGAGACTGAGAGCAGGATCAACACTTGCGATTAAAGGACTTTAATAATTAAAGCCATTGCACTCTTAACGAGTATGAATGGTGTTATGGTAATTAAAACAGATACAAATGAGCGAACGGTGGCTAATCAGTCAGCAATTTCAAATTTTCCCAGATTAAATGTGTCCTAATTAAGCAGTAAAGGACTATTGGATTAGCTGCAGTCTATGTCAGTTGGCAGTATTAACATGCGGTGAGCGAGTGAGGAGGAGGGGGGCAGTAGAAGCCTCTGGGGTGCTAGAAGATGTTTGTGGTCCAAATATCCCTTCCTAGCCCCCCACATCTGTTCTGCAGCACTTCATCTATTTTAATTTTCACACTGTGTCATTTATGGATTGTCAGTTTCCTCTTCTGGCCCTGTGAAATCTGTTTTTGCCCTTCTCTAATTGAGTTAATCTGATGCTCTCTCTAAGTTCATTCCTGTTACCACCCACTGCTGTCACAATATATTCAATGTAAATGTGATGAAGCCAAAGCCCTGTAAACACTCTCCCTCTCTCTCAGCATTGTGTGCACTGTGGTTTTCATCTTCAAATATTTATATTTATATTACCGTTGATAGCATATACAGGTCCTTCTCAAAAAATTAGCATATTGTGATAAAGTTCATTATTTTCTATAATGTATTGATAAAAATTTTACTTTCATATATTTTAGATTCACTGCACACCAACTGAAATATTTCAGGTCTTTTATTGCTTTAATACTGATTATTTTGGCATACAGCTCATGAAAACCCCAAATTCCTGTCTTAAAAAATTAGCATATTTCATCCGACCAATAAAGAAGTGTTTTTAATAAAAATAAAAAAAAAGAGTCAACCTTCAAATAATTGTTCAGTTATGCACTCAATTCTTGGTCGGGAATCCTTTTGCAGAAATGACTGCTTCAATGCGGCTTGGCATGGAGGCAATCAGCCTGTGGCACTGCTGAGGTGTTATGGAGGCCCAGGATGCTTCGATAGCGGCCTTAAGCTCATCCAGAGTGTTGGGTCTTGCGTCTCTCAACTTTGTCTTCACAATATCCCACAGATTCTCTATGGGGTTCAGGTCAGGAAAGTTGGCAGGCCAATTGAGCACAGTAATACCATGGTCAGTAAACCATTTACCAGTGGTTTTGGCACTGTGAGCAGGTGCCAGGTCGTGCTGAAAAATGAAATCTTCATCTCCATAAAGCTTTTCAGCAGGTGGAAGCATGAAGTGCTCCAAAATCTCCTGATAGCTAGCTGCATTGACCCTGCCCTTGATAAAACACAGTGGACCAACACCAGCAGCTGACATGGCACCCCAGACCATCACTGACTGTGGGTACTTGACACTGGACTTCAGGCATTTTGGCATTTCCTTCTCCCCAGTCTTCCGAATGACATGCAACCACTGAGCAACAGTCCAGTGCTGCTTCTCTGTAGCCCAGGTCAGGCGCTTCTGCCGCTGTTTCTGGTTCAAAAGTGGCTTGACCTGGGGAATGCGGCACCTGATGCCCATTTCCTGCACACGCCTGTGCACGGTGGCTCTGGATGTTTCTACTCCAGACTCAGTCCACTGCTTCCGCAGGTCCCCCAAGGTCTGGAATCGGTCCTTCTCCACAATCTTCCTCAGGGTCCGGTCACCTCTTCTCGTTGTGCAGCATTTTTTGCCACGCTTTTTCTTTCCCACAGACTTCCCACTGAGGTGCCTTGATACAGCACTCTGGGAACAGCTTATTTGTTCAGAAATTTCTTTCTGTGTCTTACCCTCTTGCTTGAGGGTGTCAATGATGGCCTTCAAGACAGCAGTCAGGTCGGCAGTCTTACCCATGATTGCGGTTTTGAGTAATGAAACAGGGAGTTTTTAAAAGCCTCTGGAATCTTTTGCAGGTGTTTAGAGTTAATTAGTTGATTCAGATGATTAGGTTAATAGCTCGTTTAGAGAACCTTTTCATGATATGCTAATTTTTTGAGACAGGAATTTTGGGTTTTCATGAGCTGTAAGCCAAAATCATCAGTATTAAAACAATAAAACACCTGAAATATTTCAGTTGGTGTGCAATGAATCTAAAACATATGAAAGTTTAATTTATATCATTACATTATGGAAAATAATGAACTTTATCACAATATGCTAATTTTTTGAGAAGGACCTTTATGTGACATATGTAAATGGAACCGTGTGAAATTGGGAACATTAGTGCAAAGGAGCAAACTGGGCTCATTTTTAAATTACTCTGTGAAAATTCCCAACAGAAACTGAGGTTTCAGATATTTCAAGCCTTTTTATTTAATAAACTCATGTTTTGTATGGGCAATAACTGACTTCTCATTGTCTCATTTTTCTTCCTCTCTATCGGTCTGCAGCCCCAGCAGAGTTTGTGCAGCCTCCTCAGTCCATTGCACGCCCGGTGGGCACCACTGCCATCTTCAATTGTCTGGCCCGGGGTGAGCCAGTCCCTCAGCTCACCTGGCTGAAAAATGGACAGATCTTAGAGCCCGATGGCCATGTCAAACTCAGGAACAACAACAGGTGAGCTGGAAAAGTTCAGTAATAATAAATGCACAAAAAATAACATTACAATGTCCAGAAATCAATTTCAGTATTACATTGAGTTTAATTTATTGACATAGAACTTATGTTTAATGTGATAGTTTCATCATTATATCTACTATAGGCTTATATCTATAAGAGTATTTACATTAATGAATAAAAACCTATCTGCATTAATGATTTGTGTGTCCTAATGGACTAGTGGTAGATTTTTTGTTAAGCATGCCAGAGGTTCTGGGTTCTAATCCGCCTGTTTATTTTTTTGTTTACCTCATTAAAATCAAAGATTTTCATCAGTGATTGTATAGCAAGAGCAGGGATGTGCATTTTGTTTTGTGATTTCACCAGGACAAATCGTGAGTATCCGCACCGGTTAGCAATAGATTGCGCTCGTAGAAACGCTTGTCTGTGTGGAGACTGCACAAGCGCCAGGAGAACAGTGTTGCCTTCCGCCATTGATAACAGCAGCGATGAGCACTCAGCATGACTTCAAAAGCAACACATTCCTGTGCCAGATCACCTCTTATTTAACACAAACAAATGAATTGCTAATCAGCTTGAGATGTTTCTTTTGTTTCGGGTACATCCGTGCAGCGAGATATTTCAAAAAGTGATGGGAACATGTCCCACCCGTCCCACCTGCAAATTCGCCTGTGTGACCAGTGTTATTTGAATGTCATTTATATACTATCATGTTATTTACTAATATAAAATGTATTATATTTTTAGGTTATTTAATTTTATAGTAATTTTTATTTAATTTTGTGTCATGTTTATTTTATTTAGCTTTATTTTTATTTTAGTTTTAGTAATGTTAGTACTTGAACTTAAACCTTGTCATTTATTACATTTGGAGTCACCTTACAGAAGGCATTAGTAAAGGCGCCCACTGTTTGTGTCATTGAAGGACATTCTCATGTTGCCGGTTGTCCTCTCCTAGATAGTGTTATGACAACCATGATAGGATGGCACTAGTCGAGGT
Organism: Meda fulgida; assembly: GCA_030578275.1. Taxonomy (NCBI): domain Eukaryota; kingdom Metazoa; phylum Chordata; class Actinopteri; order Cypriniformes; family Leuciscidae; genus Meda; species Meda fulgida. The sequence goes on from CM060622.1 coordinate 35,676,072, forward strand.
CATAACATGATACACTGTCCTGCATTCTTCTGATCTAGAACGGGCCGTGTCTGCTATGAAAGACACTCAGCTTTCTGTTTATCTGCTATGCTATTCTTTTTTTTTATTTCCTCTGCTGTTTTGTTTACGATCATGTCTTTGGAAATGGAAATGAAACGTGATTCCTTGTCTATCACTATAAATGTTTTATTGCCGGGATTTTTGTTGTGGTTAAAAAGCATGTTTATGATGTGAGAGAAAATCTATTTCATTGCGGTTAAAATTTATAACAGCAAAGATGGAGAGAGACATTTCATTGCTAAAAGAAATAAACTGGGAAAGACCAGAAGGCTGAGACAGGCATCAAGCAGGTAGACGTAGAGAGAACGCAGGAATGGATCAGTTGGAATCTCTGAGTCTCACGCCATTAGCTAATTGACTCATAAAGCGGAGTAGTGGGCAGCGAGTTGCTATGTGGTTTCTAATGTTTTCCGAGTACGCTATGGAGTTACTAGGGTGTTCTGGTGTTTGCTGGGGTGTAATGGGTGATTATTAGTTGATTGCTTATTGGCCAAAAAAGCCTAGATGCAGCTACTTTTTGTGTGCAACACATTTATGCATTTGGCAGATACTTTTATCCAAGCGACTTGCACTACATTACAAGTTCTTGCATCCCCTGGGAATCAAACCCATGAGCTTGGCATTACTGGCACAGTGATCTGCTGTTTGAGCTACAAGTACATCCACCACTAGAATCATAACTCTGATCACTTAGAAAAGTAATTACACACCTCTCCTCAATAAATCTGTGCATTAATTTTGCACCCATTTCAACAATTGTATGTATTAGTATGGTTGATCTGAAAGATAATAGCACACCTGTCTTTAGAGAACAATGTTTTGAAAGTGCCGCAATGTTTCCAGTCTTTGGTCAGCCTATGAATGGACTGTTTATAGTTGTCCTTGTTCATTAAATTGGGATAAGAGTGAGTAAACAATTTCACAGTTCACCTTTATGGTGTTATATTGTCAGCTGTATTGTTTATCAGCACCAGTCATGGTGTTATTGCCATAAGACACGCTCGACGTGTGCAAACCCATTAGCTTGTCTTTTGGCTCTCACCTCTCTTTTGCACATGCTCACGCTCTCATGAGTCTCCACTGAGATGCACACTGACTTTTACATGAATGTGGAATTTGGAACAGCTAGAAGCAGGAGTTCAGATTGTTTTTATTTATAAAGCATTGCTTTTTAATGTACTGTATGTGTACATTTATGCATTTGTCTGCTGTTGGTCACACACATAGTGTACATTATAATGTTGTCATACCTAAATTCACTTATAATATTTAAAATGATTGATGTTAGTTCCCTTTCAGTCGCTCACGTTCGACGTGACGTCGACGTGGCGACGTAATGGGATCACTTTAGGGAGCCCTATCAACTTCGAGTATCTACAGAACAAGCCAATGAACGTTGGCGTGCGTGAAAGCGTCACGCGCCCCCGCCCCGCAGCGCGGGTATAAACAGGAAGCGGGCACACGCACTCATTGTCTTTCGCTTCGGAGCCGAGCTTGACTTCTGAGCTACAGACTGCTGATACAGGGAAGAAGAAGGCTTTATCCAGTGCTGGTGTGACGGCGCGATCAGCGGTGGCCGCGAGCATTTCACAACAGCTGTTTTCACAGCTTGGTTTGTGTGTGTGTGTGACTGTGTCGGTCTCGTGGGCGTTCCTATATTGAGAGTGTACCCGGATTACACTGCGGCCATCCCTGGGTGCTTCAGCACTAAAAGAGCTTTTTATTTTTTTCCTGTTTGTTATTTTTACTAAAAGAGCAACACAAGCGTGACCCTGCGTCCTTTTCAGGATGTCATTCCGCTTGTGCGTTTCTGGATGCGGTCATACCCTTGCGCCAGGCGACGGCCACAATAGCTGCATCTCGTGTTTGGGCATTCAGCATGCTGAGGCAGCTTTTGTGAATAGCTCATGTTCCCATTGCGGGAATATGACTATGATAGCGCTAAGATCGAGACTCGCTTACCTCAAGGGAGGTGCAGTCCCCTCGCCTATGCCCCGATCTAGTGTCTATTCTGGACCTCAGAATAGACCTACTTCTGTGCATGACCAGGGTGATCTGAGGATTACCGTGAGGGCTACCCCGCCGAGGCAATCTCCGTGGGCCCCTCACGCCTCACAAGCGCTACCGCCGTTGGAGCCTTCAGATGAGCGTGCTGGTCCTTCTCTTGGACGACCACTCGTCTCCTTTGGGGCTCCACCTGACGATCAGATGTCGATCGCAGCATCGGAGGGGGAGCTTCGTTCCTCTGGAGATGAGGATTCGGCTGCGTTGCCCCCTTCGGGGCGTGTAGCGTTGCCCGAGTCCGATCCAGAATGGACGGCTATGCTTTCCCGGGCCGCCGAGAAGGTCGGGCTTGTGTGGAACCCTCCACCACGTCCCGAACCTTCCCGGTTGGACGATTGGTTTCTCGGGGCGGGCCGTGCTGGTTCTCAGCGCGCCGCCCCGGTACCTTACTTTCCGGAAGTGCATGAGGAGCTTACTAGGACGTGGACGGCGCCGTATAGTGCCAGAAGCCGTCCTAGTGGCTCCTCCCTCCTCACCACCCTCGACGGTGGGGCGGCTAAGGGGTATGTGGATGTTCCGCCGGTGGAGCGTGCTGTTGCGATGCAGTTGTGTCCAGCGTCCGCTTCCTCCTGGCGGGGCAATCCACGCCTCCCGTCCAAGGCATGTAAGTTTTCGTCCGGTCTTACGGCGAAGGCTTACAGAGCCTGTGGACAGGCTGCTTCCGCCCTCCATGCCATGGCGCTTCTGCAGGTCCATCAGGCCCAGGCGCTCATGGACCCGAACGAGGGTGGTTCTGACCCAGAGCTCTTCCGGGAGCTCCGTGTGGCAACTGACCTCGCCCTCCGGGCGACGAAAGAAACCGCACGTTCCGTTGGTCAGGCGATGTCCACCCTGGTGGTCCAGGAGCGCCACCTCTGGCTCAACCTGGCTGACATGAGGGACACTGACAAATATCGGTTCCTGGATGCCCCTCTCTCCCAGGTTGGGTTATTCGGCGACGCGGTCGAGAGCTTTGCCCAACAGTTCTCGGCCGCCCAGAAGCAGACGGAGGCCATCCGACACTTCCTCCCCCGGCGGACCGCTGCTGCTCCCACCTGTCCGCCGGCTGCAGTCCCTCCGTCTACTCGTCGCCGAGGTCGGCTTCCTTCGACGTCCTCCGCTCCCGCGAAGCCTCAGCAGCAGCCTTCATCTAGGCCTCAGCTTGGAGCAAGCCGCAGGAAGCCGACCACGCCCGTCCAGGCCGCTGCCAAGCCAGGTGGCAAGCGGAGGTGCAAACGTCCCTGAGACGGGCGACCCGGAGGTGGATCAAGTTGCTCTTCAGGAGATGGTGAACGCGCCGCTCCTTCCCCCGGTGGAGGGCCGGGCGGAGAATCTTTTGTTTCCTTTTGTTTCTGTTCCGCCACTGGCCACAATTTCAATAAAAGAGCAATTTCTGAAACCTCTGGGTCCAAAGAGGGCGCGCTTGGCGGTCGACGACGCTATGCCTTGTCACCCTCAGGCCCCGCTTCTATCGCCAGCGAGCAGCAGTGGCTGTGTTCCGGACGCAGTGTTGCCTCCGCACGCTCACTCTGCCCTTCGACGGAAGCAGGTATGTGTCGCACCTCACACCCAGACCCCACTCCGGGCCGCTATGCCGTCCGAGTCGAGTCCCTGCATTCCGCCGCGCTGCCCCACCCCGGGTACGTCTGTGGTCCCGTTGGTCCCGCTTGTGCGGTGTCTGGGAGCCTGGCTAGCGATTCAGTTCGCCCGGCGGCCCCCGCGCTTCAGGGGTATTCAGTTCACCCGTGTTCTGGCGGACAGTGCCCCTGTGCTCAGGGCAGAGATCGCAGTCCTACTGGCGAAGGACGCGATCGAGCCGGTCCCTCCAGCCGATATGAAGACCGGCTTCTACAGCCCGTACTTCATTGTACCCAAGAAAGGCGGTGGGTTACGGCCAATCTTGGACCTGCGTGTCCTGGACCGGTCCCTTCACAGGCTGCCGTTCAAGATGCTTACGCAGAAACGCATTTTAAAATGCATCCGTCCCCAAGATTGGTTTGCAGCGATCGACCTGAAGGACGCGTACTTTCATGTCTCGATTCTCACTCGACACAGACTGTTTCTTCGCTTTGCGTTCGAGGGGCGGGCATATCAGTACAAAGTCTTACCCTTCGGGCTGGCCCTGTCGCCCCGTGTCTTCACGAAAGTCGCGGAGGCGGCCATTGCTCCCATGTGCGAGCGTGGTGTTCGCATTCTCAACTACCTCGACGACTGGCTTATTCTTGCCCAGTCGAGAGAGCAGTTGTGCGAACACAGGGACATGGTGCTCAGTCACCTCAGCCACCTAGGGCTTCGGGTCAACTGGGAAAAGAGCAAACTCACCCCCGGGCAGAGGATCAATTTTCTCGGTATGGAGCCGGACTCGATCAACATGACAGCGCGCCTCACCGAGGCCCGCGTCCTGTCAGTGTTGAACTGCGTGAGTACTCTCAAACGCAGAACAGCGGCACCACTGAAACTTTTTCAGAGGCCCCTGGGGCATATGGCATCTGCAGCCGCGGTAACGCCGCTCGGATTGCTTCATATGAGGCCGCTTCAACACTGGCTCCACGGTCGAGTCCCGAGATGGGCGTGGCAGAGCGGCTCGTGCCGGGTCCAAGTGACCCCGCACTGTCGCCAAACTCTCACCTTGTGGTCGGACCCTTCATTCCTGCGGGCAGGTGTTCCCCTAGAACAAGTGTCCAGGCATTCTGTGGTCACCACGGATGCCTCTGCCACCGGGTGGGGGGCCACGTACAATGGGCATGCAGCTTCAGGTCTGTGGACGGGGCCTCAACTGCATTGGCACATCAACTGCCTCGAGTTGTTAGCAGTTCATCTTGCGCTGGGCCGCTTCAAAACGCCGCTACTAGGCAAGCATGTACTGGTCCGTACGGACAGCACTGCGACCGTTGCGTACATCAACCGTCAGGGTGGTCTACGCTCCCGCCGCATGTCTCAACTCGCCCGCCATCTCCTCCTTTGGAGGCAGAAGCATCTGAGGTCGCTTCGTGCCATTTATATTCCGGGCCTGCTCAACCGTGCAGCCGACGAGCTCTCACGGCAGCAGGTGCTACCAGGAGAATGGCGACTCCATCCCCAGGTTGTCCAGCTGATTTTCAGGCGCTTCGGGACCGCACAGGTAGATCTGTTTGCCGCCCCGGACACGTCTCACTGCCAGTTGTTCTTTTCCCTGACCGAGGGGACCCTCGGCACGGATGCTCTGGCACACAGCTGGCCCCCCAGGTCTACGCAAGTATGCGTTTCCCCCAGTGAGCCTTCTTGCACAGACCTTGTGCAAAGTCAGGGAGGACGAGGAGCAGGTCTTGTTAGTGGCGCCGTATTGGCCCAACCGGACCTGGTTCCCGGAACTGGTGCTCCTCGCGACAGCCCCTCCCTGGCCCATTCCTCTGAGAGAGGACCTGCTCTCTCAGAGACGGGGCACCTTGTGGCACCCGCGTCCAGACCTCTGGAAACTCCATGTCTGGTCCCTGGCGGAGGTTCTAGGGGACCTACCCCAGGCGGTAGTTGACACCATCACTTCCGCTAGAGCCCCCTCTACGAGGCGCCTCTATGCGTTGAAGTGGAACCTGTTTGTTGATTGGTGTTCTTCTCATGAGGAGAACCCCCGATCTTGCTCGGTCAGAGCCGTGCTTTCCTTCCTGCAAGATGGGTTGGAGCGAAGGCTGTCTCCCTCCACCCTTAAAGTGTATGTTGCCGCTATCGCCTCACATCACGATGCAGTTGAAGGTAAGTCACTGGGAAAGCACGACCTGATCGTCAGGTTCCTGAGGGGGGCAAGGAGACTAAATCCTCCTCGCCCGCTCTCTTTACCTTCTTGGGATTTGTCTCTGGTCCTTTCGGCATTTCAGAGACCACCCTTTGAGCCTTTGCAGTCAGCAGAGTTAAAAATTCTGTCCTGTAAAACAGTACTCCTGGTTGCATTGGCCTCCATCAAGAGGGTAGGGGACCTGCATGCATTTTCGGTCGACGAATCATGCCTGGAATTCGGCCCGGCTAACTCTCACCTGATCCTGAGACCCCGGCCCGGATACGTGCCCAAGGTTCCCACCACTCCCTTTCGGGACCAGGTGGTGAACCTGCAAGCGCTGCCTTCGGAGGAGGCAGACCCAGCCCTGGCTTTTATCTGTCCCGTCCACGCTCTCCGCCTGTACGTGGACAGAACTCTAAGCCTCAGGATCTCAGATCAGCTCTTCGTCTGTTACGGAGGTCAGCAGAAAGGGAAGGCTGTCTCCAAGCAGAGGATGGCCCACTGGATAGTGGATGCCATCGCCTTGGCTTACGAAGCCCAAGGCGTGCCTTGCCCGCCCGGGTTGAGAGCCCACTCCACTAGGGGTGTCGCTTCTTCTTGGGCGCTGGCACACGGCGCCTCGCTGACAGACATCTGTAGAGCTGCGGGCTGGGCGACACCTAACACGTTCGCTAGGTTTTATAGCCTACGTGTTGAGCCGGTTTCTTCCTGTGTGCTCGCTTCAACCAGCCGGTAACACCGAAGTTCCCGCTCTTGTGTCGGCTTGCTACGCCACTCCTCTCCACATGGAGCGGATACGTGCGCTTTTCTGCTCCAGTCGAGTTCCCCACTCAGGCGAACCCTGTAGAGTTCCTCCGTACCCCTTCGGCAGTCAGACGTTGCGGAGTGTCCGACGCCAGGCCTAGTGCTCGTATGCTTGTTTAACTTGTGCTAGGCTGGGTTCCATATGTGGTGATCCCTGCGGCGATCCCATATGCGTATTCTTCCGCGATCAGCTCCCTGCGGTGAGCCCGTGTCTTCCCTTGGCAGACTCCGCTTTGTCGTCACTGTCTGGTGCTGCCTCCCCCTTCTCAGGCTGGAACCACCCCAGTGACATTCCATATGTTGCACTGCCCCTCTGGCCAGTCCATATGTGTATTCTCCACATGTTACCTCCCTTCGGGCAGGATGTGGCTCCGCAGCGTCCCTCTCCTCTGGAAAGGCACGCTTTCCCAGTGTTATCCAAGAGTTACACTGTGTGGGGTTTAACGGAACAACGTCGAACGTGAGCGACTGAAAGGGAACGTCTCGGTTACTAATGTAACCCTCGTTCCCTGAAGGAGGGAACGGGAGACGTGACGTCCCGTTGCCACGGTTGCTGACCATCGCTGTACGGCCGTCTCAATCTCTGCTCCTCAGCGAAAAACAATGAGTGCGTGCACCCGCTTCCTGTTTATACCCGCGCTGCGGGGCGGGGGCGCGTGACGCTTTCACGCACGGCAACGTTCATTGGCTTGTTCTGTAGATACTCGAAATTGATAGGGCTCCCTAAAGTGATCCCATTACGTCGCCACGTCGACGTCACGTCTCCCGTTCCCTCCTTCAGGGAACGAGGGTTACATTAGTAACCGAGACGTTTTCAGTGTTTTATTTTTTGTTTATTTAAAAAATAAATAAAAAAAATAAAAAAAATTCGAATATCAGCCAGTTATCAGTTATTGGCTGTAACAATAAAATACTGACTATAATTACTAATGTAATTAAAAATAGGCATATATATAATAAGCATTTTTTTCAGTTATTTATTAGTATGAGCTAACTTTTATAACTCTAACTTTTATATTTTTTGCATATTAGCATTTTATATATATATATATATATATATATAAGTTTTAGATGACTTTTTCCGTATTTTTTTACATTGAAGACACAGGTGTTAAAGAAAATGACAATAAAAATAAAGTTGCAATTAAATTTCAAATAGTGTGTCATCGTTTTATTGATTTTTGATAAGTGATTGATTATGGCATTATTTAATACTGAATCAGTCAAACACTAGTGAGCGTGCGTGCTCTCTGTGTCCGCGAAGGTATTTGCAGACATGTGTTAGTGTGCTGCAGTCAGAGTGGAGGTCAGGCGGTTCAGTAGCTGCAGGAGTAGAGGGTGGGGTCACTGCCTGCTCCATAAACATAAAACACTATTACAGCAGTAATCAAAATGCCACAGTGACCCGCAGTCAAATCATACTGCACCGGCCGGCTCTTAGAAGGACATTGAAGGTGGTTATACATTATGTCTGCATTTCACTGCGCATACATACATGTGTGAATGTGCACTGTTGCTGAGTTTGATCATTTTTAATCTTGTTGTTTGGTAACTCTTCAAAGAAGGGCTTCTTTCACTGAGAGCCTTTTTCCTTAGTCTCAAGTTTGATCCATCATGTTTTTTCATTGCTAAAATGCAAAAGTGACCATGTAGACCAAAAGAGCCATGGCACATACTCATGTATGACAGAGGTTTCAATCGGGCATGTAATCTGTATCTACATTACTGTCCAATCGCTGCTGTCTTTCAAGTTGACATTTTTTGAACAAAATTACCATGCGAAGACTTTTCTTTTAAGAAATAGTTTTAAACCTTATTTGAGAAAACCATGTGGACAATTTTCACCATGATTTGCAGCTGAGCAGACAAAAGAGTGCTCATTTCTTCCCTTTCTTTCCCTCTTTTTGTCCATTTTTAAACTCCATTACGTGCTTCTTGGTCATTACCCTCTCTCTAACCTATGCAAAATGGAGCGAGCTCTGGACTTGACCTCTGACCTCTACTGCAATCAGTCATTTCCACCTGGCTTTCACTGAGTGGAGAGACAGCTAGGCACCCCTTCCTCATTTGCCTCTCCTCTACCTCCCCATTTCCCACCCTCTTCTCATCTTTCTCCCTCTCTCTCTCACTTTTAGAGGACTGAATAAGGATGACCACCCCATTCAAGAGGCAGTGCTCTGTGACGACTGTGCAAACATGCTCTCAGTGTGCTGAATAGCAGCCCTCCTGTCTCAGGATGCTCTCTGTCAATCCTAGGAGAGGCCAGGATGTATAGACAGATAGAGAGGGTGCAGATGGTCTCAGCAAAATGTGTGCTGTTCCTCTTCAAACATCAGTATTCTGAACAACTATTTTATTTATGTTTCTAAATGGTATAGAATTTTCAATATTTGCAATTTAGTGTGCATAACAATTAATTACGTCAGATTTTAATATCAATTTTAACATTGCTGGCTGCATCCGTTCTCTATTTGCAAAAGTAATGTGTGGCTCTTTAAAAAGGTTCAGAGAATGATGAAGAAACAATAATTTATTTCTAAATTAAGTCAGTTTAGTAAACATGAACTCAAATTGACCCTATTTACTTTCAAAATGCGCTCTGACTCGTTTCTGAAACTAAAAACCTTAAAATAAGCGATTAATGAAAGAATAAGCAGAAAAACAAATTCGCCCCCTCAAAGACTTTTTTTTTTTTTTTTTGAAGAACCAAGGTTCCCATTGTCATGAAAATAAATCTTATAACTCCATGAGAATATTTATACTAAATATGCATTTTTCTATGCCCAGGTCTAAAATATTTTATTGGGTAGAAATTGTGAGTAATATATATATATTTTTAAATGTTATCCTTAAAACTTAGCCAGTTATTCACGAACAACTGTAAAAGTCATGGGGCCTTTGAACATTGTTGTGGACAATGAGGGGTCTGTTTGGGCCTTACTGGGCATAACTGACACTGACTGTTCTGCTTGTGGGGAGACTAATGTTTGTCACACTGTTCCTCGGAGAGCAGGGGTGACATTATGAATCATGGCTGATAGATTGCTCCATAGAGCACAGGGTTGGGGGTATGACTTGGAAGCATGTCATGCTGGTGTGAAATTACAAAAACAGCTGGATTTATTGTCAGCTTAATTAGTGTGTGTGGGCTGTACAGAAAAAGTGGAAGCGGTGTGAAGTTGCCAACCAGCCCTAGCCATTCATCTCGACATTCCTCCGACAGAGATCTGTTAGCATGTTTTACTGGTGAATTAAACACTCCACACATAATATGTCAAGCTGGTTCATGTAGAAGCACCCATGAATATGTGGTTTAGAGTTGCAATTTGGCAGAGGAGAGTACATATTTTTCTGTATCTTTGAAATTAGCATTTACATTTATTAATTTAGAAGACTCTTTTACCCAAAGCGACTTACAATGGAGAGTGATACAAGCAGAAGGGATTAATCAAAGGGAGAACGCAATATGCTAATAAGAAGCTATACCATGTCAAATTTCCATAAGTACCAGAGCAGGAAAGTTCTTGATTATAGTGCAAAGCCTGCTTGAAGAGGTCTCTTCAGTCATTTTCTAGAAGATTGCGATGGATTGTTTAGGTGAAGGTTCATCCCATCAAACGGAGAGAAAGTGACCTTGCACCACATTATAATTGCACCACTAGACATCGCCAATTCAGACGATCGAATTGAGCACAGAAATTGATTTAGCCACGTCTCACAGAGCAACACTGACCACAATAACCTAAAGACAAAAGTGATCCCATACTATCAAGATAAAAATAAAAAGCATCTGGTCCTGTCCACACCTTGGTACTGTACATGTAGCAAGAGTTGAGAGCTGTAGCATCTGTATGTGTGGGGAGTGTACATGTAGGAGAGATAAAGATGGCTGGAGGCTGGTGGTGAGACATGAAGAGTATGAAAGACAGGATGATAATCTCTAGGACTGAATAGCATGTAGAAATACCCTTGCCTCTTAGGCTACATGCGTTTAAAATAGATGAATGCATTCACCTACACGCACACTGAACGCCTTTCCCTTTTCCCATACACTCTGAAGCAGCAATATCATAACACCCCTGCTTTGTTCAAGAACACAGACCACATGCAAATATATCACAAAAAGAAGGTGTGGTTTAGCAAAAGCCTTGCAGTAGGCTGAGAGCTCTCATTTTCATATCCTTGCCCTTTAAGTGGTAAAAATTATTTTATTTTTTTCCAGGGCCTCAGGATTAAGGGAGAAAAAAACTCCTGATTATATATTCAGCACTAATAATGCACCCCCATCCACCATCCCTGTATCCCCCAGCAATGAAGGGGAGCACAAAGGAGGAGGAGTTAAAAACACTGAAAAAGTGAGAGCAGAAAAATAAGGACTAGTGAGAAAGAATAGAAAGTGAAGAGGATGATTCAGGAGGGAGGAGTTTGACAGATGGTTGGGTTTGCTTTATGTTAATGAGCACCCAGAGATGGTGGATGCATATGGTTTGTTTTTTGCTTTGGATATTAATGATAAAATGGATATTAATTTTGAGATTTGCTAAAGGTTAGATTTCACAGTGTTTAACAGATTTAACAGAATTATTATCATCTAACACTCACATAAAGTTAATCTTTAAAAATATATCTTTTTAAATGCCCTCTCTTAAGAGGAAAGGGAACAAAATGAAAAAAGGGGATGCAAAGTTAAAACAACTGCCAGAAATACAAGTTGATGCATGTAAGGATGTTGAAAGCAGCACTGCTGAAGATTCTGATGATACTTTGGACAAAAGGAGTAGGCGTAGTGCTTACTCTTTTGGAAAAATTCAATCATTTTAACAAAAAACATGAAAAATGTCCAGGTTACAGATTTCTTTCCAAACCGCAAAATGTTTATTGACTCTGTGGGGATGTTAATGCGTCGTAAGGGTGAAGAACAGTTTACTGCCCAGGGAATATATAGATTAATGAAAATTGTCGCAAAATTGAGATCCGAACTTCCAGAAGAGGATGGGTTTGGAATTATATACCGGTAATCTATTTTGCTCCTACATGCTGAAGCTTGTGGTGATTCTAATTCTTCTCTCATATTTTTCAATGAGTGTAGTGAGGGTAGGCACTTTTAATATAAATAGGGCACGAGATGTGTATAAAAAAGCACTGTCATTTTAATTAATAAAACAAAAGCAAATAGATGTTGTTCATTCAGGAGACACACAGTGATGGTCTAAATGAAATTGACTGGAGAAAAGAATGGGAAGAAGTGGTGCTGTGCTCTCAAATGAGTTCTACTAGAGGAGGGGTGGCTGTTTTATTTGCTAAGCATTTTACTCCTGCCTCTTTTGAAGGGAAGCAAGAAATTCCTGGTAGACTTACTGCTATACGGGCACAATTTGAAAAAATCAATGTTGTGTTTATTAATGTATATGCTCCCACTAATGGCGCTGAGAGAATTTGTTTTTTGAATAATATCAATGGAATTTTGCAGAGCTGTAACTCAGATGAGTATTTGTTTTTAGGTGGTGATTTCATCTGTACAGAGAATTATGTATTAGATCGGAATCATGCTGAACCTCATGAAGCCTCAACCCATGCTATATGAACATCGATTGAGACTCATAAATTGTGTGATATATGGAGGCGTTTGAACAAATATGATAAACAGTATACGTGGACACATACTTGAGATAATTTAATTTCTTTGGCCAGATTAGATAGATTATACTGTTTTAAACACCATTTTAATATAATGAAAAGTTGTGTAATTAGTCCATCTGGTTTCTTTGATCATGCTATTGTTACTTGTAAATCCTTTATAGCAAATATTAGGTCAAAGAGTGCCTATTGGCATTTTAATGTCTCTCTGTTGAGGGATTTAAAGTTTATATGTGTTTTTTTTTTTCTTTTTTTGGAAATAATTTAAATAAAAAAAAAGAGTGTTTTGTAAACTTGCGCCAGTGATGGGACTATGGGAAAGTTGAAATTAGATTGTTATGTCAACAGTTTAGTGTCTTTAAAAATATAGCACAAAAAATGGAAAAACTTGAAGCTGAAATTGTGAAGTTAGAATCATTAATACAGGTCACTGGAGAGGAGAGTGGTATTGATGCCCTTAAGTCCAAAAAGTTATGTGTTGTGGACCCGCTAGGCACGAAGGCAAAGGGAGCTTTGGTCAGGTCGCGTTATCAATATTTCACGCAAATGGATGTCCCGTCCAAATTCTTTTTTAATTTAAAAAGAAAAAATGTCCAGAGCCGATATATTCACTCACTACGCTCAGAAAATGGGCAAGAGCTGACAGCGCCATCTGAAATAAGACAAGCGGGCTGTGAGGTACTCTATCAAGCATTTGATAGAGTTGAGCACCAGTACCTTTGGAATACTATTAATGCTTTTGGTTTTGGCCCAAGTTTTAATGGAGTAATTGAAGTGCTATCTAGAGATATTGAAAGTATGCTAAAAATCAATGGTGGTTTGAGCACCCCTTTTAAAGTTAATAGAGGCATTAGACAAGGATGTGCACTTTCTGGAATGCTGTACTCTTTAGCAATTGAACCATTGTTAAATAAGCTATGTTCAAAATAGAAGGTGTACTATTATCTCATAACAACTTATAGCATCATATATCAGCTTATGCTGATGATGCAATGATTATAGTTAATGGACAGAATGATCTAAATACTTTGGTGCTTTAGAATTAATTTTTGATATGTTATTAATTTGAAGTTGTTTGTATAGATGATTCAATGAAATTGTTTTGTTAAATAGTTTTTTTTTTAAAACTCTCTCTACCCTCCCTCCCTCCTCCTCTTCTGCTAGTACTCTGACCATCTATGGAGTAACCCAGGAGGATGAGGCCATATATCAGTGTATTGCAGAGAACAGTGCGGGCTCTACACAGGCCAGTGCTCGTCTGACTGTCCTGTGGGCTGATGGGTTGCCGGGTGTGCCCACGGGTGTACGTGCAGACACCCTTTCTCCAACTTCCATTCAGGTGTCTTGGAAAGAGCCCACCCAAAACACTCAGGACATAATTGGATATGTGCTCCATATCCGCAAGACTGCTGGTAGGAAAACTGCTTATGAACACACACACAAGCACGCAAAATCAAATCAAATCCAATTTACTCAGCTCTTCTCCAACATTGAATGTAAAATGCTCCCCAGTAATCAGTATTTTATTTAAAGTAGAGGTCGACCGAAATTGGATTTGGACCGATACCGATAACTAAATTGGGCTGTACCTGCCGATAACTGAGTGTTAGGTTTCAATTCAGAATCTTTTTTTGGTTAATCGAAGTAAACGGTTAAACGGTTAATCAAAGTAAAATAGTCCTGAACTTTATTAAAAAAAATAAACAGTATTGGCTAATGCATGAAAATGTATTGAACTTTTAAATGAAATATAAATATTGATATACTATTTAAAACAATAGTTAAAACATTACAGCTAAACATTACAGGTTTGTGTGTGTGTGTGTGTGTGTGTGTGTGTGTGTGTGTGTGTGTGTGTGTGTGTGTGTGTGTGTGTGTGTGTGTGTGTGTGTGTGTGTGTGTGTGTGTGTGTGTGTGTGTGTGCAGTAATTTAAAGTGTAAATGTAGATTTCAACAAACGTTATGAAATACGTATTTTATTCAGTCTTAACTCTAGGCTCCCTCATTATGGAAATCAGTGAGATTTAAAGTCGATAGCACATCGCTGCTTTTATCTTGTTGCCATCAGCTGTGGTAGAAGTTCACAGTCAGACTAAAGCATTTATGTGACATTTTAAAAAGCCAAATTACTGTTTTAGTCTGACTGAAACCAACATTCTAAAACCCACGTAAAATTACTTGGTGGTAAAGAATAAGAGAAAGCTCTTTTTCTTAAAGCTCAGCATGATGTTTATCCCTCTCTCCTGGGAATCTTTAAAGTTGCATGTTGATGTTTTCTGTGCTGGAGCATATACTGCTAAACAGCTGATCTGAGACCCACACTGATGTGCTCTTAAATGTCCTATGCTGAGCTTTCTCTTTTTCTCTCGCTCTCTCTCCTCACTGTGGTGTTACCATGACTATTAGCCACTGCTCAGATATGTCTATAGTATATTTCATCCGCTGCAGCTTCATTGCCTTACAGCGCTGTGGGATATGTTTTGGAGTACGAGCCATATATAATGTATATAATCACTTAGAGCAATTTGGCATGAATAAATAATAGATAAATATTACTTTTACTGCAGCAATAAAAGTGACTAAGAGAGCTGCCAACATTAAGAGGTGGGCAATTGTCGGGGGTTAATCCTTACTCTCACACCAATGATTTCACTCTCTTGCTCCATCTTTCCTAATTTTTTTTCTCATACAATTTTCCAGTGTTTAATAATGGTCTTTCATGGTCTCTCTTTTTCCTTCGTTCAACCTTCACACTTTACATTCAGACCCAATGGAAATGGAGTACCAGGAGGCTGTGAGTAAAATGACCCTGCAGCAGGTAATCGGAGATCTGGAGCCTTCCACCAGCTACAGCTTCTATGTGAAGGCTTACACGTCCCGCGGAGCCAGTAAAGCCTCTGAGACGGCTGTGGAGAGCACTCTGGGAGAAGGTATAAAAACATATTTAAACAATCATACACAAAGCTGTATATAATTAGGTTGTATACAGTTATATAATTCCCAGTTATTTTGAGTTGTTAATAGTGCTTGAGTTGTTAACAGCATTTCCCTCAGAGATGTTTTTGATTCAGCGTAGGCTTTAATTCAAGGTTGTTCTGGGTAAAGTTCCCACCTGTTGTATTTTCTGTGAAAATACATTCCCGTGTTTGTCATTCCAACAGTCCCTGCACCACCAGCCTTGTTCACGAGGGTGATTAATTCGACTGTGGTTCAGGCCACGTGGGAGCCCTCCACAAAGATGGGCCAGCAGGAAGGATTCAATCTCTACTACCGTAAGGTCCCCGTCCCCTTCTTCACAGGACCCCTCACCTTCCCACGTAATGTGACCCAGTACAACATCACTCAGCTGGGTGAGTCTGGCTACGGAGGGGCTTTATTCATGAAATATGAGCAGAAGGAATTTCTTTGTAAATAATATGTAAAACAAACAAAGAAATAATCATCTCTTCCATGAGCACTTAACATAAAAAAAATAATAATAATAATAAAAAAACCTTCCTTCCTTTAAATCCTCCCTTGTCTGGCTTATGCTGCTCTGATCAATGCCTGGACTTTGTATTTTGAGCACTTCTTGCGTTGTTTTTGCCTCTTCACGGTGACTCGCTTGGTTTAGTCCTCAGTTGTAAGTCGCTTTGGATAAAAGTATCTGCTTAATGACTAAATGTAAATGTAAATCTTATTTTATATATCTTAGGTATTTTTTGTTGAGTAAACAGTTCATGTATGGATGGATTTATGAACCATTTACATTGATTTTTTTATGCTTGTTTTTTCAAGGCCGTATTTATTTATTTATTTACATTTAGCCTGTTAAAAGCCAGTGGTTTACTTTACAGTTAAACATAATTAATACTTATATAGTTTTAAAAATATAACATGTCAGTAAAGCTCAATTAATGCATACATTTATAAATAAAAGCATAACATAACATGTCAGTCATTGGTGTTGTTATTATTATTATTATTATTAATAAACATTTAGCCTGTAGTTTTCTTCACAACCAAGCACAATTCATTTTGAATTTTAAAAAATCATTAATCATTTTGCCATTGAGATTTGTTTGAGTGTTCCAAACCTGTTTTTCTCTCTCTCTCGTCAGATCCCTCTTTTGTGTATGAAATTAAGATCCTGGCTTTTAACCAGCATGGAGAGGGCAATGCCACCCTGCGCTTTATGTCGCTCAAGGAGGCAGTGGAGAAATCAGGTGCCTGATGCAACACACTTGTTCACTCCCACACATTCAAGCATACTAACTCACTCACATTGACTGTGTGTATGTGTGCATTGTCTTCCTGCAGTGCTAAATACCCCTTGCGACTGTGTAAAAGACGAACAGAATAAAAGCTCCACCACAGGCATCATCATCGGCATCCACATCGGAGTCACATGCATCGTTTTCTGTGTCCTTTTCCTCATGTTCAGCTACAGGGGCAGGTGAGGAAATCAATGCTGTCTATGTGCGTATGCCACTGGTATCATTTTATAGTGAATGCAGTTGCAGTGGGCGTCAGGCGCTTTATTTTAAATCAATTTCTTTTTCAAGTCAACATGTTTCATTGGATGCAGAGTTGAATCGTTCTGTGTTTGCAGGTTGAAGATGTGTAAAACCATGCATGCCACCCGACAAGCTGGCCGTAACCCATCAGGTGTTGTGTTAGAGTCCTCCTCACAGGGGGCTTTGGCCCTTAACGGCCCCCACAGGTTCAGCCAAGATGGGAATGGAGGAACCCACACTGCAAAGAGCTGCGCCGACTCCAATGAGATGGAGAGACTCTTCTCAGGACCATTCCACTTCTCCCATCCATCTGACACCACCCACACAGTGAGCCTTGGGGAACAATGCATACATTTATAGACATGAGGATTGCATGGTTATGGTTCTTTTCAGAGAACAACTTTATCAGTGCATAAAAAAGTGGGATGGAAAGATATGCATTTTGGAACGGATCAAAGCTAAACCTATTAACTTAACTATTTGACTTAATTATATTCTTTGACCTCACTGAAAAATACTATAGTATTACCATGTTTGGTTATGTTTATTATATTTTCACCTCAGTCTGTTTGATTATATTTATTTTCAGATTGAGAGCTCTTTGGTGTCCTGTCCATTAAATGAAACTCAGATTTCCACACATCCCCTTGATGACTTCAGCCTGATGGAGGAGTGTGAGGTGCAAGGTGCAGTTCCGGCGGCATCCAGCAGAGGGCCAACAGGATGAAGACTGATGAAGAAATGAAAGCCAAGAATATCCTCTACTCAGACTCCTGTCCAACTCAGGTCAACTGAAGTATTCTATTTTTTTTTTTTTTTTCTGTTTTTATCGTGCAAAGAATATATTATTCTTAAGTTAAGTTCCCTTTGTGGGAATCACTGGACTGTAATGCCGCCGGTCCCTCTGGCCTCATAGTGGGTGAGGTTCTGTGATGGACAGATATTATTTCTTATTGGTAGGTGAACAAATACACTCTTACAGTTACAAGTGGCAGCATACATTCTCCAGTCACTAGTATCTATAAGTGATATTATTCGGCTTCTTCTGCACAACAGAGAAGTATTTTTCCTTCTACCACATATTAGTTCTGTTTTTCGATTTGCTGCCTTCTCTTAACCTACCAATGATTTCACAAGCCCATCCAGTGGAGACCAGGACCATCTTCCAGGGATTTCAAATTATCCTCAGGATTTTTTTTTTTTTCACTGATATCAATGTTTTTGTTTGTTTGTTTTTTGTTTGTTTTTTAATTAGGTTTCAACCTTCATAAAAACTTTAAACTCGGCTATGTGAAACTTAGAGTTTGCAACAAAAAACCTACCTCAGCTGGAATGAATGTCTTGTAGGAAGTCTTTGAGATCTGCATCTTGCTGTCTGTTCTGTTTTTATACACATCATGCATTCAGTCAAAAGAGAAAAAGGTGCTTCTCTACCTCAGATTTCAAGGACTGCCACTCTCCTGCTTGCTGAAGCAAAACAAGAAAAAAATCCAACATATAGCACTTCCAAATGTTGAAGTCATTGTTCTACCTCAAAAAAATAACAATGTTGTTATTGTCGTTGTGGTTCTTTTCTGATATTGCAACACAGCCTCTGTTTGTAAGATCCTGTTGATTAATTGCTGTGTTTTGATATGTCAGTACCTCATGCCAGGTGACAGATGACATTGTTCTATGAATTTAGCTTGTAAAGATGTTTTGATAGTGTCCTTGTATTTGTCTATTTTTTTGTTCTATCTTTCCTGATCAGAGTATTTTTTATTTTATTCGTAGTCGACGCAGTAAATTGGAAAGAATTTAAGATAAACTGCACTGTTAATAATGTCTTCAGGATAAAAATACTGCTCTCAGATGAATCGTTGGAAGAAGAGAGACCACCGTACACAAAGCTGGATATACACATAAAATATTTGAATAGCTTGACTTCATGTGTTTTGCGTGCCATGTGACAATGGAAAGTGGGGGATGAACAAGTATATAAAGCGTTCTTTACAGAATTAAGCACATACACTGTTTTTATGGGTGCCGATAGAAGTAAGTGGTGATGTAGTTTAGATACATATATCACTTGTTGTGATATTTCGTGAAGAATTGAAGATTGAATCTTTGCCTGGGTTGTAACTACAGGACTTCCTTCAAGCACCCTTAGATACTGTTGAGGCTGTTCAGATACTCTACTGTATGGTATGAAATGAACGCCAAACTGTGGAAGAACTGGGCATTCTAGAATTCTCCAGGAAGTGAACATTCCATTAGGAGCCAAAGCCACTGGAGATTCTCATGGCTTCTATGTGGTTCCATCTTTCTTTCTTTTTTTAATATCCCAAGCCCCTCATCCATGTTTTTAGTGCCGCATTGATCAGGGAGCACAAAGTGCATCAGATGTACGCACATAACTCGAACCCATAACATCTGTTGGCATTAGAATGCTAAGAATGATGAGTAGAGGATGCTTGAGCTACCATCTCTGGTCATCTCTTCATATGTCTGGCCAGCTATTGAATTGCTTTTCACTGTGTGCTCAGCCACCCAATCCAAGACCAGCTGTTTATTTTAGCGGGGAGGAAAGTACCAGCAAGATGTTCTTACTCCTCTTGTGTCCCATAATGCTGTGGTGCATATATATAAATATATATATAACCTACCTCGACACAGCAGTCATGCTCTCAGGTTGCTCCTATTCTGATGGGGAGATTGTATTTTTTTTGTAGTACACATACATGCAAACATACATTTACACATCAATGGAGAACATCTCCATTGGGCCCTTTATCGGATCAGTGCGTTGCATTAGCTTTCCATGCTCTTTGATTTTGTGGATGTAAAGTAATATTTTTTCATGTTATGTTTGTCTGTATCAAATACTCATATTTGCTTTGTTTTGACTAGTTTGGCATTGGTTTTGCCACGATCGTCTTTGTTCTTAATTTTAATAAGAATCATCATCAGTGTGTGTAGATAAGAGTCAACATTGCATATTTTCATAACGCCCACAAATTCTGTTATCAAATTTTTTTAAGAAATGGATAAAGTAAGCCTAGATAATCAAAAAATCCCATTCATATAAGGTATATTGCCTCAAATATTGGTTCTAGAACAGAATTGCACAGTATATTACAGTGTAGAAAAGACTCAGACTATGTGCTGTAATATTTATTGTACCAAATGCGCTGTAGTGTTGTCATTGGAGACTGTAGATGCTTTTGTGTTGTCTATATACAGATAAGTGCTTAATTTATTGGCTGTGTTAAATAGAATTAATGGAAAAGTATCTGAATACCAGAAGGTAGTTGATACTCTGTGCTGTAGAACATTGTCCCTAATAATGAAAGTCTCTATGAAATATCTTTTTGTACAGTTTTGGTACTCTTGACATTCCTGTAAAAAGACAAAATTTTTCCATCTGTTGTTTAATGCGATACAAGCAGTTCTCAATACTGTTACATTTCCAAAAGCCATCTGCAGTTAGGTGCACTTTTGTTACTTGTTTCCTGATGGATTTGGTCTTGTGATGTTTGTAAACTTATTGTGTGCAGATCAGTACAATTGAGTATTTTTAAAACAGTAATGAACATCATCAGGCTTCATGTTATAATATGTATAAGATGCCAGTGTGTTGGTAGTCTGTTTTATAGAAAGCAGGGCTTGATTTGGTTGAATTAGGGTGGATTTTAGACCACAAACGGACAGGTGCTCTTTTCAGTTTATGAGATCATGTGTGCCTCAGACTGATGACATGAAACTCATCTTGATCTTCTCCTCCTCTCAGCCTTTTTAGGGGGGTATTTCATCCTTGTCTGCATTTTAAATAAAGGGGTAACCTGAGCTGTTTCGCCTGCATGGAACCTGTGATGATAATCATCATGCCGAAAAGTCTGTTATTGTGAAAAGCATTAGAGCCACAGACTTTTCTGGTCTGCTCATAGTGCTTGGTCTCGCTTTGTTTCCATTCAATATTTAGTATAGTTTCTGTCTCTATTCCATGAAAGAACAAAGGACTTTACCAAAATGGCCTCTCGCCTCTAGAACCTACTTCGCACATGTTATATACACACACACGCAGTCACATGTCTGTAAAGAAAGACATGTTTGTGTCAGCATTAGTGCCGTGTCCCAGCTTTCCCGAGGGAGACTCATGGATGAGGCATTAGCATGTAGCAGCTTCAGCTCCGGCCAGCACTATGGCAACAGCGACCTATTCACAGCAGCAGAAAGACGTTCAAACTTTGAATCTGTAAAACAAATAGCGTTTTGTATGGGATAATATGTACCAGTTTCAGTCTGTTAAGCCCCTTTCAGGACCAGGATTACATAGAAGTGCGCTTTTTGCTTTGAGTGAGGGGACCCATAGCAGCCCAACTGAGAGGAATTTATACGCTCGCTTTCACAGTTTTACACACACAGAGGCTTTAAACTTGTATTTGATGCAACATACCTTGATTACAAAGGTCTGAATGCTATCTAAATCATTTCACTTATTAAAGCATGAGGTCTCTAGTAGCAACTGGTGATTTCTGATGTTACCATGTGAAAAGGTGGCGCTATGATGATGTTTATTACTGTTAGGAAAATTAAATCTTGTAGTACGGTACCGTTCATAAAAATGAATGTAGGATGTGTTTACTGTGATACTCTTACAATGGAAGCAGAAAAGGGGGGTTTAAAACTAGAATGTTTTTAAAGCATGAATTATTTATTACTGTTTGTTGATTTGAGTTCTTTTTTACTTTTCTGGTAGAACTGACGTTATTCCTTTAGGTGGAGGTTGGAAAACTCAATTTCACCTGCTTTGCAGTTACTTTGCACATTATAATAGTCTCATGCTAATCCAAGTTATGGTTATGCTTTTGACACAGTGTGACGATTCCATATTTTCAATGTTTATTTGCTGTGCCTCCCACTTGACTTCTAGGCTTCCATAGTAAGTTTATGACTGTATTGGTGTTTAATCGACAGCATGACACAGATTGGAATCCTTAGAAATTAAATGACCTGGAATATTCATATTTGTTATTGTAAAGTACTAAAGTATAAATCGTGCTGTTTCCAGATAATTCTTTGTACTGATGTAAAATTCACATTGATAAAAACTAATATTTTACAGATTAGATTAAGGCTAGTTAGCAAGCACAATATGTTAAAGAGCGTTAAATGGATGGCACTAACAGTTCTTGCATTTCTTGTTCAAATTGACAACAAACAAGTCTAATTTGACACTCTTTTAGGTTCCTAACACCTCTCAGCTAATTTACAGCTGTTATATAGGCTGTACATTCAGTTTTGGCAATAATACAGTGAATGTGAAGATGACCGTCACTTCTGTAAAACTGTGTTCATGACTGAAGCACTGAAAATCTCCTTACCATGGTGCTATTTCTGTCACTGCTGCGAATCATTGGATGCTCTTGTCATTTTTGTAGAAATGTTCATGTTCAAATTGTTCTTTCGTTTGGATATTTACTGTGATACTCACTGTCTTCCACAAAACAGTGAATGTATCCTTGCATTATTTGAATCTGCTTTGTGAAGTTCTCTGTAAAAGACCTGTGTGTTTATTAAGGGAAGTTATGCATTGATGTCTCAGCACAAACTGTATTTGTGTATAGCTATTAAACCCCGCTCAGAGCTGCATATGATTATGGAAATGTAACTGTTCAAATGTGTATCTCTGTAATCCACCATACAAACTTTAATTCTGGGCTCAGCAGGAAAACTGTGCCTGGGGACAAGCTCCAGCAAGCAATGGCTTTTGTGCTGCATATGACCCTTCAGCTAACCGTTTCGCCATCCAGCCATTTCTCTTCACCGAAAAGGTGTGATTTTAGAGGAAGTGAAGAGAGCACACAAGATCATTTTTAGCTGAGCAGGTATGAGATGTTCAGTTTTCACCGTGTAAATCACGTTCTAGAATTCAGGTCCAGGTAAAACAACTGTTTCCACTGCATTAGAAACACTGTTTTTATCAGTTTGTCTTCTCCAAATTTGATGTCTGTAACCCCCTCTGACCACAGACGACCAGTGTTGTGTATGTACATATGCATATATTGTTATGTGTATATGTATATTTATATAAAGAAAGAATACTAGACCGTTTTTAGTGGTTTGTATTGTTTTAGGGTTCATTGTGAAACAATGTTAAAAGTAAATAACAATGATGACAATAAACTAGTTCTAGTTTTAAAAAAATGATTACTTTCTTTGTCAATGACTGCATTTATTCACAGCTCATCTTTCCAAGAGTGTTTCAGTGAATCTGTGTCTGTACACATTACTGTTCAAAAGTTTGGGGTTGGTAAGATTTTGATAAGTCATTTATATAAACAGTAATATTGTGAAATATTGCAATTTAAAATAATTTGTAATGTATTTGGTGCTTAAGTAACATTTCTTATCAAATGTGCTGGTTAATGTTTTTATGGAAACAGATAGATTTCTTTAGAATAATTTGATAAATTTAATGCATCCTAGTTGAAATAAATAATTAATTTCTTTCCACACAAAAAAAGTTGTACTCGCCCCAAAAGTTTAAATCATTGTGTATGTTTTGAGACAGTATGTTTGCAAATGTGAATGAATGAGGCATTTATATAGCGCCTTCATATGTGCTACTGTACACCCAAAGCGCTTTACAATCATGTCGGGGTCTCTCCTCAAACACCACCAGTGTGCAGCATCCACTTGGATGATGCGACGGCAGCCACAGAACAACGGTGCCAGTGAGCTCACCACACACCAGCTATAGGTGGAGAGGAAAGAGAGTGATAGAGCCAATTCAATGGACGGGGATTATTAGGAGGCCATGATTGGCAAGGGCCATTGGAGGGAATGTGGCCAGGACACCGGGGTTACACCCCTACTCTTTACAAGAAGTGCCATGGGATTTTTAATGACCACAGAGAGTCAAGACCTCGGTTTAACGTCTCATCCGAAGGACGGTGCTCTTTGACAGTATAGTGTCCCCGTCACTACACTGGGGCGTTAGGACCCACACAGACCACAGGGTGAGCACTCCCTGCTGGCCCCTAACACCTCTTTCAGCAGCAACCTAGTCTTCCCAGGAGGTCTCCCATACAGGTATACTGACCAGGCTCAACTGGGCTACAGGATGATATGGCTGCTGGCCCATGTGTGCCTGTGTTTGTGTGTGAGGATCTAAATTTCCCTCGTCAGCTCTGCAATCTCTGATAATTGACTAGCTGCAGTATTCAGTATATTGCACATGGATTGATTACACTGCATATGGAAATGCATGAATTATTAACCCAGATGCACAGGCAGAAACATTTATCAGACTATATTTCCCAGCAATTGCAACTTTGTCATGCAGTATCCCAGATCTAAAACGTCCAGTCACTTATGCATAAGAATGATGGTTTCTTTGGGCTCTAATTCATCAATACCAGATTCATTAAGGGAGCTGTATGTAAGAAATCTATTTCAATTAATCATAAAAAGACCCTGATGTGTCACTAGACATTAAGAAATCATGTTAATTTCAAATACTTATATCATTGACAACAGTAGTATGGCTAGGATATTGTCATTTAAAAAGTGGACTTGCAGCCCTCAACTGATGTTGATGTTGTCATATTGTGTTTTGGTCTGATGCGCCACCCTCCACCTATCTACCAATCACAAAGTCAGTGGTGTTTCGGGATCTGGGTTGCCAGCTTTGCTCTAGTCTACCCTAACTCTAGTCGGATAAAAAATGTCTAACGTTACTAAATCAAAAAACCCTCGTTATAATTCAGAAATTAGTCGTGACAAAGTCCAAAATAAAACCAGAATTTGTATTGGAGATGCTTTTGAAAGATGGAGACGGCTGAAAACGGAGAAGAATTTGAACACAGACGCCAACGTTGCTAATTTTCTCCTGGACAGGTAAGATTCATCTATGCTTGGCTAACTTGTACTTAATGTCAATGGACATTTCATATATTCATGACAGTTGAACAAAGTTATGCATGTTCGTGCAAAGTAACGTAATGTTAGTTCACATGGACGTATGCTAACATTAGCAATGCATTATAGGAGCCCGTTTCTCTATCTTTATGCTGAGACGCAGAGGAAAACAACATTAGCACGCCCATTATGGGAATTTGAAACGTAATTGAGACAGAAGCCTAACTTTACCTCAGAAAAAATGATTCGTCATTCGTTCTTCACGTATATCGTGGACGATGCCATTCTCCAACACGGGCTCTCGCTCGCTTTCCATCTCTGCCGTGCGCTCGCGCGCCACGCGGATTCTCTGTCTCAAGTGCGCTCGCTCTAGATTCCGGGACATTTTAACTCATTTGCGGCATAACTAGTCGATCACGAGTGGCTCAACAGGTAAATCTATAGATAAACTCATCTTTCAGGCATTTGACTGACCGGGTTGACATGTAAGCGTGAGAAATCGGGGGTGTGGCGTGTGAGCGTGTGAAACCACTCAAATGTGGGTGTCTCACGGCCAATGCGTGAGAGTTAGGAGCTCTAAAATTTAGTTACTCTAACAATATTTTATGATGGGACGGAAAACAACCCTGTGATAGCCATTGGTGATATTGAATTTGTCCCGCGTTATAATTGCTGTGGCAAATGTTTTGGTTATTTGTTAGCCTACTTGAGACAAAAACTTGCTTATCGTACATTAATGACAGATAAATAACGTTACAAGTTAGACTAACAGCTACCGTTCTGTCTGTCACATACGACCATACATCTTTACGATTATACTGTCACATACGAGCATAAATCTTTACGATTTTACTGTCATATAAGAGCATAAATCTTTACGATTATATTTAACTAATGACAATTAGTACATTTTTAAAATACATAATTACTTATCAAAATATCTCTCATGAAGCATAAACATAATTAACAGAAAAAAAACTTACTGTGTACGTCTCGTCGTCACTTGCCATTGGAAGCTCATTGAAGCAGCCTACGTTTCTGCTGAATCCTGCAGCTTATCTGGCAACCTCGAGTCAGGGGGTAGGGGGAGGGGATACACCGCTCTACGGTATTTTTAAAGTGATTGCAGTTCCAGTTTTGGCCACAATCCTACATACGGCTCCTTTAATGTTGTGCTCCAGCAGTTTTTTAATACAAATAAAACAAAATCAGATGATCCTTATGCACAGCCATGTTCAATTGTACATTTAACTTACAGATAAAGGGAGCAAAGAAAAGAGTGGAAGAGAAACTTCCCCTTTTGCCAATCTTCCATATTCTGAACTGAACACAGAAGTCACTTCAGTTCCATTTAATATTCCACACTGAATATGTTTATGTCCTCTATAAATCTGTGACTGTTCTCTCTTCTCTTTAATCTCTTTTTCCCTCTTTGTTTTTGTGAGTAAGAGAGAAAGATAAGTATAAGGTCGTTGTTGTGCTGCTTTCTTTTTCTGCAGCTAGAATGTGTGTTCCTAAGACAGCCAGGCTGCCCATATAAAGCAGCAGAGCTGAGCCACTGCACGACTCCTGAGAAGAGCTTCAACTGAACAGACCAGGGCTCACAGATACACTACCATCCACACCTCATCTTTCTTTCTTTCTTCCTTTCTTTCTTTCTTTCTTTCTTTCTTTCTTTCTTTCTTTCTTTCTTTCTTTCTTTCTTTCTTTCTTTCTTTCTTTCTTTCTTTCTTTCTTTTTCTTTCTCTGAACATTTTGTCCTGTTTCTTTTTCTTTCATAATTTCTTTCTTTTATTCATTTTATTTTGTACTTTTTTTAATAATTTCTTTCTTCATCATTTCTTCCATCAGTTTTCTTTCCTTAATCACTTTCATCATTTTTGTCTTTCTGTCATTTCTTTCTTTCCTTCCTTTCATAATTTCTTTCTTTTGTCATTTCTTTCTTTTCTTTGTCACATTTCATAATTTTTGTCACCTTTTTTTCTTTCAACATTTCTTTCTTTTAAAATTTCTTTCTTTTCTTCTTCACATTTTATCGTTTTTTGTCACCTTTCTGTATATTTATTTCTTTTAAGATTTCTTTATTTTGTCATTTCTTTCTTTTCTTTGTCACTACATAATTTGTATCACCTTTTTTTCCTTCCTTTTCTTTCTTGCTTGCTTTCATTCTTTGTTTCCTTATTTCTTTCTTCGGTCGTTTCTTTCTCTGGTCTTTTTTGTGTTCTGTTTCTCTGTCTTTATTTCATAATTTCTTCCAGACTTCTCAGCCATAACATGGTCCCCAGCTGAGTGCTAGGGAGAGGGAGGAAAAACCTCCTCCTAACGTTGCTAATCAGAATCAGCCAGGCGGTTCCTGGTGGTTAAGATGAGAATATAAAGGAAGTGGAGAATGAGTCCAGGGTGTCGCTTTGGGCCACTCCAGAAATACTATTATATATATTTGCCAGAAATAAATCTACTGACCTTTATTGCAGCTGACAGATATATAGAGTGCTGATTCCACAGAGATCCACGTGCCCATACTCACAATTTGTGAGTGTGATCAAATCCCAATGCACAAACATGCCGTAACGCATGCACTCCCCAAACCTGTTGGCCCCTCAGGAGAGGACAGGGAGCAGAGATGAGGTTGGGGAGGAAAAGAACCTCCATGGGCATCTGACAACAGTGTGTGAAACAGGACAAAGAGAGAGAAATCATAAAGCCAGTAGTATCTACACATGTAAAATGATCAAATGGAGAAAGGAGGGTGTGAACTGTAGCCATGCTGAATGTCCAGTTTAAGACCCAGTAGTAAAAAGTTGCCTTCACACAATAATAAAATATTTTTAATATGTAATATTTTTCCAATTCATTCCTGCAAGGCTAATTATACTCCTTTGTGTGCAAGTCAAATAACTTTTTCCCCGGCCTCTGTTCCTGCTATACAGAGAAAAAATGAAGGTTTTGCTGCAGTGAAGCACATCAAAGGAGAGCTGTAAAAATAAAAAAAGCAGCAGCAGATCTATTTCCTCTGTATAAACCTTGATCAATACGGCAACAGCCCAGCTCACTTTTTTTATTTTCTTTTTTTTTTTACATCATATTGAGCTGTTACTCTCACTCTGTCTATATCTCCAGAGAGGAATACAGAAGGTAACCTTCACCTGGACAAACCCACAGAACCTCCATGACTGCCGCACACTGCCTGTGGAACTATCACTGATATCAACATGTCTGTGTGGGTGGGTCTATGTCACCAGCAATGCTCCAATAAACATCATATTATATATTGGCACTCTTATACATCAACAACTTTCTCGCTTGTGTCTGTTTCTATTTATCCTGAGGAATCTAAAGAGGATCATCTGAAGAAAGTTGATACTTAAATGACACGTGACTGAGAATCATCATTAAGTCCCCTGGCAGATAAAAGAAACCAGCCCTTCATCTGGTGTGCCACTTTTGCATGTGTGCCACTTATGTTGTTATGGATGCATCCACTTATGGATGCATTCAGAAAACATGTTTTTATGAATGCATCCGTCTGTGTTATATGCCTACAGTTCATGTAAAGATGTAGGGCTATATATTGAAACAAGGGCTTTGCAAATGTTTAGTGAAGCTGAT
Source organism: Meda fulgida (assembly GCA_030578275.1). Classification (NCBI taxonomy): domain Eukaryota; kingdom Metazoa; phylum Chordata; class Actinopteri; order Cypriniformes; family Leuciscidae; genus Meda; species Meda fulgida. The sequence goes on from CM060622.1 coordinate 35,704,374, forward strand.
GCTAATGTTCACAGTAAACATTGTGACCTAGATAGGGTACAATAGCTCAGGGAGATTCACGTCTCCTGTGTCGTTCTACAATGATAGGTACAAAGAAGCAAAAGTACCCCATGTCAAACTAAATTTTGCCTCTAAATTAAATAAAAAAAAACATTGCAGGCAAGTCTGAGGGAGTTATAAAAATATGTTTATGTGTCTACAAATTCAAAGAGCTATTATTATTAATGACATACCTGAACTTCCTTTTAGTAATAGACAGAGAATTATTTTTCTGGGTACATGAAAAGGAAGCACAGATCCACACAAACCAAAAGCTTTCCAATAATGCTTTTCTCAGCAGAACTGAAATGGAATTGGTGACAGAAAAGAAAGAGAGAGCATAAAGAAGAAGAATGTAGAAGTGTCTTTAGAATTTATGTATATTCTCTTTAATTTTGTTGCTGGACCCTTGTTTCCTCCACTGGGATGCAAAGTTACACAAATCTACTTTAGAGTCACCTCACTGAAGAGAGCATTTCCTGAAAAACAAGCTTGACTGCGATGAGAATCGCAGGAGAGCATGATGATGGAATGTGTCTTCAAACTCCTCAGACACCAGTTAGACAGAGAGAGCTACTGAATGCAGAAAGAAGAACTCTCTGGTCTTCAAATGAATTTCACTGAATCTTAATTTTCTCCCTTACTTCATCGCTTTAAGGGATTTCTTACCTAGTGCTTACCTCAGACTAGGATGCAGATTGTTGAGAATGCCTGTTGTACACAACAATGGTGTTTTCAAACTGGCAGGCTCCAACCTGACTTGCTGGCAAATATAATACCTCAGGAAACAAAGCTGTGTTTACATGTTACCCATGCTGTTAAAATGTTTATAAGAATATCTATTCACTATATTTGCGAGACTCAAGCCATTCAGTCATTGAAAAGTATTCAAGAATTTGTGTTCTTTTATTTAGTAGGCTTATAGGGAATGAAGAGTTTAGTTTGAGACACTTAGTCACCTAGCTAAGTAAATACAATTACTGTATATTTTTATTTGGTTTAATCACATCTCATTAGCTGACTCAAAACAACTTATCTGCTGTTTTTGATTAAATCTAGCCCTTTGCCACAGGTACATCACAGACCGATTAAGAATGAAAGGTTCAGCCTTCTGCATTCAGCCTCAGGGGCCACCTCAATTCCTGTGCAGTGCAGAGTATGGAATTTACATGTACATTTTTAGAAAAATAAGCATTTGATTTCCAAAACACTTATCCATGAAAGATGGGGCAGTACCCACTTTATTGACACAGTTAATGATACAGTTCCCACATGTGCACCGCAATAAATTAAGAATATACACATTGGTTTGTTGATGAACATACTCTTGTTAATACTGATGGTGAGGAATTACAGTTGAAATGTAATAATGTACGACAAACTGAGCTGCTCAAGTTGTCCTTGTGATGGATGTTCGGGTTGAATAACTAGTTCTTCCAATATTTCATATATGGTAAAATCGATGCAATCGTTACTGTCTTTATTGTGTATACAATCACTGAGCCTGGACTGAGGAAGCCTCCGGAGCTGAAGTTTATAGGCGTTTTGTTTCCAACATGCGCTGTAAGCGGTAGACCAATCACAACAGACTGGGCCATCTGGCCAATCAGAGCAGAGCAGGCTCGCAGAAAGGAGGGGTTTAGAGAGATAGAATCTTCAGACGTTTGAGAATCTTTGAAAAATGTGATGTGCAATGTATATTATGAGAAAATGAAAGTTTTTTTTTTGTTTCTTTTTTTTTTTTTTTTACCTTTGATGCATGTAAACCTGACCTCCTAAACCTCTAAAACAAAATCAGGAACCTTTATAATTGGGGATCTTTAAATCTTGAAGAAGAAAAGTTGCAACAAGCGGGACATTCTACAGCTATGACCCAAACCATCTAGATCATACTTTTTGCCGATACTCAAAGTCTGCAAGACTATCAGATTCATGAATCAATTTAATCTTCATTGACCCTGTCTCATAAGCAGACTGAGCACTAAAATTGGGTGGGCATCACTCTAAGGGGTCCACGGCTAGTTTTAAGAGCTGAGGCCCGGGTTCAGACTCCAGAGGTCATGGTGAAGAAGAGAGGGATATGATTGTTTGCCCAGCTGTCTGCGGGAGTTGAGAACGACAGGAGTAGCTGACCTTCTTCATAAAGATAAAAGAAGATTGAACAAAGGATCCTTCTTACATCATTCATTAGAGGGGGTCTGTGTGTGAAACAAAAAGAGAAGGGAATACTGTCAGCCTCCCTCATACATGCAGGAGCCAGGACAGAGTGATGGTGGTGGTACAGTATTGTTTTCTCAAGCAGCAGGTCTCCATCTCTCCTCTCATCCTCCCTTCTGGTTTGTGTCCTCAGTCCGTGTCTTCTCTCGTCTAATTCCATCCTCATCCAGGGACAAACTAATCCTCTCAAAGCCTTGCTATCCCACAGGAATGACATTCCTCCCTGTCTTGGCCTGTAAATCCCTCGTGTCTTTTTTTCATTTCCAGCCACATCTCCAGAATAAACAACTGAACACTTTAGGTCTTCTTACACGTACAACACATCACTTTGTCAGCCACTCAGAAATGCAAATATACAATCCACATGCTCAGCACTTATGTATAATGAATTCACTTTACTTAATGCTGATATTAAAAGAATGCGACTTATATTTTTCTAGTTAAATTCATCCAGCCCTCTGGTATGGGAATGGGAAACCTTGAGGAGTAAAATTTTCCAATTGTCTTGTCATTTGATCTATGTGTACTCACCCTCAAGCCATCCCAGGTGTACAACTATCTTCTTGCAAACTAAGATATAGTTATTAATATAGGAGATATTATTATATTATATATTATATAGGCTATATTTACAAATATCCTGGCTCTTCCAAGCTTTATAATGGGAGTGAATAGGAGTGAATGGGGAACGAGATTTTGAAGTCCAAAAAATGCACCCATCCATCATAAAAGTAATCCCAAATGTGATATATTGAATACAAGCTATGTTAATGTTTGTTAAATTGTTAAATGTTATTTTTCTAATACTGCTAAATATTGTTTAATTTCTTATTTGTGCTTTATGCTAAAAAAGAGTGTTATGTGCATTTAGTGAAATAGTTATTTTCATTTGGCATACCTGCGTCATGACGTCATCACACGCTTCAGTTGGGTGCGCGCATGCACTTCGTAAATATACCAAGGACTACATCGCAGCAACGCTCTTGTCTAATTCTTCTTTAATCATCTTATACTTCTTTTCAGGTAACTCTGTGAAGCATAATGCACAAAACACACTTGCGGTTTGAGTATAAACACTGTTTAACATAAGATGAATGAGTTGTATGTGTTGAAAGCAGTTATTTTTTACTTAAGTAATAGTTTGTCAAGAGTTTAGCATGCCTGAGAACATGGTTAGCATGGGCGCTATACATGATAAATGGTCATTATGTCGATGTTATTTGAGTGTATTAGAGTTCATGATTCATGAGTTATCTTAAACCAGTGCATTTGAGTAATTGAACCCCCTTATGTGTATTCTGGTAATCGTATTCCGTTTGTAAAGGGCATGAGATTTGAGTGTCACTGTGTCAGTTATGAAGAAGAAAATAGCTAAAGAATTGAAAATCCCTATTTTGACCATCAGGGCGATAATTAAGAAGTTCCAATAAATTAAAGATGTTACGAATCTGGCTGGAAGAGGACGTGTGTCTATATCGTCCTAATGCACGGTGAGGAGGAAAGTTTGAGTGGCCAAAGACTCTCCAAGGACCACAGATGGAGAATTGCAGATATTACCTGAGTCTTGGGTGTCAGAAACCCTAAAAATATATATATCAAACAACCCCTACATCCCCACATGTTGTTCGGGAGGGTTTCAAGAAAAATCCTCCTCGCTCCTCCAAAAATAAACTCCAGCCTATTCAGTTGTCAGACACGACTGGAACTTCAAATGGCACTGGGTTCTGTGGTCAGATGAAACTAAAAAGCGCTTTTTGGCAGCAAACCCACCAGGTGTGTTTGGTGCAAACAGGGATAAAAAGTACCCCTTGCCTACGGTTAAATATACTGCTGGATCTTATATGTTGTGGGCCTATTTTTTTTGCTGGAAGTCCTGCTGCTCAGATATATGGCATTATGGATTCTAGCAAATACCAACAGATACAAAATCAAAACCCTGGCTCTGCTAGAAATCTTATAATGGGCCGTGGTTGGATCTTCTATCAGGACAACGATCCAAAACAAACATCAAAATCAACACAAAAATGTGTCACGGGGCACAAAATGAAGCTTCTACCATGGCCGTCTCAGTCCCCTGACCTGAGCCCTATAGAGAATGAGTGGGCTGAACTGAAGAGAAGAAGCACCAACATGGATCTGGGAATCTGAAGGATCTGGAGAGACTGAGGAATGGTCTCTGATCTCTTGTCAGGTGTTCTCCAAACTCATCAGGCATTATAGGAGAAGACTCAGAGCTGTTATCTTGGCAAAAGGAGATTGCAAAAAGTATTTAATGAAAGGGTGCCAATAATTGTGGCCAAAGTGTTTGAGAAAAACATGTAGTTCATAATGTTTTTTTTTTTACAGCCATTTTTGATATTTACCAGGGCTGCCATTAATTCTGACCACAACTGTATACCTAGGAAGCCATTGGAGCAGCACTCTTCTCTAATTCTTCTTTAATCTTCTTTATTATACTTCTTTTCAGGAGTACGACACATACTGTACATCTCCGGGGGGTTAATAAAGTCCTTCTGAAGCAAAGTGATGCGATTGTGTAAGAATTTTTTTTTATGATTAGCTATAATAACCAATTTCCAGCAGATGACTGTACGCATACTGCGCAAGTCGACTTGTGCCACAAGAGTAACCCCTGACGCGATGTATGACGTAGGATGTAGGAGTGGCGTAAGCTTAGACACCCTTTGCGGTTTAAACAAATAGGGCTGTGCAACAAACTCATGCTCCTCTTCTCTTACATCGAAATCACTGCGTAGGGCCGTCTGCTGGAAGCAAGTAATTAATTATAGATAATAAAGATTTAAATATGGATATTTTTCTTAAAACCCATTGCTTCGCTTCAGAAGGCCATTATTAACCTCCTGGAGCCATATGGATTATGTTTTATTAGGGATGGATGCATTTTTTGGGCTTCAAAATCTCACCCCCCCATTCACTACCATCATAAAGCTTGGAAGAGCCAGGATTTTTAAAATGTAACTTAGATTGTGTTTGTCTGAAAGAAGATAGTCCATATACACCTTGAATGGCTTAAAGGGGGAGTAAATCATGGTATAATTTTCATTTTTGGTTGAACTATCCCTTTAAATCAAAATTCAAAATCTTACAGTAGATACAGTTTGATGTTGCAAAAATATTGCTAATAGAAAGAAAGATCAAAGAAAGGCGCAAGGGTAGAGAGACAGAGAACCAGAGAATGCTTTTGCCATTGTTATAAGTCCAACACAAAGAGACTTGTGGTCAGTCAATCTCTGGATTGCTCTATGAATCTAGGGAGGATTTATTGCATCACATTGCATCATCCTCCATGGTAGTTTTATGACTGCTGCTTTTGTGCTGAAATACTGTAAAATGTCTCATGAAGGGTATTTTGTATGAACATCTCTACTGAGGTTCAAGATGTGATCATGAGTGTTCTAAGAGCTGTCAGTGGTTCTGACTTTAACATGCAGGTCAATGGTGATTAACTATACAGGACTCAGTATGGTTGGGGAGGGGGCTGTAAAAGGCTGGAGGAAGAAGATCATGTTTGGCTGTTAATCACTGAATCAATATTAAGTCTTTAAATAACCAGATCTTGACAGAGGAAATCAAAGGTTTATTGCTTTTTTGCTTTGATTAATGAGTCACGTTATATAGCATGGCTGATCAACAGAGCACGAGTCAAAAGAAAAACACGCTGTTCTTTGCATAAAGCGTTCGCTGCTTTGCTTTCGTCAGTGTAAGTTAAGCCCCACATATTCTGTTTTTGTGTTTGAGATTCGTCGCAGCGGATGTGGTTATGTACTTGTGTTTGTGCTAGAAAAATATACAAGACATTTGTGAGGCAATATTCTACAAGTGTGCTACTCTCATTGGATGTATTCACATACTGATTTGCAGATGAGCAAAATTTCTCTGTGACTTCACATTTTTTGATGCATGTGTGTAAATGCGTTTTGCACCATATTCACTGCAGCAACTGTAGCAAAAATGTGAGCATACAAGTTTCTTAATTTGTGATTTGTAGAATAGGATTTTTCCACCTGCAATGAAGAATTTGAGAAGGTGTAACTGTTGTGTTGTGTTTGTGGAAGAGAAAAAAAAGTCTACAAGTTTGCGACTCTAAAAACATTTATCTCTGTGACTTCAAATTTACTGATACACATTTGAGGCTATTCTCTACAACTACAAATTTCACTGTCACAGGCATTCAGTTGTTTTGTACCAAATATACCTTCATAATACTGCCACCTGCTGGTGAAAAGCGGGAACATGTAGCCTGTAAACAGTTATTTTCCACATTTTATGTGACATTATGAGGCTAACATATATTTTCTCAGTCAGGAAGAAATTTTTTATTTATTTAGTTATATCGATTCTGTGTGTTATATCTTTAGAATAGAGCATTTATTAAATCTCTCAGTGCTCGTATGGTACCTATTTTTATCAGTGCACTTGGAATTGACTTTTTTGTTCCATTTTTGCTTAAAAGTTATTGATAATACTAGCTCTATCATTTTACATCTATTAATAAGATCAAGATGATTCAGTCACTGTACAGGAGTCAAATCTCAAAATTGCTCCCTTTCCTCTCATCTTTGTTGTTGCACTGAACTGAATTGCCATCATTCTCGTATGCACAGAATGACAAAGAAATGTAAAAGCTCTCAGTACTGTTAGTATGAGGTCAGGACACTTTCTCATCACACTAGTCAAACACACATACGTACAGTACGAATGCAAAAGCATACTGTGTGCATCTTTAGCTTCCTGATTATCCCTCATGCAAATTAAAGGGACAGTCCACCCATTTGCATTAAGCTTTCCATTGTTAGAAACCCAGTCATACTATTGAATGGTCGTGCAACACTCTCTCATTTTCCCCTGAGAGGAGAGAAATCCGCTATTTACCTTTTTCACTTCCTCCTACAAGGAAGGGGGGAGGGGGAAGGGGGAAGGGGAATGGGGGAGGGGGAAGGGGGGAGGGGGGGTTCTGTAAAGACTACAAGGACTAGCTCCCACCCTTTCAAACCCGCCCATAGGGGGTTGGACCTAATGCGCTAACAGACCTATCACAGATGCTATTATCCTATACAGATCCTAAGCACAGTGCCAGTGCGTCTGATTTCACCGAAAATTTGTAAACAAACGAAATCATAGGAGATGTGTTGCTTTACAGCAGACGACTATGTCAGTGTGTGTACACAGTAGCTGCTAATAGAGTCGAGTCAGAAAGAACCTTACCTCCAGGCAATGCGTTTAGCGCTACTAGCACTGCTAGTTCCAGATGTTCCTGGCTGTTCGTCGTCATCATCTGGCAAGGTAAATATCGACGGAATTACGGTTTTCACAAACGCGGGTCTCTTCAAATGGTGTGTTCACACCGAACACAAATTTAATTATTTGCGCGAGTGGATTACATACAAAGTCAACGCAAAGACGCGAATAGACGCATCATTCGCGCCGGGCGTTGCGAACGGGTTATTGATTGCCCGTAACCACTTTTTGCACAAGTCCAAATCTTTGGGTAATCTATGAAAACTTACTCCGTGTATTTTCCTTGTGCTGGCCGAACATGCCGGTGTCGTGCCGAAAAGTGATGGTCTGCCGAAAATTGATTGCATTATTTATTCAATAAGTAGAGGCTTCAACAATGTTGTTGTAAGTAGAATACTGCATTTTATGGGTTGTTTTTGACATGTAAAGGTATTTTAACAGGTAAAAAGGCTTGGATTGGTTGGTACACAGCAGGTAAAATAATGCAGAGTCATAAGGATAATTGCAAAAGAAATCATGTCTTTATTTTACATAGCTCAGCAGTAAGTCATGTTATTATAGGCTACAGTCCGTTTTCCAAATACAAACACTTATTCCATCGAAACAACAGGCTTCTATTATTTACTATAATCATATCTGATTAAGCTATAAACTGCAAACACTTATTTGGCCACAATTGTTATTATTATGTTAAAAGAAACGTTAAAGTATTACACAGACATACCTTTGCTATTACCACGGACATAAAACTGTTGGTTATTTGCACGTTATGTCTGTTTGATCCAGCTGCAGACGTAAAGAGACTAGGCGCAATCAATTTTCGGCGGACCATCACTTTTCGGCACGACACCGGTACTATGCAAGTGCACACCATTTCGAAACAAAAATGAGGAGTAATTCAATAATTAGTTCGCAAAGTAACTCTTCACTAGAAATTGTGTGAAATGATTTCCAGGCGGTAGCGTAGAGGTGGGAGTGGCCTGCGGAGCTGAGCATTGCAATGCACTATGGGGATTGTTGTCTACAATCCACAAGCACTAAAAAGTCATTTTCTGCCTTTTATCGGCCAAGGAGGACCCAAATTAGAAATGTATGCTACTATTCTACTACATATATCCAGCCCGTTCTCATCCCAAGGCGTCATACATGTGACGCCATATGACATTTCGTCGAAATCTTACGCACATGGCATCCTTTAGCGTCAATATGAGACGCAGAACCCAAGGCGTCATACATGTGACGCTAGTCTAAATCTGACGCACATGGCATCCTTTAGCTTCAATATGAGACGCAGATCCCAAGGCGTCATAACCGTAACTCTACCCCAGACCTAAACCTACCCATAACAGTGCGTGTTATATTGACGCTAAAGGGTGCCATGTGCGTATGATTTCGACGAAATGTCATATGGCGTCACCTATATGACGCCAAAGGATGAGAATGCGTTGATATATCACCCAGTTTCAATACATATTCATGTCTCCACCGGTGGAATTACCCTTTAAGGTCCTAATGCACTGCTCCTTAGGCAAAATCCTCAAGCTTAATTCCTTGAACTGTTTAAGTACCGACCAAAGGCTGATCTTTTATTAAGGCAAACAATTACCTCATAGTCCAGTATGCTGAAAATAACAGCTGTTGTTGTTTCCATTTTTTAGGAAGAAAAATTATTGAAGGTATTGTTCTCTTTACACGGTGGGACATCCATCCCTTCCCGAGGTTCACTAGAAGTTAAATAGTTCACATGCAGATGAACTGACCCTTCATTAACTGCACACTTATCACAGAATTCACTCATGCCTGTCATAACCAATGACTGTTCTACACTACCATCATCCCTCCTTTTGCCTCAATAAGGACTCCTTATTTCCTCTAACAAAATTAGGCCATTTGATATTAGTAAATATTCTGTGACTGACCAATAATAACAGTAAATATTAGGCCTTTTTATCATTTAGAATATGTGCCAGCCAGAGGAGGATGGACGCTCCATGTTGGATATTGTTTTGTTTTTTTGTTTTTTTTCCAGGTTTCTTCCTCATCTTACCTAACAACCTTGAGTCATTGTCTCTTTTGGCTTGTTCTGTTGGGGGGTTGGATTCAGCAGACACTTTAATCCAAAGCTAAACTTACAAATTAGTGAAAACAAAAGCAATTTATCACTCAGGAGCCAACAACATCAACAGAATTGTCAATTTCAATTGTAAACTGAGAGGTTCAGAAGATAGAGCAAATTGACAATGTGGAGAAGTAAGAGTGAAACCTTTTTTGGAAACAAGAAGTTTCTTTTGGTCATAGATTATTAGGGTTATATTTCAGGAGGAGTTGAAGCCTGTTCAACCACAGACGGACAGACAGGGAAGATTCCAGTAGTCTGTCTTCTGCATTTAATTTTTATGTACATTATATTTTTTCAATGCAAGTCATATTCAGATCATGTAAAGGTCATGCATAATCATTCGTCATATTCAGGTCTTGCAAACATTGGTGTGCCACTGTCTCACCTCCACTCTGTTCAATATCAAATTCAGGCCATTGTGCCCAAGGTGTGTTTGAGCTGGAGTGGGCACTGGGTTTATTTAGACATGCAGAGAAGCTCCAGGCTGCACTGGGAACCTGTCAACATCATTCAACCCAGCAGTCACTCCACTTTGCAGGGAGCCACAGCCTGGTTCTCTTCTGGCCAACACCATAGTATCCTCACCTCTTCTCTTTTCTATCATAGTAGATTCCTAGAAGGCCATGAATAATTTATTTGGACATTTATTTTTTCCCATATTGTTTTTCGCCTACTATTTAGTAGGGAAGTATGTGATTTTGGATGCAGCCTGTTTATGATTCACGATTCAGTCATTGACAGGGCTCTAGAGTGCGACTAAAGGTCCTAGGTCGCACCTGTGCACTGTCTAAACCAATCGGAGACAGAGATGGGGCGGGTCTTTGCCTCTGATTGGCTGTGGTCCATATATTCCTGTAGGCCTACACTGCTCCGTGCTGTGTGATTGAAATTGCGCCCTGAGCAGCCGTTAACACTGTCAGTGAAATGTGACCCAATTCCGATTTTTTGCTCATATGTGACAGAGGCGGACAGAGTACACAGCTTCATTACTTGAGTAAAAGTACAGATACCCCTTGCTAAATTTTACTCAAGTACAAGTAAAAGTACTACAGTCAGATGTCTACTTAAGTAAAAGTACTGAAGTACTTGTTTTTAAAAGTACTTGAGTATCAAGAGTACAAGAGTACATTTTCTAAATATTGCATTACTACTGCCACAGTGCTTACATTAATGTACAGAAACGTCCTACATAGAGTTATGAAAAATGTTAATGTTAATACCTTGGAGAAAAGGAATTGAAAATAAAATCAAGTCATTTTCATCTTTTTACCATGTTGCTTTATTTAACATTTAAGTACATTTCAGAAAATGTAAATAGTCTGGCGAGGTGGGGCCACGCGTTGGCACATTCCCGGGATGGACCTTCTGCGTCTTCATCCATGGTTACGTCCCTTATCTAAATCTGAGCGTGGAGTTGACTTTGGCGGAAAGCTGAAGGTGATTGCTGATAGGCTGTCTCAATCAGTGGCGCCTGCGCAATCCAATCACGTTTGAGAGGGAAACAACAAATTGAGGGTTTCCGAGATTTTTCTTTTTTCTTTTTTTTTTTTTAGAAGTACTGACGGGTACTCACGGTTATGGATAGAAATGTAGTGGAGTAAAGAGTACAATATTTGCCTCTCAAATGTACTTGAGTAAAGTCATGAGTACTCCCCAAAAATGATACTCGAGTAAAGTACAGATCCCTCAAAATTGTACTTAAGTACTGTACTGGAGTAAATGTACTCCGTTACTGTCCGGCTCTGGTGACAGATCTGATGTGTTCTATGACCGTGTAGCCTAAACAGGAAAAAACGTATGCATATTGCGAGATCGGCTCGCAATATGCGAGGATATTGCGATATTGGATATGACACGGCAATAATAGAACTGCAATAACACTCTTAGTGAAACAAAACCTGCAGTGAGACAGACAACCAGCCTGTTCCAGGAAGTCCTCAGCTCCTAAAGGAAAGAAGAAAAAAAAGAATAAAGATAATTAATAAACGAAATATAAGTAAACAAAAAATGTATATATATTCAAAGTCAATTTATTGACCTTAGCGTAACAAAAACCAAAAAAACAAGTTACAATACCCCCAAAATAAACAAAATAGGAATACTGTTCACAGATGAAAGACAGACAATAAACAATTACAATGACGCTGCAGGAACACGGCCGGGAATTATTACAGGCAGACCGGCCAACCAGAATCAAATAAATGCACAATAAACAGGACAGGTTAATTTAACAAAAAAAGAATAAATAAACAAAACACATTCCAGGTCGATCTAATTGACTTAATAGTCCAACGTGACCGACACATATACAAAAAGAAAAAAACAATATTTACCTCGACCCAAAACAACCCAAAGTAAAAAAAAAAAATAATACTCTAAACACTCACGTTCACATCCAAAAAAAACAATAATAAACAAATACACTGTGACCGCGGCACTCACACCAAATACAAAATCAACTGCACTTAACACCCGGGAGTGATTTCAGGCAGACAGTCACTCAAAATTACATAGAAAACAAATCTACAAAAAAAAAAAAAGTAAAGAAATGCCGACTAGTAGCAAAAGAAAACAAAATGATCCTTCAAACCCGCATACACGCTTGACTTGAACGTAACGATGTGGAGAAAAGCAGCAGCGTGGCTTTAAAGAGCGAGTGGCGGAGAGGGAGAACGCGCTGTTTAATGCGACTGCTCACTTAACCCGCTTTAGCGTCCACGAAGACCAGGGAGTACAATCTAGTTACACTTCAACATACACCATCAGAGCCATCAGACAACATTTAACAGCCTTGTTGACTGCAACAGCTGGTGTTCCGATCAGTTAAGCTGTGATGCCACACCGATGGAAGCCCTGAAGGCGCATCATACTGGGAGTAAGCAGCAACCCACGCGCACAAACCCTCAGCAACTAAGCGGCACACTCAGTCTGTAGTTACAATGGAAGGGGCGGGCTTTCAACCATGACGCACCCCAAGAGGCATGAATGAATGGTTTATATACCCCAAATGGGCGATTGTTCATTGGCCACCTACCAAACAGTACTGACGTCACACAACTTCACTACATTCTACCCCTTACTTTTGTGTCGTCGCCCCGACGATAGATACAAAGAAAACATCAGTACCAAGGCCTAAACAACCCAGAACTAATACTAGACACTGTCCCCAAACAGATGCCTCAACCCTTACATTTTCCACTGCTCGTGGAAGATGATGGATGTTAGAATGGTGCCCAGCTGTGGCTCGTCTCGTTCGTCGCACAGCCTCAGCACTGTCCCTAGACCGATCGGAGGGAAGAAAGATGGACGTGCCAGGAAGACCCAAATCCTCATCATGCACCAAATTGTTTACAGAAGGCAAGGAATCTACAGAGGGCCCCGTGCCTTCCAGAGGAGGTGGCACTGGAATCAGGCAAGGTGCCGGTGGTTCTAACACAGCAGGACATACTCTCCCGAGTTGACCTGACACGGCCGGCAAAGCCCCTTCTACAGCCACCCAAAGACCCAATCTCTCCGCGTCCCCCAGTGAGGACAACGGGCTAACTGCGGGGCTATCAGGACATACAACATTTGGGGGGTCCTGCTGTATTCGAGTCTTTATCAGAGAACGATGAACACGCTTAACCTTTCCCAAATCATCAACGGGTGCAACAGTATACACAGACCCTCCATCTTTTGGTGCCCCCAATACTCGATGCAACACAGAGCTCCACAGGTCCTGGATTTTATGACGACCTCTCACGCTATGATCACGGAGATAAACCAGTATACCCTCCCTCAGTGGTGCATCACGAACATGTTGGTCGTGCCGTTTCTTACGGTACTCGGCAGCCGCCTTTAAGCGTTCCCTAGCACCCTCAAATGCCACATCCATCCTTGCTCGATGCTCTACGATCCACTCCTGGACCCCACCCTCCCCAGGTTCCTGAACCCTACCCAAAAGAAAATCAACAGGGAGTCTAGGTTCCTGGCCAAATATCAGGAAATATGGAGACTCTCCTGTGGACTGATGGGGGTAGTATTATAGCAGAACAAGATCTGCGGAAGGCAAGATGCCCAATCCCTTTTCCTAGAAGTGGGCAGAGTGCGCAGGAGGTTATGAAGGGTTCTATTGAACCGTTCACACTGGCCATTGCCAGCCGGGTGATAAGGCGTAGTACGGGATTTTTCAATCCCATAAAACCCACAGAGTTGTTTCATAAGGACCGATTCAAAATTCCGGCCCTGGTTGGAATGGATGCGACCCGGAACCCCGAACCTGAAAAACCACTCTGTGACCAAAACTTGTACTACAGTCTCAGCCCGCTGGTCTCTGGTCGGGACGGCAAGTGTGTATTTATTGAACACATCTGTTAACACCAGAACATTCTCATGTCCAGAACAAGAAGGCTCAAAAATTGTAAAACCAATAGCCAAGATTTCATTTGGCTTAGAGGCCAGGACATGGCCCATAAAACCCTGGCCAAGTGGTTGGATGTCCTTAACCAGCTGACATTGCTCGCATTCCCGACACCACTGCGCCACTTTTGCCGACATCCCTGGCCAATAACACCGCTGCCGTATTAGTTCTGTAGAACGTTCAACACCCTGGTGTCCATGGTGCTGGTACAATTGGGTCATTACATCACGTTTTAAAACTACCGGTAAAACCGACTGTAGCACCTCCTCACCGCCATCAGGGCGTGACACACGGCGATGCAATACACCATTTTTTTTTTACAAGACGATCCCCTTGCCGAAGCAAAATCAACCTCAGCTGCTTGCCTTACCACTGCTGGAATACCGGTCCCTGGTAAGAAATTCTGGTGCTGTCTAGAGAGAGCATCTGCATTCCGGTTGCTTCGCCCGGAGCGATACTGAACCTCAAAGTCGAAGGAGGCGAACTGGGCAGCCCAACGTTGTTCGGTGGCTCCCAATTTAGCAGACGTCAAGTGGCTAAGGGGGTTGTTATCTGTGTAAACAATGCACTTCTGTCCCAGTAAGTACTCTCTAAATTTCTCTGTCATGGCCCACTTGAGCACCACAAACTCCAATTTCATGGAACTATAGTTGGTCATGTTGCGCTCAGTGGGCCTAAGACTGCGGCTGGCATATGCAATAGGGCGCACCTTATCTCTATGTTCCTGCGAGAGGACCGCGCCAAGCCCGCTTTGGCTAGCATCCACCTCGAGAATAAAGGGCCGGGAGAAGTCGCCATAAGCCTGGCACTGCTCCGTCCAATCCCCCCCCCCCCCCCCCCCCCGTAAACCCATGAGGGGCCCGCTTCCTAGATCCCGAACTAGAACACGCCGCCACCAGCTTATGCAGGGGGCCAGCCAATTTGGCAAACCCCTCTACAAAGCGGCGATTTATAGCTCGCGAAACCAAGAAAGGAACGCAGCTCCCCCACATTAGATGGACGTCGCCAATCAGCTACAACCTCAATCTTTGCAGGATCGGTTGCAACCCCTTCGGCCTATATGACGTGACCCAAATACTTTACTTCTCTCTGGAAAAATGCGCACTTGCTTAGCTTAACTTTGAGTCCTTCACACTCTAACCGACTCAAGACTACCTCTAAACGCTCCAGATGTTGAGTTGCCGAGGTAGAAAATACCACCACATCATCCAGGTATAAAAGCAAGGATTGACACTGTTGGTGCCCGAATAACCGTTCCATTAGCCTCTGAAAGGTGCCTGGGGCATTGCACAGGCCAAAGGGCATACGGTTCCACTCAAAGAGTCCAAAAGGTGTACAGAAAGTGGTCTTAAACCGATCTTTCTCCGTGACTGGAACCTGATTATATCCACTAGCCAAATCAAGGGTCGAAAACCAACAGGCACCACTCAGGGAATCCAATGACTCATCAATTCGGGGAATAGGAAACGCGTCTTTCCTAGTTCTGGAATTAAGCTGACGGTAGTCAACGCACATGCGTTGACTACCGTCTTTCTTCTTAACCAGCACGATCGGTGAAGCAAATGGACTACAGCTCTCTCGGATGATCTCAGCCTCAAGTAACTGGTTTATATGGGCTTTTACTACCTCATACTCCGATGGAGGTATCCGACGGAAACGCTGATGAATGGGAGTCTCATCTATTAAAGTAATATCATGGCAAATTAAGTTTGTACAACCCAAATCTCCCTCCCCAGTGGAAAACACCGTCTGGAACTTGTAAAGCAAAGCCCTTACCTGACACCGCTCTACTTCTGATAAACTTGACAGATCCAATTCCTCAACCTGCTCAAGCACAGTAGATGCCACTTCTGCATTCTGAGCACCCACAACAGACTGAACTTCAGTAACTCCTGTGGGCAAACTCACCACGGAATGAGAATAAAGCATCACATCAGTCACGCCAACATTTACCACAAGTATATAGGCAGTCCCATGGCTTACCTGAACTACTGCCGGGGAGGCTAGCAACCCAGCAGGCAAACAAGCCCCAGGAGGTTCAAAAAGGACAGCTCCAGAGCATTCATCGGAACAAGTTGCCGGAACAAACTTAACCGTGCCGCCTGGAATACGACAAGGCCTACGGCCTCGAACCCGAACCATACCAATGCGATTCACACTAGTTATGGTATTAACATCACTACAATATTGTAGTTCCTGAAATATGAACCGCGGAGCTTTTGACACGTCTGGTAAATCGAAGAGAGTAGGGCCATGCTGTCCAAAAATCCCCTGGTAACATCGCTTCAGAACATTCATTCCGAGAATGCCCGGAATCTGATCACACAAGCCACCAGGAGGGTCTCGGACAACAAGCACCCCACAATTTGAAACAACTTAGCCACAGAGCTCAATATCCAGCTCAATATAACCAAGATAAGGAATTGACAGACCATTAGTGGCAGGAAGCTGTAACCATTGACATGACCGAAGCTGTTCCTGACCCAATGGCTCAAAATGCTGCCGAAAACAGCTCTCTGTAATGGTGGAGACCATCGAGCCGGTATCGACCAAACAGGGCAACAGCACTCCACCTATAGACACAACAAGATGAGGGCAGGAGGACATTAAACGAGACTAAGGAACTAAACCATTTGACAAAGCGGAGCCAATGGACTCCCCAACCGAGCTGTGGCTCTGCAGCTCGGTGGGCACTAGTTTTCCGATTGTGCAGAATTGGAAGGCTGCCCACCCCCAGCAAATGTTAACATGGAATGTGGGGCGCGTTGAGGAGCTCGCTCCCTATCGCACTCTCGGGCAAAATGACCTGGCTTTTGACACCTTCTACAAATTACAGGCCCATTACGAGGAACTCAATTACGCACTTCCTCACCTTGCAATCGGGCGAAACTTTGTGTTAGCTGGTTTAATTCCTCTTGCTGCACTTTCAGCATTTCCCTTAACTCACCCAATTCGGACGTTTGAAACGAATTACGGGTCCCCGCCTGCGTATCCCCACGTACAGCATGCTGTATTCCATGTGCCAACGGGACAGATAAACTTCGGGCCCTCGCACCGCCTGGCATCCCTTCCCCCTCCCATCGAAGGGCCTCGCTCCGCACATCCAACAAAGTGGAATTAGGTTGTCGGCGCACCAGCTGTTTAAGCTCTCGTCTCAAAGTACTATCATTAACATGTTCAACAAATTGATCACGCAGCACTATTTCAGTGTTTACCAGAGCATGCGGAGATTGTCGCTTTACCTTCTCCAGGACGCTCATCAAGACAAGTGAAAACTCCAAAAGTGTTTCCCCCTCCTGTTGCCTCCTAGAGAAGAAAGCTTCTTGCAGGGCTATATATGACAATGAACACCCATACAACTCGCGCAGGGCTTTAATAATTTTCTCCGGATCCCCACGCTCCTCGTCCGAACGATATCGTATCTCCTCTCATGCTTCCCCCTCCAAGTGATCGAAAAGAAAGAAGGCCTGATCTGCAGGGGATAAATAACGGGTTCTCATACATGCCTTTGCTTCCTCAACCCATTCATTAATACTCACTCCAGACCTTCCACTAAATTTTGGGCATCTCCTATCTCTGGGTACAAATACAAACCTATCAGTTGCTGGAGTATTGGTACCAGTCATTGATGGAGGTATAGAGGAAGGGCCTGTGACAGAAGTGCTTGGTCCAGCAACACTAGCCCCCTCAGATCAGACTCCTGTCGCAATCTCTCGTTATCAGCTCGAAGTTGAGCGACCAGCTCTTTAAGTTCCTGTAATTCTCCCTCCATTATGATAATATATATTTATATATATTATACTCAACTCCAAGGAACGTCACCGAAGGGAGTCAACCCAGAAACTGCCGTTTCAAGAGCACACGCTGCTGCTTTATTCCTACAGAAGAAAAAAAGAAACACACACAAAACAAGCTACTATACGGTCCCACTCCTCTGCCAAAAATCCTGTGAATCCTGCCGACTGCGCCACATGTAGCAAGTGGCTCAATTTTAGTGACTACGCCACCCCAGGTTAACGGGGAAAACAACCCAAATATAGCACACAGATACGTTCCACCTAGAAAAGGCAAGAGGCATGGGCTTCCGTTCAAAAAAATATTTTATTAACGATGAAAGTTGATCAACAATGATTTAAAATCAGTAATTCACACTAGTCATGATTGAATTGAGCAAAGTCAAGAAAATAATAAACAAGACACAATAAATCTCCACAAGATTCATAATACACCCCACAGGGGCTGAGGCTCCCGGACAGGAGCAGGCTAGTATGCCGGCAGCAGGTCCACCATGAGAAGCACGCCAACCCAACTTACACCTACCAAATTCACTGCAAACCGCCAAAGGTAGTGACACGGCAATAATGGAACTGCAATAACACTCTTAGTGAAACAAAACCTGCAGTGAGACAGACAACCAGCCTGCTCCAGGAAGTCCTCCTAAAGGAAAGAAGAAAAAAAGAATAAAGATAATTAATAAACTAAATATAAGTAAACAAAAAAATATATATATTCAAAGTCAATTTATTGACCTAAGCGTAGAAAAAAACTAAAAAAACAAGTTACAATACCCCCAAAATAAACAAAATAGGAATACTATTAACAGATAAAAGACAGACAATAAACAATTACAATGACGCTGCAGGAACACGGCCGGGAGTTATTACAGGCAGACCGGCCAACCAGAATCAAATAAATGCACAATAAACAGGACAGGTTAATTTAACAAAAAAAGAATAAATAAACAAAACGCATTCCAGGTCGATCTAATTGACTTAACAGTCCAACGTGACCGACACATATACAAAAAGAAAAAAACAATATTTACCTTGACCCAAAACAACCCAAAGTAAAAAAAATAATAATACTCTAAACACTTACGTTCACATCCAAAAAAAACAATAATAAACAAATACACTGGGACCGCGGCAGAAACTCACACCAAATACACAATCAACTGCACTTAACGCCCGGGAGTGATTTCAGGCAGACAGTCATTCAAAATTACATTGAAAACAAATCTACAAAAAAAAAAGTAAAGAAATGCCGACTAGTAGCAAAAGAAAACAAAATTATCCTTCAAGCCCGTATACACGCTTGACTTGAACGTAACGATGTGGAGAAAGCACCAGCGTGGCTTTAAAGAGCGAGTGGCGGAGAGGGAGAGCGCGCTGTTTAATGCGACTGCTCACTTAACCCGCTTTAGCGTCCACGAAGACCAGGGAGTACAATCTAGTTACACTTCAACATATACCATCAGAGAAACATTTAACAGCCTTGTTGACTGCAACAGCTTGTGTTCCGATCAGTTAAGCTGCGATGCCACACCGATGGAAGCCCTGAAGGCGCATCATACTGGGAGTAAGCAGCAACCCACGCGCACAAACCCTCAGCAACTAAGCGGCACACTCAGTCTGTAGTTACAATGGAAGGGGCGGGCTTTCAACCATGACGCACCCCAAGAGGCCTGAATGAATGGTTTATATACCCCAAATGGGCGATTGTTCATTGGCCACCTACCAAACAGTACTGGCGTCACACAACTTCACTACACATGTCAAGTGTAAACACATGAATCGGATAAAGGGCACAAACATTTTAAAAAACGTGTAAACGGACGGTGAAAAAAAATCGGATATAGGCAACAAATCAGAATTGGGCATCAAGGCCTGCAGTGTAAACGAGGCCACGGCAATCAGCATCAGCAAAATAAACGCAAGAAAACAGACGACGAACAATGAAAAGAAATAGACAGAGGCTGAAATCTCCACTCAAACCACTACTCCCTAACCCCCATGTAGGAGGTAGGGAGTAGAGCACTATATAGTGAGCTCACAAGCATAATAGAAACAACACTTTCGGACACTACTCGATCGTCTCTCGGCGCCGTTGATTATGTCATAACTGTCGCACCATTTAGACGCGCCATCATCTGCCAGCTGGTGCCGAGCCAGCTCTGGGCTAAATAGATTTTTTTATATATAAATACATTACATTATATTGAGCTTATTGTAGCCAAAATTGTCAAATTAAAAGTAATTTCTGGCCGTTTCTGTTATAATTCGTTACTCCACACATGATTATAACTTATAAACATAAATAAAATTAATACACATATTTCATATATTTTCATTACTGTACTGTAAAGTAGAGGGCTAATGTTAGCAAGCTGGGTCGTTAGGCATGATTTGTGCTGTAATGGGGCAATACGTGCTTACAAACAATTTATACATGTCTGACAAAATTGTAGAACTACTACATATCATAAGTTAAACGAGAAAGAACATAACTTACATTTGGATGACAAATTCATATTGTCACGCTGCTCTCCTTGACATCCATCCACCATTTTTACGATCAGCGCAATGCATGATGGTATGTAGGGCTTGGGTTAGTTACCATCGGTTGTACACTACTTTTCAAAATGCATTCTGGGATACATTGAGTGGACTATATAGGGTATAATAATCATCACTATACATTCGGACAGCACTACAAAATGGCGAGCTCACTATATGGTCCACTATATAGTGAGTAGTGGGAGATTTCGTTTTTAGTTTTTTCTTTAAGAAAAGTAGGCCTGTTCCCCCCAACACTCTCCCCGGTCAATGCTCCGACAACAGCCCAGACAATGGAGCTACTTCAGCCATCAGTTTAGGGAAGCACTTTTAAACAGTAGCTATTTCTATTTCTATTTTCAAAAGTTTTATTTTGCTTAAAATGTTTTATTTTGGCAGCTCAGTGAAGCACTTTAAGCATTTTTTATTTAAAAAAAATGTATTTTTATATACCGTATAATTTTGCTTCAAATAAAAAAAAGTGTTTACCTACACCTTATTCTTGTTTAAAATAATTTACATAATATATATGAATGTATATGGACCGTGATAAAAAGGTGACCTTGAAATTGTGCCATAAAAAGGCGACGCGGGCCGAGGAAAATTTGGGTGCACCTTAATAAAAAAAGTTAGGCGCACCAGTGCAACCAAGGCAAAAAATTAGTCTGGAGCCCTGCAACCGATTCATTCAAAACGGATTAATTCAGGAAGTAAACAAACACCACTTCTACAAGTTACTCTGAGACAGTCTGCGGTCACTTTATGCGGGTCTATTTTTCTTAGGGTGTAGTAAAATTATATAAAGTAACTGGAAATATTATGTACAAAATGTAAGTTAATCATTATTAACATGTTTATTTACCTGTTTTATGAAAAGCAACATGACACGGACACAGTCATGCTGTCAATCTGAACTCTTGAGTTACACATATCAAACCGCTGCTGGCTACTGTAAATGTTGACAATGTGTACATTATGTCTCACTTACACACACACACACACAAAGCTTTATGCCACTAAATTCTGCTGTGTTCATATCAGCATCCCCTGTGTGCGGTTATAATGGTGTAAAGTATTTCAGGCATGTTTGTGCTTCATACCCAGCACTCCCTGTAGATCAATAAGCTGCTAATCTGTCACCCTGGGGAGAAATATGTGTGTTTGTGTATGAGGATGTAGCTATATGTCCTTGTGCTGGATTGCACACTCTTACAGCTCATCCTAGACTGATTTGCACTGTGTCTCCCCATAAGCTTTAATGAAAGGGCAAGGGAGACTTTTCCATCCCGTGTTTGTGCTTGTATGCAAGCCTTGATTTGTGTCTGTGCCACAGTGTTTACATTTAATGAAAAAGTCTTTGCTTTGTCCTTGTGCATTAGGGAGGCGTGTTTTGTACATGTGGAGGTGTGTGTGTGTGCATGTGTGTTTGAGGTCATGCTTGGAACGGGAATCAAAAACAGGAGGTAATTTGACGAAAACTGTTCGAAATCAAAACGCACATGATCATTACTCTACTCTGTGATTCTCCCTGGCATAAAGTGGATGAAAAGGAGAAATTAATTTCCAGAAAGGATGCAAACATGTGCTGTGTCTCAGTGCTTTCACAATGCACATCAAAAAGACAAACTGTCTTTTTCAAAGAACATCTTATAAGACCATGTACTCACCCTTGGCAGTCATGCACATGCAGACAAAAACAAAAAAATACTTTAGTTAGTGTAATGAAACTAGCATATGAGATACATTATAGTGTATATCTCAGCTCAGAGAGAAACAGTATCTTTTACATATAATATTGCTCTGCAAATAATATATCATTGCTAAGGTATCTTTTCCTGTGACAAACTGCAGATGTCTGCCACCTCTTTATTATTTTTCTATTTGCATTTCAATGAGCACAGTGCTACATGTTGCTGGGAGAATAATGTCTGTCAGAAACTTCCCCATAAAGTGAGTAAAGCATCTGTACATTTTAGAATCTTCCCTTCAATGGAGAATACAGTATTCACTAAAACCGTGGGATTATCTGCACTGTGTCAGTCTGCATAATAATGATGACCGCCTCAATTAGCAAGACACTTCTGCTCTGTGTTATGCTCATGTTTGAAATCACAGATGTGATTGTTTGTGGACAGATATGCATGTTAATATACTTTATATGTATGTAAATGTGTTTTTTTTTTTGCTTACGAATGCATAAATGCATAGCAATGAGATATAATTTCTTTGGGAATGAAGTTGCCTGTTCTTCAACTCTAGTCAAATAACGTCTCGGTTACGTGTGTAACCCTCGTTCCCTGAGTAGGGAACGGAGACGTTACGTCGGATGACGACGAATTGGGTTTCGCTTAGAACACCTATCGACTTCGAGTATACAAAAACGAGCCAATGGCAAAGAAATGCCATGGGTCTGCGGAATTTGCATGACGTAACTCCGCCCCACCTCGTGGGTATAAAAGGAGGACGCCGGCAACATGCAGTTATGGTTCTTCGCTGAGGAGCCAAGACTGAACTCAGGCGATCGTCTCCGTTCCCTACTCAGGGAACGAGGGTTACATACGTAACCGAGACGTTCCCTTTCGTTGTCACTCCGAGTTACGTCGGATGACGACGAATGGGGTTATCAGTCTAATCACGCCACCTTCACAGCTGTCTTCCAGTGCCCTGCGTAAATCTGAGCCCTCGAGAGACTTTGGACGAAGGACTCCTATTTATCACAGGAATACCAAGGTACACTGGGAAGCATATCCCATAGCTTAGAGGAAATATGCAATTAACACCAACCCAGAGGGGGGGGGGGGGGGCATTTGGAAATACACATATGACCCGAAGGAAACATATGGAGAAACACTGAGGTGTCCAGCCGCGGTTGGAATATTTCAACCTCAGGGGTGGCAAGGTGGCTTGCCAAGGGAAAGACACATGCTCAGAGAGGCTTACAGTGGAAATACACGTGTGGGGGTAGCTCCGGGGAGGGACCATGCACACGGGAGGCACCTAGCCGACGCCCAGGCAATAGACACTGGCGCTAGCATCAGGGGTGCTGGAGGAACTCAGGGCTTTCGGAGAAGCTCACCTGAGCAGAATATCGCACGTATCCAGTCCGTGTAGTGGAATGGCGAGCAAGCGAAGACACCTGAGCGGGTCCGGTACTAGCTAGTTGAAGCGAGTACATGAGAGGACACAGGCTCCACTCGGAGATTGTAGAATCTGGCGAATGTGTTCGGTGTCGCCCAGCCTGCAGCTCTGCAGATGTCTGTTAGCAAGGCGCCATGCGCTAGAGCCCAAGAGGATGCCACACTCCGGGTGGAGTGGGCAGTCACACCAAGGGGGCACGGTCGACCTTGCTGCTGGTATGCCAAAGCAATGGTGTCCACTATCCAGTGAGACAACCTCTGCTTTGAGAGAGCCTTTCCCTTCAGCTTCCCACCATAACAGACAAAGAGCTGGTCTGAGGTCCTGAAACACCTTGTCCTGTCTACATAGGCGTGGAGCGCGTACTGGACAGAGCAGTGCCAAGGCTGGGTCTGCCTCCTCCAAGGGCAGCGCTTGCAGGTTCACCACCTGGTCCCGGAAGGGAGTGGTAGGAACCTTGGGCATATATCCAAGCCGGGGTCTCAGGATCACGTGAGAGTAAGCCAGCCCGAATTCCAGGTACGCTTCGTCAACGGAGAATGCGTGCAGGTCCCCGACCCTCTTGAGAGAGGCCAATGCAACCAGGAGCGCTGTCTTCATTGACAGGAACTTAAGCTCCACTGATTGCAGAGGCTCAAAGGGAGCACTCTGCAGGGCACTTAAAACCACTGAGAGGTCCCAAGAGGGAACGAGAGGAGAGCGAGGAGGATTCAGTCTCCTCACCCCCCTCAGGAACCTGACGATCAGGTCGTGCTTCCCTACGGACTTACCTTCCACTAAGTCGTGGTGTGCGGCAATAGCGCCAACATAAACTTTGAGGGTGGAGGGAGACAGCCTTCGCTCCAACCCATCTTGAAGGAAGGAAAGCACACAACTGATCGAACACCTCCGGGGGTCTTCTCGGCGAGAAGAGCACCAGTTGACGAAGAGGTTCCACTTCAACGCGTAGGCGTGCCTCGTGGACGACGCTCTAGCGGAAGTGATGGTAGCCACCACCGTAGGTGGTAGGGTACTCAAACCTGCCTCGTCCTGTCCAGGAGCCACACGTGGAGGTTCCAGAGATCGGGATGAGGGTGCCATAGGGTGCCCCGTCCCTGAGAAAAGAGGTCCTTCCTCAGAGGAATTGGCCAAGGAGGTGCTGTCGCGAGGAGCACTAGTTCGGAGAACCAAGTCCGGGTGGGCCAGTACAGGGCAACCAGAAGGACCTGCTCCTTGTCCTCCCTGACCTTGCGCAAGACCTGCGCAAGAAGGCTCACTGGGGGAAATGCATATTTGCGGCCCCGCGGCCAGCTGTGCGCCAGAGCATCCGTGCCGAGCGTGCCCTCGGTCAGAGAATAATACTAGTCGCAATGGGTCGAGTCGTGGGAGGCAAACAGATCTATCTGTGCGTCCCCGAACTGGTCCTAAATCAGCTGGACCGACTGGGGATGGAGTCGCCATTCTCCGGGGAGGGGCTGAAGCCGTGACAGCTCGTCGGCTGCACAGTTCAGGGCTCCGGGAATGTAAATGGCTCGAAGGGACCTCAGAGCTTCTGACTCCATAAGAGGTGGCGAGCGAGTTGCGACATACGGCGGGAGCGTAGACCACCTTGATGGTTGATGTACGCTACAGTGGCGGTATTGTCTGATTGGACTAGTACGTGTTGACCCTTGAGCAACGCCCGGAAGCGGTGCAGGGCAAGGCGTACTGCCAGCAACTCGAGGCAATTGACATGCCGTAGGCGCAGGGGTCCTGTCCAGGAGCCCGCGGCAGCATGTCCATTGCACATGGCGCCCCAGCCCGTGGTGGAGGCATCTGTTGAGACAACAACATGCCGGGAAACTCGTTCCAGGGGGACACCAGGCCTGAGAAAACTGAGGTTCGACCACGTGGGTGAAGGTCTGACGGCAGGTCGGAGTAACTGGGACTCGGAGCGTGCCTTGTTGCCATGCCCACCTCGGGACTTGGTCGCGTAGCCAAAGCTGAAGCGGTCTCATATGAAGCAATCCGAGCGGCGTCACCGCGGCTGCAGATGCCATATGCCCCAGGAGCCTCTGAAATATTTCAGTGGAACCGCACTCTTGCCCTGAATATGTCTCAGACAAGTCAGCAGTGACTGCGCGCGCTCGCTCGTAAGCTGCGCGGACATAGCGACCGAGTCGATGTCCATACCGAGAAAAGAGATCCTCTGCACGGGGCAAAGTTTGCTCTTCTACCAGTTGACCCGAAGGCCCAGACGAGCTAGGTGCCGGAGCACAAGGTCCCTGTGTTCGCAAACCTGATCTCGAGAGTGAGCTAGGATCAGCCAGTCGTCGAGATAGTTCAGGATGCGAACCCCGTGAACCCGAAGGGGAACAAGGGCTGCCCCGACGACCTTCGTGAAGACGCGAGGAGACAGGGGTAGCCCGAAAGGGAGAACCTCGTACTGGTATGCCTGCCCCTCGAAAGCAAACCGGAGGAACGGTCTGTGTCGAGGAAGAATGGAGACATAAAAAGTGGGCGTCCTTCAGGTCGATTGCTGCAAACCAATCCTGGGGCCGAACACATTCGAAAATGCGTTTGGCCGTGAGCATCTTGAACGGCATCCTGTGAAGGGAGCGATTCAGCACGCGCAGGTCCAGGATTGGTCGTAACCCACCGGTTTTCTTGGGGACAATGAAGTAAGGGCTGTAGAAGCCGGACCTCATCTCGGCTGGAGGGACAGTCTCGATTGCACCCTTCGCCAGCAGGGTGGCAATCTCTGCTCTCATGATGGGGGCATTGCCACCGACCAAAGTAGAGCGGACTCCCCTGTAGCGGGGAGGAGACCGTGCGAAATGAATCGCATAGCCGAACCTGATGGTGCGGGCGACCCAGCGGGACAGATGGTGAAGCTCTAGCCAGGCTCCCAGGAACTGTACCAGCGGGGTCATGCGAACCACAGGCGTCCCCCCGGAGGGGCAGCGAAGCGGAGTAACTGGCCCGGACGTGGACGGCATAGCGATCCGGTGTGGGGGCGCAGTTACCATCCGTGCCCTGACAGAGGAGGCCAGGGAAGGACCAGCGTTCCATGGGGGCCTGCTCTGCCAGGGGTCTGGCGACAGAGTGGGACAGTGACGAAACGGTCCGTGGACGGCACGCCGTGTCAACCGACTCTGGGACAGAGGGGGACGAGGAGAGCACGGCTTGTGGGCGGCGCTCTGTGTCGTCCGAGAACTCTGTGTGCTCAGAGACGAGAGAGTCAGTTCTTTCTGAATAAGGATTCTTCCCCAGCCCTCCACCGGGGAAAGGAGTGGCCCTGCTACCAACTCCTGGAAAGAACTGAGTCCCATCTCTGAGCAGCCCATCTCAAAAGCGCCGCTTAACCCGGCGTTTAGCGGAGGGCGGGGCTGGAGAGGGCTGAGGCATCCCCCCACGGTATTCCAAAGCCAGCCCGGGTGAACGGGCGGGGTTGGAACCGTGGGAGGGCGCCTTCGGCGGTTGGCAGACTGAGGGACCTGAGCGGACGGCGGGGCCGTCGGCAGAATAACCTCAATCTGCTCCCGGGCGGTTGAGAACTATTGGGCAGAAGAACTCAACCGCACCGCCGAAGAGGCCGACCTGGGATGTGGGGGTGTCGAGCAGACGAGTCCGCCGACATCCTGCACATCAGACCGGTCAGCCCCAGCGAGGTAAACATCACCTGACTCGGAGAGCGCACGGCCACCTTCGTCGCTCGGAGAGCGAGGTCAGTGGCGGCGCGCTTTTTGGTAGCTCATTGAAGAGCTTCGAGTCAGTCCCGCCCTCATGCATAACCATGAGCATCTGGGCCAGGTACACCACAGAACGGTCATGGGATGCAGTGAGGCGGCTGCCTGTCCTGTGGCACTTTAGGATTTCGCCACAGATTAGTGTAGACGAAAAGAACTACAGGCTTCGGACGGGTGCTTAGGATTGCGCCGGGAAGCACTCTGAGGACACAGTAGCATCGCAACAGAGCGTTCAACCGGGGGGACCCCAGGGTACCCATGGGCAGCGGCCCCGTTGAGGAGGGAAGACGGATGAGACCAACGAGCGGTCCTGAGAAGACATGGGGGTCTTTCAGGACATCGAGATCTCATCATGCACGTCCGGGAAGAAAGATATTGGGGTTTGCCGTGGACGCAGGTCAGGGGCCTTACCCAAAAGCCAATCGTCCCAGGAAAGCATGGCCGTCAGCATAGCACACCAGAAGGTGGCAGCTGTGACGAGTCTTCACTTCCAAAAGAACCAAGCCCACCTTGTGATGCTGCTACAGACATAGCATCTTCCTCTGTAGCTTCAACCGAAACTCACGGGCCACCCGAAGGTTGACTCGCGGGAATCGGAGGTTCACTAGCGGGCACCGTCACACAGGAGGGGGGCTGGGGTCGCGGACAGATAGTCGGGTCACCCTGGCCACCAGCCGAAGTAGCACCCCTCGGGGGAGCGCTAGATCGGGGTGTGGATGAGGGGACTCTCACTCTTGCGAGTTCATTGAGTCTCGACCTAAATGACGCGATGATCATGTTCCCAGAGAGAACATGAATCACCCACGAGTGCTGTACAAGCATGATCAAAGCCCTAACATACTAGACAGCGCTCGTGCCCATCAGAGTCCGATACCAATCTGCCGCCACTTTTTTTATTTAAATGCACGGGCGAGCCGTCTTTAAAAAGACGTGCCGCGTGCGAGCTCTTTTGTGAGAGGAGAAAAAAACTCTGCGATGTTGAAGCGAGCGGGGAGAACACACTCACTGGCAGATCACTGCACAGATCAGCAGGCAATGTGAACTCGCTGCAGATCACCATCACACCAACACCGGAGAGAATGGCTCGTCTCGTAGAGTGAAGTCATAAATGGCTGTGGAGTGAAGAGATACTCTTGGCTCCGAAGCGAAAACATAACTGCATGTTGCCGGCGTCCTCCTTTTATACCCACGAGGTGGGGCGGAGTTACGTCATGCAAATTCCGCAGACCCATGGCATTTCTTTGCCATTGGCTCGTTTTTGTATACTCGAAGTCGATAGGTGTTCTAAGCGAAACCCAATTCGTCGTCATCCGACGTAACTCGGAGTGACAACGAAAGGGAACTGTCATTCCTGTCCTGTTAAATGCTGCTTGTCTGACATGCCCCATCACTCTTTTTATTGCAGACTTGAAGCATAATGCAGTAAACAAGTGTGATAGGCTGAAAAACAGGCTCGATTTTCACTGATACTTCTGCAGAATAAATGAACACACATGATGCACAACTGACACTCCATGAGGTATCCATACTATATTGAAGGTAAACTCAATATTTGCAGACATGAATTTCAGAGCACATTAGTGTAACTAATGATTTTGAGAAATATTATTTGCTAGTGGGACTAGAAAAATAAATTTAAAAAAATAATCTGTGAAAACAAGTCCTAGTGTCTTGTTCACTTCTACTTCTAAAGTAAATGTACTTTTTTTATTTATTTTAAGGATGTGTAGACATTTGTACTGGAAAATGAGATCAAAATTGTTATTAGGACAGTGATATTTTTTTAGGATAAGAAGTGCAAATCTCCCTGAGTTCCCTGATATTTTATTTGTGTAAAACAAGCTGCCACCAGGGCTAGGAAATGACACTTGAGTTAAACTTAATGTAACAAATAGGGCCCTATTTTAACGGTCTAAGCGCATGGTCTAAAGCGCAGGGCATAAGTGCACTTAGGGCGTGTCCTAATCCACTTTTGCTAGTTTAATGATGGGAAAAAATGCTTGGCGCGCACGGCACATGGTCTAAAAGGGTTTTCCTTGTTCTCTTAATGAGTAATGATTGTGTTTTGGGCGTAACGTGAAATAAACCATCCAGTCTCATCTACCATTCAGTTGCGCTCGCGCCATGGCGCATTGCTATTTACATGACAGAACTTTTGAAGCGGAAAGACTCAACACGTGCGTCTCCAGAGCTCAAACAGTTTGTGTGCTGCTGCGGGTCCCTATGTGTTATAAGCAGAGTGTAGTTGCGTTGTGGACCAGCCTATAGGTGCACATTACTAACGCGCTCTTTAAATAACAAAAATATATAATTTTTTGTTATTTAAAGAGCGCGTTAGTAATGTGCACCTATAGCCTGCCTCAGTTGCCTCAAAATATAAACGCACCAACAATGTGCCTGCCCTGAACACACCTCGTTTTCAGACCAGCACACCCATGGGTGCACAAAAAGGGCGCATTTGCTATTTAAACAACGTGGTGCAGGACGTGAAAATGATAACTGTGTCGGGCTGAAACTAGCAAAACACGCTAGCGTCACGCTTGGCGCTGCCACTTTTTCCAGTAAGCAATGAATTAAACAGTAACTTATTGGTAGTAAATTAAACGCTTTTGGGATGTCAATAGCTAATTTCCTTCCCAATAGTTCCAGACACAACTGAAAGCTCCCAGAAAAGACATGTAGACTTAATAAAATGACCCTGGTATGATTCACAGGCATGTTCCGCTTTGATTGGAAAGTACAGAGAGAGGGAGATGAGAATAATTAAGAGGATATTACAGAAGCAGAGGGTGGTGTGACAAAATCGTCATTGTTTTTTCTCAAGGGCAAATCAGCTTCAGACTTCCCTATCTTACTCTGCTTCCTGCTTTCTAAAGGAAGAATCAATGTAATTTTTCCCAGCGCACTCTGTATCGCCTGCCTTCCCCTGTGCCTTTCATCACATACCAGACAGAGTAAGACATTCCTCCAATCAATTCACCTTCTGCCCTCTATCTGAACGATTTTGACATAAATCAAAATCTGGGGCAGTGCACACCCTTAGAGACACAAACACTGGCATTTATTCTTATCACAAATTTATATCCCCCCCCCCCCCACACACACACACACACACACACATCTCACAAGAGAATAATAATTAAAGAATAACATTCATTAAATAATATTCTTATTATTATTGATGATGTTGATGATCTTATTATATCATGCCATTGGACTAAACACTGCCATTTAGAAACATGATGCATAAGTACTATCTTTAGTGCAGGTTTTAGGACTGTTTTACTGTTTATCTGCTGTGCTCACTTTATAGCATTAGACCTTGTCAGAGGCCATATCATGTCAAAGGTCATATCATTAGTGTCCATGGTAGCAGATCTGTAAAGACATGTCTCTACACTCATAGAAAATCCATCATGATTAATAGATCATTACTGAGTGATTGCAAATTGTTCAGGGAAAATAGCCCTGTTTCGAGATCAATTAGCAAGCAGTACCAGAGCTGCAAGTTGACTATCCCAGTTCTGGCCTCTGAACCTGTAGTTACTGAAATGGCATTGTGATCAATTAGAAAGATAGAAAAGGCACCAGTCTAAATAAAGGAAATTGGCATGTATTAATTATGTCCTCATTTTAGTGATGATGTAATAATGGGGTTGTCACTGGAGTTATTGAATGTTCGTGCATCTCATTATTACATCTTACTGCACTTACTAAGATAGATAGATAGATAGATAGAAAAGAAGAGAGAGGTTTGTGTAGTAAATAAATATAGAAGAAGACAGTAAATGAGCAGTGGGAAAAGCGAGTGAGCGCCAATGTATTAATACGTTGCTCCTCTTACAGGGCAAACCATGCAGTCAGAACAGGTCAGATAAGTTATTCAATCAGCCCTATGTGTTGCACTGAAGGACAAAATAAAAGACGTGAAGAAGTAATCTCATAAATAATGCACTCCTGTTAAAACTGGACTGGAATCAATCATGGTTAGCCTTACTAAATGAAAAAGAGTCAATTCTCCTCGCTTCATCTGCCTCTGCCAGACATTATGGGAAAGAGAGTGTTATTCATAATCATTTGTCTGCACACTCAAGTCAAGTCATCTTCATTTATATAGCGCTTTTAACAATGTAGATTGTTTCAAAGCAGCTTTACAGAAATAAACATAATTTAAAGGGTTAGTTCACCCAAAAATGAAAATTCTGTCAGTAATTACTCATCCTCATGTTGTTCCAACCCCGTAAGACTTTCGTTCAACCTAGAAGCTTTGCACAGTTCCACTACGTGAAATCTCAAGGCCCACAGGGAAGGAAATGAGTAGTTGAATGAAGTCGTTATTTTTGTTTGTTTTTTGCGCACAAAAAGTATTCTCGTCGCTTGATAAACTTAAGATTGAGCCACTGTAGTCACTCTGACTATTTTAACGATGTCTTTCATAACTTTTGGGCCGGCCAGTTTCGATCCCTTAAGAAGCCTATAGAGGAGTGATCCAGCTCTCAGATTTAATCAAAAATGTCTTAATTTGTGTTCCGAAGATGAACGAAAGTCTTACGGGGTTTGAACAACATGAGGGTGAGTAATTACTGACAGAATTTTCATTTTTGGGTGAACTAATTCTTTAAGGTAACAGAGATTGTTTTGGCTTTATAGCGGTTCTTGAATAATGTTATTTTCCAGCTAAAGTTAGTTTTGATTGATTCACTTCCGTCGAAATGATAATTTGTAAATTATGGGCCGCTAAGACGACACGTTCCGTCAAAACAGACTTTAAACGCGAACCTGTGATAAACGCTGATGGCGTTCACATGTGCATTAAGAATTTATTCTATAGTTATAGTGCATTTGAATATATGTGCGCAGGTTTGTAATTCCCTACAAACCATGCCTAAACAAACTACTTGTCTTGCCTATACATTTTGATATAGAATTTTATTTTATCACTTCAGGGTAGGTACGCTAACCGAATTTCCCCACAACGCTTTATCTGTAGAGTGGTAAAGGGATCCTCCATAGGGAGAGGCTTGTTGACTTCAGCACTGCATTGTTATAGGGTCCAGGCGAAGGTCCTAGTCAGATCTGGATACGGCCTGGATCCGGCAGGCTGCGGGAAAACCTCGGGATAAACAAAGATTCTAAAATTAGCGTAGATGCCATTCTTCTTATGATGTAACGAGTACATCAGGATTTAAGGGAAGTGTTCCCAGTTCCGGCTGACCTAATCAATGAAGCCTAACATTGAATTATAGAAGTCGATCATTTATTATGTGAATGCTAGGTCAAAGAGATGTGTCTTTAATCTAGCTTTGAACTGACAGAGTGTGTCTGCTTCCCGGACAATGGTAGGAAGACTGTTCCAAAGTTTTGGTGCTTAATATGAAAAGGATCTACCGCCAGCAGTCGATTTTGATATTCTAGGTATTATTAACTGGCCGGAATTTTGAGATCGCAATAGACGTGAAGGACTAATGCACACTCACACATGTGATCTAAGCATGTGTGCATTCCTTACCCATATATGCAAATGGTTACATGCACACATTTTCACATCTGGAGAATGTGTCATTCTTACGAAACCACATATAGCACAATTAATACATTTGGGTATATGTGAAAAATTGTTTCTTAATCGGCTGATTTGCTCTTAGAAAGAGAGAGACTCAGCAACTATGCTGTTCTGTTAGAGATCATGGCAGGGGAAATTGTAAACTGAGTCACAGCTTTCTCACAAATTGTACATTGAGGTTCAACATTGTGCTCACAGTTTAGTGAAATCTAACTGCAGTTAAAGTCTTTACATTTTGCCACACATTACTGTATATTACAAAGGAACTGTATTGCATAACACTCAATTCCCATTGCAATTCCTCCTACCTTTCCTGATGAACACAAGCAATTGCTTTGTAAGTATTGTTTGCATTTAAACAATAGTTACAAAAAGACAGACAGATAGAGATAGAAAATAACAGTTACAAAAGTATGCCTACACAATATTAGTATAAAAAGCAGACTCAAAGACTGGATCAATGAGGCCAATGAGAATGTACAAATGGGACTCAATTGAGAGTTTTTCTTGCTCTTTAAAAAGTCCCTCTCTTCATTCCCAGAATCTCTTCCACTAAACAATAGATTGAGGAGATCCAGGGAATCATGTTCTCTATAGAGGGACAGGGGCCAGATGGGAGTCTATGGAAAGAGAATCAAGCGTTTATTCTAGTAGAGAGGGGCAATGGGACAAAAGGGCATGGAAACCACACAGGTCAAGAGCATCGGATACACTATACACCAGCAGCTTGTGCTAACAGACTCTACTTTCTTTTACTTTAGCAAAGAATGGGGAGGAATAGGGAAAGGAATGTTGAGAAAGGAGTATTGTGCCGGCAACTGTTTCAATGTTATGGAAATAGCTGAAGAGAGAAGCTGGGTTTGCCAGACAGTCGTATCGGGGATGTTGATGATTTCTGTCTAACTGTGTGGGATTGAAAGGCGTTCAGGTTCATTTCAATTTGACAATACAAGTAAATCTTTTTCAGAGTGTCAGCCATTTAAAATGAAGTTCATCAGTTACAATCATTTACTCACCCTCATGTCATCGTCCATATACATTGAATGTGATTCAATGTTGTTTGGGCCCCGTTGACTTTTAAAATTTCATCTTTTGTATTTAACAGAATCACTATTGCTTTAATCATTTAATAATGTTTTCAGTTTTGTGTTTTCAGGTTGTTGCTCTTTTTTCAATTAATTACAAAAGACTTCTCTCTAAACACGTAGTTCTCTTCAGGCAAGGCTGACGGCAAGGGGAAGGCAAAAGAAAAGAAAAATGAATCTGTAATCAAAACAAAACAAGCAGAAAAGAAAGAATATGACATATGCGAGAGGAAACAGAGAATGAAAGTGAAGGAGAGAAACCCGTATCTCCTACACATCCTCTTTTTTATATCAACTTTGCATCTCTTTCTTATTTTTCATCCTTGCTGTTGTTGTAACATGTTTGATCTTGGGATCAGGCCCCTACGGCAGACTCCGCTCCGCTCAACAGATGGCCCTCTCTCCCTCCAGTCTGTACAGCACTTCTGGAGCTCACTGAGCGGCTAGCAACCCTAGCGGGCATCCAGATCTCTGCCTGCCTGCTGTGCCTCCATGATCTCTCCTGGGCACTGCAGCTGTGAGGCAGGTCTCAAGGTCTAGGGTGTTGCCCCCCTTCACTGTGTAATCACACACAGGCTAGTTCTCATTTCTTTCAAGCACACATACATACAATCTCCCACTCGCGTCTGATTATCCACTTCCAGCTGCTCTGTGCTTCCTCCATTATCACATATACAGGCTGCAGACCTCACTAGATCGTCATTAGAAAATCCTGCACATTAGAGCAAACCCTCTACATCAGCCACCCACCTTAAAAAAACAGTCATCAGATTGCACACTCGCTGTGTTCAGCCTCTCAGTTCAGCCTCATTCAGTCGTGTGTAAAGCCACTGAGCTCCACACTGAATGGATGCCAAGCTCTGATATCAGGTGGCTTTCAGAGGGAAGTTAATTCTGGAGTAATATTTTGGTTTAGAAATAGAAAGTGACAATGACTGTAGTGGGATGTAATCTTGTGTGCTAGTTAATATCATTAATTATGTGTCCTGCATATGTGTTAAATTGGTCAAAACAACATATTTAAAGGGAAAAAGATTGCAAAAAAAGGTTAACTGTATAAGTGAATGTTGCATTATGTCATTTTACTGTGAAATGTATAGTTTTAATATACTCTTCTTGAACTACCAAAATATGCTTTGTACCATAATACAGGTGAATCAGAGTTGCCTATCCATAAACCATGGTCAGTACTCATATATACATTAAAAGAACACAATGTCATAAAATGTAACACAAATCACCCTATACATTATAAGAAAGAAAGAAAAAAAGAAACAAAGCTGTTTACATAAAATATTATCATTGGTAATGTTTCACACATGGACCTTTTACTGTTTCACTAAAAATAAAGATACAAACTATTTTAAATATACTTTACTGTTAAAGTACGTATTTTCTTGATTATTGTGTAATTTAAATTTGTATTTTATTTTCATTAGTACTTTTTACTTTAAACCCTCTGGGCCCTAAGGGTATAACATGTACTTGCTAGTGAAATATATTATCGTTCAATTCAAGTCATCACCTTTATTTAAATTGTGCTTTTTTACGAAACAGATTGTTGCTTAACAGTGATAACAGGAAAATAATGCAACAAAGTTTGTTTCGGCTGTACAGCAGATCTAGAAGAAAATAGTGTCATTGTCCAGCTTAAGTAAGTTCAATGTGAATTCATTGCCGTTGTAAAAATCATTAGTTATTAATTTAGTTAATTTATCTATACAACAGATCTGTAAAAAACAGTGATGTCATTGTCCATTGTCCAGTTCAGTTATTATACAATGGTCTCAATACAGTCAGATCAATAATATTATTGAATATTAAGTGTAAATATATCATAATAAAATATAGGCACCGAAATGGCATCCCATATTTTTTTTCAACTGATTTCTGGAAACCACAGCTACCTTTTTTTTTATTTATTTACCATTTAGTTAACAGAATTTTTGAACAGTGTTGGCTGGTGAGTAGCAGGTATAAGAGTTGATTTTTTAATAATGCAACTTGAGCAGCACACACAATCATCATCTCCCACGTACTTCAACAATATCCCACAATTCCCTTCCCACACAAGCTCACAGTCATAAAGCAAAGATAATGACACATTCGACTAAATGAGCCTTGGCTGTTTTATTCATGAATGTTGTCATGCATACAGACATGCAGCCTGCTTTCTCATGTTAATGCAACCACCAATAAT
Organism: Meda fulgida; assembly: GCA_030578275.1. Lineage (NCBI taxonomy): Eukaryota > Metazoa > Chordata > Actinopteri > Cypriniformes > Leuciscidae > Meda > Meda fulgida. The sequence goes on from CM060622.1 coordinate 35,740,432, forward strand.
GCATATTTGGCTTATTCCATCCTCATCTTGTATACCAAATTGTGATGAATTCATATACACTGATGTCAGTTGTGACTGCTGAGTGGAACTGTCAGAGAATGTAAAATGTAGAATTTGTTATCTTACCACTGTTATTCTATTAGATACAATAGAATATATAATGTAATATATTAGATAACTTTCATTTTGTAACATGATAGTTTTAAGTCTGTGGTCGTCTGTTCCTCTCCAAACATGTACTGTAGCATAGGTCGATCAGACAAATTTGCTCAAACCACAAAAGCCTTGTAAGCCAGAGCTGACTTTTTATTTTTCCACAATCAAATTGCAGATGCAATTATAAGCATGTTCATGCTAACGACATGCTAATTAGGTACCAAAACCAAGTGTCAGCATAAATGTTCTCAGTGAAAAACATTCATATTAAAGGGGTGCTGCAGGAGTATCAATGATGGTCCAGAGAACGAAGGAGAGTGTGCCAGAGAGACAAATCTGCAGAATAAGCTTTAATTGGGTAATTATCCAAAGTGGGAATGAGGCATTTAGAGGTTTAAATGGAAGGCAAATTGCCCATTATCCAGTGATTGTCCTTTTCTATCTTACTGCTTAGTGCTAGGATTTTACATCGGCACCATCATATACTGGAGTTCAGATTCATAAATTAGATCCATTATTCCTTGTAAACATGGGACTCCACACCTGTAGAAACACGGATAGACAACAATGACACAAATCACTGAGTAGTGCTTGTGGAATCAATGTTCCTTCACACACTATGTTCTTATTTAGGGAGGAACATTAATCACAGCTTTTTAATTATGGCCTAGCCCTGATAGTTAGTTGTAATATTTAAACCAAATGTCTAATGATCTCATTTATTGAAACACATGGCTGGCTTTTCTTCCTCAGCTTTCATCTTGACCTTTAAATCCCAAATAGCTTTTTCCTTAGTAGCCTACTTTTCAACGCAATGCTGTCTCCGTTGATGGGCTCGTATATGGTATGTGAGGTTTTGCCAGTGTTTCTGTCAGTTTTTTTTTCTTCTAAGAGCGTATAGAGAAATGTGGGTGAAAATGATTTTTGTTTGATTGATCGCTCTCATCTAATAAGACATTTGTCATTTTCCACAGGTGCGCAGGATGCCTCCGGCACTTAGGACAGTGTCCATGCATGCGCCACCTCACACTGCCGCCCAGTGGTGAGTCAGACAAATTACACAGTCGAGCTGAGCCTTTTCCACAGATAGTGATATTTTTTTAAATATTTTTTTATTTTTTAAACCTTTATTTAACCAGGAGAAAAAAAAAACCTCACTGAGATTAAAATCTCTTTTACAGGAGTGTCCTGGCCAAGATAGGCGGCCCAATTATTCAAACACATATACACACATAATTGGGCCGCCTATCTTGGCCTCCGGCACTTTGGACAGCGTCCATGCATGCGCCACCTCACACTGCCACCCAGTGGTGAGTCAGAAGAATTACACAGTCGAGCTGATCCTTTTCCATAGATAGTGATCTGATGAAAATGTAAAAGGATCTGAATGTAGTGAGTGAACAGAAAGGAAAAAACGTTCAGGCTGCTGAATTTAATTCATCTGAACACTGTTATCATCTGTTCACAATAGATCTGCTCCTGTGGAATTTCAGACAATCTCCATATGATGATGTGTTTTTGTTTATACAGTCCTCAATGTGAAACTCCAGATGGCTGACATTACGTCTATATCACAATAACAAATTCCCATTGAACCCATGCTGTAATAAAGAGATGACTTAATTTAAGACTAATGACAGAGTAGGATCAAAAAGAGAAAAATAACATAACATTTGTATTTTACAAAATAATATTACACAACAGTGAACTCACTTTACATTGACACGAAAATTCATATTAACCTTTGGCAGTAATACAAAGTGTGTTGTAATGCTGATGATAAAGAGCAGTGGTTTGATACCTGCACACCTGATAATGTGAATTCAGGTTTTTGTATTCTGCTTATTATTTGTATGTGTATAGAGGGCTATCACATCATTTGTTTTGGTTGGTTGGTTGATAATCAATCAAACAAATGGTTTTCGTTTACAAATTCGTTTGACATTTACCACTGCAAATGGCTCCAGCTCAACATCTCTTTACAATGACACTGAGTGGTGATTTCTCAGTAGTGTAACATTTCTGTTACTCCAAAGATTTTATCACCCTGTAGTAATAATAATAATAATAAAAATATTAATTTGTTATAGCGCTTTCATGGCTACTCAATGCAATTTACATGGAAGGGAGAATTCCCCTCAACCACCACCAATGTGCAGCATCCACCTGGATGATGCAACAGCAGCCATATTGCGCCAGAACGTAGAATCCTGTCCCCCATTGGATCCCACGGCTGTTCTATTGGCTTAAAGAACTTTTATCAGAATGATTCATGAGAGAACGTCATTTTAGTAACTATTAACTAACGGCAAGGTCATGGTTGATTCCCAGGGAATGTATGAACCAATAATATGGTTCATATGCAGTGTATGAAACCGTATGAAACCATTTAAAGCCAAATGCGTAAATGAAAATCACACAATGCCTTAATGCATACAAAGGATTCTGACAGCTTATTGTTTTTAAACTTTGAGTTCTGGGTGTTCATGAGTCTTACAGCATGTCTTACATCTGTTACAGAGTCTGGCACATATAGCCTAAATGTCTCAGTATTCTTTTCCAGATGGCAAATGAGCGATTGAGTCCATATGATGGGTGAGAAAAGTCTTGGACTTTGATGACAATCTTGCAGACGCTTCTTTCATTGTAGATGTATGGAAGGTTAAAAAATAAAAAGCCCCAGTGATGTTCTCAGCAGTTTTAAGTATCATCAACAACTCAACAACTTGTGGTCAGAAACCACAGTTCCGACACCAGACAGTAACGCAGCTGGACAGCACACTCTCTACCTCCTAGTGCCACATGATACAAGAACAAATACTTTCCACATATCCTCTGTTCATGCATAAAATGCAATATGTCAATCCAATAGCAAAACAGTCAAGTAAACATGGGAAATGTTTGGAGCAGTCATGTTACACAGTTGGCTTGGTGCTGACACTTGTGGTTTTCTTTGTTCTTGGATATCCTCTCCAGAGCAAGGAAGTATGTGTTAATGCGTGTGTGTGTCTCTGTTCTGTGGAGGAGGAAAACATGGGGATTTCACTGGCTCTGATGGCTTTTACAAAGCTCTGCCTGGGAATACGTGTCTGTTTGCATGTGTGTGTGTGTGTGTGTGTGTGTGTTGGGGGTCCATTTATATATAAGAAGATGATTAGGGACAAAGCTATTTTTGTGTACTTTACAAAGCAATCTAATCCCACCTTTCACCCCAATTACACAGATCTTTATAAGCAATAAATGATGGTATCAAAATTCCATGTCTTGTCTTAGGATAAATCCAGTATCGTCAACTTTGTCAAAAATGTTCAAAACAAGAAAAGTTGACCTGTGTTCTGCACAGCAAGATCAGATTAAAATCACAACATTAGAAACATAAATATAGCTCAGAATGACAGCTGTGACATAAATTCAAAGGACAAGTCTTGTAGGGCGAATGTCTCCTGTCTCATTGTCATTGTTGTTTCCTGCCCTTTATCTTGATTATTTGCAATGCATGTTTCCTGATTATACTTTATATGTGTAGTGTCCATATGGTTAATAGCATTGCTTGTTGAAACCTGGTTTGAAGAGGCTTTTGACAATGGTTTGCAAGTGTTTGGGCTGTTGGACTGACTACAGGCTAGACAGGAATGAATGATAGTGATGACTGCTCAGACCTCATTGGGAAGGCAAGCAATGAAGCAATGAAGAAATTGTCTCTCACGTGTCCTGCGACCGATTGCGACATGCCAGAGTTTGTTAGTATCTTTTTGAATGAAACGTGACAGTTTTGACAGAGGGGATCAGGGAAGATTTTCAGCTTTTAAAAGATTAAAGGGGTCATGAAGTACATTTTTATGAGGTGCATCAATCCACCTTATTTTGCAACACAGAAGGGAGCTATTTTTGTGAATGTGCAAGATTTCTGATTCATTATAGCCGCTATAGGGAATTGATGAGAAGAATAGCAAAAAGCAGCAAATGGTAAAACTGTTTGCACTACAAATCAGTGTCTTTATAATTACGACAATATATTACAATAATATGGTAAGAAATACCAACTTGCAATATCAAGCAGCAAACAAGCTGTTTTGTACAGCTAAAAATAACTGGAAGCGGATGACGCAGGAAGCCAGACACATCCATTCCACAAATGGCCGTGCCCGCTCTTACGTGAAAAATAAAGTGGATGATGTTAGTAGTCATGATTTAGAAATAAAAGGCCATTTTTTACCCTGATTTTAGCCCTCTAATTTGTAAGTTCATGTTCACTGTCCTTGCATATCAAAAAGCACTGATCACAGATAAGCATTAGAATTAAAATAGTTACTTACATGTGGCATTATTGTATCTTTCACTAAAAAGTCTGTTTGGAAAGACTGTGTCAAATTGCTTCACCAAAGAATCCACTGTAAAAAGATGTATTAATATCTAGGGTGTCCCCCAGCTAACAAAATTATGTTCTTAGAATGTTTTGCTAACATTCCCATTAGGTTATGAAAAAATTATTTCTGAATGTTTTTTAAACGTTGAAAACATAAGAACGTTTTTTTTTTTCTTGGTTTATGTGAACGTTACAGGAACATTCCATTCGATCTGTCCGGCATCGGATATTGACGTCAATCTGACGTTGGGTTCTGACATCAACAACTTTCATTTCCAACCAGGCCCAGCTCCAGATATGAGATGAAAGGTGAGCCAAGTGATATTCCAGGTGGGTCGGTTGGGATGTGATGGGGGGTGGGTGTTCGTTAATGCTTTAGTCTCACATGTCTTTTGATAGAGTTTTAATATTATACAGGTCCTTCTCAAAAAATTTGAATATTGTAATAAAGTTCATTATTTTCCATAATGTAATGATAAAAATTTAACTTTCATATATTTTAGATTCATTGCACACCAACTGAAATATTTCAGGTGTTTTATTGTTTTAATACTGATGATTTTGGCATACAGCTCATGAAAACCCAAAATTCCTGTCTCAAAAAATTAGCATATTTCATCTGACCAATAAAAGAAGTGGTTTTAATACAAAAAAAGTCAACCTTCAAATAATTATGTTTAGTTATGCACTCAGTACTTGGTTGGGAATCCTTTTTCAGAAATGACTGCTTCAATGCGGCGTGGCATGGAGGCAATCAGCCTGTGGCACTGCTGAGGTGTTATGGAGGCCCAGGATGCTTCGATAGCGGCCTTAAGCTCCTCCAGAGTGTTGGGTCTTGCGTCTCTCAACTTTCTCTTCACAATATCCCACAGATTCTCTATGGGGTTCAGGTCAGGAGAGTTGGCAGGCCAATTGAGCACAGTAATACCATGGTCAGTAAACCATTTACCAGTGGTTTTGGCACTGTGAGCAGGTGCCAGGTCGTGCTGAAAAATGAAATCTTCATCTCCATAAAGCTTTTCAGCAGGTGGAAGTAGTGTCGTCACGGTACCAAAATTTCAGTATTCCAGTGAAAATCCACTGTTCTCGGTCCCAATTTCGGTACCAAAGCTTAATTTATATTAAATTTACATATATTATTAAAGTGTATATCACAGTTACAAAGATGGAAACTGTAGTATTAAAAACACTTTACAATTATACAATTAAATTTGTTAGATGACATTAGATAAAATGACCTAACAATAAACAATAGTTATATACTGTAGCAATTATTCTCCTTGGGGTTAATTTAAAAATGTAGGCTTCTAATACATTTTTAAAATCAAAAGTTTTATCTGTTAACATTATTTAATGCACAATGAATGAAGTAAACAAACATGAACAATCAAGTGTTTGTATTAAATAACATTCACAAACATTTAATGTTTATTGTATATTGTTCACTGTGGCGAGGGGGGCGTGGTTTTGCGAAGTCTGTAGCGAGAGACGAGTCAGCGAGCTGTGCGGTGAGTAAGTGGGTCAAGTGCAGATGATGAACACCTGTGTCTGATTGCAGTAATTGGCGTGGAGACCGCATATAAGCTGCCGGGAATGAGAGAGGAGGGAGAGAGGCCTGGGACTCGCACGCGACTGCAGCAGCACACACTGGCAAAACGGACCGAGTTGTTTTGAGTGAAAGAGAGCGTTTTTTTGTGCTGTGGTGTTTCACTACAGTGAAGGCGCACGAGCGCACCTTTTTGTTTACTTTATTTTTGTTTCGAAATAAAGTGCGAGTCCCAATTCCGCCGACCCTGTCTTCTTCCTACACCCACAATGAGTTTCTCTACACTGGTGCCGAAACCCGGGAAGAAGAAGACTGTCGCCATGCAGAGCCCGCCAGGAACGCCTTTTGAGGACCTCATTCAAACGCTTGCGGGTCTTCACAGGGAACAACACCACGCCCTGCTGGCCGTAAAGGAGGAGCAAGACCAGCGGTTCCAGATGCTTCTCCAAGGCCAGCAAGAAGACCGCGAGCTGTTCCGGAGCAGGCTCGACCGGGAGATTCGGGCCGTCCCCGCTCCAACTACGGCCTCGGCCCTGCCCCTGCCTCTCAATAAGATGGGACCCCAGGATGATCCGGAAGGCATTCCTGGACCTTTTTGAGAGGTCGGCCGAGGCCCGGGGATGGCCCCGAGCGGACTGGCCCATGCCACTCATCCCACTGCTATCGGGAGAGTCGCAGATAGCCGCCCACCAACTGCCAGTCCAGAATCTCCTGGTCTATGAAGACCTGAGGCGCGCCATTCTTCAGGGGGTCGGCCGGACCCCTGAATAACATCGCCAACATCGCCGGGGTACAGGAACAATTCATCTCCAAACTGCCCAAGAAGATGGCCCAATGGGTCCAGTGCCACCGCCCGACGTCGCTGGACCAGGCCATCCACCTGGCGGAGGATCACATAGTGGCGTGCCCAGGGGTCGGCGAGCCCCTTCCATCCGCCTCTCTCTCTCCCTCTCTCGTCCCCTTCTCTCCCCAAACCTGTCCCCCTTCCCAGGTCTCGTGGGGGGCTGATGCCCCGGCCGGCGCCGAGGTGGAAAACGGGGGCTCCGGCGGAGCCTGTCCCCGCATTCAGGGCCCCACCCAGGGGGGCTGCGTCCGTCGACCACTCCGCTCCGATTCCGGCAGCCCTGCGCTCTCCACGCCAATCCCTTGACCCACTTCCCGCCACTGGGGCGGCGGGGAGGTCTGGGCCGGCCTGTTGGCGCTGCGGGGAACCCGGGACACTTTATCGACCGGTGTCCGGTGATGGAGGTGGGGACACTGATCCGGGTACCCGACGCGCCACCGGCTGCCCCCGATCAAACTGGCCTGTACCAGATACCAGTGAGTATCAAGGGGGGTACTTATCAGGCTTTGGTGGATTCAGGCTGCAACCAAACCTCCATTCATCGAAGCCTGATGCAACCTGGGGCATTGGATAACAGCCGCATGGTTAAGGTGCGGTGTGTGCACAGGGTGGTGGTAAGTTATCCTATAATGCCTGTGGTAATTCACTTTAGGGGACAAAAGCATAACATAGAGGTAGCAGTTAACCCGCACCTCCGGCATCCGCTTATTCTGGGAACGAATTGGCCTGCTTTTAGTGAATTATTGGGGTCTTTATGTGCGGATGCCTCTTGGGGAAAGAAAAGCAAGGGAAAGACAGCGGTTGTTCAGGTGGGAGATGCTGAGCCAGGACCTCTGGCGTCTGCTGCAGGGGAACGGAGTACTCTGGAGAGAACTATCCTCACAGAGCGCGATGATTTTCCCCTGGAGCAGTCCCAGGACGAGACTTTAAAACATGCGTTTAATCAGGTCCGTTCTATCGACGGCCAGGTACTCCACCCAGACCAACCGCTCTCTTATCCCTATTTTGCTATTTTAAAAGATAAGTTGTATCGGGTGACCCAAGACACCCAGTCAAAAGAGGATACAACGCAGTTGTTAGTTCCTAAAAGCCGCCGGGAAATGCTTTTTCAGGCGGCTCACTGTAATCCAATGGCCGGGCATTTAGATCAAACGGCGACACTAAACCGTCTCATGGCCCGGTTCTTCTGGCCGGGCATTCACGAGAATGTGCACAAGTGGTGCGCGTCTTGTCGTGAATGTCAGTTGGTGAATCCACCGGCCAATCCAAAAGCACCATTGTGCCCCCTTCCGCTAATGCAGGTCCCCTTTGAACGAATTGGTATGGACCTCTTCGGACCATTGGAACGGTCAGCACGTAGGCACCGCTTTGCGTTAGTCCTGGTGGATTACGCAACGCGGTATCCTGAAGCAGTCCCGCTCCGTAACATTTCTGCCAAAAGTGTTGCGAGCGCGCTCTTTTCATTAATCTCCCGGGTGGGAATCCCCAAGGAGATTCTCACCGATCAGGGCACGGCGTTTATGTCACGAACTATTCGCGAACTCTATGAATTATTGGGCATTAAATCGATTCGCACTAGCATCTACCACCCACAGACAGACGGATTAGTGGAACGGTTTAATCGAACTTTGAAGTCCATGATTCGAAAGTTCGTTCACGAAGACGCCAAAAATTGGGATAAGTGGCTAGAACCCCTCTTGTTCGCTGTACGCGAGGTTCCCCAAGCCTCCACGGGGTTTTCCCCCTTCGAGCTTCTCTATGGGCGCCAGCCCCGCGGGGTGTTAGACATTCTTAGAGAAACTTGGGAGGACGGACCGTCCGCTAGTAAGAATGAAATTCAGTATGTCTTGGACCTGAGAACAAAACTCCACACTTTGGGGCGGCTATCAATGGAGAATTTGTTACAGGCCCAGGACAGACAGAGTCAGCTGTACAACAGGGGGGCTAGACTTCGTCAATTTGCACCGGGAGATAAGGTGCTTGTATTACTCCCTACTTCTAGCTCTAAATTACTCGCAAAGTGGCAAGGACCCTTTGAGGTCACACGGCGGGTTAACTATCTCAACTATGAGGTAGTTCGAACAGATAGGGGCGGAACACATCAAATTTATCACCTCAACCTCCTCAAAAAGTGGGTTGAGGCAGAGTCAGTGATGCTGGCGACGGTAGTGAGCGGAGAGGAGGATCTCGGGCCAAAAGCGAACACAAAACCAAAATCTCTCGCGCTGGCTCTTGGCAGAGATCACCTCTCACCCTCCCAGCTCACTGACATTAAAAATTTACAAGCTGAATTTGCTGATGTGTTCTCTCCCCTGCCTGGTCGGACGGACCTCATTCAGCACCACATTGAGATGGATCCGGGGGTGGCGGTGCGCTGCCGCCCGTATCGTTTACCTGAACACAAAAAAAAGGTAGTTCAGATCGAATTAGAGGCTATGCTGGATATGGGGGTAATAGAAGAGTCCAGCAGTGACTGGGCGAGCCCGATAGTTTTAGTTCCTAAAACCGACGGCTCGATCCGCTTCTGTGTGGACTATAGAAAGGTGAACGCGGTGTCTAAGTTTGATGCTTATCCAATGCCGAGGGTTGACGAATTGCTTGATCGGCTGGGTACTGCTCGTTTTTATTCGACACTGGACTTAAAGGGTTATTGGTAGATCCCCTTGTCTCCCATGTCCATAGAAAAGTCAGCTTTTACAACGCCGTTTGGATTACACCAATTTGTCACCCTTCCTTTCGGCTTGTTCGGGGCTCCGGCGACTTTTCAGCGTCTGATGGACAAAATTCTCCGGCCGCATGCTGCATATGCCGCTGCCTGCTTGGATGATATTATCATCTATAGTACCGATTGGCAGCGTCATATGCAGCATTTGCGGGCTGTCCTGAAGACGCTGAGAAGGGCTGGGCTCACGGCCAACCCAAAGAAGTGTGCGGTTAGGCGTGTGGAAGTAAGGTATCTGGGCTTCCACCTGTTCTAACCCTCCGCTACTACCTCCTGGGGCGGGAGTTCACCCTCTGTTTGGACCACGCTCCCCTGCAGTGGCTCCACCGCATGAAGGATACCAACGCGCGGATCACCCGTTGGTATCTAGCTTTACAGCCTTTTACATTCCAGGTGGTCCACAGGCCGGGTGCACAGATGGCTGTGGCTGACTTCCTCTCCAGGAAGGGAGGGGGGGGAGGCTACAGGCCGGACGGCTCCCCGGCCTGAGTCGGGCGGTGGGGGTATGTGGCGAGGGGGGCGTGGTTTTGCGAAGTCTGTAGCGAGAGACGAGTCAGCGAGCTGTGCGGTGAGTAAGTGGGTCAAGTGCAGATGATGAACACCTGTGTCTGATTGCAGTAATTGGCGTGGAGACCGCATATAAGCTGCCGGGAATGAGAGAGGAGAGAGAGAGGCCTGGGACTCGCACGCGACTGCAGCAGCACACACTGGCAAAACGGACCGAGTTGTTTTGAGTGAGAGCGTTTTTTTGTGCTGTGGTGTTTCACTACAGTGAAGGCGCACGAGCGCACCTTTTTGTTTACTTTATTTTTGTTTCGAAATAAAGTGCGAGTCCCAATTCCGCCGACCCTGTCTTCTTCTTCCTACACCCACGCTGAGTTTCACTACATTCACTCAATGTGTTGATAGATAAATCATTAAGTAATGTTAATGAATGGTATCTTATTGTAGTGTTGCCAAACTATACAGGAGATAAAACATGTTTTATTTGACCAAAACTGCCAAAAATGTCACAAAAAATGCCTGTCTTCAAAACTTGAGAACCCTGTAGCTGATTTCTAATACAAGGGCTAGAAATCAGTTAATTCTTTGCTGATAATTCCTCGTCATCATGAAGAGCGCAGTTCGCACCGCTTTCTCCTTCTTTCCACAAGCGCTTGCTCTCCCGTGTCTCTGCTATGCAACCATGAACAGTGGCGCGCCTGGAGAAACAAGCTCGCACGTCGCTTCTATTATGAGCGCACTTGAAATACATTTGAAATAACGAATTTGCACGTGCTATGTGAACGGCCCCTTATGGCAACGTGACATTAGCCTAATTCAAAATATTTCCATATGTGGCTCTTTCCTCCTTTCTTGTCAAGAAGTGGATTCAAAGCTACCGCATTAGCAGCGCCACCGGTCACCATGTTCTCAGTGTTTTTATGAAAAGGACGCAACTTTCGGACAGCGCATCAAGAACCGGATTAACCCGGTACTTCGGTACTACCGGTACTTAAGAAAAGCTGGTACCGTAACCGTTTAATGATAATTACCGTAATCGTTTAAACATGAAGTGCTCCAAAATCTCCTGATAGCTAGCTGCATTGACCCTGCCCTTGATAAAACACAGTGGACCAACACCAGCAGCTGACATTGCACCCCAGACCATCACTGACTGTGGGTACTTGACACTGGACTTCAGGCATTTGGGCATTTCCTTCTCCCCAGTCTTCCTCCAGACTCTGGCACCTTGATTTCCGAATGACATGCAACCACTGAGCAACAGTCCAGTGCTGCTTCTCTGTAGCCCAGGTCAGGCGCTTCTGCCACTGTTTCTGGTTCAAAAGTGGCTTGACCTGGGGAATGCGGCACCTGTAGCCCATTTCCTGCACACGCCTGTGAACGGTGGCTCTGGATGTTTCTACTCCAGACTCAGTCCACTGCTTCCGCAGGTCCCCCAAGGTCTGGAATCGGTCCTTCTCCACAATCTTCCTCAGAATCCGGTCACCTCTTCTCGTTGTGCAGCGTTTTTTGCCACACAGACTTCCCACTGAGGTGCCTTGATACAGCACTCTGGGAACAGCCTATTTGTTCAGAAATGTCTTTCTGTGTCTTACCCTCTTGCTTGAGGGTGTCAATGATGGCCTTCTGGACAGTAGTCAGGTCGGCAGTCTTACCCATGATTGCGGTTTTGAGAAATGAAACAGGCTGGGAGTTTTTTAAAAGCCTCAGGAATCTTTTGCAGGTGTTTAGAGTTAATTAGTTGATTCAGATGATTAGGTTAATAGCTCGTTTAGAGAACCTTTTCATGATATGCTAATATTTAAAACAGGAATTTTGGGTTTTCATGAGCTGTATGCCAAAATCATCAGTATTAAAACAATAAAACACCTGAAATACTTCAGTTGGTGTGAAATAAATCTAAAATATATAAAAGTTTAATTTTTATCATTACATTATGGAAGATAATGAACTTTATCACAATATGCTAATTTTTTGAGAAGGACCTGTACATTTAAGGCAATTGTTAGGGTTGTTTGTTTGGTATTGTTGTGTATGTTTGTGTGTGGGGGGGGGGGGGGGGGGGTGTATATATTTTGCAATTATTTAGTAACTTTATTTATATATTGGAATATTTATATTATATTTGGAATATTATTTTGTTTACCTCTTAACAGATCTTTCATCAATTAAGTAACTTTAAGTTTGATAAAAAAGGTGCCTTTTAAAATAACTATTTACATCACTATACCATTTACAACATCAGCTTTTTGCTCATTTTAGAAAACTGTTACAAACTAAAAATGTTAATTTTATCTGAAATGCTGTGAAGAATTATTCTCACGTCTGTTAATATAGTATAACATTACAGAATTTTGGCCATTGTTGTTTTTTACATTTTTATTTTTACATTCTTATGTAGCCTATTTAGAATATTTCTTACCACACTACAGATCTTGTATCAGTTTAGTAACTTTAGATGTGAGGAAAACAGGGCAGGTCTTGAAAAAGATCTACATTTTCACTATAATATTTACAACATTAGCTTTCTACTCATTTTAGAGAATTCTGTTACAAACTCATCCATGTCCAGTTCATGTGTTTACTGCTTTTTCATGAGCTAAAAGCACAAGATTTTCCTTTTGGAACAGGAAATCTGTGCATGTTATTAGGCTAGAGTGTGGTAATCAAGTTCACTAACAGTTCTAATGAAGTTCTAATGAAGTTCATTGGCTGTTACTCGTTATATCCCTTCATAATTCAGCACGTCCGTTTACCTTAAAAGTATGAAGTGAATGAGCTAAGTCTGTCTCGGAGAAAAAAAAAGAGGGGGTAGGGAAGAAAACAGAAAATAACATATCTGGAGCTGAATTGACCCTTCACATGGAGTTTGATTGACATGCGATCTGACCAATCACAATCCGCCATTGGCCGAATCTGCCATTTTTGTTCTACAAATCAGTCAGGAGAGTTAGTTGATTAACGTTAGAGGATTTGCACTTGTAAAACGGTGTGTAGCCTACTGACGTCTTTCCACGGTTAAAACAACCTTATTATGTTCATTCATGTTTATTTGATGCTATAAATTAACTAGAAGGAAGAGATGGTCGGTTCACGAGCAGCTTTAACTGAGGCTCTAGTCTACAGCGATCTGTCAGACATGTTAAAGAGCCACCGAACGGTATTTATTGTTAAAATCTCATTAAAAAAAATACCAAATTTGAGAGTTGAGACTTTGTTTCATATTAAAAGTAACCTGCTCTGTCCTGTCTGTCAACGCGTTGCCAGAATGGAAGTAAAATAATGCCAAATGTTTTTGAAACAAAAAGCCTATTGAATTGCACTATTTGGAAAAAAAATAATGCATTGTATTTTTAGGACTTGCATTTTTTATTGGCTCAAATTCGACATGGTTAAATATTTCAGCTGTGAATATTTCAATTCAAACTTTTCAAACACATTTTCATTATTAAAAAATTAAATAATCCATATTCACCTTTCATATTTCACTCCCAAAATATTCAAACTGTTTAAAAATACAACCTATAATATTCAACAGGTAATTTTCGGTCCATTTTATTTCGCTTTACTAATTCGCTTCAACAAATTCAGTGGTTCAAATTCGACAGTAAATTCAACATTGACATCCAGGAACTGCAGGAAATGCAGTGGATTACCGAGCGTAATCTCCATCTGCTGTAAATCTACCACACCAGCAGGGGGTGCAAGCGCGTGTTGTTGACGAGGACCGAGCAACAGTTAGAGCAAGCCATTCATTCATAAAAACTCATTTATAGAAATGTAAGTGTATTTGTGATTTCTTTCTCTACCGTGAACGAGATTATAATGTTATTCCCCCGATGCTGATGTACAGATCAAATGTTAGGCCTACATTTGAGGTAGACATATTTCTCTTGGTTGTTTAGTAGCCTTAACTTTATATCAAGTCAAGTCAAGTCAAGTGTATTTATATAGCGCTTTTCACAATATAAATTGCATCAAAGCAGCTTCACAATATCAATCAAATAACATAATGTTTGTTTCTTAGTAAAAAAACATCCACGTTTGGTAGGGCTGATCAATGGTATTAATATATATGCTGCAGTACTAGGGTTTCCCTCAATACTTCACGATTGCTGGACATATTAAACGCGTAACGTAGCTTGACTAATACAGTGATCTAAAAGACCAAACTCGCACCTTATTGAGAAGGCTGTAGGCTATATGCCTATAGGCAAGCAGATGGACTCAGAATATGAAATTTACGCGCAAAGTTTCACACTAAGCGTTTCCCAGTGATATACTGGCATAGTTCGCTTGATATTGGACATTCGCAAATTTAGGGACCGTCTGTAAAGTTACACATTGGTACACACGTTTCTAACTTCAATAGCATTGGGAGAGAATGACTTACAGAAAAGTTGTAGGTGTCAGGCATGATGCACACCGTTTTATATTTTTGATATGTATTCAAATAAATGAGTTTGCTACTGAAGTTAGAAACGTGTGTAATGTTTTGTGTAACTTTAGAGACGGTCCCTACGCGCGAATGTCCAATGTCAAGCCAACTTTATGCCAGTAGGATATGCATAGGCACAATTTGCGGGCGGATATTGTCCCCACCACTTTTGAAACCACTTCTCGCAGCACGATGTAGGCCTACATACAAACAAATAGCCTAAATAAAACATCTCCAGTTAACTAGCAGAGCATTCATTTCGTTCGTCTGTTAAATAAGAGGCGATCTACCACTGAAATGTGTTGTTTATGAAATCAAGTGCTCGTTGCCAAGGCGATCAGTGGTGCGGATACAGTATATCTTGTAGCTCGCGCACATTTCTTAACTCGGACGCGCGCTTTTTTTGCACATAAACACATTTAGGCTACTGAAGTTGCAACATTTAAAATGTGCCCATCTATTGCAGCTCTCACACTGTACCTGAAAATAAAAGAGATGAATATATATGTAAATTAGTACATTTAAAACAATATAGAATATGAAAAGAAAAATTATACCTTTTCATTTAAATAACAAAATTCTAAAAAAAGAAAAGAAAGAAAAAGAAAATCACAAATATATATATATAGTGCTGTAAATCAATGGGGGGTGTAACTAGATTAATCAAATTTTTATGTGATTAATTGGAATTACAAAAAAATATATATACATGTATTATATTTTATAATGTAATAATTTCACAGTTGATCTCCAAATTAATGAAAAAACAATATAGAGTATATATTTTAAATATTTGTTTAATGGAGTATTTTTATGAATGAAAACTGCTGTCACTTAAGACCTGCCACTGCTGAGAGAGACGCGGATTTGAGAGAGACGCGGATCTCACACGCCTCACACTCTTTACGATCATTTTATACTATATTTAATTAATTTAAAACTGATCTTATGAGGACACTCGAAAAAACTGACATTTTTACATAATTGTGTGTGTTTATATTTTACACCAAACAATCAAATCATATACCCCGCCTATATCTAGCCTATGTTTTCATGAAAAATGCTAATTTGATCAATGGTGCTAGCTGGCTTTGTTTGAATGTGACCGTAAACAGTTCTCATTACTGCTATGTATCTCTATATAATAAAAATTAACATAAACAGTGAAAAACTTACCTCAGATGAAGAAGTTCTCACGCAAGTAGTACAAATTATGGGCGTGTTGTTCAGCGTGACAAAAATGACGCAATATTGATGTGGGCATGCGCAGTAAGACTTGGTAGGACAATCTGACGGGTAAGATGGAATGTCAGGACACCGGTGAAATCACAAAACAAACTGCACTCAAACGTGTCCCTGCTTGATATACAGCCACTGATAAATATAATCGGTTTTGATGATTGAAAAAAACTATACCAGTGCAAATTATAACCCATCGTTATATAACCTATCGTTATTATAACCCAAAAATTGCCTGTTGAATATTATAGGTTGTATTTTTAAAAAGTTTGAATATTTTGGACGTGAAATATGAAGAGTGAATATGGATTATTGATTTTTTTAATAATAAAATGAGTTTTGAATTGAAATATTCACATCTTAAATATTCAACCATGTCAAATATGATCCAATAAAAAATGCAAGTCCTAAAAATACAATGCATTAAAATGCAAGCATAGTTAATGCAATGCCTATTTTTTCCAAGTACTGCAATTCAACAGGCTTTTTGTTTCAAAAACATTTGGCATTATTTTACTTCCATATGCCAGTGTCCTTTCTGCTCCGCGATGTATGTTTCACTGCATGAGAACATGGTGTGTGGCGTGAGAGCGGCGATTGAATATCGCACCAATTGGGTGATTGGTGATTAGGATTGACTGTTATGTGGTATGGGGCTAAGGTGGGCCAAGCTTCTGATTGGGTGGGCCAGGCCCTTTTTTTTAAACTGAAATAAATCTAGACAATTGAAAAATGAAATGCAAACATGGCAAGGTTTTAGACTGGTCTTTCAATAACATATATATCATGGTTTTGTGAGGTTTTGAACTGAAAATAAAATTTAGAAACTCACTCGTTTACACTCTGCCTCTTTCTGCAACTCTTTTGCAAAGTGCCTACTGCGTGAAAGTGCAAGGCTGATGCTCTGTAGTGGATTCACAGCGTCGCGAGGCAGTTTCATTTCGATTGAAAGGACGCAAAGGATGTGAAACCGCACAACTTCACACGTACCTAACCCTAACGCCTCCTTCACACTGGCAGTTGAAATCATAGACAAAATAAATACATAGACACCCTATTGTATGCTGGAGCGTACGTCAACAGCGCCGCCATATCAAGGAGGGCAACTTGCCCATACCTCTTATTATGGGAATTGAGAAAAATGCCTGTTTCGTGCGCTGCTTGGGGCTGTACAAGTCGCCACACAATTGAAAACAGGTCTCAGGGAATTACCTTTCACAAACAAGACTGAACATTTTTTTCTGGTTGTATTTGGTAATTATATAATTAGTAATAGTAACGTACACCACGTGCAAACCACAGAAATCGGCTGATAAATGTAAACATTATTGTTTTTATCCAGGAAAACCGCAGCTCACCCGTTTACTTGCATTTGTTCACAGCGCAGTTTTGCCCTCCGCAAAATGGCGGACACGTTGACGTATCGCAGCAACGCTCCAAAGCGGCTAATAGGGCGTCTATGTATTTATTATGTCTATGGTTGAAATCCTCTCCAATACGACCGGAAGTCATTCATTTCCTATGGAGATTCGCAGACCGCATGCGAATAGGTCCGACACGGGTCCGACCGATTGCGGTGCGAAGAAACTCGTGTCCGTTGGTCATCCGGATGCGTTCAAAAAATTGAACTCTTGCGAAAATCTACGGACGGTTCCTATCAGACAATTCCAGCGGAAGTTGAGCGTTGCTATGGTACTGATAAACAAACCTCTTAACTTTTAATAAAATAAATAATGATTTATAACGATAAGTTGTCATGTCATTTTTTTCATGACTTTCTTGCGTTGTTAAGGCAGTTAATACAATTAAATTGTATGCAGACATTGAACTATTGACCATTATACCACTATATCACATTTTTTTAGCCGACCTGACATTTCAACGTCCTCAGCAACTTTCCTCACGCAGCAGCCTTCCTATTAATATCTCTTTAACCCTCATCAGAGAGATCATACAGAACTGACAGAATGAACCTTTCTAATCTCTCCGCCATTTTTGTTCTACCCGCGTCCGAGGCTTTTCACTGTGTAGTACGACGTCCGTTGGGGACGTATTGCATATTACTGAGCTGATTTCAACTGCCAGTGTGAAGGCTGCGTAACGTACACACTGGGGACCTTCTTGCTGTGAGGTAATAGTGCTGTCCGGCCCTGTTTATATTTATGTTTATATGAATTCAAGTGATTAAAAAAAGATAGATGTAGCCATGTAAACAATTTAATTCTTACAGCCACAGGTATGGTTTTCAAAGTAAGTACCAAAAACTGTGTTGACATTTTTCCAGAGTATAAACATTTCTAAATGCATTTAATATTTGAATTACAAAAATAAATAAGACGTTACTTCAAGATTCACATTTTACTGTAGTAGTACACTACATTATGTAAGAGAAGTATACAGTCCAAAACATGGAATCATGAAGAGCAAAGATTACATTTTCTAAACCAAAAACACAATCACAGGAGTTTCAAAAATTGTCATTTTACAGTGATGCTTCAGGCTGAAGAGAGACCTTATCTATAGACTAGAGTGTAAGGTTGTCTGCAGATGCAGAGTAATAGAAAGACAATGAGAGAATTTAGTCCAGAATCAGATGAAATGCTGTTACTGAAGGGAAATTCAAAGTCCTGAAAAAAGAACATGTTTTGAATGTTCAGAAAACATTCAGAAATAACGTTTTTATAAGATTTATAAAATTATAGAATGAAATGTTCCTCTAACGTTCACAAAAACCAAGAAAAAACGTTCTTCATACGTAAAAAACTGGACGTTTTCGGTGGCACTGTTCATACCAGTGTTCGTGACTGTGTCACAGTCCGTGTCTGTGTCCGTCTCGTTGTCAGTGTCCGAGCCGGTGTCTGTGTGTCCGTGTCAGTGCCAGATCTCCTTGCCGGTGTTGTGCCGAATTTCGACCCCCTGCCAAATTATTACCCCCCTCATTGAAGTCAGTTCCTGATTGCCTAATCCTAACCCTACCCCTAATCCTAACCCCTCCCCCACAACTAATCCTAAACCTACCAATGCTAGGGGGGTAATAATTTGGCGGGGGTCGAAATTCGGCACAACACCTGAGTCCATGTCAATGTCCGAATCGGTGCCATTAATACTTTTTATTTACCAAGACTGCAATAATTTGATCAAAAGTGACGGTAAAGGCGTTTAGATTAATCAAAGAATCCTTTAAAAATAAAAAATAAAAACAGTTTCCACAAAAATGTTTCTTAAGCACCCAATCAGCATTTCTGAAGGATCATGTGACACTGAAGACTGGAGAAATAGATGCTAAAAATTCCACTTTGCCATCACAGGAATAAATTAGGCTACTTTTTTACATTATATAAATATATTAAAATAGAAAACAGTTCTTCTAATTTGTAATAATGTTGTCACATTAAGTTTTGGGTTTTGTTTAATGTTCATATTGCATGTCTATTATTTTGAAATTCTCATAGTTATGTTTCCTGTTTGTCATGTGTTTTCCCTTGCCTTCATGTGATATTCTTATTGGTTGACTATCTTGACTCTCCTTTGATTTTTAACAGAAGAAAGAAACTTATTTGGGTTTAAAACAACTTGACAGAGTAAATGATGACAATTTTTATTTTTGGGGGACCTATCAATTTAATATTAATAAAACAAACAAAAAAAAGTTTATTGTTTTTATATTTTTTCATTTAATTTCTTTCTTGAATGCTTCTATTAAATACAACTAATGTAGCTGAAAAAATAAAGCACTGTTTATTTTATATATTATATGTTGTGTATATGTAATGTGTATACATATACATATGTAATGTATACAATACATTTATGTATTGTTCTTATCTTTTAATAACAAAGAAAATAATGACAAAGATTTTTATCTTCGCCACTTTGGCCTAAATGTCATTCTTTTTTATTTCATATGTTGTTACCTTAAGGCTTTGTTTTTAAACTAGGGACATTAGTTTGGCTGTAATGCTCAGTCACTTGCAAAATAGTAACATGAAAAAAAAAAATCTGGATAAAATCATGAATCGGGATTTTCCTAAAGAAAATTGTGATATGATATTTTTTAAATGGGTTTTAAAAGCAGACCTAAATTTGTTTTAGCTCAGCCTTCTGATTGTGATTTCAGAAGCCCAAACATTAATGGAGAATGAGAAACAGATGTTTACCTAGAACCTAAAGGCTTTTTTTCTGTTTCATGTGTCTCACTCTCTGTATTCTTTTTCCAGGTTTTTGCTTTTTGATAACGTGAACACAGGAAAAGAAGGAAGGAGGCTGGCCTGGAGGTCCCAGACGATGATGTAATCTGTTTGTGAAAAACACTCTCAAAATGTGATTGTAATAGCCACATCTTAAAGAGGGTCACTTTGAGTTTGGCAGGAGACAGACTGACTCACCACCCTGTTCACACTGTTTGTTTGGTGTTTCTCCCATCTCCCCCTCTCCGTCCTGCTATCTCGCTCTCTACACACACACACACACACACACACACACACACACACACACACACACACACACACACACACACACACACACACACACACACTGCTTTATTATCCAAAGATTTGGCTCTTTGGCTTTTCATACTTTTGATTCCCAAGAAAAATGTGAAAGTGCAGAATGTCCAGATCCTCATGCAGAAATCCACAGGAGGTGAGCAGATTTGTGGCCACTTTTAAGCAAAGTGTGAGAACGCTGCTGTGACTAAACAGTCCAGCATAAAAACATTTTCATAGCCTTTCATAGCCTTAAAACAGCCATCAACAGTGCTGGAATTTCACTTCAGACTCATTACCAATGTGCAAAAATTCAATGTGTTTCAAATTCAAACGTCAACACATCTTTTAAATCCCATCACAACATACATTTTGTAAACCAATTAAATAGATTAACAAAGAAAAAAATATTATCATAGGTCTGAAAAAGAACCAGAGAACTATCAACAACTAATTTTTCGTTCACACATTTTGACATTTTTCGTGCAGACTGTTTATCAACAGAGGTTTTACATTTCTCACATTGGTATTTCTTTTCAAAACATTTATCACTAATGATCTGTATCTAAACACTGCCTCCATTCTTATAGTATTAGACATCAGGAAAAGCTCATAAGAGAAACACTGTTTTTAAAAAGGGACAAACATTTTTTATTTCTTTTCTTCGCTAATTGTTCTCTACAGAGGGAACTTGTGTGAATGAAATATACATTTCTTTATAAGGGTTTCACATTCTTTATAAGGTTAATAAGGTTTCCCATGCTGTGGAAATATCATGGAATTTTAAAACTGTGTTTACCAGTCATAGAAAAGTCATAATTCTATAGTGAATTTACGTTTGTTTGTGTTTTTTAGCTATGTTTTGCCTTAAAATATTTCACCAGATAGTTTACTCTTGCGCAGAGTAAAACCGTATTGCAAGCCCTATTAATGTTTATGTTACATTATGGTGTTTTTTTGTTTTTTTTTAGCTAAATAGTTCATTAGTGAAATGGAATGAATCAACATGATTTTTTACAAATATTTATCCAGTAATAACAAATGACTGGAAAGGTTATTGAAAAGACATGGAAATTCATTCATTCATCAGAAAGAGGGAGGACACTGGCGCATACTAATGTTCAGGAAGAAATGACATATTCTTGGAGCTCAAATAAAAAGGTGATTCAAAAGGCACCCTTTGACTCTTCAAAGCAATTAAAGTGTGTACTTTTATTCCCTTATATGAAGACAGGAAGATTTGAAGCATATTTTCCTTGAGGTTTATCCTTCAACTTTTTTTAGGGAGAGAGGCTGAGTCTGAATGAACAAATGGATGTTAGAAAGTTGGAAGATTTCATCTCCTCTGTATGGTCTAAGCACGTCTCATCCATCTTGCAGGTCTGCCACATGTTTTCAATCTCATGGACCATTCTGCATGTCTTTGTGTTTTACAGCTGCAGGGCAGGTTCATGCTGAAAGGCGCTCATTGCTTTGCCTCAGGTCATGTGCATGTGTAAATGTTGAACATGTCCTTTAAACGTTTATATGGCTTATATGTGTCTGATCTTTGGAATATTTCATACACTCCCAAGCAAATCTGGAACAAAACTTAAATGCCCTATTTATCTGAAACAGAGAAAAAAGACACAAGACAATGTCCAACAAATCTGTTTCATATGTTATTGATCCACAGGCTCAACCGATTCTGATTTCCCTCTCACAGTGAATCATGCCACTTCAGGGAACGTGTGCATCATTCTGAATGGCAAGAGGAAAGAGGTTAACGTGTTCTTCCTGGGGTCCAGGCCCCTTAATGACCCTACCAGAAGCTGCTCTGCATACTTTCACTGGTGGAGTCATTAAGTCAAGCTTCCTCAAAGAACCCCAGTCCCATATGATTCAGTTTGGGTCCAGACCCACTGAGTTTAGCCATCACTTACATCTGATGGTCACGCTTAGTTTTGCCTGGATAGCCACAATAAAACGTCTGGAACAGAGACCTTAAACAACACTAATGAAAACTGTTTGACCAGACACATTGCACTACTACAAGAAGCGCAACGGAAGCTCTGATAAAGTCCAGTCTAAAAAAAGGGGTCTTTAAATGTTCGACTTTACCATGACTTAAATGATAAAACAATACTCAAATTACAGAAACTTGGTTTGAACTGAAATTAATCCATTCACTTTTCAAACGTGTTCCTTACTGAGGTATTGACGTGTGCCATTACTTGTTTTGAGTCTTTGTCTGTTGCTAGGCAACTGGCAAACCTTGTGTGTTTGTCTGTTTTTGTTTGTCTTTCCAGTTTGTCTCCGTGAGCCCACCCTTCAGGTCCTGTCCTGCTCAATTAGAGAGAAATTTGTTTGAAGAGCAGCAGTCTTAATGGCCTCATAAAGAAACCTCACAGAAGATTACAGTACAGTACAGTTATTAAACTGCCGCTGATGAGAAGAACTGTACTGTACAGTACGTGTTCTGAATAAACAAATTCCATTATTTAATTTTTTTCTCATAAACATAGTAGTACTATGATATTCTTTGCAGTATCTTATAGTGCCAGTGCATGATAATATTTCAATGCCATGGTATTGACATCTGGCACCACACCACCATGTCATAGTTATTTTAGTACGTAATATGAGAAAAAGAATGTGTGTGTGTAAATTGTGTGCGTTTGAGGGTTGATTGTGGTTGTACTCTTCATAGGGAACAAGAACCTCTAACCCTAAAATTTATAAAAGTGTCTTCATTGTTACTGAATTTACCTTTATGAACACTGGTATCTCAGCTGGGACACTAACTTCTTCCTGTTTTTATACTGTTCTAATGACCTCACACTCTAACAAATTGCCTCAACACAGGACGTTCATGTGACATTTAGTGTCCAGAAAACCTGAGGTAAGATTTTATTGGTGCTTTCTACTTTTCCATTCATGCATGCTGGGCCTAAACGTTGCGTGTGAAAAAGGAACTGTCAACCGCATGCCTTTGTTTAGCCATTATGCATCAGGAAGTTGAAAATGGATTTCAGCCATTTCTGTGTTCCGATCTGTTTCACAACCGTGCTCTAGTGCTGAATATTAGCCTGCATATAATTATCTGTAGCTGAATCACAGCCATCACCACCATAAAACAGCACTAACACTATTGCTCAAGCGAAATGTCTTAAAATTAATCATGGAATAATTCTTCAGACATGGAAATCAGTGTGGCTATTTCTGTTTGTGGACTAGTGATTGCTCGGGTATCTTGCTCTTTCTTATTAACATGAGACAAGGTAACGAAGGTCATTTGAATTCCAGAGATACGAGTATGGACATTCATTATGAAGTTGAACACATTATTAGAATATGCTCTATGTCCCAGAACATCCTGTGTTTCTTAATTCGAACAACTAAGCCACAATGGCAACAGCATCACAAACATTAATGCGTCCCATTATGCCCTACAAAAATAATGAAGAAAGTTATTAAAAAAATAAAATAAAATTACCTTTGGGTTTTGAAACAATAAGTTAAAATGGCTTCATATAATGAGACTAAAGTCCCATGAAAACTGTGCGACTGACTTGAAATGACTGTCCATTCTGATATATCTTAAGTTAATATACAATAAGTGCTTTGTATTGGTATCATGTACATATGTGAGTATTTGCGAATGTAGAGAGTAAATTAGGCATTTAAAGCTCATCCTCAAAAAGCAGTTAGTAAATATTTAATTTCAACAGGGCCAATGGACTGAAACTAATCTGTTTTAAACCATTCAAACTTGTCCATCGCTCTGTTTAAAGTTTGATTTAATAATAAAGTCATATTTAATTTAAGGTGAGATATGAATGTGATATCTTAAAAGACCTTGATGCAAGAAGTAACACTTTCATTTACCTAAAGCAAGACCTGATATTTCCATATTGCTATATTTTAGGCATATTTTGGTCTGACTTCCCATTGACCCTAGGGTCTGTTATTTCTTACAGTTTTCAATCAGACAGTTTTATGTTCTGCTGATATGGTGGATTTGTTCTGCAGGATCTGACATCATGACTGAAAAGGCACAGTGTATTGCTGTTGGCTCTTTTGTGTTACAAATCACTCATGTTGTTTATCAACACATTCAGAGGGACAGATGGGAAAGAACATGCTAATGTGTTTGAGAAAGAGTCACATAATGGCTTTCATGTGTTTGAAATGCATGGATGTCATTCTTGAATGGCTTTCTTGTGAATGTTGCATAACTAAACATAAGCCTACTCCCAGCAACGAATATCTCACCACAGTGCTGACACAACTGCGAATTGAAAAAACTTTTGTGTGTGTTTGTGTGTTTTTGTCTCTGTCTACTTACAA
Organism: Meda fulgida; assembly: GCA_030578275.1. Classification (NCBI taxonomy): domain Eukaryota; kingdom Metazoa; phylum Chordata; class Actinopteri; order Cypriniformes; family Leuciscidae; genus Meda; species Meda fulgida. The sequence continues at coordinate 35,765,060 of CM060622.1, forward strand.
CCATATCTGAATACTTTGTCACAGGATAATTTTTTTGCTACTAGGACAAAAAAAAACTGACATCTATCAATAGAGACTTTCATTTCTTTAAGAATATTGTTCCATGATAGCCCTGACTGTGAAATCCAGGCAGTTCCTCGACTGTACAGGAGCAGTAGATAGTGCTAACCTGGACCCATGATGTTATTTCATGGCAGAGAGCCGAATCTATGGCTCAGGGCTGAGCTATATAAGTACTGAACACAGACCTGGACTTCACTCTCTCTCTCTCCTTCTCACTCCAACTATTTAGTAACAGCTCTGTAAATACATCACAGAAACAAGCAGGAGTACAAGAGCTTTCCATTTCACAGAGAAACATTTACTTTGGTAAGGTATCATTTTCTCAGATTTTTAGCTTTCTTTTCTGTAACCACGTTTTGAGGATTTGGATTCAGACACTAATGCTTTCTAAATTGTACAGTGGAAAGTAATTTACTGTTACTTTACTGTAACTTACTGTTGTAGATTTTTTTATTGTTCTAATGGATGTTTGCGGGAAAAAATTCTGTTCAGTCATAAATTTGGATGTTGTTGCTAATTTCTTTTGTATGTACAAATTATTTTATCTCCATATCAGTTACAAAAGCTGTCATTAGTGGTACCCTTCAAAATGTACTAATAAGTACACTTAAGGTATAACACTTTATTTTAAGGTGTCGTATTTACGTTACATTTACCTACTATAGTATTGACAGCAAATTATGCATAATTACAAGTAACAAACCATAATCTTAACCCTATAGTAAGTACATGTAGTTAATACTATTTAGTACTTGTTTGTGTCAGTACACTGTGACAATGTCACCTTAAATAAAGTGTAACCTGAAATGGTACTGCCCCTGTGATAGCTTTTGAGTGTATAGTCTGATTTTGACATCAAAACAAAATATTGCATTTTGAAGTATTTTGTGTAGCCTTTTAAAGCCGTAACAAATTCTAATATTAAAATTGACTGCATTTTGTTTTTCCATACACAAATTGTTCTATGTGCATATGGAATGTGTAGTTAGGTCTGAGTTTTCTGGCAGGATGTAAAAACAGTTTCCCTTGACACACAGTGATGGCTCTCACAGATGTGATATTTGAGAGCAGCTAAAGCACTTTAAGCTCTTTCTCTGCAGCTTGTCTTTGTTTTAGCAGGAGCATTCATGATCTCCACTGTATTACTTCATCCTGTCTAAAGTCTTTTTGTTGTTTATGTAAAATGGAAAGTTTTTCAGTACACTAATTTTATTATTTTTCTTGGTCCGTTTGAATCTGGAAAGGTTGAAATGAGTTCATAATCAGCTAAAAAAAAAAGACACGAGAGTTTCCGGTATGATTTACTGAAGTGAAAATACTGTGGTCCATTTCTTTCTTTTGCAATTTACTAATGGTCTTTATATTCATATCTGATTGGCATAGGATCTGTGTCTGGACTATTCTTGCATTGAAGGAGCTGTGTGTGAGAGGGTCTTTACAAGAGGTCAGAGGTCATTAACGGAGCCAGGATGGGCTGCCTCTCAGCATGGACCTTTCTTCTATTTCTGTTGGAAATTACAGGCACTTTTTCTCAAGGTTTGTTTTGGCAAAACCCCTCTGAACGTCATTTGAATCAGCACATTTCACACTTAATTGCTAATGCAAGTTATTGTTAATGCAGTCATCTGGCGCGTCATTTCTTATAGCAAAAGCTGAAAGATTTCAACAGAATATTGACAGCTGGCTCTTAGAAACATGACTCTTCCAATACCCCAACCCCCAAACCTCTCTTCAGCAAACTCATTACTGCAGGAAAGGCAAAATTGTTCTGGTGTCCCTGTGTATCCAGAAGCTGATGTGTTTTGCGAGCCAGCGGCAGAAAGACACCTGCTAGCAATTGGTTCTACTCTGTGTGTGAACCAAGTCAAGTCAAGTCAAGTGTATTTATATAGCGCTTTTCACAATATAAATTGAATCAAAGCAGCTTCACAATATCAATCAAATAACATAACAATGTTTGTTTCTTAGTGAAAAAACATCCACGTTTGGTAGGGCTGATCAATGGTATTAATGCTTGGTTAATTATTTTGAATATCCCCAACTGAGCAAGCCAAAGGCAACAGTGTCAAGGAACCGAAAAACTCCATCAAGTGACCTACTGGAGTCCTAAAACTCCATCAGGTGACCTACTGGAGAAAAAAAAACCTTGGGAGAACCCAGGCTCAGTCGGGGGCCAGTTCTCCTCTGGCGTTTATGAACTAGAGGCCGGATTTATAGTAACTGTAATTTGATACCGAATTTTGTTTTATTTTATCACTTCGGGGTGGGTATGCGAACCGTAATCACAACGTTTTATCTGTAGAGTGGGAAAGGGATCCTCCATAGGGAGAGGCTAGTTGGCACTTCAGCACTGCGTTGTCATCGGGTCCAGGCAAAGCTCCTAGTCAGATCTGGATACGGCCTGGATCCGGTAGGCTGTGGGAAAACCTCGGGATAAACAAAGACACTAAAATTAGCGTAGATGCCATTCTTCTTATGATGATGTAACGAGTACATCAGGATTTAAGGGAAGTGTTCCCAGTTCCGGCTGACCTAATCTATGCAGCCTAACATTGAATTATAGGAGTCTATAATATATTATGTGTATGCTAGGTCAAAGAGATGTGTTTTTAGTCTAGCTTTGAACTAACAGAGTGTGTCTGCTTCCCGGATAGTGGTAGGAAGACTGTTCCAAAGTTTTGGTGCTAAATAGGAAAAGGATCTACCGCCCACAGTCGATTTTGATATTCTAGGTATTATCAACTGGCCCGAATTTTGAGATTGCAATAGACGTGAAGGACTATAATGCGTTAAGAGCTCGCTCAAGTACTGTGGAGCTAAACCATTTAGTGCTTTGTAAGTAATCAACAATATTTTAAAATTTATACGATGTTTAATAGGCAGCCAATGCAGTGTTGACAGAACCGGGCTAATATGGTCATATTTCCTGGTTCTAGTAAGAACTCGAGCTGCAGCGTTTTGGACCAACTGTAGTTTATTTATTAAGCGTGCAGGGCAACCACCCAGTAGAGCATTACAATAATCTAGTCTTAATGTCATGAAAGCATGAACTAATTGTTCCGCATTTGTTAATGAGAGCATATGTCGTAATTTAGATATATTTTTAAGATGGAAAAATGCGGTTTTACAGATACTAGACACGTGACTTTCAAATGAAAGATTGCTATCAAAAAGCACACCCAGGTTCCTAACCGACGACGAAGACTTAACAGAGCAGCCATCAAGTGTTAGACAGTATTCTAGGTTATTACGTGTGGAAGTTTTTTGTCCAATAATTAGAATCTCTGTTTTTTCAGAGTTTAGTAGTAGGAAATTACTAGTCATCCAATTTTTTTAAATCAGCTATGCATTCCGTTAATTTTGTGAATTGGTAAGTTTCGTTAGGTTTTGAAGAAATATACAGCTGAGTATCATCGGCATAACAATGAAAGCAAATTCCATGTTTCCTAATGATATGTCCTAATGGTAGCATGTACAGAGTGAACAGGAGCGGTCCTAGTACTGAGCCTTGTGGTACGCCATACTGAACTTGTGATCGATAAGACATCTCTTCATTTACTGCTACAAACTGATAACGGTCAGATAAGTATGATTTAAACCATGCTAGTGCAATTCCACTAATGCCAACATAGTTTTCTAGTCTATTTAAAAGAATGTTGTGGTCAATTGTGTCAAATGCAGCACTAAGATCAAGTAACACTAATAGAGAGATACAACCACGATCGGATGATAAAAGTAAATCATTTGTAACTCTAATGAGAGCTGTCTCAGTACTATGGTGCGGTCTAAATCCTGACTGAAAATCCTCGCAGATATCATTTCTTTCAAGAAAGGAACACAGTTGTGAGGATACTGCTTTTTCTAATATCTTTGACAGAAAAGGCAGATTTGAGATTGGCCTGTAATTGACTAATTCTGAAGGATCAAGTTGCGTTTTTTTAACAAGTGGTTTTATCATAGCCAGCTTAAAAGTTTTTGGTACGTATCCTAGAGACAAAGACGAATTCATGATATTAAGAAGAGGATCTATGATCTCTGGAAGCATCTCTTTCAATAGCTTAGTCGGTATAGGGTCTAACATACAAGTTGTCGATTTAGATGAATTAACGAGTTTGCAGAAACTCGAGGAAACTCTTCCTCTCCTATAGCAACAAATGAATAGAATTTTTCCTCAGGGAGACTACAATGCACTCCCTGATGCGATACTGTAGTAGACGGTTGCATAGTTATAATTTTGTCCCTGATATTATCAATCTTATAAGTGAAGAAGTTCATAAAGTCATTACTGCTGTGTTGCTTGGAAACTTCTGTGCTTGAAGCTTTCTTTTTCGTTAGTTTAGCCACTGTTTCAAATAAATACCTAGGATTATGTTTATTTTCTTCTAATAGGGTTGAAAAATAAGCAGATCTAGCAGCTTTTAAAGCCTCTCTGTAAGCAATCGAGCTCTCTTTCCATGAAATCCGAAATACCTCTAGTTTTGTTTTCTTCCAGTTGCGCTCCATTTTTCTGGCTGCTCTCTTAAGGGCCTGAGTGTGCTCGTTGTACCACGGCGTTGAACTATTTTCTTTAATCTTCTTTAAGCGCAACGGAGCAACTGCTTCTAAAGTGCTGGAAAAGAGAGAGTTAAAAGTTTCTGTTGCAATATCGAGTTCTTCTAAGCTATCCGGGATGCTGAGATGATGAAACTGATTAGGAAGATTATTGATAAAGGAATCTTTAGTGGCAGAAGTTATAGGTCTAACATATTTATAACACGGAGTCGGCTTTGCAGCCTTGGCTAAATGTAATTTACATGAGACTAGATAATGGTCTGAGATGTCATCGCTCTGCTGCAGAATTTCAACGGCATCAACATCTATTCCATGTGATAATATTAGATCTAGAGTATGATTACGACAATGAGTGGGTCCTGACACGTTGAGTACTTACATTGAGTTTACAATGTCTTTAAGTGCCAATCCCAATGCATCTTTTTCATTATCTACATGTATATTAAAATCCCCAACAATTAGTACTTTATCGTTAGCCAATACTAATTCTGATAGAAAGTCCGCAAATTCTTTGATAAAATCTTTATGGTGCCCTGTATACAGTAGCCAGCAGAAATCTCAAACGTGATTTATCGTTTACACTATATATTTTTACATTAAGCACCAACACTTCAAAAGAAGTATATTTAAAAATAGATTTCTTAGTGGTTTTGAAAATATTACTATTAATTACAGCAACACCTCCCCCTTTGCGTTTTAGACGAGGTTCATGTTTATAACAGTAATCTTGTGGGGTTGACTAATGCAATCGTAATGTAATGTAATCGTTTGGTTTTAGCCAGGTTTCTGTCAAACACAGCTATAATCTTGATTATAATCTGAAATCATATCATTAACTATGAGCGATTTTGAAGTAAGGGATCGAATATTCAGCAACCCAAGCTTTATCATTTGTTCATCTGTATGGTATCTGTTTTTTATTTGTTGAACATCAATAAAAAAATTTTACCTGACGTTTTTTGGATTTCCAAATTCGGGGAACAGACACAGTCCCTATATGATGATATCTAGGTGAAAGAGGCTCTATGTGATGAGATTTATCTGACCTTGGTGACGCAAGGCCGCTAGCAGACAGTCGGTTTAGCCAGTCTGTCTGCTTCCTGACCTGAGCCCCAGATTGTCATGTTTTAGCTCTAAGACTATGTGCCATATTACTAGAGAGAAGAGCAGCACCATCCCAGGAGGGATGAATACCATCTCTTTTCAACAGGTCAGGCTTGCCCCAAAAACTTTTCCAATTGTCTATGAATTCTACATTATTCAACGGACACCACTTAGACAACCAACCATTGAGTGAGGCCAAACTGCTAACTATCTCATCACTCCTGCGAACAGGAAGGGGGCCAGAGAAAATTACAGTGCCTGACATCGTACTTGCGAGTTCACACACCTCTTTAATATTAATTTTGGTGATCTCCGACTGGCAGAGTCGAACATCATTAGTGCCGACATGAATAATGATCTTAGAGAATTTACGATTTGCATTAGCCAGCACTTTAAAATTTGCTTTGATGTCAGGCGCTCTGGCTCCCGGCAAACATGTGACTATGGTGGCTGGTGTCTCTATTTTCACGTTCCGTGTGATCGAATCACCAATTACCAGGGCACAATCAACAGAATTCTCAGTGGGTGTTTCACTGAGTGGGGCAAATCGATTTGTTATAGTAATCGGAACGGAAGAGTGTTTTTTTAATCCGCGACTAGAGCGATCTCTCACGGTCACCCATCTGCCCTGCTGCGTGGGCTCTACTTCAGCCGGAACCGAATCATGTACAGAGTTCACTATGCTAGGCGCATCCAAAAAAGTATCTAAAGCTCTAGTACTATCCTTACTATCCTCAATTAAAGTTTGGATGCGTGTCTCTAGCTCTGAAATCTTCTCCGTCAGCCTGACTGTCTCCTTGCATTTATCACAAATAAATCCTATATTGCCAACGGAGAAGGCTATACTAAACATGTGACATGTGACACAGGTGACAATAACAGGACAAGACATTACTCACCGTTTGTGTTGACTGATTCTTACTTACCTGGGCTTTTATGAACTCAAAGGCGCGGGCGCGCGAGAGAAAATACATAATAAATAAATGAGTGCGGGTGGCGCGTAAACACTAGCGTGCGGTGCTAACAATAACGGAAGCTAGCGATGTAAGGTTAATCTGAGAGGGTGGGTAAACTATATTTAGTAATATAAACAACTAGAAATGATAGTAAATGATGGTTCAAAACAGAAAGAAATACGAAGCTAATACGAGGCGTAGAGCTTACAGCCTCGACGCAAACAAACTCACAGCAGGCAGGAAGGCAGACAGGAGCAATCGATCAGTGAACCACTAGCGTAAATCTCTGTTGTACTCTGCATGTCAGGATAAAGAAAAGGGCTCTTAAATAATCTGAAAGGGGAAAATCCGGAAACCGAAAGAAGTAAAATTTCACGTCCATAGTTAAGCTCATGACAATAAGCCTTGCCCTTGATTAATCAACAATATGCTTTTTTTTCTTTACCACATCAAAAGTAATAAAGCCCATCACTGGACTCCATCATAGAAAAAATAGAACACATTTTTTTTCTCAGAACTTTAGCTGTCTTCGAATTAGCAAGGTAAAACTGAGATACTGTGCTAAGATTCCAAGAAATAAAGCTTATGTGTCCTTTATTAGGGACATGGAGAAACATCATGGGGACATCATGGAGACCAAACCCAGCTGTGTACCATAATGAAGGTAGGTGTATATGTTTCTGAAAATGAAATATTTGAAAAGGTGATCCAAATGGATGTCAGCCATAAAATCTAATTTTCCTCAGATAATTACGAGTGGACCACTTGGTTCAATGTAGATCACCCTGGAGGAAAAGGAGATTATGAGAAGCTGAATGCCATTCGTTTTTATTATCGAGCGCGTGTGTGTGAGGTTCCTCGAGCTCTAGAGGCACGCACTACCGAATGGATTCCAGCTCGCAGCACTGGGGAAAGAGTACATGCTGACCCTGTTGTAGGCTTCTGGTGTGTCAATGATGAACAGCCTGTTGGGAGGAACTGCTCAAACTATGCTGTACGCTTCCTATGTCCTAGAAGTAAGTAAATGCGGCTCTATAAGCCAAATGATGTTTCAAACTACAACTATTCCCTGCTTTAAAGAGACTAATGCTTTTAACAATCATAATAAATATATACTGTGATTTTCAAAGTTTTATTGTGCATATTTTCTCTGATAATAATGGTGAGCAGATTATTTATACAAATTAAATATAGAAAAGGTGGATTTGATGATGATGCTGCAGAAATACTTTTTCAGAAATCTATTGTTTTAAGTTTACCATGAGTTAACATCACAGTTTTTATAAGGTGATGACACCAAATACATTGTAAATTAATTCAAATTATCCCTCTCTCCATTCAGACATTGTTTCAGATAATGAAGAACTGATATGGGGTCTATGGTCAGACTGGAGTGTGTGTCCAGCCCAATGCAATCAGGTGGCAACACAGCATCGCTCTAGAAGCTGCAAATCCAATTCTAAACAATGCAGTGGTCAAACGGTCGAGGCTAGGTCATGCCAAGGGCCACCTTGCCCACGTAATGCCTTTACTCAGTTTCCTAAAGATTAAAAATAATAATTTTCTTGTCATTTAGACAATAAATATTTGAATCTTTAAATCTTAATTGTCATCCTTCCATTTGTTGTCAAAAAAATCTCTTTCCCCTTTTCCTCCTTAGGCTGTGATCTGCAGTGCATGATGGGCAAAGTAAATGATGAGTGTGATGGCTGCATGTGCCAGGATCATACAGTTTTAGGATCAGTCCGTAGTGCCGGGGGTCTCCCTGCACCTGGAGCTGCCATTCTCCGTGCTGGTTCCAGGCCTAAACTCCTCACCGTTACTGATCACAATGGGCACTTTCAGGTCCCTGGAATCTGCCCTGATGGCAACAGTACTCTGATGATCAAGCTGAATAATCATGCTCCACACCAAGTCACTGTGCTACCAAGCACCGAACGGACGTCCGTCCTCCTTTTGAAGCTAGAGAGAGCCAGTAATGATTTTTTTAGTGACCTTGAATTCATTTAACCTATTCTGTATTAGCATTAGAGTACTACATTAAGAAATTTCTTTTGAAGATGCGTGTTAGATTTTTATTAAATGTTACGTTTCATTTTATTTCTTTTTTCCCCCACTAAATAATTCATCTTTTATACAAGCTAAAAAAACAAAATAAGCTATAAGTATGCAGCTATTATGTAACTCCATAAATTCAATAACACACTTTTGCTGGAAAACAATGGCATAGAATTAAAAACATTACTGATTGGTTTGTAGTTTAACACATTTGTACTGATGCTTTCGAGATGATCTCAATTCCTTATTGCTATTTAGACAAAACCTCATCCATGTTAGCTAGCTATATAACATTATTTTGGTGAAAATTCTGCAGAATTTGCAACAATGTAGAATACATAATAGTAACCAATCATTAAAGTTCATCAAAGCAGAAAAATGGGTGTATAGGATCAGTACACGTAACACAATATCGCTGTGTTCCTCAGAAAAACTGTATGTGCTGAAAAACCCTGAGAACAAGGCCAGAAGGGAAGGTCAGACAGCGGCCTTCTGTTGTAAGGTTGATGGGACACCTGAACCAAACCAGTATGAATGGTAAGATTATGCTTTCAGACATGAATTGATGTTCAATATAGAATTTCAGCAAAACACAAGGAAACCATGTTGCCTTTTCGATGACATTAAATGAAAAAGTAGAGAATCATAAAGAGCATCTAGTATCTAAAGTCAAAGCCCTCATGTCTTATGTTCCTTCAAAAGAATGTGACAGGTGTAAATAAAGACAGTTTAAACAAACCAGGTTAACATGAAGTTATTTCTTAGCAATTAAGAATTGGTCCCCACCCCATGACAACAGTTATCCTGAATGTGAAAACACAATCATAATCACTGTTGTAAATCTTTAGGTTCCACAATAACACTCTGCTGGACAGGAGTCAATATCAGTATGACGAGACACTGGTTTTGAGGAATCTCAGTTTGGACCATATTGGAGAATACTACTGCAGAGCCAGTAATGAGAACGGAGCCATCAAATCCAAACCAGCCACCCTCGCGGTTATTGGTGTGCCCTTATATCCTACTTTAACTATACATATTTCATAATAACCTAAAAGGTATCTATCAAAATACTTTACAAATAGTGTGATCTTAGTTTGGTATTTATCTGTTTTCTATCTATTTCTGTTAAGGTCAAAAAGCACCGTCATGCAACCCTAAGCCTGATTCCCACCTGATCCGCCTACCACATGACTGCTTTCAAAACGAGACTAACTCTTTGTATTACGATGTGGGGAGATGCCCAACATCCACATGCACAGGAAAGCTGGATAACGGCATCAGATGCAAAGACTCAAAGACCTACTGCTGTGGAATTTCAAACATGGAAGAGAAAGAGATTAAATGTCAGGGATATCAGTTGCCCATCATGGTAGTGACTCAGTGTGGTTGCAAAACATGTGTGGACACAAAAGCTATCATTCGTGGACGTGCTATTGCAGCAGACACTGATGAGCCCATGAGGTTTGGACACATCTTCATGGATGGCACAAGAGTAAGTCGAACTGGATACAAAGGCATATTCTCAATCCAGGTACCAACAAACACCGAGCGTCTAGTCCTCACATTTGTGGACAACATGCAGAAGTTCGTGAACACCACAAAAGTTTTACCATTCAATCCTAAAGGTGGAGCTGTGTTCTATGAGATCAAGTTATTGAGGAAAAAGCCAGCTGTGACCATTAGCTCAAGAGAAACAAATAAGATAGATCTTGGTGAGGTAGAAGGCCAGGATCCCTGTGCTGAGATTGAGATCCCACCCAATGCATTCTATAAAGAAAATGGAGAAGTGTTCATGGGAAATGTCAAAGCCAGTGTGACTTTCCTTGACCCCAGGGATGTATCAACAGCAGCGGCTGCCCAAAGTGATCTCAACTTCATTGGTGATGAAGGTGACACTCTCCCCTTGAGGACCTATGGAATGTTCTCAGTGGACTTTAGGGACGAAGAAGGAGGCGAGTCGCTCAATGCCGGAGAGGTGAAAGTGCGTCTCGATGCAGCACAAGTGAAGATGCCCGAGCACTTGAAGACCATGAAATTATGGTCTCTTAATCCTGAGACAGGTTTGTGGGAGGAAGAGGGCCAGTTCCATGCTGAGAAGCAGCAAAGGGGGAAAAGAGAGGAGAGGACCTTTCTTATAGGTAACATGGAAATCCGTGAGAGGCGGCTATTTAACTTGGACGTACCTGAGAACAGGAGATGTTATGTGAAAGTGCGGGCTTTTCGTAGCGACCGGTACATGCCAAGTGAGCAAGTTGAAGGAGTCGTGATGACTTTAATAAATATGGAGCCCACACCAGGGTTTTCAACCAACCCTCGGGCTTGGGGTAGGTTTGACAGTGTTATCACTGGCCCAAATGGTGCGTGCCTTCCAGCCTTCTGTGATGAACAGAAAGCAGATGCATATTCGGCCTACGTCATGGCCAACCTTGGGGGAGAAGAGCTAGAGGCAGTAGCATCCTCTCCAAAGTTGAATCCTAACATAATTGGAGTCCCACAACCCTATTTGAATAAACTTAACTATAGACGTACGGACCACGACGATCGCAGAATAAAAAAGACAGCATTCAGCATGAATGTGGCCAAACCCCGGTCAAACACGGCTGAGGAGGTCAATGGTCCAGTTTATCCATTTGACAAGCTTAAAGAGTGTGAGGAAGCTCCATTCAGCGCAGCTCACTTCCGTTTCTCGAGAGTTGAAGGAGATCGGTATGATTACAACACAGTGCCTTTCAATGAGGACGATCCTATGAGCTGGACTGAAGACTACTTGAGTTGGTGGCCAAAGCCCATGGAATACAGGGCCTGCTACATTAAAGTAAAACTCAACAGTCCCCATGAGATCAATGTTCGTTCTCGCAATATGGGAGGTACCCATCCAAAAACCGTTGGCCAACTGTATGGCATCCGTGACACCAGAAGCATCCGGGACATGGACCAGTCAACTGTTTCAGCTGTGTGTCTGGAGTTTAAGTGCAGTGGGATGCTTTACGATCAAGACAGAGTGGATCGGACCCTCGTGAAGGTAATGCCTCAGGGCAGCTGCAAGCGGGACAATGTAAACAGCATGCTACAGGAATACTTGGTGAATCACCTTCCACTGGCTGTCAACAATGACACAAATGAGTTCACCATGCTAGCACCTCTGGATCCTCTGGGCCATAACTATGGTATCTATACAGTGACTGACCAAGACCCCCGGACAGCCAAAGAAATTGCGCTTGGCCGTTGCTTTGATGGCACATCAGATGGCACCTCTCGAGTCATGAAGAGCAGTGAGGGTGTGGCATTAACATTCACCTGTGGTGATAAAGAGGTCACTAGGCAGAGTATGTTCCAGCAGATGCAGAACTCACTGGGTCAAGCCACAGCTGGAAGTGCACGGCAGGGAAGAGGAAACCGGAGGCAGAGAGGCGGCTCAGCAGCACCTCGCAGCAGTAAGAGTACTCGTAATTCATACACACGTACCCAGACCGTTGGTTGATATTCCAAGAACTTAAAAACTCTACATGAGACAAGACAGACCCAATCTCTATGGGGACTGCTCTTATGAGAGTTACTGGATTTAAGTAATTCAAACTAGACAGAAATAAGACAATTACAGACGTACAGTATTTGAACAAGGCTGGGGCAAAGTCATTTCAAATTTCTTCAGTAATTTAGGTTTGCTGATCACATGAAAGGGTTAGTTCACCCAAAAATGAAAATTCTGTCAGTAGTTACTCACCCTTGTGTTGTTCCAACCCCGCAAGACTTTCGTTTTCTTCGGAACAGAAATTAAGATATTTTTGATTAAATCTGAGAGCTGGATCACTCCTCCATAGGCTTCTTAGGGGATCGAAACTGGCCGGCCCAAAAGTTATGAAAGACATCGTTAAAATAGTCCGAGTGACTACAGTGGCTCAATCTTAAGTTTATCAAGCGACGAAAATACTTTTTGTGCGCAAAAAACAAACAAAAATAACGACTTTATTCAACTACTCATTTCCTTCCCATGGGCCTTGAGATTTCACATAGTGGAACTGTGCAAAGCTTCTAGGTTGTACGTCACACTCATCACACACATGACTAGCATTGGCCAATAGTGAGCCTACGTGTGACGTACAACACAGAAGCTTTGCACAGTTCCACTACGTGAAATCTCAAGGCCCACAGGGAAGGAAATGAGTAGTTGAATAAAGTCGTTATTTTTGTTTGTTTTTTGCGCACAATAAGTATTCTCGTCGCTTGATAAACTTAAGATTGAGCCACTGTAGTCACTCCAATTATTTTAACGATGTCTTTCATAACTTTTGGGCCGGCCAGTTTCGATCCCTTAAGAAGCCTATGGAGGAGTGATCCAGCTCTCAGATTTAATCAAAAATATCTTCTTGTGTTCCAAAGATGAACGAAAGTCTTATGGGGTTGGAACAACATGAGGGTGAGTAATTACTCACAGAATTTTCATTTTTGGGTGAACTAACCCTTTAACTGGCAAACAATTTTACAGATTGTATGAATTGCAAAGCAAATTCACATTAGAGTGGACAAAACATTTTTTTTATATAATTCATTTTTAATAATTTCACCTATTAAAAGCATAACAAAACTAAAATCACTATATTTTGTTTTTAAGCAAAGCAACTCCAAATAAATGTGTGCATTGTGTAAATTTTCATTTACTTATTGTCTATTCACTTGTACTGTGGTAAATGTTTTACTACTTGGAATTGTAAATAGTCAAATATTTATTGCATACAGTTAAACACAACATCTCCAGCTAAACAATCATGTATACCCTTTATCATTCATAATTAGAAAAACTCTTTAAGATGTCCAAAACCTTTAGAAAAACCAATTATTTTATTGGATTCTTTAAAAAAAACAATGCATTTGAGTTTTTGTATTGTCACTGCCCAATTTATAAATTTGTAAGAAAATCCTCTAAGCTGTTTTCTTATAAACATTTTTGCTGATAAGTTTCATTTTTATTTCATTTTAGTTCATACGTACCTGTAGAAGCTACTGCAAAGTAAAAATGGGTGAAACAAAAACATAACACCCGTTTGCTTCAGCTAGTGATGCAATTTCAACACGTCATATAACCAGCAATACTATCATTGATCAGCTGATCGAGCGTGCAGCAATAGTTAATTTAAAATATACTTTGGTGGAGAACAACTGCACAACAGGTAGACTTCTGCATTCATATGATGAAAAGGCCAAAATTCAACAGACTCAATGAGGCTTAGTTTCGTTTGTTTTACTTTCATTTTTCCATCCCTTCTTTTAATCAGTGTGCCACTTCTGGGACCAGTTGCAAAAACATTATGCAATAAACCATTATGTTAAGACTGGCTTGAGTACTAGTATAAACAACTAACGATTTATCAAAGGACAATCAGTCTTACTTTTTGTTTCCCAATCTATGTTTTTATGTAAATGATTTAAAACAATCTTAAAGGGGGAAAAAAATGTGATGACTAAATTGTAAGACTAGTCTTGGCAGTTTATGCAACCTGGCCCAACTATTAATTATGCAGTGTTGACTCCAAGCACTGACAAACTTTGATTTCAAATGCTGAATTAAACTATAGTCCACATTTGGAAACTGATACTGTTTTTAAGTGTGTATAAATATGCAAGAAAAGTATAACCATACTTTTCAACAAGGACATTCATAATTTGCATAGAGCTTTTTTTTTTTTTTTTTTTACTTCTGTGTAACTGAAATTTCACAGCTTTAAAAACACTTTTAATGAAATCAAGATATATTTTCTACAAAGTTTTCTATAAGGCATTGAAATTCAAAAAAAATTCAAGGCCATCTGAATAAATTTGCCTTTCCCCATTTGCCGCTGGGGTACAATGGGCTGATAGCAGCTTTCTGAGGAGACTGTCACCACTGGAACGAAGTAAAGGGTTGACACATTGTTCAGCGTTTAAGATGGCACTGAGTAGCAAGAACGGGTAAATGTTGAATGTCTCCAGGGGCGTCTGGGCACAGAGGGAATGGGAAGGAGACAATGAACCTTCGTCACATGAAATCATCATAGTCATTGCCGTAGCCACCGTCAAATTCACCATAATCAGCAATGTCATCTTTCATTTTTGCTTTCAGTCCACCACTAGGAAGTACACCTTTCTTCTTTTTCTTATTTGCCTTCTTTTCCTGAGAATAATGCAATAGAAACAAATTCAGATTGTTATTAAGAGTACTTTTCTATTTTTTGACCATAATGAATAGTTTTTTTATAGAACTATAAAAGGAATAGTGTGAGGCTATACATTTCATAATCGAAGGTCATCTAAAACCAAGAAACCATTCAACTAACCTTTTCTTGCTTTTGTTTTTCATTGAGCAAAACAGACAAAGTAGTATTTATTTTCTTCAGGTCATCTACTTCCACTACAGACAGAGAGAGAGAGAGAGAGCACAATGATTTCAGACGTGCATGGTCTTATGTTTACGCTAGACATGATGTATAAGGTAATACGATATATATCACAATAATGAACATGCACAATATTGTAATCATGGGCACTTCAAAATAAAATAACATGAATAATTATTTATTACAAATTATTCCGCTTTTGGAATGCATTTTAAGAATACTTTTCCCATTAACTGGTAAAAGGATTAAACAGCACAACTGGGTTAAACTGCCCAACACCGCTGTATGCTGTCAAAAAGACATGCGCGCACTCTGATGTAAACTAGGCCAACGCATGAGAAGCGCATGGCCAGGCATGGCGGAACGAGTGAAGAGACGCGCTGAATGAAAATGCATTCACACTCTGACAGCAGATGGCGCTGTGATGGAGCGTCAGACATGCAGCCGTTACCCCGGTAACCCCGTAAACAAAGCAGCTGAACTTCTTTCTGTTTCTGAACAGTATTTAAATGTTTCTAACCGACATTCAAATTTTTGTATTCGCAATGGTGTTCATCGCAGCACCGAATTCTTAAATGTTTAAAGATATAATAGGCTATGTATTTTCAAACTTAAACATTTTTACATTTTAATCTGGACTACAACATGCCCTAGATATTGTTTGAAAATGTTTTGATTTTTTATTGTTCAGTCACACTTTACAATAAGGCTCCATTAGTTAAACTGAAAATGAAAAATACTTCTAAAGCATTTATTCATCTTAGTTCATTTCAACATCAATAACACGAAAGTTGTAACTGTATTATTTAATGGACCTGAGCTTACATGGACAGTTAACTAATGTTAACAAAGAATAATAACTTCTTTAACAAATGTAGCTATTGCTCATTGTTGATGTTAGTTAATGAACTAACTAACATTAACTAGTGAGACCTTACTGTAAAGTGAAGCATTGTACTACCGGTTATAGTATGACAAGACCTTTTTTTGCAACTCATTTCAATATCGTGATAATACCGTATACCATGATAAAAGCTTCAGCAACATAAAAATTTGATACAGTCACATGCCTAGGTTACGCAACTCACCATATAATCTAAACAGCTGGAGATATATCAGAAATTCCTTGTCACAAACATCCAATTATTTAGAATAAAAAAGAAGATAATTATCCACTTACAACTTAAAATATAATTCTGCACTTACATGAAATACAAAGCTCTCGAAACAGTGACTCCAAAAAGCTGGAATAATGCACTGATTTTTCAAACTGTGTTATCTTATCTTTCAGTAATTTTTCAAATGCAACAAAGTCATCTTTGGATGAGGGGCACATGGCTTCAATTCCGGAGTCATTGTTTGTTGTCATAACAGTAGTAGAGGAATTTGCAGCAGCAGGATCAACACCTGAAATCAGAAAGCTTGTTCAATGATTAACTGTTACATTTACAATACGGACTATGGAAGTTTTCAAATAAGTTTCTTACCAAAAGCCTCACGGGCCAATTCCAAGTCTGCCTCCTCCTGCAACTTTTTCAGTCGAAGCTTCTCTGCTATAAGCTCTTCTGGTGATAGATTCTCACTTATCGCTGATTCTTGTTTCTATTCACAAGTTTCAAAAACAAAGGTTATAAACGGTTTGAAATATACAAAAGAAATGAGTATCAGGAGAGAAAGGGATTCATTCATTATAGAGTAAATATACAACTAATAATATTGTTCTTACCTTCCTCAACTCGTCTTGTTTTTTCTTTTCAGCAATTTCTTTCTCTTTTATTTTATCACTTAATTTTTTCTTCTCATGAGGTTTCACTTCTAAAGGAAATGTAAATCAAACCATAAGAGTACTTTCCACATGGGTTAAAGAAAAACAGTAATAAAACAACACAAACAAATAAAAAACAAAACCAAAAGATATCTTTAATGCCCAGTTTTACAAATATGCTATTGTTCTGCCTACAACGTTTATATTGTGAAAAATGACAGCTCAACAGAGATCAATACCGGCTTTTATCTTTTCAACTTTCTTCTCTTCCTCCTTCTTCTCCTCCTCCTCCTCCTCATCATCCCAGTTATCCTACAGACAGAAAGATACCATTGGTTACCAGCCATATGCAAACTAATAAAATAATTAAAAATAAAATAACATGTTTTCTTGTTTTACTTGTTTGTTAAGCAGCCATGTGATAATTGGGACAATATATTGCCTCAACATTTTTTTCATTATAATAACAGTACCAAAAACAACATTTAAGCCCCATATTAAAGACCATATTACATGGCATTAAGCTAAACAAATTCTCTTCTGCTAATAAACAGTTAATACTGACTAAATTGGCAATTAGCAATGGTTATGTAGTAATTTAAAACAAAACTGGTTAAAGATAGCTTATATTTGAGCTGAGCAACTAGGTCTACGGAAAGTTCCATGGCTTTTTAAAGATTTTATTTCAAGGCACAGAAATGATAAAATGTCAGTTCCCTGACATTTCCAGGTTTTCATGGTTCTTCGTTGGAGAAAAGTCGATTTGAACTCTCGAGGCCTCAGTTAACGGGTTAATTTAGCGAGGCATTTCTGGAGCTGTCTTCAAACAAAACAACTCGCAGTAAATGACGATAACACGTGCGCGCGCATTGACCAGACGATGGCAAGCGAGATAATTCTAGATTTGCGCGTCAACACGACACACAACGTGACTCACTCGCGTAATGACGTCAACAGGAACTCAATCAGCTGCTGCCTGGCGCAAAGCATAGTAAAAAGAAACGAAAACCGATTTAAAAAAGGATTAGGGACAAGCAAGAACGTGACATGCATGTCTTCCCTTGGGAGACTGTAAACTGCGGCGTACTACGTTCTCTTCTAAGTAGTATATTTAACAAGTTAAATAAGCAAAAAAATTTATTAACTAAAATTAGCAAAACGTTTAAATGAACGAAAACAAACATAAAAAGCAGCTAACTAAGGTCCAGCTAACTTGTTCGTTGTTAAAACTGAATTCATATCAGTTAATATTAATACATTTCAACCACTGCTGTCAAAGGTATTAGTTTGATTAATCTGTAATGGACTGGCAGATTATTATTGATGAAAAGAGAATCTGTCAGATAACAGATCTGTAAAACTGGACGATGACACGTTTGCTGACGTAAACACACAGAAACTGTCAGAGTAACAGTAGTAATATTTCATGAACACGCAATTTGATACAGCTGGTGAATCTCTAAATAAAACGGGCCTATTCTAGGTTTGCTAAACGGCTAAAAATACACCATGATCGCCCATAATAGTGCTGCAACCTTTAGTCACATATCATTCGATAAGACATAATTAAACTAACTTAAACGCTCATTATTGATACAGTTTTGATTACATGGGTATTCGCACGTTACCTTCACATCTTCCTCCTCGTCCTCGCCTTCCCACTTATCCAGCAGCGCGGGGGCAACTATGATCGGCTCACTTGGATCGAAGCTGTCAGCGTCTTCCGAAAAAACAAAATAATGTCGTGGTTTAGACAGTGGCCGACACCCTCTCTCATACACGTAACCTCAAAATAATTAAAGTAATCCTTACCCCAGTCGTCGGCATCCGCCATCTTGGCTTAGTGTGAGTTAAAGTACTAGCTGAGAGAAAACATGTGCACAGACCTGCTCTGATCTACGCGCTTCTGTCTTTCATGCTGACGGGATATCGGAGGACCAGAGTCCGCGCGCGCACCACTGCGCTACAACGCCCTCGTGTGGTCGTTACTGTTCTACAAGCTCGATGTGCCAGGTCATAATAATAATTATTTATTTTCAATAATAATAATTTCATTATTAATTATATATTGTTAATGTATTATGTTTATTAATATTGGTGGTGGTCATAATAAGGATTGTTGTTGTTGTATAAATATATTATAGTTTTATAATTATAAATCCCCTTATAATGTCTCTGCAATACTTTATTTCCAAGGATACATGCACTGATTTATGCACAACAATACAAAATGAAAATACAGTCAATACAGTCTGACATTAGGTGGCAAATATTATGACAAATAGGTAGATTTACATAAGTAGTCAGAGTAACATGAGTGAGCTTATAAATCAAAGAACAAGGAAACTTCACAATCATGTTTTTACTTCAATACAACAAACTCTGATATTTTTCCAGCATTTCATTGTATGAAGTCTGCTAAAGCAGTTAAAGTTAATAAATAATATTACAAAAAACTAGACAAGTATAAGTCAAACTAAATACAGATCTAGAATGATACATTAATCTCCAAGCAAACAATTATTCAAAAACAATCAAACAAAATCACATGACTGACAAACTATTATAAAGTGCTGAAAGTAGTATTTCCATGAGTTATTATTCTTGTACTTTTTTTTTCCAGTTTCATGTAACCCATTTTAAATTACATTCAGCATTTTAAAAGGGCTGAATATACACATACAGTATTAAAGTTACATCAGTAACACTTTATTTTACAGTGTCATTGTTACACATGTTAAATGCAGTTACTATAGTATTAAGAACTATAAATTATGCTTAATTACATGCAACTTACCCTAAACCAAACCAAAGCCCGATCCTAAACCTATAGTAAGTACATGTAGTTACTTAATATTACGCAGTACTGAAATATTACATAATGTTAATATTACATAACTAATTAGTACATAATTACAGTGTAACAAAGACACCTTAAAATAAAGTGTAACTGTAACGTCATATTGCACATATTTGGGAAGGAGAGTTCAATTGAGCAACGACAGACCTAACTCATCTCAGAGGATCAGCAGGAGAAAGCAACAGCAGCATTATCAGGATGCTGGAGAGGTAGAGAAAAGGACTGGGCTGCACTGCAACTCCCAGTGACCTGCCTGAAAAGATACACAAATACTGTGAGATATTTAACATTTGAGAGTGACTATTCTCAAAATATCAACCATACAACTTTAAAACTGTATATAATATATATAAACAATATTATTTTAATTAACGTGTTGTGGAATAAAATTACTTTTATTTCTTTCAAAAAAGGAGTGAAAGTACCTCTGAAATCAAAAGGTTTGTCCTCCCAGAGGTTGAGCACCATGTACAGGGCCGTCTCCTGAACTGTTGATAGAGCGGAGCGCTGGGCGTCAGTTACAGCAATGGCCTGATCATAGGTGAACATACGAATCTGTGCCTGGTTAAACACTACCTGTGAAGAGAGAAAGTAGAAACGCCAGGTAAGAACAACTCTAAAATGACATTTAAAGAATACTTTTAATCTTAAAAATAGAGGACATCATAAGAGTATTTGCCCCCTCAACCAGACTACCCTGCCCCCTTAGTCAAGATGAATGTGGTAGGAGATATTAATTATGGAATAGAATAGACTATTTACATTTTTTTTAAATAGCCAAATGCATTGGCTTTCTAGAATTAATATTAGGTTACTATAGCAACATTTCAGGATAGTATGTTTCACAGTCACATTTTGATTGACACGTTTGACACATAACCTACATTTTGCTGAACTTCCCGCGCCACGAAAAATGCAGTTAAAGCTATGATGAAACATTTTCCCATGTTTAGGGCTAGATAATTGGTCGTAGTTAGTTGATTATTTTACTGTATTGTTATTGATTGTCACTGGCTGCAGTTCAGGCTGTATTGAAGGTACAATATGTAAGAATTTCATATCAAAATATCCAAAAACCACTTGCACAGTGTTATATATTTCTTTCAATTGTGTACTTCCATTATCCTAAATGTTTCCAAGAATTTGTAGATTCAGAGAAATTCACAATTTTAAAAAGTGCCAGTCCCTGTTCCAGGGTTCCCGCGGGTCCTTAGAAAGTCTTAAAACATCTTAAATTAGATTTTTAAAAATTTAAGACCATAATAAAGTCTTAAAAATACTTATTTTTACTTATGAAAGGTACATTTTCGATGGCAATTTGACGTAGACATATCTAAATGTTTTCCAAATTAAAACTGTAATTAGCGTACTTTTTTATTTATTATTCTTTCTTTGTGGATTTGCTCGTACACGTGACCTTTCGCGTCACATTCGGCATTCGCGGCAGCATTACGTCTGTCTCCTGCGTGCAAAACAGGCAGCAGGAGAGAAGGAGAAGCAAGTTGGTAAATGTCAGTTCAATTGTAAGTTCATTCTTTAGTGGTGTGCGATGTGTATTGTCTATTATGATATTGTAATCATTGTTTTACTTTTAACTATGTACGAGGGCGCAGTGCAAGCTTACATCGCATTTGTCTCTCATGCTTGCTCTCACTGCGTAATGTGTCAGTGTAGTTATATACAGTCGTGCTCAGAATTAATGGTATCCCTGGTAAATATGATAAAAAATGGCTGGAAAAAATAAATCTGCATCATTTATCCTTTTGATCTTTCATTCAAAATATTGGCAAAAATCTAAACTTTCATTGAAGTAAAAGAATAGAAAGTGGGGGGGAAATCACATTATGAAATAAATGTTTATCTCCAAAACACGTTGGCCACAATTATAGGTACCCTTTTATTAAGTACTTTTTGCAATCTCCTTTTGCCAAGATAACAGCTCTGAGTTTTATCCTATGATGCCTGATGAGTTTGGAGAACACCTGACAAGAGATCAGAGACCATTCTTACAGAATCTCTCCAGATCCTTCAGATTCCCAGATCCATGTTGGTGCTTCTTCTCTTCAGTTCACTCCATTCATCAGGTCTGGGACGGTCATGGCAGAAGCTTCATTTTGTGCTACTTAACACATTTTTGTGTTGATTTTGATGTTTGTTTTGGATCGTTGTCCTGATGGAAGATCCAACCACGGCCCATTATACGATTTCTAGCAGAGGCTGTCAGGTTTAGATTTTTTATCTGTTGGTATTTGATAGAATCCACGATGCCATGCATGTATCTGAACAAGAAGTCCAGGACCTCCAGCAGAAAAATATGACCACAACATTAAAGATGGTATATTAAATTGTACACATGGGGTACTTTTTATCCTTGTGTGCACCAAACCCATCTTGCATGTTTGCTGCCAAAAAGCTATTTTTTAGTTTCATCTGACCACAGAACCCTGTGCTGTTTGAAGGTCCAGTCATGTCTGACAACTGAATTTGCTGGGGTTTGTTTTTGGATGAGCAAGGAGGATTTTTCTTGAAAACCTCCCAAACAACATGTGGTGATGTAGGGGTTGTTCAATTTTTTTTTAATAGGCTTTCTGAACCCAAGACTCAACTAATCTCTGCAATTCTCCATCT
Source organism: Meda fulgida (assembly GCA_030578275.1). NCBI lineage: Eukaryota > Metazoa > Chordata > Actinopteri > Cypriniformes > Leuciscidae > Meda > Meda fulgida. Next base: position 35,787,419 of record CM060622.1, read on the forward strand.
GTGATCTTTGGAAAGTCTTTGGCCACTCAAACTTTCATCCTCACCATGCATTAAGACAATATAGACACACGTCCACTTCCTGGCAGATTGGTAACATCTTTAGTTGATTGGAAGTGCTTAATTATTGCCCTGATGGTCCAAATGGGGATTTTCAATGCTTTAGCTATTTTCTTACAGCCACTTTCTATTTTGTGATGCTCAACAATCTTTTGATGCACATCAGAACTATATTCTTTGGTTTTACTCATTGTCATGGATGATTAAGGGAATTTGGCCTTTGTGTTTCCCCATATTTAAACTCTTGTAAAACAAAAAGTCATGGCTGGACAATTTCATGTTCCTAGTCACCCTGGTGTGCAAAAAAAGGGTAAATATGAATGGGAATATACTTAAGAGATATTTTACTCGTAAACAATTCTAGGGGTACCAATAATTGTGGCCAACTTGTTCTGGAGAAAAACATTTATTTCATAATGTGATTTCCCCTCCACTGTCAATTATTTTACTTCAATGAAAGGTTTTTTGAATGAAATATCAAAAGGATAAACGATGCAGAATTATTTTTTACAGCCATTTTTCATCATATTTACCAGGGGTACCATTAATTCTGAGCACGACTGTAGGTATGTCCTAAATGAGTTTTTGTATTAGGCATATACACAGTATGTGTGATATGTGCTGATGTGATATTGTATGATAACAACATAATATGATATATATATTTCACTGACGAGAATTTAAAAATGAAACCGTAGCAGAGTAGGCCTATCAATGCAACAGACAGCGATTATTTTTTTGACTGAAATCCGCGTTTTGAACGAATCATTTTAACGCTTCAATGAACAATCACTTGCTCTTCCTGAATGAATCAGTCGTTTGAACAAATCGGTTGAATGAATGACTCCCTAAGACAGTGAGTGCCTTGCCACCACCTACTGGCGGTTTTACTTTCACATTTAAAGTAGCCTACCCTTTAATTAAAACGTTGCAATTAGAAATGCAATTATATTAATGGCAGTTCTGATGCCGCTTATGTGTCTCCTCTGCACTGCACAGATGGATTTTTATTTAATTATTTAATTTAACTGGTAACAGTGGTATTGTGTTATTATTCTAATATAATTTAATTTCAATGTTAGAATTTGAAATAAAAGGTAAAAGGTGATGCATACCTCTAAGTAAAAAAAGAAAAAAAGTCCATATATAGGTGAAAATGCCCCTGGAAATCAATTTAAGGTTGCAAATATTGGCCGTTAATAAAAATTTTTTTTAATTCTGTCACTGCTGTGTGGACTGACCATTGCATAGAATATGAAAAATATGAATATCTTCTTGAGTCAGCTGTCTACAACAGGCCTAAACCAGCCATGGCACCAGCACACAAACACAATCAGTAAAATACCATCTAATTATCATCAACAAAACTTTGAAAATATCGAGACATATTTTTGTCAATTTTGCGCACCCCTAATGTAAGGTATTAATTTTGATTTCTTCGGGTCTTAAAAAGGTCTTAAAAAGCCTTAAATGTGACTTTAAAAAAGTGTGCAGATACCCTGCTGTTCACTTGTCGCCGGTCAATGACGTAAAATAATAAACCTACAGTAGGTTTATTTATAAGTAACCTATACCAGTTATCCCTGGTTTCCGCTTGTACTGCCATAGTAAACATGGTGATAGACATGGACAACTGCGTAGTGCGTAACGTCTAGCGGCACGCTCATGCTGTTGTTGTTTCGTTTAAACATTATGGACCATGGCAAGCAGACTTTGGGACAAAAGGAGAACTAAAACGAGGATCAATATCAGCGTGGCATTTTCGAGATGCAGAGAGCTCCACGTCCGTGACTAACTTCGATTTGACAGAGACGCCGCTCTTGCATGTACTTTATTAAACTGGTGAGCAAATGTACATAAAACAAATGAATGTTATATAGCTCTCAACATGATGAAATGTTAGAATATGATCCGTATGTTATTCTAATGTTGATCTAGCTTACTGCTAGTCTCATACAGACAAACTAACACATAGAATAACATTATAACTTTCAACACACTCAAATGCTGTTTAGTGTGATAGTGTAACGTTAGACCAAATTAGGGATGGTAAGATTCACCAATTCGCATCGGTGCATCGCATAAAAGCTAACGATCGATTTAAATAAGTGTGCATCGGATACAAGTTGGCATTTTTATCGCGATGCATCGTTTCTAACATATCTGCATTGGTAAAAAACTATTTATTCATATATAATTATTAGTAGATGCGTTATACTTTTACTATTTAGAAAGTGACCAATCATTTGTGACCAATAATTTATTATGTAGGCTAACTGCTGCGCTCACACCGAACGCGGATAGAGCGTCTGTAGCGGGTGATTTCCATGTTAAGTCAATGTAAAGATCCGTTGACGCGGGTCTGGAGGTCCTGCGGCACGATAGACGTGATTTTGCCTCATTCGCGCGTCCAGTTTGACAAGATTGACTTCTCCTTTCTGAACTGTTGCTCGAGCGCGTTCTCTCATCACCACTGCTGCAGCTGTTACCTGAGTATGATGTATCACAACACTACGGAGTGCGAGGCGTGTCCTGAGAGTCACCTACCTTTAAACCTTAAAGTAGGACATTTAAGTTAATCTGATTTACAGAAGCCTGTGACTGCAAATAATAGTTTTTCATATTTATATTTTTTTTACATTTGAATACAGTTATGAAAGACCTGTTTGTGAAAGTTTTTTTTATTTTTTTAATTGTTTATGTTAAAACAGCACCTGCTTTCTGGTCACTGTTAAAGCCCAATTTATACTTCTCCGTCGAACTCAAGCCATAGCTACGCCGTAGGCTATGTGTAGCGCGCGTACCCTACGGCGTACCCTGACGTGCACCTCTCCAAAAATGTAACAACGCGTCAATTCTACTCGGACACAAGCGCTGTGATTGGTCTGCTAGAACCCCTCCCTCAGGTTTCTACTCCCTCTGTTTTGTGAAAAACAAATCTTTTGTTTGTGAAAGAGCCATGCATTAAAAGTCAGATGGCACTTAAGCTACTTTATGATTTGCTGTATGTCTGAACAAAATAAATAAAAGTTAACTATCTATACTATATTGAATTGCATAGCATCATATTTTTCTCCATTGCATCGTATTACATTGAATTGCATCGCGTTGAATCAAATCGAAATTGGATCGCACCGCATCGTAATAGTAGTGAATCGTATTGCATCGCATCAGTAGCTGCTTATATGTATCTTTAATGTATCGTATCGTTGGCTATGCATCAAGATGCGTATCGCATAGGCCTCAGCTATGGAGATGCACATCCCTAGACCAAATGAAACAGCGCTGCTTTACCTTACAAGTTTAATTCGTCAAATAAACTGCCATGTGTGAGTAGTAATTCAGCACTTGTGGGTAATTCGGTGGAATGAAATGTCCTTATTCCTTTATATCGGCAGGACTCGTGTGTGGCATTGATATCTGTCTCTTATTAGCATATCTGTATAATATATCTAGAATATTTGCCCCTTATTAAAAAACAAGAATGTTTTCACTCGTCCATAAACATTATTAGATCCATCTGCATGACAGCAAGTCCCATTATTCCGCGTATCACTGCATCATTAACCCGCGCCTTTGTTATTGTAAGAGGTTAGTGACCCCTAGCGGCAAAAAAAAAAAAAAAAATTACATATTGTAGCTTTAACAGCAGTTTATAAAATAATACATCTGTTAATAGGGTCGAAATGAGTGCATGTTACGTTATCTAACGTATTAAGTCGTTTTTAAATAAAAAGGTCTTAAACGTGTTTATATCATAGATATAGAGTCAAATTTGTTCGATTATGTTGTTTTCCTTTTTGTTTTATGTAGTAATATTATTTAATGCTCTGTCATCTGAAAGTTGCTTGGTAGCTTTTAGTTTCATAGTTGTAGTAACAAGGTTTGTTTATGCCCGGCAAATACGCAAGTAAATGTGACACTTCAAGTATAGCCTGGGATACTTTGCATTACGTCATCGCCCCTTTCATGATTTCAGACGCCCCTTATCTGTGCTGCGCTGGCTCTGTCCCAATAGCAGCTATGAACACAAGCAAATAGTCGTCTGCATGCATCATACGCTTTAGGGTCAAGCAAGAGAAAAGAGATACTAACTGCAAATTTGCCCGCTGGGATGAGAGAGATGGCAAGTGGGGTGATTCCTTCAATTTGTTCCCTCACCAAAGCAGACATGGCTATATCAGGCAGCCCCGCTACAGAAAGGGGAAAAGTGCACAAAAACCCCATGTATAGACAAAAAACAGCAAATAAGGCACAATGTTCTTTATGCTATTGATGCTAATAATTCACTTATATTAACTATATCTATTAATCTATTAATAGACACATTTTTATCCAAAGCTACTCCCAACCTTGGGTAATTTGCTCAAGGCATCAATGGTGATATCTGTGGGAATCAAACCGCCAACTTTCTGATTACAAGCTCTGAGCTGTACCTGCAATCGCTCCTATCTCAATAAAGACCTCTGATCCCCAGGAGCTGACCGGTCCAAATGTCAAGCTATGACTGAGCAGTCCTATCAATGCCTGCAGCTGCTCCTCAGAACAGGACAAACGCAAACGGCCCAGCCACAAAACTGCCTTACTGGAAAGAGAAAAACACACATTTCACATTCAGGACAAGAGTAAAAAATTGTATTGTGTGAACCATACAAAAAACATATTAGAGTTTGTTTAGTTAATTCAACCTGAACTCCACTGGATTCAAACTGCGCATGACTGGTGCATCTATCCCACACACAATGTGCCCCAAAGCCACAAAAGTGCTGGAGTCTAACTGGCTAGGAGTCTTTCTGGTCGAGGTCAGCACCGTGGAGAATAATGTTTTCAACTGCAATTGCAAAACAAAGGTCAATCATTTATATAATACAATAGTTTGGTGTCAGTAACAGTAAGAATTTTTTTTAAAGCATTTAATACTTTTATACACATTAAATTGATCAAAAGAGATCAGTAAAGACTTGCAATGTTACAAAATAAACTATTTAAAAATAAATGCTGTTCTTTTGAACTTTTTATTTCTAAATCAGTTTACCACAAAAATACTAAGCAGTAGAACTCTTTTCAATATTGATAATAATAAGAAATGTTTTTTTTTGTCCACCAGACCAACATACTGGAATCATTTCTGAAATATCAGGTGACACTGAAGACTATATATATATATATATATATATATATATATATATATATATATATATATATATATATATATATATAAACAGAAAATTGTTATTTTAAATTGTAATAATATCTCACATTATTACTCTTTTACTACTGTATTTTTTATTTAAAAAATACAGCATTGGTGAGCATAAGCGATTTCTTTCAAAAACATACAAAAATCTTACCCACCCTAAACATTTGAATGGTATAGTGTACATTAATAGATGAAGGAATGAATAACAACATGATTCTCAATGTCAATCAGCATATTTATATTAATCAGTGGTATGTTGTGTCTTACAAATGGCAACTGTATCAGCCATCCCAGCTCACTTGCAATGTTTTCATCAACATTTTACCTGTCTGATGGTCCACGTGTTGAGAGCCCCCATAGCTGAAATTGACTGAATTTCGTACAGTCTAAGAGAGGCCAATTCATCAAGTAACAATTGAGTGGCAATGCGACCCAACTGAGAGATCACAGAAGAGTTAAAAGAGGAAGGCATCCCATATACCTACAAAAAAACAAACAAAAAAACCCCAGACGCTTATATAATATTGCAGGTATGCAAACATTAACTGAATACCACCAACATATTAGTGGAAAGTAGAAAATCAAAAGGAGGCAATGTCTATTGATGTGAATCATCGAATGTCTCACAACTCTGGTGAGAGCGTCATTTAGAAACATATGAGCTGATGGAAAAAAATCAGGCACCTCCTTGGTCTTTGTAAGGAGTACTGACAGCTGGAATGCACTGAAAAAGGGATCCTGGCCAATGAGCTGCAAGCACCTCCGAAATGCGGCTACTGGCATGTTTCTTAGGCTATCAATACTCCAGGCAGCAGGTTGTGTCACATGCAGGCTCTCACAAGTGGGGATCAGCCCAGAAACTAAGAGACAAAGAGGAAGAGATTAAATGAACTGGGCTAAGTGGTCAAAAGTGTGAGATGAAATGCCATACTGCTGTATTATATCCATTCACATTTAAACAGATGACATTCAGTCAAGGCAGAAGATTGCACTTACAAGTGGCGTGTCCCACTCTGAGGAAGCCGAGGAAGAACTGAAGTACAAACTGCTGCTTGTCAAACAGCTCGGAGGGTTTCTGACACAGAGAACCAAGTTCTCCTCTCTCCCACTTCTGCTGACTCAGGAACAGCCTCTCAATGCGCTCTAAGCTCATCAAACCCTGAAGACACATGTAAACGGGTCAAAACACAGACAGGCAGTGATCAAAAATACTTGGTCAGCTGGTCATGAGGTACAGTATATGTATTTAGATGATGTCAGACATAAAGAAATATCTGGTCACTTACTAAGGGGATGAGTTGAATAATCTCCTTCGGAAGAAAAAACAAGAAACGGTCCACTTGGTTCAGTGTCTCTGATGTCCAATTTTGTACAGGGCTTTGTGGGGAAAAAACAGTTACAGTTTATTGTTATGAGGCATGTAATATTTCTGGTTTTGATGTAGTTTTAAGTTCCAGTGATTTAAGTTTTAACTGTCCTTACCCAAACGTCCTCGGTTCCTTTAGCATGTCTGCCACCAGGTTTCTTTTATTGACATTGTAGCAGAAACCTTGTAGGAACTCCAGACCATCAACAAAGAAGCTCCTATCCATATTCAAAAACATTTCATCTGACACAAACGTAGCCATGACACCTAGCGAACGAAACTCCTCTTCAGTGTACAGGCCAGTGTACATATTCTGATGAGAAAACCAAAGAAAAAGTGGTTGGTTACAGATTTAAAGAGACTACTTATACTTAACCAACTGGCATTAAAGGTCTTTATTAAAGTATAGGTCACACAATATCTTAAACTTGTTAAACAACAATGTACAATAGAATCAGGGTTGTTAACCCTGTCAGAATCATTAACTGGGAAGGTCTTAAACAAAAATATATACATGACCCTTTGACCGTAAAATAAGGGTCTTTACCAGTCTTTGAACCATCTTGTCCACCAGGACAGCTTGTTTGGTGCTGGAAAGCAGTAGGAAGAAATGTGGCTCCTGTACTATCATTTTCCTCAGGGAATCCATCTTATCTGGTGGAAATTTCTTAATGGTGCTCAACCTTTAGATAACAACATTATATTTAACATGTGAAGACATGATTATAAACACATTTACAGTGTAAATCCATTTGAACTGAATTTGAATCTCGACTCACGGAAGTGACAGCGCAATCTGAGATCCCAAATCTCCAAGTAACTCTGAGAAGAAGTCAAACTCATACAGTTCCTCAGTTATACACTTTATCTGTAGTACAGAAATGAAAAAGAAACTTCTGTAAAGAGAGTGCAGGAGTGTTTTCTGTAATTTACACATTTTGTGCAATGCTAGATCCAATATTCAGGGCTCAAGACATCTCTACTCAATTTACAGGCAGGCCTACATTAAATTCTATAGATTAAATTAACAATGAAATAAGACTGACCTTAGTGAGGACTTGATAAAATAAAAAAGAAACCTAAACTGGTAATCTGTTACATTTAGGTCTTAAATTTGAATGTAGGTTTACTAGCATACCAATGAGGGGTGGAGTGGCACAGGCTGCTCTCTCAGAAACCTCAAAATGTCACGTAGAGGAGATAGAGATGCCAGGTTTTGGAACAATCTTCTAAGGTCTGTGCAATTCACTCCCGTAGCCACTGTCCCCAGAGACCTTTCATGTCAGAGAGAGAGAGAGAGAGAGACATGATTACTTAACTTAACCCTAGACTTAAACAATCACTCAGTACTTCACTGAGCAGTGCCATGATTCATGTTGTAGACCTTGTTTATAATCACAAAATGAACTCACAAATACATAAAGGCCAAGCTTACATATATTCATGTTGTGAGAGACTTGGGTGGGCGAAGATAGCCTCTTTAAAGAGAACTTTAGCCTATTGAATAAAAAAAAAAACAATCATGGGTTAAAGATTTTAGACACAAATTGTAGACACAAATGACAAAGCATAATTGCAAATGTTTTGTATATTAAGGCTGTTTTGAATGCTTCATATTTAGGTGGTACTGTAAGCTTGAATTGTTCTGATGGTAGGAAAATGACTTAAGGAATTAGGGAGTCAAGGGGGCACAATTACTGTAACCTGTTCAATATGTATACATTCATTAACAGTGAAATCAGTGACTTCCTGCCTCTGCAAGCTTATCTTTAACAGGAATGGGGATGAAAACACTTTCATGCTTAATGTCCTGGAAAAAGGGACTGACAGAACTAGAGCAACTCAGGTTGGTTTCCATCCTATTTTCAGATATTGAACAACAGAAGATACTGTGTCTAGTGTGCTAAACCAGACACAACAAAGAAGCCTATGCTACACTATTAATAATTAAACCAGTAATTAGACACTGTCGTATTGTACTGATCTCTGTGGTAATGGAGTATAATGATGAAAAGCACACTTGTTATGCTCAAATACAACTTTAATCAGACCAACTATATCTGAAAAATATATTTCGCCATTCAGATCTGAACCAGATTTGTAGTTCCGGAAGCAAATACTAACCAATACTTAAAAGACAGCAAATGAATAATGTTAAAAGTTTTACACAAGGTTATGCTTTAGGTTTTGGTACTGTGCTAATGAAATACTGCATTAGAGCAGTCGTCTTGTTTTCTGTCGGCTGAGCACAAGAACCAAAACAAGAACATTACATTGTCTTTGCATTTCTTCACAAAAATCCTGAGAAAATATATATAATGGTTTCCACAAAAATAGCAGCACAACTATTTTCACCATTGATAATAATAAGAAATGTTTCTTGAGCTCCAAATCGGCATATTAGAATGGTTTCTAAAGGATCATGTGACACTGAAGACTGCCGTAATTATGCTGAAAATTCAGCTTTGCCATCAAAAGAATAAATTAAATTTTAAAATATATTAAAATAGAAAAAAGTTATTTTAAATTGTAAAAATGATTCACAGTATTACGGTTTTCACTGTATCAAATAAATTATCAAATCAATGCAGCCTTGGTGAGCATAAGATAAGTTATTTCAAAAGCATAAAAACTTGTACACAAGGAAGAAAAGACAAATCACAATTCACTGTGCAAATAGATAAAAAAGAAAAGAAAAAAAGAAAGACCAATCATAATTAAGTAGTTATACTTAATATTAAATATTACAATGATATCACCACTGTCATCTCTGCCACAGTCAATGGGACACTGTCAAACTTAATAAAATACATTTTAATTTAAGCACAAATATGAAATGTATTAAAAGAATATAAACTTTACAAAAACCTTGCAAGTTCTGTAATTGTAGTTGATAAATGTGTGTATGACTAGACTAGAACATACCTGCTGTGTGTTCCAGAGGCGAGTGTTTACAGCAGCGTCTCTGACCAGCAGTAGAGATACTTGGGGAATCACACTGAGGAGTGGAGTGCTTGAGAGCAAAGGTTTGACTTTATCCATCCACTGGGACACAGAACTAGAACCCTGAAAGATGGGGGCAGAACAATTTACAGCATTTGTATTACTACGATAGACGCTAACATTTCTAGTTCTCCTTTAACTGAATGCTCTAGTTTAAGCATGTTTGAGCCGAGAAGTCTGTGTTCAGAAGCCTAAAGGAAATATCTGTTAGAGGGAGTTTCTCACCCAGAGTTTGCAGATGACAGTGTTGACCTGAGGGGGGGTGAGCCCAGGTGTCTGAAGGCTCATGCCAGGTAAGGCTTCCAGCAGAATATCAGATGGTAAAGTCCATAGAGTCTCCACCTTTACTCCACTCACAAGAGACCCCAGCATAGACAAATGGCCAGAGCCAGGCAGAGCCAGCTGAGAGGGAGCACACAATCTCACACGTTTAATATTTCTATACAATATTCAGTATTGTTGAGAATTTAACATAACAGACTGGGATCCAGTGAATGTATTTTATCTTCAAAAATGTATTACTGTTTTCACTCTATTTTTTTAATCAAATAACTGCAGTCCTGGGAAACATAAGACACTTTTTTCAAAAACCTAAAAAAAAAAAAATGGACTGGTAAATGGACTGCATTTATATAGCGCTTTCACAGACCCAATAGCCACCAAAGCGCTTTACACATTCACCCATTCCCTCACTCATTCATACACCGACGGGGGTGTCAGCCATGCAAGGCACCAACCAGCTCGTCGGGAGCAGCTGGGGTTAGATGTCTTGCTCATGGACACCTCGACACTTGGTCAGGTGGAACCGGGGATAGAACCACCAACCTTCCATTCTTTAAGTGTCTGAGTGACGTCACACATGTGATAGACACTCACTAGTGACACCCTATCTGACCCACATCACAATGTTCCCTTAAACCTGAGACACAAAATACAATGCTTGATAACTTCCTTGTGCCTGGTGTAATCCTGTAACTTGAGGAACTGCCAAATCACATGGATCATGCTGTAAGTAAATTATAAAGAGTAACTGACGTGTAAGTGCTTGTGAGGCCAATGCAATTGTCCTTGAAACACCCCACAGTTGATTACGCTGGGTTGTGGGCCATCTGGCTGAAGAAAAGTGCTGACATCTCAAATGCAGGCACACACATGTGTTCACAGGGGCTAGAAAATTGGCCATCTTCTCAAAAAGCATTAGAGCAAACATGGCTTTTCTCAACCTCACTGCAAATATATACTTACATTCAAATTGGCTGAGATCTTGTCGATGATAACACCAGCCTTTTTGAAAAAATAAACAATACAATGATTAATAGGGAGTGAATAAGGCAGTGCATTATAAAGCAATGAAAAAACAAGATGAAGAACAAATATTCTAATTAAGCCTATTTAAAGTTAATTCGTAGTTACTTTTATTTAATTACAACACATATATTGACTTATACAAGGACATTCTCCCTTTCAACCTATAGTAAAGACTCCCTATGGACATCAGAAGCTTTCTGTTTTTCCATTGTGCTCTCATCCTCTGCCTTCCTTATGTTTAGGCGGCACATTAAGATGGACATGCAGAATTCACGTTTGGTCATGCAGAAATAATGAAAGCGGTTGAGCATTGACACAGTCCTTTACCATCAGATACCATGGCTCCTCTGACAGCAGTCTTCCATCTGTTGCAAAGCCCTCGAGGTTAAACCCACTGGTCTGTTTGTGACTTTTGACCTCTACTTAATTTCAACATCCACTAGGGTAGGGTATACTCAGTGTCCAAAATTAACATGACTAATGCAAAATGCAAGTAAAAATTGCATTAGGCAAGCAAATAAAACTAAGTTACAGGCCAGTTGACTCATACAGCTTTACTAGGAACTGCAACATTACATGGGATAGATGAAAATGTAAGAATGATAGCTTTCACTTCATTTGGATGGTCCCTTTAAAACATTCTGTTGACTATAAGTAACGTTGCACCTACATGTCTACTAACTCTCATTAGAGTGTTAAGATAACTATATTAGCATCCACACCAACGCTCTGTTTAATCTATGCGCGTGCTGCAGTTTTGTCAACTACCATTTAAATGCTAGAGCTCTTCAAAGCAGAGTGGATTCTGATTGGCTGTCAATCTTTTTATCGTTCATCAGCTGGAAAAGACCATTCTGAAAGTAATTCCAACCATATAGTTTCTCTATGTTGTTGTCGTTATAGTTGTGGTCTGAAATTATATTTAGAAAGATTTTTAGAACTATATATTTATCGTTATAGTTATCGTTCTTGGTGTAAACAGGCTGTACGACTTACAATATAAGACGTATGCTAAATATGTATTCAGATAAAGTTTCTGGTTTTACTTTTTTAAGAGAGCATGTTACTCCTGTAAGTGGTGTACCTGTGCTGGGGTGAAAGGCACAGAGGCGAGGGTGCCGAGGGCAGGCATGAGCTGGGCTGAGGTGAGCTGTTGCAGGGCGCTGGATCCCAGCAGGGGCAGAAAAGGGGCAAGCTGAGAGACTCTCTGAGGAGAGAGACTGGAGGGAGACTGCAGCTCAGATGCTTTCAAGACCAAGCTGGATATCTGGACACAAAAAGAAAAGTAACCAAAAATACCAGAGGCTATTTTAGATGAACCACTGAGGAATTATTATTTAACAGAGTATCGTTTTTAAATAATATGGTAAATATAAGAGACAATAATAAATAGATAATAAATATAAATATGAGACCACTGATCTGGACCATGTTCACTAACCATATTGCTAGGAACACTAAATCCCTGGATAGCACATGTTCTAATGTTGTCCTGGATCACTGAAAAGGCTTCTGTTCCTGCATATGCCATCAGCTCGCTGGGGTGAGCCAGACAGGACAGATTACCTAACCTGGAGAAACAAAAATGGTTGTGCTATAATACTTAATGTCTTAATCTTTTTGCATTTCCATGACCCAAATCTGAAAAATACAAGAAATCATATTGTTTTGATTTGAATGGAGTAAAACAATATCATATCTAGCTAACCTCCTGAACTGGTCTACTGTGAGATTATTGAAGGCTCCAGTGAGACTCTGAGCGATGAACTGCTGCTTGAGGAGACCCAAGGTGTTACTCTTTAAGACATCCAAACCATCCAGTAGCTAAGAAAACAAAACACAAGAGTATGCCATAAGTCATAATATAAGACCTTTTATATATTTTATAAGTCATTCTGTCAAATTATCATTTTAAATATGATCTTAAATCATAGTTTTAAACTATAATGACGTTTATTTCATATTAAATCTATTTGTGAATTATGTTCTTTTTATATGGAAAGCAATGAATATATGGAAGTGTTAGCACCACAGTCTTATTCAATGTCCAGTACACAGCCATTCCTAATTTATGCATCTCTGTGTTTATTTATTGAAAACAGACTACAAGGGCATGTCTGTTAGAATGAACCAGTGGCAAGCATTGGCATTTTACCCAACTGAGCTGTCTGAGGGTTAACCGAAGCCAGATGGGTTCAGGTATCTTTGCGAGGTGTTCGGGCTGTTACCTGAGCAGGTGAGAGGTACTGGAAGCTCTGGAAGGGCAGATAGGCGATCAGGTTACCAGTGTCTCTGATGAAGGATAACCTGCCGGCTGTCATGTTGGGCAAGCTCATGGAACGACTGAACCATCGACCAAATGCTTGCTGCTGCTCCAGGGCAAGGTTTTTGATGCTGAAGTTAATGATGCTTAACCTGGAGAAAAGTAGGGGAGCGGACATGTTTTAAACCATTTGAATGATGAGCAAAACCCTAAATATTTTGCAGTTAATGTTAACTAAAACTATTAAAAACCTTTTCATAACTGAAATAAAATAAAATATAAATATTAGATGAAAAACTTGGCAAAAATGTTGCCTTGCCAACTAACTGACATAAAGTTGAAGTAAAAAATCTACTAAAATTATAATGAAAGCTGAAAATATAAAATAAAAGCTAATTCAAAATGTTAATAAATACTATAATATTGTATAAATAATATGAAATTAACACTGATATTCTAGTGGTTAGAAATACAAAAAATATATTAATTGTATTACTATATTAGATTTACATTAATTATAATATCAATATCCCATTTTCTATTAAGTTTGCAATTCAACTGAATGGTGTGATCAACAGACGACCCTTTTAAAGCTCTTTAAACAGGTACGTAGGTGTGTCACTCACGCATTGATATTGTTTTGTAGTGGTGGCATTGACATGATGTCTGAAGGTGTAGCCAGAGCCAACAAAAGGCCCATGTCAGGGAACAGGCTAATATCCCTAGGCAGGTGTATTTGGAAAAGCACGGACACCATGGTGTGCAGGTAATCATCTGTTAGCTTCAAAAGAGGAAAGACTCTAATATAAATGCATGTAACTTTATAATTTGTACCCTTTCAGTTTTATTTGATATACAATGATGTAATAGTGGGGTTGGTTTACCTGCAAAGTGGCATAGTTCCTATTATAGAACTGCAGAACCTCCCTTACAATTATTATGTCCGCTGCACTGAGCACGGATCTCAGATGTGATAGAGGAATTCGAAAATACTCCTGTAAACCAATAATGAGAACTGTAATTAAAGCTGTTTCTCTCACAATGATTTCAGCAAACAAAACTGGATATTTTGTATGAATGGTAATGCGGATGGACAAAGTAAAACATGAATTTTGCTCCAACACCTTTAAGTATTAAAGTACAAAGCCAGGTAAAACATGCAAATAAAGATTTCCATCCAACCTTGATCAGAAAAAAGTTAGTGGGGACATCTCTTCCTGTTTGCATCAGACTGGTAAGAACTTTCTGAAACACACACATGCAAAGTTTCAACTGGAAAAACGATATCTGAACCATATTGTCATGTAAAATGAAAAGGGCAATGACATCTCAACATTGATTGAAACAACAACATAGATTAGCTATTTGTATCATAGTACCAATGTAGAGACAAATCAAATGACTTTGAGTTAATATTACATGCTAAGGAAGAGATTTAAATTATCCGGTGTCACAGCTAACACTTTATACCTCATGTTGATGAGCTAGATCATGGGTCAATTACAAAATAGTGGTGAACCCGGTAAGAGATATGCTTAATTAATTATCAGAACTAGAAGAACTTCCAGAACTAGTTCACAGTGTCTTTTTTGGGGGAAACACTGTCTAATGAAAACAATGATATGAATGATATCCCCTGTTCTGCCATTAAATAATAATACCAACCTCAAAGCACTGCAAAAGCACACGCTTCTTGTCAAAGTTGGCCTCATTGTCCATGTAGACGACAATTGACTCCAGCACACTAAGCCGAATATTCTCTGTAACCCTCAGAGAGGTTATCTGGTTTTCCTCCAGAGCCAACAGCAGGACAATCCACAGGCTGGTGGCCTTCTTGACCACTGATGTCATCTGTGTAGTCATGAGATTCTCCAAGCGAGGTTGAAGAATCTCTATCCCACAGCGCAACAGCATCCGAAGGCCCTGGACTTGACTGCCACCTGGTTGGCAGACAACGCTGAAGTCTGCGCTGCAGGTCCAGTTTAGCCTCTTAGCTAACTCTCTAGGTAGACAGGGCGGGGCAGTTGTGCTTCCATTTAGACTGTCGATATGGGGAGCTGTGTACGTGGCACAGAGAGTGCCAACCCAGAGGCTGGAGGCCTCCTGAGTGATGTGGGTGAGCATGAAAGAGTCAGCACAGATAAAGGAGATAAAGTTGGCCTGGTCATAGTCCCAGCAAAGAGCGAGGAGAGCAGCATCCGGGAGGACCAAAGCCCAACTGGAGTACTGACACTGCTCAGCCGGGCGGAAACCCATCAGGCTCCCCCCGTTCCCAGCCCCACCGCCTGGGCCAGACGCAGTCAGGTTTGAGCATTGCTCCAATAACCAGGTGTTGTCTAAATTGGCCAGCAAATTCTGGAGAACTGTAACATTGGCACATACATTCCGAGTGAAGTTCTCAGCATCAAGATCGGCACAGAGAGCAAGGTCGCTCATGTCTACAATAATAGGCTGGCTCCAATCTGAATAGACACAAACCTGCGCCAACACTTTCGTGGTGTCATTATTAGAGCACTCTCTAATCAGCCATTGGTTGTCGAGATGAAGTGACAACTTCTTATACAAGGTCAAGTTGCAGCAGACATTCTGACGAAAGCCTATCTGGTCGTACTGCCAGCACAGAGCGACCACAGTCGGATCCACAGACATGTTAGTCCATTTGTTGTAGTTACACCAGACTTCAGTGCTTAGCGGTGGTGGGCTCGTGGGGGGGTTGCGGATAGAGTAAGTGCAATATTGCGCTACCCAGGTATTCCCGCTGTTAAGCACAAGTACAGTGACGAACGTGTGGTTAACACACACCTCATTAATGAATCGAATCTCATCATTTTGGATACATAGAGATATCTGTTCAGGGGTGACTGCTCTTAAATTCTTCCATTCTGAGTATTTGCAAGACTGAGCCACTAAGTTGTTGATGTCGATTTCTGGAGGAGGTTCAGAGCAATTGGGCTTCAGCCAGTTGTTTTCTTCACTGGAGTACACAACCATAAAGAAGGGCATACTGTCACACAATAGCCCCTCAAATCTGTCCATGTCATTATACCAGCAGAACGTCACTATTGATGGGTCTATGGTTTCAGTAGTCCACGTGTTATATGAACAATACAGGTTCACTATGTATGTGTCTGACGTGTTTGCGCAGAATTCCCACACCCAGGCATTAATGGGATTACTGACCAGCACTTGCATAGCTTCAACATTGTTACACACAGCAGGGATGAATGCCGCACGATCATTTTCACTGCACATTGTGACCAGAGCCGGGTCCACGGAACCACTGGCAGTCCAGTTCTGGTAGTCGCAGAGGAGTTCGCTGAGGCTTAGGGTGGACCTCGCAATACGGCTTGATTGTGCAGTGGCAGGATTACTGCAGGGTTCCATGAGAGGTAAGACGACGTTCTGGATCATGTTACACGTGCTCCTCCAGACCTTTGTCACTTCGGTTTGAGAGAGTGTGCGGAGCGCTTGACATATCTGGTAAAGGATGTACGATTCCTGAGATGTTGCTGTTAAAATTTCTGCACAAAGGGTTTCATTGAGTTGGTTCAAGTTTTGTTGGTCGCAGGTGAGACTGGATGTGGGGACGTCCACTGAGGGTGTGCCAGTACGACTGAACTGGATGCTGTTTGTGGCTTGGCATTCTGGACCTGGGAAACTGCAAGGAGGTGATTCAGGAGCCAAAAACATATCCAGAAGTGATTGTCCAAAAGACCAGGTCACATTATGATTTATGCCCCTGAATATAGAAAACAAGACAGAATTAAGTGAGAAATTACTTCTTATTTTACACACTGCTTTTTCTGCTTCCAGTGACATACCACATGATAAGCTGTTTGAGGTCACCTGCGTATAAAAGACAGAAGGAGAGTTGGAGAATCACTTATTGCACTAAAAAAATGTATTCCAACATATGAAAAAAAAAAAAAAAAAACAGTATTGAAGTACCGAACTGAACCTATTACACACCTTGTTGACACTTCTCACTCTGGTCTAGGGTAGGGATCTCAATGCCAAACTGTAATCCGAGTTTTAGAAAATCCACTGGAGTTTGAAGCGCACTCAACATGAATTCAGACACGAAGGACATCACTGGTGGAATTGTCATGTCCATAAAACTATTCCATAAGGCTAAAAAGTTGTCTGAGAGCAGATAAAGCGGGAGGTCTGATGACAAAACATTTGTCAACATCTCCAGAACAGAGTTTAACTGAGTAATGGAGGAGTCTGCCATTCGCAGATTAGATGTTGACATGCAGGCTTGAGATTTAACAGAGGAGATCACAGAACGTATCTGTTCACTCAATGCAGATGAAACGGTACTAGTTAAATCTGCTTGCCATCCACAGTGCTGTCTGTCTGCCAAAACACAAATGAAAGCCTGAGGAAGAGTTTCAATGAAACTGTCAATCAGCATTGGCTGGTATATAGTGAATACACTGTTGAATATTGCAAAGTAAGTGTCTAGGTTAGTGCTGTCAATTGTGATTCTTTCAAGGGGTGCTGTCATTCTGCTCATGCTCTTTTCTTCTCTTGACAAGGATCTGATGTTCTCTATCAGGACTTTCAAGTTCCTCTCAAATTCATCCTCACTCCTGGAGCTCATCTCAGTCTGTCTGATGATGGTCTTGGGTAATGAGGGTTTTCTGGAGTCACCACATGCACTCCCTTTAAAGAAGAGGCAAACATGGTCAAACTACCTTAGTGTTCATGCGTTTATTAAAATACTGGGTTATACAAATGGACATCAGGTAATCCATAAATTATTAGCAGAGCTTGTTGAAATTATAAATTACTTTTATTGCTATTAAAAAAAAATTATATGGGTAAAATGGCAACTGTAATGTAAAAAAACTAATTATTATTTAAATATATCTTCACCCTGACAAACAAAACATAAGTTCACCTTAAACATTTTGTAAAAGTGATAAGAAAAAAAGGAATAAGAAAAAAGGACACGGAAAACAAGACAAGACAAGCAAAATACTCTTACCTAAAATGATGCTAAGCATGAGCAACATTAAACTTCCTCTGTGGTGCATTTTTACTGAGAAATATCCATATGTCGCTACGGCGGGTTGTTAATTTAACAAAAGCATGGCCACTGTCGGCTGAGACTTCATTTCCATTAATTACGATATCGTCGTAAAAACCAACACAACTGAACTGACTACTTGTTCTGTAATGAAGACACTCTGTGATTCCTGGATTACGACTATGTTCTATCACGGCTGCAGTGTCACTGCAACTCAATCCTGGCTGCATCAGTCGTCTAATTAAACACAGCAGAAAATAGGTGCGAAACACGGAACGGATTTGAGAGTGGAGAGATAGCCGAAAGTGATGAAATATTAACATGTCGTGTTGACCGTCAGCATCTCTGTCACAGTAACATACACGCGATCAGTGACAGGTAAAAAGAAACGGAAACACAGGTGGGTGGGTATAAGGTGAGGCAGCACGACCGCGTGAATTTACAACAAAATTAACTTTAATATAAAACTGATAACGACGAAATGTTATCCGTTTCAGTGAATACAGTGACTGAAAATTGCGAAAAGTATGTTTTAGAGCAAACATTTCAAAATGTGTCAAGTAGGCGCATGTTTGCCCATGTTATAAATAGCCCCACTTTATCTGCAACCACTGAGTATAAAAGTAAACTTTTCGTAACTTTAATCATTTATAAACCATAAACACCATGAGGCCAATTTACATTCTCCATTGTAGCTTCTGTTTAAGTAGATTTGAAAATGAGTTATTAACTATTACATTTTGATTGATTCCTGATATTTAAAAAGCAAAGAATCAAAACTTATTTGACCCACTTTAGCTGAAACCACCATAGTTAAAATCTATATAATAAAGGATCAACCAAAAAAATTGTGTAAGATAATGCTCAGTTCAAGCTTAAGGGTTCCCACACTTTTTGGACTCACTAAATAAAAAAATCAGGCTGATGACATGTACTGGAAAGCAGAATAGTCTATAACCAAAAAGAAAATACATTTCTCACTTTAGTATTTTTTTTTCCCCATGACTATAACTGACCTGAAAAATCACAATGTTCTGGTTTCATGATTTTGGGAACCCTGAAACTAGAAAAATTCTATAGGGCTCATCAATTTAGATATTTTTATATTCTCCTACTTTAATGTTCTGTCATTCAACAAAGGCTTTCATTTCTCATTTGTGAGGTTACATCAAATTGCATCAATAAGATGCCATTTATGTTGACAGTCACAAAATTTATACAAGTCATAATCGTAAAATCTCCTCGATATTACACACCATTTGATGGTAAAATGAAGTAGCAGAAAAAGACATGAAATACAACCATCCATTCATAAGAATCTAACATGTTGTTTTGACATAAGCTAACATTAAAATAAAAGAGCATGCAATTTTCCAAAGACTTAATTTCCATTATATGAACAATCTTAAATAACATTTCAGGAAATGACATTTAGACCAAGAGTGTTTTTCCAATGCAGCTCAAGGACAATCGCAAGCCATATGGCTTTTGAAGATGAAGATTATGAAAGGAAACAAACCTGAAACATTAATCTGAAAAAAAAAAAAAAAAAAAAAAAAAAAAAAGCCTTGATTAAAATCCCAACTCTCACATAACAGGCTTTTTACATGCGGAGAATGTTCAGTGATTGTGCCAACTACATACAAAGATACAGTAAGACGGGGGGGGGGGTCCAACAAAAAAACACTGATGACAGGTTAGAACTGCATTAATACATTTGAAAATGAATACATTTTGAAAAACAGATATGACATGCCTTTTGGAATACAAATGATCAAAAATACAAAAAGATTTTCCTTTAACTTTTTTCATGAAGCTGCAATATGCACAATATGCACAATTAGTACAATATGCTTTGTACAAAATTAACGAACATTACAATGAACTGGTTGTACATATGAAACAAACCTCTGCATCATGTTACACTTAATTCACTACTGCTTTTCAACAATCATACAAAATAATTTTCTTTGTCTTTGTAAGAAAGTGCCAGGGCCTAACAGTAGATGCAACCCACCTCCCAACATCTAAGCTATCATTCTGGACTATTAGCATCATTCAACTATTTTGCATCAATGTAGGGAGAAGGAATAGTTGACACTAAAAAATGCTACTTACTATGTAACACTATGTTTAAGCATTTTCAAAAAGTATGTGTAACCAGTCTTTGCTATGAGAAAAATACTGTTTGTGGCTTGTCAAAAAACTGTCAGCAGAGCAGGATCCTTGGGATCACACTTTTTGACTCCTATTATTCATCCTCTCTCCTTCAATTGGGTGAATTGGTACTTACCAGAGGATAATTAGAGTTAAAGCATGAACACATTGCAATTCATTTTTATAGTTTTATAATTTTATAACGAATTAAAAAAAAAAAACACTACATGATCATTTCTTTACTGCATACACGATGTGTTTTTTTCAACTAAAAGGCCTCAATATATATATTTTTAAGTTATGAAAAGTATATTTTCAGAAAAAACCCTACTATGGGTAACCCCTACAGGGTCACAATCCAATTTAGACAAATTATGCATTCAGCGATTGTCTATTACTAAGAATGACCCATTTATCTGAAAACAGCACACTAAACACAAACAGCATAAATGGCACCAGTGGCATGAGTAGAAAATGAACATGTTCATTTTGTCAAAACCATTTACAGAGCAGAAAAAGATCAAACGGAAAGCAACTAGCCTGGCCCTGCTTCACTAACCCTGAATGGCACTACTGTAGTTTCAACTCTTACTCTGTATTACTCAATTTTAAGTATTGCCTATAACAGTGGAATTAAAAAGGCAATATGAGAAGGATCGAGAGGAAGAAAAAACATTTCACTGAATAAATATCTCCTTTTCCTCAGACAGCGATGCACACTCATTCATCTAGCTTACATCACACAATACTTGACACAGCTACCCTCCCACCTCACCCCACAGAATCCCAGTATAAAGAAAAGCCAGAACGTCGGGCAGTAAGGTTTAAACCACAGCGATGAGACTGGCTGTTGTTATGCTGGTGCTATAAACAGGGCTCTACCAGGCTGCAGCCCTCGATCTTCTCCCTTGCAGTTCAGTTTGAATAGATTAGATCTGGGTAATGCTACATTAACTTCAAATTTGAACATGAAAATACTTGCTTGTAATCTATCACTAAAACAGAGATGATATCTTTTTAAAGAACACCAGTAATAATAATAAAAACTAAAATATATATATTTTAAAATACACAGGCTAAATATGAAACAATAAGAAGCAAAACAGTAATTACATTTTTTTTAAACAGTAGCTGATGAATACTATATTGAGGTGCTACTGATTAATAAGAAAAAAAAATTGTTAAAAGGTGAATAAATATCTGTGGAGATACAATAGCAAGAAGCTGCAGACCTCTGATGCATTGGTAGGAAACTTCTTATTTAAACAATTTGAGAATTTAGTCACTGCAAATCTTTTTCTATGAAACGGCCATCACTTTGGTTTAAACCATTCTCATTCACACCACATAAAAATGAACGATTTCACCGTTCTGTAAAAACACCCAATTCAAGAACAGAACAATTTTCAACCAGACCACGCTCTGAGAAATGAACACATTTTGGCAAACAAAACAAGTCAGGAGTTGCGAAAACATTGATTTGAAGTAAACACTAAACAAAATGTACAGATGGAGAGGAATGCATACTGAAATCATTAATGAAAAATTAAATTTAGAATAAAATTTAAAATTAAAAAAAAAATTCACTCACAAACTTTTGTCAGACGGTATGTGCTTTTCTTACTAGCCATTCCTGATGAAATTGGTCAAAAACCCAACAGTGTCAACCAATCCCATTGGAGCACCAAAAGACAATCTTCTTTTCTTCTGACTGCTACACATTCACTTAGTACGGGATGAAACAACCAAAGAGGCGACACGAGAAACTTCAAACCTCTCTGACTGCGCAAATGGCAAAAGTGCCAAAAAAGAGTGTCAATGTTCAGCCAATTTTTTTTTGATGTTATCTTAGCGATGAAAATTTGGGGGAATAAAAAAAAGTCAATTTTAATAGTAATGGCAATGATGTTGTAATGCAAAATGTTTATCTGCATTTGTTGTCTTTTTTTACTGTCCTGTCCCAGTATGTGCACTCAGTCAGGGGGAAGGAGGTCATGCAGCCGAAACCGTTCACGGACATGTGGCCGCACATCCTCATTCTGTTGACGAATGACAATGGAAAAGTACAATTTGTATTTAGACCGATTAAAAACAAGAATAAATAAATATTTTTACACTTTTTAAATAATTTTTTTAATGTATCAGAGTACTTTCTGGTAATGTAAAAAAAAAAAAAAAAAAAAAAAAACATCTACGGCTGGTATCCTAAGAACAAAAACACAAATAAAAAAAATGAATATTTATGAAATGTGTGACTTTCACACTTTTTTTTTATACCTCTAAATAAATATCCTTTTATAAAGTTATAAATAAATAAAAAGTTTATTTTTAATCAAAGTAAATAAAGCAGTTAAGTTATTGCAGTCAACATATGTCATCACTGAGAAATGTTGAAGCGAAAGTCAAGAAAACTAAGAAGTGAAGAACACATTACAACATACCAATTCCACCAGTTTCTCCAAGAAAGGGACCAGCTTCAGAAGTTCGTTGTCATTCTTGTCCATGAACCAGCTCTCAATAGGGATCCCATTGGAGAGCTGTGGGTGTAACACATGGGTTGATGGTTTTATTTATAAGGATTTTCCTTCATCTCAATAAGGTATTTCTTTATTGGGTAATGTTGACTATGAGCTCAGTAACACACTTGAACACTGTACTTATTACAAAAGTAACAATGAAAATGAATACTTTGTCACTTTCTAAATGACTACATAATTACTACTCCTAATAACATTCTGGGTGGGGTAAGGGGGTTGCAGCTGAATATAAAACTTAACAAGGAGATTTTAAAGCCTTACATTGTATATTAAAAAAGGGAGATTAATCTATATTATTTAAAAGTGTGATTGATCTATTAATATATTTCAAAATAAAACTAAGAATAAAAAAATACTTTTAAATTGTAATTAAATAATTTTACCTTCAAGTATGTTTTAAGCAGCTTTTAATGGAGTAACATTTTCACACATTTAACTTAAATATTTTTTTCTCTGTACTTATTACAACAATGGGTAATATATAATATGATATGAACATGAAGTGAATGTGACATGTAGCCAAGTATGGTGTCCCATACAAGTGCACACACACACAGTAGTGAAAACACACACACACCTGGAGCAGTCCGCAGCCAGTATTGCTGCCGCACCCAGGGAGCAATTGGAGGTTAGGTGCCTTGCTCAAGGGCACCTCAGTTGTGGGTAATGAGAGTGAAAGAGAGCGCTGTTCATTCAATCCTCCCACCTACATTTCCTGCCGGTACTGAGACTTGAAGCTAGGACTCTCTAATCATTAGGCCACAACTGCCCCCATGTGAAAGTAATGGTGCAACTTTATGCAAATTATGATTATGCAACCTTGGTCTGCTCACCTGATAAGCAAAGGCTTGTGGAGAGTTATCAATAATTATAGTCTTGGACAAATCCCGTCCGAGGATATTCAGATCCTTAATGTAGTTTCCTTGCACACAAACACAGTGCTCACGAAATAATCGGTGCCTAGAACATGTTGGAAACACACACAGAGAGAAGAATGAAATAAATCTCCAGGACTAGAATCAATAATGCATTTGAAGCAAAGGGTTGACACCTGGGGATGGTGTGGAGTTTACATGTGCAAGAGACCAAAGATCTCCATCTACCACAATTCCTCAATTCCTCATTGTAAACAAACACTACAGAGAAACTCTGCACAGAAATGACCAAGCTGAGGCAGGGTTACTCAAAAACTGACACCCTGCCTAAATTTACATTTACTCTTATGACAGAATTTCTAAAAGAAACAGAAGCAAACAAAAAGACAACTTGGTTTTTTAACACTGTCAAAGAAGAGTCTTCAAAATTATTAAAATAAATGTAAAACAAAAAGAAGTCTACAGACCGCACCAGCTGTTTCCTCGGATCGAGAATGTTCAGCAACTTGTCTGCATAAACTTTCTTAGAGGCAGTGAAGAGAATGATCTATAAAAAAAGTCAACAATGGAACAACTTCAGTCCATTATGAGGAACGGATGTTAACTCAAGCGAGGGTAAAACATTTCCATGTAATATCATTTATTTGGAGAAAAGGATGAGATGTAATGTGGTGTAAAATGGACGAAGACTTACCTCATAAATCTGAGACATGCGTTCAAGGAATTCTCTGAAAAATGGCCTCAATCGCACATAAACCTAAAAGAAATTATGAATTAGAACACAGGGTTTTAGCCCCCTAAAAAGAAGGGGGAAAAAAAAACTACAAAGTTTTACAAATTTCAGATTACTTAACATAAGACAGTAGCTTGAGACAATAGACTACCAGCAAGTTAGTTTCTTAAAATGGCTCTAGAGGCCCCTCTAGTGGTATGTTACTGACAAACAATGTATTAACACAAAGACAGCTTGGATTTCTACCTGATATATGACATCTTGGAAGAGGACAGGAAAGGTTAGTGCTGCATCATCCAGCTCATTCAAGCTACAATGGACAAGGGTTTCATCCTGTAGAAAGAAAACAATTAATGAGATCTATGCCAAAATGAACCCCTTGTAATAGGAGCTATTCCCGTAGTGTTTAAGACTGACCAGGTCAAGCACCAGGGAGAACTCAGGAGTGCTGCGAGTCTTCAGAGGGAGTGCGGGTTTACGAGTTAGCTGCTCTTCTGTTAGCGGAGGTACATGTTTGATGAAAAAATACCTGAAAAACATAACATAAATGTCTGCACGGAAAAAGCCTTGAGACAAACACTGATGAGAAATGTAGTTTTTTTTCTGAGAGGGTTTCCAAATTACCTAAAAACAAAAGCAATATTTAACTAAAATTATTAATAAACATTTCACTTGTATGAGGGCTCAACAATAAGGATCTTCTGGGGCCACATCTCACATTTGTTTATCTTGTACTTGCTGTTTTACTTCCTGTGAATTTAAACATTTGTCGCTAATTTTTTTTGTTATAAATAAAATATTGTTCAATGTAACATTACAGGATGGAATAATCATTACTAACAAACAGGGAAAGCAAAAATCTGAACTACTGGCTTGCCCGGGCCAGCAAAAAAAAAAAAATCCTTATTGTGAAGCTCTGAGCACAAAGCAAAGACATTCAGTAAAACACTCACGGGTCAAACACTTCCCACTCCTCCTCATATGATCCTTCAGCTGGGACAGTAATAGAGGTGTCCACATACCCCACTGTTGCAGGAGAGCCAGGAGCTGAGATAAAACAGGACAAAGAAAACACAATGTTAATATATTATTGCCTGTGTAAATATACACGAGTTTGGGGACGGTAAGATTTTTTAATTGTTTTTTAAATGCCTCTTATGTATACCAAGGCTGCATTTATTTGATAAAAAATGCAGTAAGAAAGTAATAAATGTTAAATATTACAATTTAAAATGTTAAACATGTTTTCTATTTTAATATTTAAAACATAAGCTGAATTTTCAGCATCATTACTAGTCTTCAGCATCATATGATCAGAAATCATTATAATATACTGATTTGATGCTCAAGAAACATTTCTTATATGTTGAAAATGTTGCTGCTTCATATTTTTGTGAAATGGCAATTTTTGGGATTGGATTCAAAGGATTCTTTGATAAATAGAAAGTTCAAATGAACAGCATTTATTTAAAACAGAAACCTTTTTTTGCATTATAATGTGTAATCGCTGCTAAATAAAAGTAACCGTTTCTTTTAAAATAAAAAACCTTATGGGACCGGTAGTGTATAATGTGTTTTAGGCTGAAAGTAGTATTCACCCACAGAGAAGTCAAGCAATGTCATGTCTTTCACACCTGTAAGTGGAGGCAGGTCAGAGTGGGGGGTGTTTTCACTCTCCTCTGCAGGTGTGTGAGTGGAGGATGGAGGTCTAAAGGCAGATGGCATGGCACTAGTATAGAGAGGGACACTTAGTGGCTCTCTAGATGTGGCAGTACTGGTGGGCATCTCTTCTACTTGCTCCATTTCTAGTTGCTTCACAATCTCTTCCGCCTCCACCGCCTGGCCTGGGGAATCCGAGGCTGACATGGCAAGATGGGAAGTAGGTAAGGAGAAGGAAGGGTGAAAAAACATGCTGGGTTAGGCGATGCATTATTAATCTGCATAAAATTGCAACAGTGTTTTTTTTATTTATTCATAATCATCAAAATAAACATTATCTGGAATCCAAAATAAGCTTTTGATATTGCCTATTATTATTCCTAATGGTATCCCTAATGTGAAAACGTTCTGCAATTTAGTATGATTGCATTAATATCAGCAGCAAACTGCACCGGAGTTCACATGAACCGTACCCCAGACCGCCCTTTTTAAGCGGACTCGAGTACGGTTTGTGGGTGCACACTCGAGTTTGGAAAACAGCATTCACATCATCCAGACAAACAGAACTCTGACACCAATCGAACCCAGGTGCGCACCAAAAGTGCTAGTGTGAAAGCACCCTTAATTTCACACAAGTTTTCCTCCTGATGGGGAACCAATTTGCCTCAGGTTAGTTCAGTATTGACATTTTAGGGTAAACTTTCTCTCATGAACTGCTCTTTTGCAAAATGTAAATAGAGATGGGTTTTTGCGATCATAGAAATAGAAAAGTCCACATATTCTGCAAATCCGGCTACACTACCATTTAAACGTTTGGGGTCAGTAAGATTTTTTTATAATAGAAATGAATTTTTCTATTTACATAAAAAGACTACTTCATTTGACCAAATGTGACAGTAAAGATGTTTATAAAAAAGATTTATATTTCAAACAAATGCAGCAGGTTAACTTTCTATTTATCAAAGAATCCAGTTCCAGAATCCAAATATATTCTCTCTCTCTCACACACACACACACACACACACACACACACACACACACACACACACACACACACACACACACACACACACACACACACACACACACACACACACACACACACACACACACACACACACACACACACACACACACACACACACACACACACACACACACACACACACACACACACACACACACACACACACACACACACACGATAAAAAGCAATGTTAACTGAGCACCAAATCAGCATATTAGAATTCTTTCTGAAGGATCATGTGACAGTGAAGACTGGAGGAATACTGCTCAAAATTCAGTTGTTTTACCATCACAGTAATAAATGACAATTAAAAATATATGAAAATAGAAAAGTTATTTCAAATTGTAATAATATTTCTCAAGATTACTGTTTTTACTGTATTTTTGATTAAATAAACGCAGTCTTGGTGAGCGTAAGAAACTTCTTTCAAAAACATTACCGACCCCAAACTTTGAACGGTAGTTTATATAAGAACACACAGACTCCTCTTCTCACTTTAGGAAAACTGCCATCAATACCAAGAATGATCAATGAAAAATGTTTTATCAGTCAAGTTTATTTAAAAAAAAAAAAAAAAAACACAGAATAACACTTGAACAATATTCTAAAATTAATAGTTGTTGGAGCATAAATGTTAATGTAGTAATGTCACCAGAGTGAGAATCTATTTATTATTATCATTCAAATAATTTCGGTCCATTATGTCCTGAAAATCTGGCGCATCACATCTTTAGTGTTCGGTTTAGAGTTTCTTACCATTTTTATTTGCTGGTGAGAAGAAGTTGAAGACAGGAGAGAAGATGGTTCCAAGCAGGGTGGTGCGGGGTGGACTGTTCACAACCTCCTCAGGGTCCTCCAACTTCCCATTAGGCTTGACAGGCTTACTCGTGTCATGGTTAGTGGTTTCTATAGGAAAAAGTTCAATGAGAAAAACAAATTCACACAAAATGAGCGGAATCAATATAATACAAATAATACAAATGCAGAACAGATCATTTAAATGCCTAACTCCATATGTTGTTTGGGCAATAAACTATTGAGTCCCTGGTTAAATTATTTTGTTAACGTGACAGTAATTGTACTAGAACATTCCTATTTCTATGGCGACGTATCAAGCGCACGTGACACTCTTTGGGGCTACGTGCCTGTCTTTTACAAAACGTAACGTAAATCCATCCATTTGTCCCGAAAGACATGAAAGTGAGTGGCTGGTGAACAGGGAGAAGACTTTATAGTTACCTATAGGCTAAAATGTGCGTTTGTTGTGGGGGGGAAATAACATGTCTCAATTACATTTGAAAGGTTTATTATTTCCGCTTACTTAGATATCAGTGTGTTTTTTTTCTCAAATTATAAATGGTTCGCTAGTACTTGTGTATTTAAATGCCTGAAAAAGAAAAAAGAAAACATTATTTGGTTGAAAACTGTCTGATAGTGTGATAATAAATGACAACTGACACGCGCTGCTGAACACACTCCATCACGCGCTCTCTGGCTCAGTGCCAAACGTGCGAAAGCAGCGCTAATCAGCGCTGTGATCATGCGCCTATGATACAGTGCTATACTACAGTCAGTGATTATTACAACTCTGATCTGTGGTTTAAGAAGGTAGGTCAAGTCTTTCCAAGTCACAGGGCTCAAGTCCGAGTCAAGTCACGAGTCATTGTTGTCAAAGTCCAAGTCGAGTCGGAAGTCATCTTTGAATATGTCAAGTCGAGTCGCAAGTCGTCAAATTTGGGACTCGAGTCCAAGTCAAGTCCAAGTCATGCGACTCGAGTCCACAACCCTGGTCGGTACCAATACAATTAAAATTTTACGGTTATTGGTACCAATTTCAGTACCACAGCAAAATCTGTTGGAACTATGTTATTTAAATATTTGAAAAAATAAATAAAATAAATTTAATTTAATTATTTGAAATAATTAAATTCAATAAGTTCATTATTTATAATGTTAATTATTAAAAGTAAATTTAACTGCAGCACACAAGTACAGTGACTCACCACCATTGACCGAGCTTCTTCGACGGGCCCTGTAGATGCTTTTCCTTTGCAGGTCATTGTTCCTCTGTGGGGTGGAGGTGATCAGCTCGCAGCTCAGACGATTCCTCTTTGCTGGGTTGTCCTGCTCCACCTGTCAAACACCACCAATCACACAAGCATGAGTTTCTAGATTTTAAACACTTTAGTCTTGTGAGGAGGACACTATAGTGAGTCTGTTTGAGGATGCTGGGGGACACTTGAACAGAACTTTCAGATGAACAAAATATCAAACTATAGGCACTACATGTTTAAGGTTAGAGATTATTAAAACCCTATTATAAATATTATAATATTATATTAAAACATCAAACTCTAAATTAAAATGCTGGGGAAAAAACATGTATATATACATACTGAATTTAAATTTCTTTCTCCCCCTTCAAACACTTTTATATGTATTGAAGAACAAAGTTTTTGAAACTTCTAGAATCATAAATTGTAAATTCAAACAGTGTTTCATAATTACAGCCGAGATATATATTTGGGGGGACATTTGAGTCAAAAAGGTTGAGAAATTGAATCAAATATTTGTAAAAAAAAATGTTTTAAATAATTATCCAATTAATCATGAACTGCTATAAAAGACATGGGATCTTTGAATGTTGTTGTGGACAATGGGGGTGTGATATAGAGCCCAAAGAAGAGAACCTAATATCTTTACTGGACATAATATGTGAACCGCTGGTTCTTCTGCCGCAGGCTGCATGCCTGTTAAAGCCAGCCCTACCTACTGTCATTATGTGAGCGCTGTGGAACCACATCTAAAATTAGAACAGGACTGAGCTCCTCAGACAAGCAAAGGCATTCCACCATGCATTTCTGGGGGGGGGATATGATACCAGGTCTTGCTTGCATTCCATTATAGTACATTCTGGGCCACGATCATCGAAACCAAGAAAAGAGCTATAGAGGTCTGGAACTGCCAGACTCAATGAACCCATAAATAAATGACAGGGAGAGGGTGCTAGAGGCTCACTTTGATGGAACTTCCATGGATGAACTTCTTGATGCTGGAGAGAAGACCCTTGCTTTCACCTGAGCACTCCTCCATCTCAGAGTGCTTTCGCTTGGTCCGGGCCGGGCAGGGCCTGCGGGCGAGGTTTGGCTGCTGAGAAGCCTTGCGCATTCTCAGCCTCATTTTGTTTAGAGTTACATGTAAGACTGGGGAGAGAGAGAGAAGACAATACAGAGATCACACAGGAGGCGCCGCAAGAAAACAAAACTACACAGAGAAAGAGAGTAACACAGGAGGAAATCACTACGTTTAACAACGAACCTTTAGAAGTCTAACTTTGCTCGCTGAATTTCACACGCAGGTAAATGAATCACACTTTTAGTGGGTTTTGAATGAGCTATGGCTCTTTGCTTGGTTTTTAAAATGCAACACTTCAGCCAAGAGAGCTAGCCGCAGACATCTGGATGTATTCAAGACACTGTATATTCCAACATGGGTTCATCATTCAGTTGAAGCACCTCCATAGCGAAACCCTCAACTACAAGTGCATTATTTCCTACATATAGAAGAATTCGGAATGGACACACTTTTTTTTAAAAGGCAAATCTGTGTGATTCCTTAACACAAGATTACAGATTAAGCCAAACTCTGAATTAAACCAATTTTGCTCACCCAAAAATTAACATTCTGTTATTCTTTATTCACCCTCATGCCATTACAAACCTGACTTATTTTCTTCTGTAGAACATGAGAAGATTTTTGAACAATGTTTCAGCTGTTTTTGTCCATACAATCTAAGTCAATAGGGTCCCAAAAAATAAATAAATACAAAACTACTGGACCCAGTTGACTTTCATTGAATCGATCAAAATATATAAATAATAATAATAATAATTCTTATCATACAGGTTTGGAATGGCATGAGGGTGAGTACATGACAATTTTCATTTTTGGGTGAACTATACCTTTAAGGCCTACTTGAAGTTTGGCAAAACGTCACCATATTTTTCACTCTTATTTTTCTGTTGCTGGATAAGTCACTAGAAAAGAAAAAGAACTACAAGAATATTGCAGATCAACAGCGAGCAGCAGTTTCTTACAAGACAAAAAATGGAAAAAAAGAGAGAGATGAAGAGGATAGGGAAAAAAAGTTAATATTTTCCTGATGTGGATGAAGTGTCCCTCTCTTCTTTAAAGGAAACCCTGTACATCAAGGGGGTAAAAATAATCCTGAAATTAACTACAGTGCTTGGTCTTGTGTCCCCCTCCACAAAGCATGCTTGCATAACAACTGTTATGTGCTCCAGCATTTGTGACCGGTTAGGTGTTACGCCAGCCCTGACTGTACCTTCCCAATACTCGCAATAAAGTAATCTAACTGACATTACATTTAAAATGAAGAAACACAGAAAAGAGAGATTTTTAGCAGAGGCAAACAGAGCTCCTTCTGTAGCGGTAGCGGTGTGTAGTTAGCCAGAGAAGCAGCGAGATGACAATGAGACATCCGGCAAGCATGGAAGAGACAGGAGAGGAATGGTGAGAGAGAAAAGGGTACAGCTAGTAATACATCTCAGCTTTTTCCTTAACCACCAAAATGGTGACTCATCCACTGCCTCGAACAGACATCATGCCAAGACAGCTACCTCACAAAACTGAGGAGCTAAAGCCTTTCTTCTACAAGAACAGAAACGGTGAGATTCAACGGTCTTCAGCAGCCCAGTAAGATAAATTGAATCTTGCTTAAAGCCAAATTCCTGGTTTAATTAATATCAGAAGACATTAAACACCATTATTAGCAGGAAATAGTTTTAATACATATGATATGACAATGGCAACAATTACTCCTGTGACCCCTTCTGACCTAGGCTGGTCCATCACATTCACTTACAGGTCATGTTCTGACAGCAAAAAGTATGTGTAGCCTATATATACAGACACTACGTTAGTTTTAGGCATGTGAGGGTATAAAATTTTCATTTTGCAATATTGCTGAAGCTTTTATCACAGTATACTAGGGCTGCACGATATTGGAAAAAAACTGACATTGTGATATTTTGCTTTTCTGCGATATATATTGTGATATGAAAACATTTTCCCCTGATAATTTGAATAGCTCTATTTGTAAAGAATGAATCATTCTTCTAGGATGATAGGGGTAATGTAGGATTGGATTGTAGTGCATATGCATAGAAAATAAACGAATTAGAAGCATAGATAGATAGACAGTAGAACAAAGACACAGATGACATAAGCAGTGCTTTAAGTTTTTCAGGTAAATTAACTGTATTCAGGTACAGATGTGAATGATCAAATATAAAATAACACTGCATAGTCTTCACTGTATAAATTAAATATGGTTAATATAATTAATACATAATATAATGCACATATCCAATAACCCTTAATAACAAGCATCCGTTTTTCTTTCTCTGTTTACAACTCATAACCGACTGCGTTTACGAGGAAACACGTCGAGACGGGCATTTTACTTAATTTTCCGTGAACATGTCCGTTCAAGCACCAATAGATAAGAAAAGGAAGGGAATTCGTTGTTTACGAACTTCACGTGCTGTCTGCGTTGCTGTGTGCATGTGCGCGCACAAAACAGTTTGCGAGTTACAGTCCTTTTGCACTTGTTGTTTAAACTGACAGAACTCAAACACATGAAAATCATGATAAACAGTCACTCTACGTCTACGATGGTTAAACTTTGCAATGAATCCGCGAATCACAAGCATTATGGACTGGGGAGCAGCTGGCCCGTATGGATCATGGATCAACTACGAACCCTATCCTACATCGCACATCCTGCGATATGTCTATCGCGGAATCTAAGCAAAAACGATACATTGTGCAGCCCTACGGTATGCGGTATTATAACGATATTAAATTAAGTTGCAAAAAAAGTGGTCATCTTGTAACAATCATTTTTTTCTTATAACAAAAAGAACTTAACATTTAGCTGGGTTTGCATCCAAACGTGAAGCGAATCTTTTCAAAGTTTGCCCAAAAAATAAAAAATTAAAATGCAACTAAGGTGTGTTTCCATCATGTTGTTCGAGCGGATGACGGTGGTATTAGTAACCTAGTAACCAACAATAAATAAAACACCATCAGCGGAAACAGTAGTGATGTGTCGACTGAGAGTCGGTTCCCGTCTGAGAGCCATTTTCCCTTTTTGTATATTAATACAAGCCAGAAAATTTTCACTACACTGCTCAGCCACACGTCAAGTAGTCACTAACTGAATGTTATTTTGATGTGCATGTGCGTGCGATCACGTGTGATGACATTACACATACAGTAGGCTACACATTAACATAACATGGAGTGCATGTGGTCGAGCAGTGTGGTGAAAAGGTCATCCTTAATATCGGGTCAGAAAACAAGATGAGTAACAAATGCAAATGAAGTAGCATTTGGATGCAGTTTAATAACAGACAAAATAAAAGCAGAATTTCGAATTTGTAAGATAAAACTATCATAGCGAGCAGGGACTGACAACCTTTAACAACCTTATAAATGTGTTCCGTTTTAAGTGTGATTTGCTTGGAATGGTTTTATTTTGGATAAAATGTTCAATACACGTATAATAGTATTTGATGGTTTTACATTAGCCTATTTGCTTTTTTACTTCTTATTACAGAGCTGAGCCAAATGATCCAGTTCCCTAAATGAGCAGGAATTCCCATCATGAGGGAACAGCTGATTAGCCACGAGGGTTTAATGTTCGCTACGTCACAATTTATTTGTTTCCATCTCCCATTATTCACATTAACTTTTTTTTGCAAATTAAGTTTTTATCCCCTGAAATTTGGCATTTCCAACTTTCCATCACTCGTTTCTGATGAGATACTTCAAAATGTGCATAAAAACTGGGTGATGGAAACATAGATAATAAAACTATACACAAACAATTATAAAGTAAGCAAATGTTTCAAACAGATTAAAGTGCAAAAGAATTATAAAAATAATAGGCAACACTTTACAATAAGGTCTCAGTAGTTAACGTTAGTTAAAGCATTGCATGTTCATTATTGTGATATCGTGTTACCGTATGGCGTATACCAACACATCTAGTTGGATTAAAAAAAATTAAATAATAAAAATAATAAAAGCATTGACAAACTAGCAGCAAATCCAAGGCAACTGAAATGTTTCCAAGAGATGATCGCTAAGGCTGTCTGCTCAGTTTGACTCTGGCATATAGTAAAATGACTATTATTTCTCTAAGAAATCTAGAACTTCATAGATATAAGTACACTATAAACCGGAAAGTGTAATTTGTTATACAATGCATCTGCATGGCACGTCAAAGAACACCACAAAATGCTTCACAATAGTTACCATTGCACTTTGTTGGTAACCTGTCCCATTACAGCTGGACAACTAGGACAACTGAACAGTGCTTCTCTTCTCAAATGGGGAACCTGGGCCCACTAGCAGGGATCAGTTAACTTTCAATGGGAAACAACATGTCTTAAACTGATTTTTAAAAAGTATAACATTTTGACTCGCACTGCAACAGTATTTTTGTAAAGTAATTTTTATTAATATTTTGAACAAGCTTTTAATTTCATATTTCAGTTTTAATTTGAGTAGTTTTGTTATGTGCATTTTATTAATTATTTTTCAAATATTTATCTATATTGCTGAAATTGATTCTTATTTCACTTTTAGTAATTTTAGTACTTAAACTTATTTTATTTCAGTTTGTTGCCAAGGCAAGTTTGGAAAGGTTTGGAAAGAAGCATCTTTGTCGTAATTTCATTATAAGTACAAGAAGAAGAAGAAAAACATCCTCTTTTAGGGGCCTTCAAATATTGACATGACAATGGGGACCCTTGCACTGATAATGGTTGAGAACAACTAAATACAATCAGTCTTTAAAAGGGAGAAAAAGAAAAGACATTAAGTGCTTCCCCGCCATAACCGTTCAACTTCAACAGACACTTCAGAAATGATGAAGTTCAGTGATTCACGGGAAACCTGAACAGTGTCGTGGTGGGCGGGAAACACACTAAAGAGATTCTCTACGGAAGACGAGCAACTTTCTCACGATTTCCCCGTTTAGTCAGAAATTAAAGAATAACGGTTTACACAATGAATACACGACACAAGAGCCTAATTTGTAAACTGTATTTTTACATACAGCAATCGCTCTTGACACATCTGTGCATGTCTATTTTCAATCTAGGACACATGCAAGCATTCTCTCCGTAGTAAAAACCTGTTTCTTATGACCCGCAATTACTAGAAGAAGCCTCTAGTCTATTGCCACTCAAAACAACCGGCAGTATCCTAATGACAAATAAAGCGCGAAGGAACGACTCGCGTAGACGGCAGCTGCCTGTCCGTGTGTGCGTATAGGTAGCAGTAAAACAGGAGAGCCGAACCATAGCGAAACATTTTCGACCGGAGCGAACGGACGGGGTGTTATGGGGGACCCTATCACCATATGCAATTTAGACTGGAGTAATAACTTACTGGACGAAACTCCGCGAGATCGAGTAGCAGGACAACGGTCGATTTCAGCGCTGCTGACACTTGCTGTTGTTTGCGCGCCTCTTCAGACGAGGTTCACCTCTGTCCTCCCAGCACCTCTGGACGCCATTTCCCGCCTCCGTACCCACACAGTCAACTGCAGGTACCCGGATGAAGAGAGGACTGGCGCGAGCATGCGTCCTGCGGCGCGCGTCCCACACCCCCTTTCTGTTGTTCCGAGTATCAACACAATATTGAAGCTTCGCAGTGCGACAGGTTCAGCTTGCAGTGTCTATTTAAAACACAAGCACACACTATAGGTTCGATAGTCACGCATAAAATGTGCTTAAAACAAAAACGCAGAGCGAAAAGTAATACCGTTAGCATTTATCAGGCAAACTAACAAAGATATCAGGAGCGAAATCAAATACATTATTTTCTGAAGGGAATGTGTCTCAGATTAATTAGCGTATGACAACACACCAAAGGTAGCAGATTAAGCTACCAGCTGTATGCAAGCATAAGCATTGGATTTACTTGTGCATTGCAAATCAACAAGAAAACGGTTATAAAATAAATATAAAAAAATAGAACGAGCTCGCGGGGAATGAGAAGGAAAAGCACGTTCTGGTTGTCATGGCAATATCGTTACGAAGCACTTCGGCAAACTACCTGTACCTGTATATTTTTGAATGAAGATTATTTTTTGTTCCATTACACTTCAGATCAGATGCCATCACATGATTCGATGACATTCTCTATAGATATATACAATTACTAAGAAAAAAGAAATAAATGTGAATACAGTATACAAGTAACAATTAAACCGATAAAATCGAATCATTCATATTTCACAAACGTTGTTCCTGAGTTTAGCGAAATGCCAACAGTCAGAAAAAACTACTGAAAAAAAATCGTTTATTGTTACAGTAATGTAGTCATTTGTTTGTAAAGCAGCCTGGGATAAATTAATGAAGATTTATGGGTGCTCTTTTTGATGCTACGACTTTCTATACTTAGTCACAGTGATCAAATTTATACTTTTTTTTTTTTTTTCCAAAACAGGAGTTAATTTGAAATATAAAGAATTTTGTTAATCGTTATCCTTGGATTGCACTGCACAGCTGAGTAAGAGAGCCCAAACACCCATGTGACAGATCTCAAGCACAATCACAAGCTATAAGACTACATTCAGTATGTCAACCCTACCAAATTTGCTTGATTATGAAACAAACACTAACAGTTAGGTATATGATCATTATTTCCATTTAGCAATTATACAGCATCCCTCATCACACAGATCCCTCCTCATGTACTGTACATCCACCAGTAATAAAGGAAGCAGGCCGACAGCTGTGGTGAGTTTAGTCTATGGCACTGAGTATTGCTTTTTTCCATTTTCTTGATGATCTACAGGCTGATTTACAAAGGCTGCCTTTTGCATGCAACAATGTCCTTACAAAACTTAATGTCACTCTTATGTGCTCCTTCAGAATCAGAAAACATAGTAGTTGAAAAAAAAAAGATTATTGTCTGGCCAATTAATATCATTTTGCACCAGAGAGAGGTTAAAAGTTGAACCGCAACTTAATTGCATCTTCCCATTGTTTACACTTCCATTTAACAACAGTTGTCCAAAAAGATAAAGGGGAGAATTTGCTTTTCAGCAAAAAAACACAAAAAAAACACTGGTGTTCTAGCGGTCCTTTCCACCAGTAATATCAATATGTTCCACTTTGTGAATCACACAGAGAATAATTATTTCCGTATTATCTATTCAGTCAGTGCTTCCCTGGAGAAGGCATTTTATTATCCCACCGAAAAAAGAAAAAAAAAGAAAAAAAAAATACAAACAAAAGACATTTGTACAAAATAATAGTTCCAAAACGTACTTCTGTTAGACGTGCTACAGATGGGAGCAAAAAAAACAAACATGAAAACAATACTCTCAAATCAAAACAAGCAAACATGTGCTGAAGATCATGAAATCACTTTGTCGCATTTAAGTTGAAAAAAAATCTCATCCAGTCATTGATTTCAGTTGTAACCGCTGAAACTTGTTCGTCTCTGAAGACTAAAATAGTCTGAATGTCTCCAATTGTAAATGATACCAAAAATCACAACTGAAATCCAAAGTTATTTTTCATCTCTTGGCTACTTCATTGTCAGAAACATCCAAAGCTCAATGTATGGGATTTTTGAGAGACGGGACTACAGCACATCAATGGCTTGATGTCGCTTTCCGTAATCCACAGCCCTTTCACCTGGAGCTTCCCGGTCTTCATCGTCTGAAAGATACAACGACAAGATGATTACAATTCAGTGTTTATAAAACAACAATGGCTGACTAGCTAACTATCTTAACTTTAATGGCTTTAAGAAAATATACCCAACTTTCAAAGAAACATTCAAACTAATAATAGTGAAAGCTACTAAAGCCACATACACACTGCAAAGTGTTGGGAGTGACAACCACATTTGAATGAGTGAATCTCGTAAACTATTCTGTGTTGATACAGAATACAGGAGTTATTCTGCCAGAAGAGGCTGTGTTTGTTGCTTTTAAAAGTTGGTTTCACACATATTTGATATAAATGCGGTTGTCACTGCCTGATCTTTTTGGTTTATGAACAATTTTTACGTCTCAAGTTGGCAATATTCATTTAGTCAAAAATGGCTATGCTTATTATTTACAGCTGCCAAAACGTTTCTATGGTTATCACTATATCAACTAGGGCTTCATAATACTGAAGAAATATATGTGATACAATAATGCTCCAAGTGTGTAAAATAAATGTAAACTTATATTTAAATATATTTAAAAACGGAAAATTATTTAACCAATATGTTTCACGACAACTTCTGAAAGTGCAGCATCACCAAATATTGGACGCATTCCAAAGTGTCAAAACCACACCTCTATCTATTTTCATCTATCTTTCCAAACGTAGCATTTGACTGGTCACTTCGACCTAGCCATTACACCAACTATGACATTATGGATAAGTCTGTTTGACCTTTTATCATCAAAACATAACAAAAGTTTAGGAGGACGCAAGTTTTTCTGAATTCATTGCTCTTATTTTGTTGTTCTTCTGCGTCTCCTTATATTCTGCAAACATTTTACTTCATTTGGGCCTTTCTCAATACTCTGATCTTCACAAACATGTTACAAGTCAAGTCACCTTCATTTATATAGTGCTTTTAACAAAATAGATGGTTTCAAAGCAGCTTTACAGTGATAATAGGAAATTAAAGTAACAGGGATTGTTTTGGCTTTACAGCAGCTCTAGAATAAAGTTATTGTCCAGCTAAAGTTAAAGTAAAGTTTTGATTGATTCACTTCCATTGCAAAGATCATTAGTTATTAACTTAGGGGCCGCTTACACAACACCGTTCTAACAGAAAACCCTTAATGCGCTCTGGCCCGCTCATTCGCACAAAAACAGTGCCTGGTGGCTCGAGAACGCAAACCTTGAAATAGGTTCCAAAGTGTGTTTAGAACCTTTAGTCTTTAAGTATACACATTTGAATATATATATGAGCGCAGGCTTGTAGTCTTTCTTTACAAATTGACCTCAACAAATTACTTGTTTGGCCTTAAAAATGTATAATACAGAATTATCTATCGCTTCCGTGTAGCCATATGAACTGGAATTATTTTGACAGCGTTTAAATTTAAACTTAGATTTACCTTATTTGCTACATTTAATTTTTTTTTTAATATTCTATTTATAATTCCTTATTCAAATTTGATCTCTAACATTATCATTGCTTGTCTGCCTTGATCTCACTACTACATCAAAACTAGGTAAACAAAAACACATGAAACAGAGTTGAGTTTACTGTATTGCCTTCCTCATATTGTCTTTCCTCGCATGACTAGCTTACTTCACCAGTTTGTTATGAGCATCACGCTGGCTTGTTAATTGTCTTTCCTACATTTTCGGTGTACAGACTCGTGCGTGCGCACACACGGTGAACGTGATTTCACCAAGTATAACATGTTCCTGGATCAACTTTCCAATCAACCAATCAGATTTGAGGGACAATACAGTTTATGTCAAGTTTAGGCTTAGAACCAGGGTCAGGTACTTAAACATCAGTGTTATTCACCTATCATTACCCTCTCATTTTAGGGAAAAGTTATGGGTAGGGTTAGGTTTAGGGATTGGGTAAGGAATACATTTTGGGACAGGAATGTTGATCCAGGATCAACAAAATATGTTGATCCAGGAACATGTCTTACTTGGCAAAATCACGGTGACCACGCACACACCCAGTTTATTCTCTACTACCTGTTTTGACCTGAAAAACTTTTTGCCAGTATTACATTTTCTGTTATCACAAAAACACTGGCTAAGTTGAAATATCACGCGGCCATAATATCAACCATGGCAGACACAATCAATTTACAGAATTCATTCTTGGACTTACATGCAGTTGTCAATCCCTAAACTTTGCATTGTGAACATGGCGTATGAGATGTAGGGTTTACAATTGTCACAAGTGTTAAGCGATACAGGAAGCCGATGAAAAATTGGCAAGATGAAATAAGATGGCCAAGTCTACAATTAACAGTGATTTCAAAGTACCCCCAAGCCCTAGTGAAAAGGATTCAACATAGCATTATGGCTTTCACATGCACTGACAACACAGTTACTCTAAACACTAGCACGCTGATTAGTAAAGACAATGACTGGAAGAGCCGAATGAGGCATGCTGGGAGAGAAGGTTCAGTCTCATAACCACATGGTCCAGAAAGGTTAAGGATCTCATATCTTTCCCTCTCATCCACACATGCTTTCAGCACACTGAGGTGAGGGCTTCGCCTGTGATTGACGCCTTCCACAAGCATTAGGCCAAATGAATTGACAGTACTTTAGTATGCTGTGAGCCCATGATGACTGAACCAGCAGTTTAATATAGCAGAACAGCACCAGCACAAGGGAGGGGGAGAAGAGATGGAATAGCAAAGCAGTCCCAATCCCCCTGGCTCACCTTGGACG
Source organism: Meda fulgida (assembly GCA_030578275.1). Lineage (NCBI taxonomy): Eukaryota > Metazoa > Chordata > Actinopteri > Cypriniformes > Leuciscidae > Meda > Meda fulgida. The sequence goes on from CM060622.1 coordinate 35,828,129, forward strand.
TCTTCCTCCCCACCATCACCATCCTCTTCCTCATTGTATGCCAGCTCGGCCTGCTTGTCCGCCTCATACTCACCTACGTTGCCATCATCCCCGTTATAGTCCGCTAGCTTATTGCCGTGTTGCGGATCTACAGGGGACTCATTTTCATCAAAAAAACGGCCTGCAGGGGCAGAGATGGCCCCATCAGGAAAGAGAGAAAGAAAGAAAAAGAGGGAAAAAAAGGAACAAGCAAAATTTGAAAGAGGTAAAAGACAGAGAAACAAGGGCATTAAAGGAAAAGGAAAAGAAAGTACAGAAAGGCAAACAGATCAGAAGCATATTTAAGACAATAAAGAGCAAAGAGAGGACAATGAGACTACACTGAAAGTAATGAGGTTAAAATAAAAAGACCAAAAAAAGGTATTTGCCATATTTTAGTTCCAAAGAAAATAAAATCTCAGAGGAAAAGTGAGGAATGGAGCTGGTGGTAGAGGACTTCACACAGAAGAAAGGAAGGCTAGGTGAGATGGGGTACATGGGGGTTTGGAGGAGCTTAGCAGAGGGAGCAGAGTCAGGCAGCGCACTAATCAGCAGAGAACCCAGTCTACTACCTTCTCTGTCTATTTACAGACACAAACATTACTGCTTGATTTTATGCTTGCCCAGAAAATAGTAATCTTATAAAGGTGAAAGTATTCTTCTTAGGGAAAAAGACGATGAAGAGTAATTTTTTTGTGCCCTGTAATTTAATCCTTACTGCCTGCATAGTGAGTACGTGTGTGAGTGTATGTCAGTAATTGACAAATGCCCCAAATGCAGAAGTGTGTAAAGCTTTACAGTCTGCATTTCACAAAATATACCTCAAAGGGATTGATTTAAGGCTGTGAACTGGCTTGAATGGTGCCAGCTTCTGATGCATCAAACCCCAGTGAAAGTCTTGAAGAGATAGTTACCCAAAAATGAATATCACTTACTCACCCTTATGTTATTTTTTAAACCATATTCATTTCTCTTACGTGGACCACAAAAGATTGACAGTGTGAATTACAATCAACTTCTGTGATCGGTAATTCATCAGCAACTTTTTTTTTTCTCAATTTGTGTTCTAGGCAACAAAGCTTAAAATCAGGTTTTGAATGAGAATTTATGTGTAATATATTCTTTTAAGATGGGAGAGCCTATAGACATGAAGGTAACCCATTGAAACTTTATGGAAACCACCAAATGATAACGTACATGAAAGTGAAGACTGAGGTTCAGAGAATCTGGGAATATCAGTATCCGGTTGTTAAGTCTGAAGTGTAGGTCCAAATTCTCTATCAGATGCCAATGGTGCTAAATTACACTCATGGTGTGCTGTTGTACTACCAAAAAATCCTGATTCTACCTTTATCTCCATACCGAAATTTCAGATGGCCAGACAGTGATTCATCTTTTCTGAATTGTTAAATGAATGGTGTCCGGGACGCTATGAGCGCGGAGACTGTTGTGTGCACTGACTTTTTAACGTAGCTTAAATGTGTGCTGTTAATGAACAGAGCACATAAAAAGCTTTTAAGACTCAGTATTCTCACTTTAAAGAGAGTGGAGAGTTGTACCCCGAAACAGTATTTGATACATCATGACTTAACAAGAGGATAGCTGATGATTTGTCTTGTCATCTTGAGAAACAGCCCCATCCCCACCCCTGTACGGTTTAATACTCACTCTGACGGTGACGCGGGGGGTCAGGGTGAACAGGTTCTCTGCCATTGTGCGGGTCAATGGGTTTGGGAAGAACCTGAGCCGGGTTAGGAGGAGGAGGAAGTCCAACTGCCTCTGCCTTTAAGCCTTCAGCTAATTAAAAAAGGACAGAAAGAGCACTTGACATTAAAGAGGTACATTTCTGTAAGTGGAGAGATTGTGTTATATGACAGCATGCCTCTAATCTCAATTATTTCCTGGTGAAAAACAGTAAAAGTAAAAACAAACTTCAATAATGACATGGGAAATATGTAGGCTCATGTTTTAAAAAAAAAAAAAACACTGAAGAAAGGTGAAAACAGGACAGCTTCTCCCCAACAGAGAAAAAAAAGAGGCCCAAAAGATACACACAAATAAAAGTACAGAATCGCTACTATTTATTTAAAAAAAAAAAAAGGAAAAAAAAACCTTGGCCTCCCCAGTAAGGAACAATCAGGGGCCATACACAAATACAAGAACAAAACCATGTTTGCATTGCCTTAAGGAAATAACCGTTTTGATAAAGTTTTAAAGAATATATAATTTCATCCAGAAATGGAGAAATATGGACGAATGTGCACATCTAATATTAAATAATAAAAATAGGCAAAAGTATTCTACTTAGGGAAAAGAGTAATTTTTTGTGCCCTGTAATTTAATCCTTACTGCCTGAATAGTAAGTATGTGTGGGAGTGTATGTTTGGGTCCTGCATCACATTTGTAACAACCAACAATTGAAAAGTGTAATAAACACTGATAAAACATGACCTCTAACCTCCCAGCTGTCTGCGCTGCTCCCCAAACTCATCTGCCTTTATGCCTGCCTTATTATCCTCGTCAAACAGCATGGATTTGTCAGCCACTGCTTTTGGAACCTGCTGCAGCACAGGGACGTCATGGTTCCCCAAACGCTGGTTTTCATCATGGGGTATGTCTGGTCGGTCCCGCGGTTGCCCACGGGCCAAATCATCCCCTGGTCTGGCACCAGCACCAGCTCCAAACCCTGCCCTCTCCTCCTTCAGCAGTGCCGCAGCCTCCGCCGGCTCCATGTGTTTCTGCGGCGTGATGGCTGGCTTCTTTAAGGCTGGAGAAACATTAAATGTATCTCTGAATTAAGTAACTGACATGCACCCTTATTTAAGCATGCTGTAGAGTTTATTCACTCTGTTACTCATCAGCACTGAACAAAGATGACTTGTTGGTTCAAGGAAATCTTCTAAAAATGTACTTTGTGATACTCACCAAACTGTCCATCTTCTATCTTGCCCACTTCACTGTCCTCAATGCCAGGCATGCCAGCATCGCTACCAGGTTTAACCATATCATCTTGAGTGAATGTGATAGAAAAAAAAAGCAAGAGACGTCAAAAGGTTTTTTTTCCTCAACCAAAATGTATATGTATCTGCACATTGAGTTTTTTTCTGCTACCTTTAGGAACTTGGCCATCATTTCGCTGTGCAGCCACTGTGTGGCGCTCTGCAGTGTCCTCTTTTCTTTTGTTGGACTGATCAAGATCAACCTCCACCTGCCGATCCCCTGCATCCGCTTTACGATTCTCTAATGAACTCTGAAATGCAAGGTTTTTTTGTTTTGATGAAGTTTGTGAGTTAAAGGGATAGTTCACCCAAAATTGAAAATTACCCCATGATTTACTCACCCTCATGATAAAAGTAATCCACACGGTTCCGGTGGGTTAATAAAGGCCTTCTGAATCGTTCATGTATGAAAAATATCCATATTTAAAACTTCTCGACTTAAATAACTAGCTTCTGACAGACGGCTGTATGCAAACAAAACACCCGTCATGAATTAGAAGTATAAAACGAGAATTTTAAAAGAGAAATGTCTTTTAGACATTTCAACAGGAGGAGCTTGAGTTTGTTCCCCAGCCCTTTTTGCTTGAACCGCGAGAGGCGTCAAAGCTTACGCTACTCCTACATCCTACGTCAAACATCGCGTCAAGTGTTACTCTTTTGGTGCAAGTCGACTTGACGTGACTGTGTGTAGGCCATCTCAGGGAAGCTAGTTATTTTAGTCAATAAAGTTTTAAATATGGATATTTTTCTTACACAAGCGCATCGCTTCGTTTCAGAAGGCCTTTATTAAAGTCATTATAAGAGCGAGGACACATTTTTACATAACTCTGATTGTATTCGTCTGAAAGAAGAATGTCATATACACCTAGGATTGCTTGAGGGTGAGCAAATCATGGGGTAATTTTCATTTTTGGGCGAACTATCCCTTTAAGACAAGTTAGAGTTTACACTATTCAAATCATTCACAGCATACCTGTCTGAGTTTTGCTGCCTCTTCTTCCACTCTTTTCTTGCTCTCCTCATATTCTGCCTTCAGCTCTGTGATTTGTCTGCCACACTGCAAGCTGCAATGCATGTCACATTTATATTATACATGATCAACTAGTGGAACATCTTAACCATTATTACCAAATGTAGAATAGAAGTGCACAGAAAACAAGAATCCTCCTTCTGGGTCAGGGAAAGTCCACCAGTGCTTGTATTCACCTCTCATATTCCAGCTTCTTCTCCAGATTGGTGCTATTTTTCCGCACTTCCCTCAGCTGGTCTTCATGTCGGATGATCTCCTGTCTCAAATCTTTTACCTGTTCTGTAAATGTACACGCATTCATGAAAACATGCCCCAAATAAGCAGTCAAACAACACAATCTAAAAAAAAAATAAAAAAAATCAGCCAACAGAATACCATGATTGGTTTACATCAGGGTGGAGTAGGAAGGAACAACCAAACTGTACAAACATAGTGCAGTGCTTGCATATCCCACAACAATCCTATTTCATTGACAAAGATGTGATGCTGGGAATTAGCACCCTCTTGTGTGCACCTCTTACCCTTCAGTCTGTGAATCTCAGACATCTGGTCGCTGACATCAATCTGCAACTTATTCTGAAAAACACAAACATTGAGTGAAGACCGGAATAGAGTAATATACAAAACACACTTATACATATAAGAATATATGATGACCCATGTCATATGAGTTTAAGGTATTATCCTGGAAAAACATTTTTTTTTTGTTCTCATAGATTTTCCCTTTCCCCCAATTTCTGCTTAACTTCAACTACCCAAATGTGAGTGCTATAGATCAATGTTTGATTATTATATCCATGGTCAACAACTCACATTTGTAGCTATGGTTGAATAACCTCTAAATCTAAACCACCATTCAAAAGGTTTCGGTAAGTAAGATTTTTTTTTAATGATTTTGAAAGTCTATTATGCTCACCAAGGCTGAATTTATTGTACAGTAGAAACAGTAATATTATGAAATATTATCTATTTCCTGCAGGTAAATGTCCTATATTATTATTATATTTGAAAGTGTAATTTATTCCTGTGAAGGCTGTGATGGTAAAGCAGAATTCACACGACCCTCCAGAAATCATTCTAATAAACTGATTTGGTGCAACAAGAAACATTTCTTATTATAAAAGTTGAAGGAGAACTATTCCTGCTTAAAAAGATAGTTCACCCAAACATAAAACATTTTGTCATCACTTACCCTAATGTTGTTCCAAAACTGTACAAGTTTCTTTCTTCTGTTGAACACAAAAGATGATATTTTAAAGAATGTTGGTAAACAGACAGTAGCCATTGGCTCCATAGTTTTTGTTTTTTCCTACTATGAAAGTAAACTGCTACAGTCAACTGCTCGACTACCAACATTCTTTGAAATATCTTCTTGTGTTCAACAGAAGAAAAAAACTCATACAGGTTTGGAACAACTTGATGGCCAGTAAATGATGGATGGAAACACATTTTCAGGATTCTTTGATGAATAGAAATCTCAAAAGTACATAGAAATCTTTTAGTGTCATCTTAATGTGCCATTGCTGAATAACAGGATTAACTTCTTTCAATGAATCAATCAATCAATCAATCAACCAATCGATAAATTAATAAACAATCTTTTGAGATCTTAGAAGCTGAGCATTTAGAAATCAAACCATCCTCTGTACAAAAACCCATCATGTGGAACCCATGAGAAACTGTGTGAAGCTGCCAACAATACCACACATCCTTTAGCATAGCCTGTTTTATCACCCAAACAGCATTGTTGTCCGAATCCTTTTCACTGAGCCACAGTAAGAGAATTCAATCTCATGAGCTTTACTGCTGTAAGAGAGGCGGCTGTGATTTTGCGATGGGATTGAGATGGAAGCTCAGAGGGAACTGTGATCCAGATGACAAATTCACTGAGGGGGACGTGGACATAGAGCTTGAGTTTGCTGAGAGCAGAGCCGCGTCTCAAAGCAGAAGATGATAGTCAGCACAGCAAATTAAGCTGCAAGGGCAGCGAACATAAGGACTGAGCAATGTGCAATTAAAGAGGCCCGATAAGCTTCGACCTTCGAGCTACTGCTACCAGCACAACAGCAGATAGAAAGACAGAAAAATAGCAGTCTGCTGCACTGTGTATGCAGTACTCACTAACACTGAATGCCTATGTTTATCCTATAGATTTTATACTGGTGCTTCATCTAATCAATATAAATTTGTTAAATGTGAGGGAGCCAACTTCAACAGTTAAGAGCATCCATTGTGTTTGTTTCAAACCCATGCCTCCATCTATTACTCTTTCTACACCCAAAGAGGAAACAGGGGCTTTGAGACACTTCTTGCAGTTACTCTCGGACACAATGGAGCAAATGAGGTCAATAATATCTGAAAAACACTTTGAAATCATTCCCATTCATCTCAGTGGCAGTTGCTGGACTGGCATCTACCAACCGTAAGCTAATGGCAAAAGCAAGACCTTGAGCACTTAAATGGACCCCTAATGATAAACTAAACGGTGCCATACTGCTACTTCTGATTTCACTAATGGGATGATCAGTCGCCAGACTTAAAGTAGAAAAGAAATTAATTGCACACAGGAGATGGGCCAGTAATTAAAGCATCAATGTCAGTCACCCTGCAGGAGAAAAAAGCCCTCCCGTCAGCAGGTGAGAGAGGGACACACTTATACATTTCACCAGTGCTCAATTTATTTGGAAATTCTGGCTTTTCCCTTGCTTGTTGCCTTTGGCGTCACTGCAGGGACCATACAGGTTTGCACGTCATCCAAGCAACTGCCATTGAGACAAATGCCAATGTTAAAGGATAGCTTCCTCTCTGGACAGAGTGCATAGCACAAGTGAACAAGGAAGAACAATATAATGGGTGTGTCTGTGTGTGTAGATTGGCACGCTGGTTCTCCACCTTTGATAAACAAGGAAACAGGATGACAGACAGCGTTAGCATTCGCAGTATGGAACAGATCCTATTCCTAATCCCATGACAAATTAGACTCTTTAGATGCAAGTATACGTGTTGCCATGATCAGCTGACGAAAACAGATTTAGTTTATCAAAATGAGTAGAATAAATTGACAGCTATTGAGATAGCAGCTTTATTAAGTCAATCCACTAGCTGAATTCAGTTACTGGTTTTGTTCAAGTCACTTACAGTGTAAGCCAATAACATTTTATCTTGTTACTTGAAATTGTATATAATATAATACAAATATATAAATGATAACAATAATAACAATATAGGCCCATTTGATTTACTTTTATGCTGTGAAAACTAATATCTAAATTTGAATATATATAATAATGCGGTCTGATTAAACGCACAACACAAGCCTTCCTTTAGAATGAAGGAAGACCTTTGACTATCTTTGTCTACTTCAGTGCTTTTTCTTTTCTTTACTCCCTGTCACAATATGACTTCCCTTCTCCCTAGTCCCTACCAACACACCAGAAAAGGAGACACAATATTGCGTATTTGATGCCATTTCTTTAAGCGCTTAACTTTCACCAAAATGTAATTTAAATTTAAACAGAACAATTATTGGGGTTATAGCAAATAATTGCGACTAGATTGAATAACCACGATCATGCGATTAATCAATAATCGGGACAGGCCTAGAATAAGTTTACAAAGATTCATTCACATTTAACAAGTACTGCAGTAAGCAAAGACTGTGAAAGGGTAATAATCTGTAAAGGGGCCTGTGTGAGAAATACGACCAAACATTTGCTGCAGCACGGAATCAATCTATAAAGGTACTGGGCATCCAAATGCACACAGAATATCAATGCTCATATGTCCCTTTCCAGGTAGACAAAACCCAAGCAGAAATGTGTCTAAATCTAACTTCTACAACAGTGATATCTTCCACATCCCCTTCTTTCACAATAACCAGGACAATCAGTCTATTTATTGTCAAACATAGGGTGAAAATGAATATGGAAAGGGAATAAGATTGCTATAGGGGATTAAACGCAATGCACTTTAAATTATTAATACATATTCTCCCTAGATGTTATCAAGAAAATAATCAATCATGAATAGTTATTGCCTTCTAGCCCAACAAGTGTGTTGATATAATATCAAGAAGAAGAGACAGAGGACTGTGTGGGAAGAGCCTGAGATGTGAAGCCCTGTGCACACAGATGGGCCCTGACCATGAGCTCTCAGCTGTGTCACACAACCACAGGGAAGCCTAAGGCTTGAATCCATAAAGAGCAGCATGCTCTCTGTCCTGTCAGCTCACATTTTTCTATATTGATTTCAATGGTGAGGGGGATATTCATTTACATATAATATGTTCAGCATTTACATTTTTCATGACTTTAAGATACATTTAATTTCCCTTTACAATTCAAAAAGATATGTGACAGAATCATTTATTAACATTGGAACCCTGTATAAATTCTTATTTCATTGAAAGTACAACAGCTCAGCAAATGTCAGTGCGTCCGTCACCATCAGTCACGCAACCTGCTGACTGAACATGTCACACTAAGGGAAAACTGCATTTTCTCCAGACAGAACTAGTAGAACAGGTACAAAGAGAACAGTTCATTTCAGAAAACTGCCTACTCCTTTAGAAACTATTTGTAATCGGCTTTTAAATCAACTGTGTGTGTGGGCCAAGCTAACAGGGAAGAAAAAACTAGTAATACTACTTCCAGTAATAACTAATGTTCCTGTGAAATGGTATATTCACAAAACAAGGCATTATATCTTGCACAAAACACAACTATAAAACTCCTCTGTTTACATTAACTAAGTAATACCAATAAAAAAAGAATACAAACTTGAGAAAAGGTCTAAGCAATCAGACATACAGGATGTGCATAATAGAGAGACTGCCATGGTTACTCTTTCCAACCATCTATCCATGGAGGAGATAACAAAACATTCTTTCAAAACATCTTGAACACATGATCTGCTAACCATTGTACTGTATAACAGTGGTCGACTGATAACAATGACATTGGCTCAAATAATGGTCCACACTTCATGCATTTGCTAAACGAACATTTTTATGCAATATCTATTCAATGAACTAAAAATATTTGAAAGATTGTGGATTATACATTGGTTAATTGGCTAAGATGATGATGAAAACTTCAAAATGGCCAAATACAAAATGGCAAAAAACATATTGACCTGGATGATAAATTTCCAAAATTATACACTGTAATAATCACAATGGAAGTTTTAAATAAAAATGATTGGGCAGGGCACCTAACCCCAATCGCTCCCCGGTTGCCACAGTAAAAATGGCTGGCCATTTCTCTCTATGTGTGTGTCCAGTTTGCTGTGTGTGTGTGTGTGTGCGTGTGTGTACTAATTTGGATGGGTTACATGCAAAGAACAAATTCTGAGTATGGGTTACCATACTTGACCTTCACGTGTCACTTAAGACTTAGCTACTTATAAAGTGTCTCTAGTGTAAAGTCTAGTCTTTTATGCTGGGGTTGACAGAGTTTGGGTGGGATGTTTCTGGTCTGTAAAGTTTGAATCCCCTGATCCACATCAGTTTTGTCAGAAGTACCCAGGCAAAACAGTTCAATCATTTGAAGGGATAAATAAAGGTATGACAGTAGCTAGAGTCACAGACAAAAACAAATCATACAGCTATTTTTACCGCACATCAGTGATGTTTTTCTTTCACCCACCTTTTCATCGGTGCATGATTTGACCAGCGTATCCCTGGCCTGCAGTTTGCTCTCCAGCACGCTGTAGTCTCCGTCCTTCTGGTCGATCTGTTTCCGGTGCGTGTCCACCTGCATCATCAGCTCGGAGTTTCTCTTCTCCAGGCGGGAGCGCGCCGCGTCCGTGCGCTTCACCTGCGTCTGCACCTCGGCCAGCTCGTCCAGCAGCCGCCCGTGCTTACTGGACACGCTCCAGTAATTAAATGACAAAATGACGATAATCACCAATAATATGATCAGGATGAAGGAAGGGAGGCGACCTCCACGTCGATTCGCATTGAAGCCGATCATCGTAATCGAACAGGCGTACAGATTACGACCTCTGGATTTGTGTGAGCGCCTTGCGTTAAAATACGAGTGATGTGGTCACTGCTCTGTCAAGTTATCTAAAAAGATATGTTCTTCCCCATTCGGCTTACAGCAACCTTGAGTTGTCCTGAAGTTGGTGACACAACTTCTTTGACGATTCCTCCGTGTCCCTTCCGCACAGTTGGCGACTTCTCGCTTTTCCTTGTTTGCATTCATGCAACGCCACTGTCAGTAGATCAAACACATCAACACACAGGCGACGTGGCCTATGAGAGCTGATGCGAGCTAACGGCACACAGCCATCAGCTTTCCGTCTTCCGCCTGACCCTATAGCACTTAACGCATTTTTATTTGGTTACGGTCATCTCTGCAGATCTGCCGTCATGCTCGTGCGATAAATACACTTCTGGATTTACCGTTAAGCTGCGTGTTAGCTATAACCTCGCTAAAGTAGCATGCGTGGATTTGGTGGAGCAACAGCCGTGTGCTACATTCAGTTCAACAACACGATACTGATTTCTCCTGATCACACAGCAACAAGTACACAAAGCCAACACGAATGTGGGCATGAAAACAAGTCTATTACCATTAGCAACAAAGCACCAATAGGCTATTAGAACGTTAGCATTACATCTGACACCCCCAGCAAGGCCAAATATACATGCACGCGCACCACCATACGCACCTGATATAAAACAACAATATTAACAAACTGAAAATATGCGTTTAACGCGTCTTTAAATGTAAGTTAATGCCATGCAGGTTACATGCAGTGATAGCTTTAGAGTTCGCTAGCACTCTAACTCAACTCCAGCCTTCCTCCTTTCTTCTGGGTCCTGCAAAACACATGCGCAAACACTTTGTATTAGTATGCTTATTTACAAGTAAACGCGTCAGCAAAAGGTAATATTGCGAAATCGTGTCGTTATCCTCTAACTGCCAGGTTAGACGTCTTGATAAAAAAAAAAGACAAAAATAATGTCGTCCTAATTGTAAGGTGTACAGAGGAACGTGATAGACAGTCACAACAACCAATCCGTGGATACAACCTTATGCATTAGGCGTATCCGATTGGCTGTGGGCGTACCTGCTTCTGTGGTTCAATTTTTATTGGACGCTCAAATAATAAGAGAAGGTGGGGTGTATGGTACTAGAATGAACATTCTCATTAGCCAAAACGTCGCATTAATGCAAGGCTTACCTATTCTGGGATGTTGCTCATCATCATGTCTTAAAAAAAATAAAAATAAAGAATGCATTCATTTGACGCCGGAGGTTGATTTTAATACATAAGCCAATTGCGCAACAAAGTGCAATCCGAGGAGTTTAGAGACAATTTCGTGATTTATAAATTGGCACATATCTTCAAATTATTTCCTTGTATACTTGACATTTAAGATCCACAGTAAATCAGCCTTCCTGTGTAGTTTACCAAAGGCACTTAGAATGGATTAGGAATCTGAAGAAAAACTTTGAGCACAGCACAGCAAAAACACATACTGAGCCTACTCCAAAAGCAAGGATTTTCACTGCAGAATCATACCAGGATAAACCTGAAATTAGCCTGGTCTTTGTTTAGGGTAGCCTATATTACTAAAAGTCTAAGCACACTTAAACACTCAAGACCCCTGCTTATGAAACAAGCTGTGAAAATGTGAGTATACATCATTGCATTATCAAAAATTATAAATTGTTGACATTGGCCTTTCTTTTTTTTTGCAGACATGTGTTTGATGAATAAATTAATCCATGATCTTGTACCACCACCTCTTAAGTGTGACTTTCTGTAAGGACAATTCTAGAGAAACCAGGACATCTGTTAGAGAAGACTGTTCAGTTAAATTAAAGAAAACTGTCCTTGGACAATCTGCTTTTTCATTTAGAGCAGCAGAAAGATGGAATTCAGTGCCAGTTATCAGAAAGTGAACATCATTTAACATTTTTAAAACTGCACTTAAATTATGGCTTAAGAAAAAACAATCATGTAATCATTAATTTAGAAATTTATGGTATTGTGATATTTTCTTTTTTTTTTCTGGATTGTAATGGAGTGCTGTAATTTTATGTAACAAAATCTTGCCCAGTTCTAGCTAGCTAACTCTGGCACAACATTTGTTGTGCATGGTCCCTGTTAAATAACTAAACTAAACTAAACTTAAAATAATGACTTGAGGGGGTTAAAATAGCAATTTATAGAGGAAAAAAATACAAACAGACACATTTTTATTTTGCAACACTGAAAATAATAATTACACACTGAGGTAAATTGAATAATCCAGCTTCATAAAGGTCTCTGTCCTGAAGTGGTACACAATGACCAAGTACAGTATGTCCAATATTTCACAAAATGTTTGCAGAAGCTGTGCATTTCAATATTAATTCTCATTTAAAAAAAAAAAAAAATGAAATGAGGTAATTCCATGTCATCTTCTACAGTCCATTACATACCCACTCTCCTGTTTAGCACAGTAGCAAATTCAACACTTCAACAACATCAAAAAATTCTGACAATAAAATAAAAATATATACCTCTGCAGGTATTTTTTGAATATCTTTATTACGAGGGAGTGTCAACTCCATGTTAACATTTTGTTTGTTTTTCAAGAGCTACAGTTTTCTGCTGATGAGAGTTAGGACTTGGCCTTGGCACATATTCAGAGGTTTATGAGGAAAAGGGTGTTTGTAGTTCAGGGGGTCAAAGTGTAGTTTCTCTGCATACACTGATGAGACTTTGAGGCTGGCGTGGAGATTGATGACCCAGGGTGGCAGGGACATCTGTCTGACTGGATCCTCTGAGTGGACGGCGCAAGGATGAAGATGGGGAACTCAGAGCTCCGCAGCTCTGTAAATACAGATCTTCGTGAGCATTCTTCCTCGGGCTGCCCATGATCTTCCGTGACTGTGTCATCAACTGTGTGAAGGACATGAGCAAAACAAACATCCCCAATGTAATTCAGTTGTATTTCACTTTCAACTACTCTATTAGAGCAAAACGTAGTCATACCTTATCTTATGGTTGAGATTATCAAGAATACAAAAATACTACATATTTTACACAAAAAATATGCCAAATTCACCTGATCAATGATATTGGCACTGAATATGGCCTCCTCCATGTGTTTCTCATCAGATTTAATAACACATTTAATGCTGTTGACCACCTGCTGGACCTCTGGAGGTAGACTGCAGCTCGAGTGCTCCAGAAACTTGGCCACCAGAACTTTGGTGTCTTTGTAAGTTTTGAGGTCAGCGAGAGATTGCGGCCGTTCTGTAGACATTGAGTGAGGGATGTGAGGTTTGAGTTGGATGTCCACCTTTCCCCCGTCCTTCAGCTTCTTGCCCCCTTGGCTGCTGTGTTTGGCAGAAGTCTGTCGGGTACTTTCAGAGAGCTCCATGCATGCTGTGAAGAGCAGTGAATTAGTATGTTTATTCTAATAACCATAATTTTTATGTGAAATGAATAACTATATCCTTTGAATACTGTGCTACATGGATAACAGAAACCAGAAGAGGTGAGGTGAAACCTTGATCACAGGGAGTCTGTGGGGAGTCCTCAGGTGGATGGATAGAAGCAGGAGCACAACGGTCACCTGCAAGTCAAGTCACATGCTTAGTTCTCCAGGTTGCTCATGGACTATAAATGACTTAATATAATGCCGTATGATATAATTTGAAAAGTTTATACATTTCTTATTCCTACAAGAAGCAATGACGGTTCTAAATGTCAGTGATAAACATCAATTGAGCTAAAAAGTATAAATACTATTAAGTTCCGAAATGTCAACTTGATACAGTCAGGAATACGCTGACGTTCAAAAATGTGCTTAAAAATACAGTAATAACAACAATAACAATAATAACATCATATTATTTTTCTAAATAACTGTTTTCTATTTTAATTTATTTTAAAATGTAATTTATTCCTGTGATGCAAAGCTGAATTTTCAGCATCATTACTCCAGTCTTCAGTGTCACATGATCCTTCAGGAATCATTCTAATATGTTGTTTTGCTGCTCAAGGAACATTTCTTAATAGGATCAATGTTAAAAAAAAAATTGTGTTGCTTAATATTTTTGTGGAAACCTTGATACTATTTTTTTTCCAGGATCAAAAGAACAACAATCATTTGAAATAGAAATCTTGTGTAACATTATAAATATCTGTTGTCACTTTGATCAATAATGCATCCTTGCTGAAGTACTAATTTCTTCGAAAAAAAAAAATATTGCTGACCCCAAACATTACAATACCGGTAATAGTGCATATACTATACCTAACAGATGTGCAAGAATGAGACAAGATGCTCTGTCATGTACTGTGTTCGTCCGATAAATGATACTGACCCCACAAATAAAAAGGTTAACCTGGGGTTTATAAATGTACAATGTGAAACCTTAGAAAAATCTAAGAATGAATGATTAACAATTTCAATGTGAAAAGCCCTCTAGATCTGAATCAAAGAAAGAAAAAAGACTCACGTACTTCTAGATATGGAAGAACAGGATGTGGGTTCACTAGTGGAACGCACAATCCTTGCCAGCTTCCGATACCCTTTGGTGGCACGGAGTGTGCGGGGCCGCTCACGTTGGCTAGAGTGGCTGAGGGTAGAGGTAGCATGGGGCTGTGAGGAAGAGGAGGATGGAGACCAGACGCTGAAGCAGAGCCGGGTTCCCCGCAGCTGAGCGGTGGGTGACGGGGAGGTGCAGATGGAGGGGGTCAGGGCAGAAGCTGCAGCGGCAGTGGAGGTCACTGCTGAGTTGGAAGCACATTGGGATGGAGTGCTTGGAGGGAATAGAAGGGTAAGCTTCTTATTGGTCCGTTCTCTGTGCTGTGTGCGAGACATGGGTTTAACGGCTGTAATCTCCTCCTTCTCGGGCACGTTAACAGCATCGGGTGACAACTGTGGAGAGTGGGGCTTTGAATCCTGCGTGACGGAGGACTCGCTGCGGTCCGGTCGAGCAGGGGTCTGAAGCCTCAGGGAAGAGTGGGTGCTGTGTTCCAGGCTTGTGCAGCTGCCGTCAGTAGGTACGATGCGCAAAGTGCCATACAGAGAGGAATCAGAGCCCTGTACCTCTAGAGAACACAGGTCTTCAGAGGAACAACTGTGATCGGGGATGTCTGCAGTCTCGGACACCATAAGGGAAGCACTATCAACAGAGGCTATGGAAACAGAGACCATATTATCTTTATATACATTTATATACAGATAACTGAAGGTTGATTAATGAGATAAATGAGTGTTTTTTTTTTAGCAGATGTATAATATAATGTATAAAGGACAATTATCACTCTACCGTTCAAAAGTTTGGGGACAGTAAGAGTCTCTTATGCTCACCAAAGCTGCTTTTATTAGATGAAAAAAACAGTAATATTGTGAAATATTATAACAATTTCAAATAACTATTTTCTATTTTGATATGTTTTCAAATGTAATATGATTTTTGGAGGATCGTGTGCCACTGAAGACTGGAGTAATGGCTGCTAAAAAAAATCAGCTTTGCCATCACAGGAATACATTACATTTTAAAATATATTAAAATAGAAAACAGTTATTTCAAATAGAAGTAATATTTAGACTTAGTATAAGACTTTAAAAAAAACCCATTAAAATCTTACCAAACCCAAACTTTTAATCAGTAGTGTAGAGTCAAATCTATTTCCACAGTAAAGCTTATGTCTTGAAGCAAAGCCAGCTGTGAACCAATGTTCTATCAAACATTACAGATACAATACTAATGTGGAGGTAATGGTATATTTAATTTATTTTTGTGTTTTTTGGAAGAAAGTCATTGGGTGTTATTTTTTCTTGCTTACTATAGACAATGAATGGCTTTTCGGATGTAAACGTAACATTATGTTTAAACAAAGATTGCCTTCTAATTCTAAATAGCCCATAGGCTACATAGATACACCAGAGAAGGGAAAACCTCTGACTTTGAGTTATCATTGCCGCCTCCTCACCCTGAGTGCTAAGGCCAGCTGTGGTGTTCCTTTCGCACAGACTGGACTCGGTGACCTGTTGCTCTAGACTGATGGTGATCTGAATGAGAGAAAAAACAGAGGGCTATATTTTACTGAACATTTTTAACACATTGATCAATTCTTATGCGTTTAAAATACAAGCTTTAAACTGTTTTGAGTGTAACCTTCTGGAGAGGATGATTTTTTTTTTTACCTTTATTTAACCAGGATAATCTCTCTGAGATTAAAAATGTCTTTCACAGGAGTGTCCTGGCCAAGAATGTACGGCAGTTACAGTCACAAAATTACAGATCAAAACAGAAAATATAAAATGATAACACTTAAAAACAGTCTTCTTCAAGTGACCGAATAATAGTTTTAAAATGTTTCACAGGCACCAGAGTTTGTAATTTCAATTTCGTTTGGAGACGATTCCATTCAAATGGAGCTGCATACCTAAAATCCTTTTTTTCCAGTTCAGTTCTTACAAGTGGAACAGAAAGGGTAAAACAATTTTCAGACCAGAGGGAATATTTCAAAATACTTTTCTTATGAATTAGGCAATCTAGATATGAAGGTAACAACCCCAGAATAGCCTTATAAATAAATAGGTAATAGTGCATTTTCCTTCTAATGGACAGAGAGGGCCAGGCGACTCTGTTATACAATATACAACGATGAGTTAAAGGTTTACAATCTGATATAAATCTTAAAAGCCGGCATCCAAAGAGGAGAGAAGATGAATTGATACACCACATCACCGTAATCAAGTACAGGAAAAAAAGTATCAGAAACTAACCTCTTTCTTACATTAAATGAAAAACAAAACTTGTTTCTAAAATAAAACCCAAGCTTTATTTTTAACCTTTTCTTCAGTTAAGTTATGTGAGAGCCAAAAGATAAAGTAGCATCAATAACGATGGCAAGACATTTATACTCTTTTACTAACTCAATCACATTACTTCGTAAAGTCTGGAGAGGAATAATATTGTCTACCACCTTTTTCAAGGCTTGCCGTTTAGAAGGAGCACCACAACCAGGGTACCCCCAGGATCCTCCAACTTAAATTCAAGGCTTTTTAAGACCTTTTTAATACCATTTCAAATGAAATTCAATGCCAACTTCGTACCCATTCCGACAGAAGTATGAGGGGAAAATGTCAAATCTGTATACATTTTAAAACCCTAGAAAATAATTATGTACAAGAAGGTTACTTGAATTAAATATATATTGAATTATATATCAGTCATATTTAATACATACGCAACAGCATTGTAGCGCGCATGTCTGTGTAGGCCAGTGTTAATTTTGGCAGCCATTTTTGATTTAGTCTTAGTCTTCAGACGAAAATGCTTATTGGTCTTAATCACATTTGAGTCATCCTGTTTTTTATAGTTGTAGTTGACGAAAAGTCTTTGCATTTTTTGTCAATTTTTAGTCAAACTGCAGTTACTTTACTTTTGGTAAAAACTAAATAAGACCTTTGTAACGAAATCCAAGACTTTGTATACTAAATTCAAGGCTTTTAAGGCCTTAATTTGAGATTATCAAATTCAAGACTTTTTCAAGGCTTTTAAGACCCGCGGGTACCCTGACAACACATAACAGTACTATCTGCATAAAAATCTTGAATATCATAATCCAGACTGTTTATGTAGATAGTAAATAAACGAGGCCCCAACACAGATCCTTGAGATTATTAAAAACGGTCTTACACCTGAAGACGATAACAAACAACTGCAAAAGGAGGAGAATCAGACAGCAAAACGTTGGCAGTGAGAGATCTGCTGCAGCCTGACATCTGGCATCACAGCAGTGCTTTAAAATGTCTATGCCATCCTATGACCAGCAGGGGGCTCTTAAAGATCAGATTTGCTCTTCTAAATTCTGCATTATTATGACTGCATATTGTGTGGTTAAAAAAAGAAAAGAAAAAATTCTCATAACACAATTGATCCAAAACACATAAAAGACTATACAGAGGATTTATCCAGTATACAGAGAGCTTAAGTCCATAGCACAGCTGGACTTTTATAAAAATGTGAAAATAAGCTGCAGGCTATAGTCAGTAGCTGTATATAAAGCTGACTATATCAATTTAAAAATATTTCTTCCAGTCTCTAGTATTGCGGTTTTTCTTTCAAAGCTTCTCAGGCTTGTGCTTCAGGAAAAAGGGGCTCCAATGATTGAAATGCCCGATGCTTTATTTGCAGATGGTTATCAATCGCTTCACATGAGAAAGGTCTAAAATCAAGGAAACCTCTTGGGATTTTATCCTTTTTTTAAATCACAGATTCCTTTAGGTAGCAAACAAATCTTCAAAATAACACAGTCCCTCAGCTCAGTCCCTGGATTTGAAAGGTTTGGTGGTCCTTTGTGCATCTCTTTGAAAAGAGGAGAGCTCTTGTTCCCTTCCATCAGGTGAAGAAGTGAAATTTGATAAAATTATTGTTCATAAAACAGGGCCAGCTCTCACTATAAGAAAGCCCATTTCTTTTAAATCGAATGAAATTCCTGCCTGTATTGCTGATGTGTTCCAGAGAAAATTGTAATCCATTATACAAAGGCACTTGTATTAATTTCTTTCAGCCCCTCAAGTGCACCGGAGGACCTTCTGACTGCCGAGCTTTACACAGACAAATGAGTGTACATTGCTGAATTATTGGTATGCATTGCTTTAAGACTGAAATACCAGCAAACTATTAGTAAAATCTATGAGAAACCAGGAACTGTCATAAAACAGCAATTGATGTGACGCTCATCTATTCATTTATTTAAAAATACATCAAATACAATTCAAACGTACAACATGTTTTAATTTCTGAATTAAAATTAATTGAGTTTAGATTGCAAAATGTCATGTGATGTGATTCCAAAAAAATTATATTATAACAAGTAACTATATTTAGATGTTTTCTTAGTTTTAAGCTTAAATGTATAATGTCCCTTCTCATACTCATGGAAATCACATTGCTGATGTGGCTGTAACATCAAAAATGGAATGAAACTGTCCACTTTTTTAATATGTGTGACCAATAAGAAATGGGTTCAACTTCTCGGGTCAAATATGACAGGTGTTTTATTGCAGTAAAGGTCACATATTGCAGTTGTTCACAGAAACTCCTTCAGAACATCAAAATTGTTTGTAGCCACCCAAAATAACTAATATTCTTTAAACAGGCTCCCTTCATAGCTAAATAATCATTACAGTAGATTGTAGAATTGTGTCAGCTCTTACCTGGCTGGCAGGTGTCTGTCCCACGACAGATTCATAGGGTGGTGGCAGCTCAGATGGATATAGAGCCCCGGGGCTGTTAATAGGCACCCCATAAATAGCACTGAAGGGAGAGTGTGGAAAGTCCAGATGCAACCCTCTAATGGACAGAGATGTTGGTAAAACATGATTATAACACTACGTCAATGCTTCAACAAATGTGGATGTGGGAAGCTGCAAAAAATATGTGAGGCCATTTAGGAACTGTGGAAATTAAACTATTTCCTCTTCATCTCAGTGAGTAATATATCTTATTCTTTAAATTAACCATACTCCCTCTTTCATATTGGAGGGGAGGAATCTGTGTTTTTTCACATGTTTCTTGTGTATTACCACATCCTGACACTGACTGTGCGTTGAAGCACTCAGTGTGTATGTAGGGCTGCTCTTGCTCTATATGTATTTACTGCTTTGTTGACACATTAGTGTGGCCGCGGGCTAAACAGCCTCATCAGCACGTTTTTTATGATGGGATGGTGGGCAGAGTGTCTCAGTGCGAGACAGAGAAATCAATGGTGGATTTACACCAGGGACCCTGCCGCTCCAAAATATGGATTGTCAGAGCAGTTTGCCTTGAGACCTGCACTTATACAACATGTTATGAACTCCCATGAAAATTTACATGGGACAATTTCATAAATCTCTTTGAATCAATCTATTCAAAACACTCAAACCTCTATTTTTCAGAGTACAGAACTTGCAGCCAAGCAATCTGATGAAAATGTTTCTGACATATAGTGCAAATATTAGGTAATTTCAAGTCAGCTGGAAATCAGTATGTTGTTTGTGTGCGGGTTTACCTCTGGCCCTCCATTACAGGTGTGCAGGTGTACTCTGGGGGGTAGTAGGGAGGAGGCGGGATGGGTGGGATGAACTCGTCAAAGTCCAGCATCTGGTGTAAGATGGTACCACGAGGGGTCATACAGTCAGCGCTCAGGGCATGTGCTCTGTGTGGCATGAACTGATCCAAAAAAAAAGAAAGAAAAGAAAAGAGTAAAACAGTGAGTTTAAAACATTTAAATTAAACATGCACTACCGTTCAAAAGTTTGGGGTCAGTAAGATTTTCTAATGTTTTGGAAAGAAGTATTTTATACTCACCAAGGCTGCATTTATATGATCAAAAACAAGGTAAAAATAATAATAATGTGAATTATTATTACAATTTAAAATAACTGTTTTCTATTTCAATATATTTTAAGAATCTAACTTATTCCTGTTAAGGCAAAGTTGAATTTTCAGCATCATTACTCCAGTCTTCAGTGTCACATGATCCTTCAGAAATCATTCTAATATACTGATTTGCTGCTCAAGAAACATTTCTTATTATTATAAATGTTAAAAACAGTTGTGCTGCATAATATACTAGTGGAAACCATGATACATTTTATTCAGGATTCTTTGATGAACAGAAAATTCAAAAGAACAGCATGTACTTGAAATAGAATAGTCTTTACTGTCACTTTTGATACATTTAATGCGCCCCACTGAAGTATAAATGAAAAGAAATCTGACTGACCCCAAACATTTGGTTGGTAGTGAATTTGATGTTCATCAAATGATGAAATCATTCACCATACAAATTCTGTGTTTTTTGAAGTCACAGTTACATAATTTTCATTGCGTTCAAAACAAAGACTAAAAGTAAGATGTCAGTTGGGAGGGGAAAAAAAGTAGTTCAGGTCTGAATAATTTGCAAGGATATGAGTACAGTGAGGACAGTACATGTCTCACCCTGTCGAGACCCTGTGGCTAAAGTGTTTCATTTTATGAAATGTAACCCTCTGATGCATGAATTATTAAAAGAAAAGAAGAATTGGTAACACTTTACAATAAGGTTCATTAGTTAACATTAGTTAATGTATGAAATTACATGAATTAACAATGAGCAATACATTTATTAATCTTTGTTAATGTTAGTTAATAATACAGCTGTTCATTGTTCATGTTAGTTCACCGTGCATTAACTAATGTTAACAAACACAACCTTTGATTTTAATGGCGTATTAGTAATGCCAAGGTTAATATTAACTAAGATTAATAAATGCTAAAGAACCAACAAGATTAATAAATGCTAAAGGTAGTCAACTAATGTTAACTAATGAACCTTATTGTAAAGCAAGAATATAATCATTCCATAATATAATCTTTTTTTTTGTATTTGAGAGAATTACATAACGGTGCATATCGATATTCATCAGCCATGTAAAATTTAGGTTGTCAGAAATAGAAAAACATATGATTAAGAAAATACATTAAGAAGAGAGTCATAATCATGAATAGGTCAAAGACTATCATGGTGATTTGGATGTCATCTCACTGTCTGAATGGTTAATAGAATTGTTCACCCACAAATGAAAATTCTGCCATCTTTTACTCTCCATGTTTGACTTTGATTGTATGTTTGACTTTGATTGTATAGACAAAAAAAAGGCATTTCTCAAAAGGTCTTGTTTTAAGTTCAACAGAAACAAATGTAGTTCAGGATTGGAACGAGGCGAGTAAATGGTTTCATTTTTGTGTGAACTATCCCTTGAAAATTGCTTTAAAGTTCTGTCAAGTGTAGCAGGCGTTCTGCATAAGATAGTGAATCTCTTCTGGTGTTCTAAACAGGTTGAATTTCATTCCACTGATCTGTAATGAATCAGCCGGTTGAAAAGTTCAGATGGGAAGAGTAACTTATTTTGTGCCATTCCTTATGAGTTCAAGGATAGGTTTAAAGCATTTTTTATGATGACAATGCACTTTCCCGGTTGATGTCATATTAGAATATGTGAAGCCTCATCAATCAGAAGATACTGAAATCTTAAGCATCATTAAGGGAGGCAGTGACTGTAAATGACAGATAAGTTCAGGCAGCAGTATAAGTACCACAACGTCAGAATGTGTGTCGTTTCATTACATGGTTCTAAATAACAACCACCCAATGTATGCAGAGATAAAATACAAATAATAAGGTTATGATGAAATCAGTTAATACAGCTGCAACGGTGAAAAGCTCCATGCAGTGCTTCCCCATATCCCTGCCCTTGGGCATCTGTTGTCTTTGTGCATGGATTGTGCAGCTGGTAACAGTGGTGATTTCTCGCTTTGCCACTCTGTGCCCTGAGTCGAAACTAATCCCACAACTGCTCTAGCGATTCACAGAGCCGCAGCCTTGCAAATAAAAGTCATCTCAATTCATCTCCCTGTGCCCATGCCTCTACTGCAGCCATCCATGAGCCTGTGCAATTTACTGCAACGCCCATAAAGCGCACAAAGCCCACTCTTAAAGAATATTAAAACTTTATGTCCCACAAGTTTATTTTCTCTCACATAAAACAGGCTGGCTGAAATAGACAGATCAACTAAAAGTGAGCAATGACAGATCAGCAGTTCTCTCCCACGGAGCATTGTGACGTCTGGGGTCTCATCCTCATTCAATCTTATGCTTAAGAAATGAAAAGTACAGTACTTTTGAAAAATATGCTTAAAATGAAGTATAATCGGATGAGATGAAGACTCCTGCATCGATGGCTTAAAAGAAAAAGTTGTTTTTTTCCATAAGAAAAGAGCCGAATAACATAACATTATGGACTCACCTAATCTCTGTAACACTTTGGTTGCAGAATATGGGTGACAAATGTCCCTTGCCAATAGGTTACTTTTATTATGCCATTGGTAACCAAATATTTTTTTTTGCATGATGTTGTATCCGTGGTGATACATTAAGTGTCATTACATTAAACGTATAACTTCAGGAAGGAACTGTAAGAATGTTTTCCTACAAATTGAAAAATATAAGTTTACTTAAACAGTTGTGGTTCAAATTTACTTTTGTAATTTCCTAAGGCAATGGGTTTCCTTTAAATAACGTCAACTAATTTTACAAAGTTCAAGACCACTCTCGGCCAGCAAAACATGAACAAAAAAACAAAGCAATCCATATTTAGGGGAGGTTTTGCCCTGATGTGTAGGATAGGAATATCCAAAAATCAGCCTTAATGTCTAGACTGATCATTTCCTTAATCCACAAGGCAATCAGGACACTAGTTTCTCTAGGGAAAACATAAGGGTTAGTTTGAAGTATGAGATATAATTCTGTGTATATGTCTGATGTAGTCAGAGGATATATTTAATGATTTGTTTTTGTATACCACCAAATCCACTGTGCTATTTTGCTCTGAACTGTGCTTAATGTAAAAAAATATTTAGGTCAATTTAATGAAATTGTATTAAATTGCCTTAATTTCTTTTGACGGCTATGAATATAGACTATACACTTTTTTGGGCATTTTACTAATTAAACTATTACATGTTCACTTGTCTTAATTGTCTGATCTTTCCATTATGATGTAATGGGAAAATGTAACGTGCATTAACACACTCAGAAAGACGCACGCACATTGCAGTATGGATCACACTTACCATCTGTAGTAAATCAGTAGAAACCATTTGCATACAGCACACGGCAGTTGCTAGAGCACACACAATGGTGGAGATAACATTCAGTGCACACACGCTGAAAAGCAGCTCCTGGGAGACAGAGAGAAAAATGGAGAGACAGTGATAAGAAGGGAGAGGACAAGAAGGTGAGAATCAACGAGAAAGAGACAGAAGGATAGAAGGAGAGTGAGAGAAAGAGAGAAAATAAACGAGAGTGGCAATTGTTTTGTTGGGAAAAACCTCAGGCTGGCACAAACATTTATTGCTCTGTTTGTCAGAGTGAGAGAGACGCCAGTCAGGAAAGAACAAATGTGTGGAAGAGAGAGAGAAAGAGAGAGTAGCTATGACATAATGGATAAGAGGGATAATGGTGTCACCAAAGTGGGACTTTTGCATGGCATCATCGTTCTGCAAAAGATAAGCACAAAAAGCTGAACCAAAAGGTGAAATCAGGGAAAGACCTTGTGCAGCTTTAAATATCGATTCCCATTCAAAGACTAGTAGGACTATTTGATTTGATTCCCACATTCCAATTCAATTTGATTTGATTCTGATTCAGTCCTGTATATTTCAGTTACAATGTCCATTCCGCTTCAGCTTTTGATATAAATATACAGGAACTTTCTAGAAACTCAGAACATAAATGTTCATTAAAAAAATTAACAAGGCCCAAACTATGCAGTTTTACTGCCATTAATATAACAGATATAATGAACAACTCAAAACTGAAGTTTTAAATTGACTTTAAATGCATTTCATTAGTTTAAAAATGTTACTAACGATGTGAAAAATTATGCAAAAAAACTAAAGATATAACCTCATGATACATGACATGTATACATCCACCTATAAAGGACAAGGACAATCATAAGAGTAATAATAATTTGTTCATGATTCAGACTACACAGGTTGTGCTTTGGTACTGTGTGCAGCCCACAAAGAATTGCAAGAAAACACAGGTATTGAGTTAAAGTAAATTAATCTTGGGATTTTAAGAATTGATACATATACATATGCATAACTTATTAGCATAAGCGAGAGCGTGTAGGCGTAGCCACTGTAGTTTTCAAGAGAAAGAGATCGCTAAAAGAAAAACCCAAGGACGTCACTGGCACTGTTCGGAATTCTGCCAGACTGAGCTGGGTGGAAGATCTGCATCCACAAAATTTAAAATACATTCAGTATTCACGACAGCTCATCACACACACCTGCTATCAGAGCCCTGTCCGATCTCTCGTTGTGACAAGATGAAATTTATGTGACCCAGTGATGTCCTCAAGGAAAATGCTGAATTCTTAAATGTGCACAAGTCCTTTAGGTGAAAGGAGCCCATCCTAAGAGGACCGGACAGGCCCAACTGCTTCTAGATGACTGTAACCTTCCAAAAAGGCCAAGACCTCCTCTTTGGAGGCGGGGAATGTGTTTATACAAATGCAAACAATAAGGGTCTGGAAAAAAGAGACTCGAATGCATTTTTTGAATTTTTGGTCCAATTTTTATATTTGATCTCCATTTTTTTTATTAAAATATCAATATATAATTTAATTTATAAAACAAAACTCAAATGGTAATGTTTAACAACAGTACACTAGTACACAAAACTGGCTTCATTTCAAAACAGACATCATCAATGAAAAAGTAATAACAGGCAGTTCAGTAAGTGTGTCAGATAGTGATTCAGTAATGAGTAAATTATGTGAAAGATTCAGTGATTCGTGGTGGTTGAGGAGATTCCCTGTGTGAGTAAAACAATGATAAATGTTTCTGAAACAAAAAAGCTTGTTGGAATGCACTACTTGAAAAAAAGATGCATTGCATTAACCCTACTTGCATTTTAATGCATTGTATTTTTAGGGCTTGCATTTTTATGGGCTGAAATTCAACATGGTTGTATATTTAAGCTGTGAATATTTCAATTCAAAACATTTCATATATGTTTTCATTAAAAAAAATTCAACCTATAATATTCGACAGGCAATTTTCGGTTCATTTTATTTCGCTTTCACAAATTCAGTAGTTCAAATTCGACAGAAAATTCAACATTTGACATCCGGGAACGGCAGGAATATCAGTAGATTACTGATTGATAATCTCCATAGCTGTTAGTCGACCTCACCAGCAGGAGGTGCAAGCGGCTGTTGATGAAGAAAACTATAGAGCAATGGATGAGAGAGTCATTCATTCATTCATGAAATGACTCTCTCATTTAAGTTTTCACAGTTAGTTTTGCACATGAAAGCAGCTTTCTCTACCGTGAACGAGATTATAATGTTATTCCCCGATGCTGATGTTCAGATAAACATTAAATCTGAGGTAGTAGAAATACATTTTTCTCGGGTGTTTAGTTTTCTTAACTTTACATTGCGGTGCTGTGCTGCAGAACTGGGTATTCCCTCAATACTTCATTTTCCAGGATTCCTCTGCGATCAGGACACACAGAAACATGTGTACCAATGTCGTATGTAACTTTAGAGATGGTCCCTAAATTTGCGAAACAACATTCAACGCCAAACAGCAGAACAAGAGTAAACCATTAATGCTTAAAATATCTATTTCTCTGTATACCCTATAAGAATATCACAATCCCACAAAAACAATGCATCAGAAACTGTAGGATCGTAATGCAACCCATGTTAAATTGACTAAATGAACACTTTGTAACACTGGAACTCATCATTTTTCATTTAAGGTGACTTACAGTGCCATTCCTGCAGGGACAATACCCTTGGAGTGACCCACAGGCCAACTTTATGCCAGTATTTCACTGGGAATCACTTAGCCTGAAACTTTGCGCATTACGTTGTTCCTATATTAATGGTAGTCCATTAAGCGTTAAGTGTCCTGATCGCAGAGGAATCCTGGAGAATGACGTATTGAGGGAATGCATTACAGAGCCGCGATATAAAGTTAAGAAAACTAAACAACTGAGAGAAATATATGTCTACTACCTCAGATTTAATGTTTATCTGAACATCCGCATCGGGGAATAACATTATAATCTCGTTCACGGTAGAGAAAGCTGCTTTCATGTGCAAAACTAACTGTGAAAACTTAAATGAGAGAGTCATTTCATGAATGAATGAATGACTCTCTCATCCATTGCTCTATAGTTTCTTCGTCAACAGCCGCTTGCACCTCCTGCTGGTGAGGTCGACTAACAGCTATGGAGATTATCAATCAGTAATCTACTGATATTCCTGCCGTTCCCGGATGTCAAATGTTGAATTTTCTGTCGAATTTGAACTACTGAATTTGTGAAAGTGAAATAAAATGAACCGAAAATTGCCTGTTGAATAATATAGGTTGTATTTTTAAACAGAATGAATGTTTTGGAAGAGAAATCTGAAAGGTGAATATGGACTATTGGATTTTTAATAATGAAAACCTTTGTGAAATGTTTTGAATTGAAATATTCACAGCTTAAATAAACAACCATGTTGAATTTAAGCCCATAAAAATGCAAGCCCTAAAAATAATGCAATAAAATGCAAGCAGGGTTAATGCAATGCATATTTTTTCAAGTAGTGCAATTCAACAAGCTTTTTTTGTTTCAAAAACATTTGTCATTGTTTTACTTCCATAATCCCCCCCCCCCCCCTCT
Source organism: Meda fulgida (assembly GCA_030578275.1). Taxonomy (NCBI): domain Eukaryota; kingdom Metazoa; phylum Chordata; class Actinopteri; order Cypriniformes; family Leuciscidae; genus Meda; species Meda fulgida. The sequence continues at coordinate 35,855,426 of CM060622.1, forward strand.
ATGTAAGGCGCAGAGTGTGAGCAAGTGAAAAAGAGCAGAGAAAAAGCACTATATAAATGTAATCAATTATTATTATTATTATTCATCAGACTGATTCAAATGGAGTCTTTTTGAACAATCATCAATTGAACCACACTTGTCACGCAATTACATCTGTCTTTGCATGTAGCCCACGACTCAATAGAGAGAGAGGGATGTATTTTCTAGCCTTTATTTTGCAATATACAGTGTTTTTATCTCACAACATTTAATTCAGACATTAAACTCACACTGGGTAAAATATTATTTTTGTTGTCATGCTGTAGATTCAGCAACGGTGGCAAAAAGCGGTGATCAAACAGATCAAGACCAACTACAGTATGTACCTATACAACAAGCTAATGTTATGATTGGACTAACTCCAGCAGGATGCAGAACTAGCTTGTGCATTTGTGTTCCAGCACATCTAACAGAAGTACTAGGTCAGCTCCACTGAGAAACACCTGCTCTTCCCATTTTGAGCTAGCAATTCTAACATGTGTCCCCCTGACGACAAGAATGATGAAAATACATGCTACCTTTCATTGTGAAAATACATTCATACAGTTCTTAAAGCTGATGGAACATGGTACCATCTCTTGCATTCACATGTTGAGGGTCTAAACCAGTAATCGGAGTAGTTGCTGGACAGCAAACTTGCAATCGGTTTCATCAGATTTGATAGTACTGACATGTCAATAGCCGTCATTATGTGACAAACACCTCAAGGTATTATACCTCCATACTAATGAGTCCTAAAGGAAAACGAGGCTGTCAATATGAAACACACCAGTGGTATATAATAGCCCAGGACCCTTACAATGAGGGAGTCACATGGTGCAATATGCCAATGAGCCATAACATTAATTGTACTGAGGGTCTTTTATAGCCATCTCAATTGACCTGACTGGCCATAAAAAGAAATGAAACCTTCAGACATCAGTAATAGCATTAAAGTGTATAAATCTTATTTATGTTTCATAACGCCACCTGAGTAAGTGCTAAAGATATAATATAAACCATCAATAGTCATATAGTGACGTTATTGTTAATTAAAACTAAAACTATTCAAAATGGTTTTCAGTAATTGAAAATAATCTAAGCCCTGTCTGTGAAACCGGGCCTATTATGATGGCATTACAAATACCTTGCAAATACAACACTGTATAGGGAAAGAAGATGTACTGTGCATTTTGTAGTTTTAAAATTATGAATACATGTCAAAAAAATATGTATTATAATAATTCTACATGATTTTACACTACTGACAAGGTTTCATGAGGCAGGTTTAGCATTTATAAGCAGTTGCTTACAGGCAAGTGTTTTTCTTGATTTCATAAAGAGCGGCGGATGCTTTGTACAAGCTAATTTGTGGAAGCCTCACCACACATCCCGTTTCAAAAGCTGCCAAAAGCCCAGAGATCATGGCTAGCATGAGTGAATTGCTTAGACAGTGGAAAAGAAACCAACGGCGAGCGCTAATTGAAGATGCATAACTAATGATGACTAAGTCTTATCTGCATATTAGAGAGAGATCCACAGTACAACGTGAAGAGACGTGTCCAATAAGGCAGGCGTTTTTGGGAATAGCGTGTAATTCTTGCCCTGCTAAATGGTTCAAATACTCTCTAAAAGTCAAATTAAAAAGTTTTTGAAAATGGAGAAATTCCTGAAGGAACAAAGCAAATGTGCATGGGAGCAGAGCCAAAAAATACTTCTCCAAGTTAAAAGTGCAATATTTTATGAATATATTCCTCAAAAATATAATGCAAAAATGATTGGTACTCAAAAACAACATTCAACGCCAAACAGCAGAACAAGAGTAAACCATTAATGCTTAAAATATCTCTTTCTCTGTATACCCTGGCCTATAAGAATATCACAATCCCACAAAAACAATGCATCAGAAACTGTAGGATCGTAATGCAACCCATGTTAAATTGACTAAATGAACACTTTGTAACACTGGAACTCATCATTTTTCATCTAAGGTGACTTACAGTGCCATTCCTGCAGGGACAATACCCTTGGAGTGACCCACAGGTATAATGGTGCCAGAGAAGATTGAGGTCTCATTATCTCTCGCAGTTCTACATCATCCCTACCTGGGTCTGAATCTGCACATTTTTACTACAAATGTAGACTAGTACCACTCAATACTCACATCTCTGCTATTACTCTACAGTCCAGTCCTTAATTATACACAGTACACTACTGTTTAAATGTTTGGGGTCAGTCTGTCAACACTGATAAGAAATGTTTCTTGAGCAGCAAATCAGCATCTGACACTGGGTAACCAGGGTGACCATAACAGACATATTGAAAATATTAAATAAAAAAATCTTACTGACCCCAAACTTTTGAATGGTAGTGAGTGTATATACAGTACAGCCCGTGAGAAGGTCTCTTAATTGTAAAGATGCAGGACCTTCTCCCTTTTAGTCAAGGAATATAGATAAAAGTTACTACATTGCTTTCTCTAGAGACACCCCCCATTTTATTTATTATAAAGATTATTGATGATGGTAGTTTATAATCTGGCTAATTAAAGAAGACTAGAGATTTTCAAACAATACATGCATGATTATAAAATAATCATCATTTACATGTCTAATGCATTTATTTCTCTTCATTTACTTGTCTGATCCAATATTCATTAACTGGAGACATTAAAAAAGTGTATTTGTAATGATAAAAAAAGGCTACTTTAATAGCCTCTTTTATCAATTTGATATTCAAGTCGTCATTGAATCAAAATTGACCCTATTTACTTTGTTAGCACACATTTCTAGTCTTGTGGTGAACAATTCATCCGAGCAAGTTAATACACAGAAAGAAAATGTGTTTGTCGTGGTAATCTTTAATCAAAACCTGAATATTTTCTTCTGGTCTGGAATGGTGTTCCTTCTCTAATGACGTCAGTTTGACGGTTTGGGTTGAAAACGCTTAACCACTCCCCTCTAACCGTCAGTCTGCTATAAGCAAGAGATGGAGAGGAGGTGCGCTGAAGTAAAATCCTGCCCTCTATTCAATATTCTGTTTCACTTGGAAATACGTCACATCACTGAAGTAAAAGTCAATTGCAACTTCCGGTTCACTGGGACTTAATATAAAGAATATAAAGAAAAATAGCTGGCTATGTTAACAATGTTCTAAAATCAATTTCAAACATATCACCCAAACATCCAACATCCAAATGTGTCTAATTTACTTTGTGAACAGATACAGATACAAGCATGTTACAAACACCTACATGTACACACACATCTGGTTCGCTATCTTTGAGGGAACTCTCTATAGACTTTTTTATTGTTACTGTTTTTTACTTTTTATGGTTTTTATATTGTACAAACTGTTTATTCTATCCCCTTATATTAACTCCCCTACTCCCAAAACCTACCTATTACCTATAACTTTCTGAACACACACAGACACACAGACACAAAGACACACAGACACACAGACACACAGACACACAGACACACAGACACACAGACACACAGACACACAGACACACAGACACACACATACCTTCAGTCGGAGGCGTATGATGTTGCAGTCCCTCAGCGGGTTGAGTTTAAGTGTATCTCCCAGATTATTACAGGTAGATTTCAGGTGCTCGAGCTCACAGCAGACACACACACCATCACTGTCAAATTTGATCTGCAGAAGGACAGAAACAAACTGGTTTCAGTTTCATGCAAGTCAAATGATTGTTTCTCCATAAAATAGACAATAGAATTGTGTGACTGCTCAAGGTGAAAACAAACACGTAAACAGGGCAGGCCAGGGACAACTGTGGCGCACTAAATTTCTTCATAAGCTCGTTACAGTGATGACACTTGTTCAGCACACATTAAATAGAGTTCTCTGTCTGCCGGAAAGAAGCAGGAGAGAAATGTTCAACAAAAACTGATTTTGAGGCACATCTGAAATATTCTGCTGTTCAGATGCCTTTGAAAATAAACTTGTTAGTTAGAAGTTACAGAGAACAAATTCCCTAAATCCAAATTTTCAATGTAAATATATAAAAATATATTACTATTACCCCTTATTTGGTAAAATGGTTTCTACTGTCTCGTACACAAAGTTGCTGCATATTTGTGGAAGCTTACTGTATTGAAAAATTAAGATTAAGTTAATTAATTATGACTTCCACAATGCACCATTTATAGGCTTTCTATATTCTTGACCCTAACAGCTTTAGCCTAATCATTCATGTTTGTTAAGAAAGATCTTAATAAATCCCATACATGGTGGTCCAGCATTCTAAATGCTTTGTGTTAGACTGAAAAGAAGTCGCCATTTGACCCATATTGCACAAAAGCGATGTGTGAACTTTGCAAGCAGGGGTTAATTGAATCGAGGAAACAACTTCATTAATATTTCAGTCATGGCAGGATCAAGTCTCTGAGGAGGCGAGTGTTCAGTAGGCAGAGAAGAGAGACGCTTAATCCGACATGCTAATCCCTAAATCAGGTGGAGTAGAGACTGTTGGAGACAGAAGTCTGTCTTTAGCCTGGTCTGAAGCGGGAGACAAATGGAAGGAAAATCACCTGACCTGTTTTAGCACAACAGCACAAGGTGTGAACCGCCACTGGGTTCTCAATGTCATGTTTCCATGACGATATGTGATTAAAGCAGTGTTTTGTTTCTGTTCAATTATCGAGAATTACTGGAGGATTATGACGCTGCTGTTTACGAAAAGGAAAATTGAAAGAGTACGAAGTATCTTGTGAGACAAAACTCTCCGCCGTAGATTGAGTGAAACTTCAAATGCCTGGTATTGCTTCTGCTAATATAATAAAATAAAAGCTAAAATAAACCTTAATAAGTTCCAACTAATTTCACAAACCATAGAACGTCACAATTTAAGCTTCTTTTGATTGCTGGGAGAAAAAGTATGATCATTTATATTTGATTATATGAATGCAGGATTTCATATCAAACTTCACAGTAGACATAATGATTGAAAGCACCTGAATATTTCATCTGTATGACACGTTCAATCTATTGAACTCATGGCACGATGTGTGTGCTCAACCCTTTGTAAAATGAATCATTAAAGCATTTTCAGGTACCGTTTCAAAGAGCCATCAACACTTTCACCGTGCATTCATCTAAAAAAACATCTGACCATTATTTATAAAGAAAGTTTCATTTTATCATCCATGTGTGTTCTTACTGACTGCCCACTATAAGACTTCAGCTTCTAATTACCGCTGAACTCATTCACTATTTAACTCATGGTTGAATTACTCAATTCAAAATTTTGAAATAGCTTTATAAATAACTGTATAAAAATATACTGCATTCACATTCAAAATAAAATGTAAAAGATTTTATAGTATGTATGTTAAAGCAGAAGCTTGTGATGAAAATGAAACCCACAAACACAACAGATCACTGATAGTACAAAAAGCTGAAATGAATTCAAAGCCTCCATCCATAACCTGAAAACCAGCCATGCATTTAATTGTGTTTGAAACAAACAAATAAGACTTACATGGTGATTAATGTACACATAGATATGGTTGGAAAATTAATAACTTCCACTAAACTCTAGCAATTGTTTTTATAGCATCGCAATTTAGTGCTATGTTTTATTTAAAGAAATTCCTAATAAATTAATTTGCCACCCATTCTGAACTACTTCTCAACTGCTCATTTAGTTATTTATTGCTTCCACACCATAGACACATACATGGTCTTAGAGATGGAGAGGGGTGTCCAGTTCTGGATAACAGAAATGGGGGAAGCCGTGCTGAGCTGTTATGCCATGCTGGGCCAGCACTGGACCCACTGTAGAGCTGACAAATCAACCTCAACAGAAAGCACAGCAAAGACTGACTGCTCTATTAATCTCCTTTATAAGCCTTCATTCAAAGAACACAATGGACGGCACACAAACATACTGTGGCATTCATTGAGGATATTCTCCAGTATCAAAAACAACAATTTAGAGGTATTATGATTTGCCATAATAAAATTAAAAAAAGAATATGTTTTTTTAGATTCTATATTTTAGATCTATAGATTTGCCTCTTCAATTTACAGCAATTTACAGTTGAACTGTAAAATAAACATTTATTATGCATTCTCATATTCAAACAACGTCTCAAAAATTTGTTTCCTCTCTAACAAAGGCAAAGTAATCTCATGACAGGACATTCGGCACTAGCATGGCTAATTTATGTGAACTGACTTCCACTATAAAGGCTGACCCACTCCTATTCACTCATCCGCTGCACTCTTCACACTCCCCAGAAAAATGATGATAATGATTTTTTTTTTCCTAGAAAACCCTGTGAGCTGATCAGGCACCCGTTTTAATGAGGACAAAGGTGGTGGATGTTAATATTTATTTCTGCTCCAACAGAATATTACAGGATGTAAAAAAGGGTCCCGGCAGACACTCTCATTTTCTTTGCCTTAGCGACTGAATGTTGAGCTAATTTCACTGAAATCTTGACAAGGGCATCGTGTTAATGAATGATGCTCTTGGGAGCTGTAATTGCTCAATGGATTGATTCTTTAGTGACAGGCTACTTTTGAGAGGATACTAAAATACACAGGTTTAGGACTAAGCTATTTTCAGTTTGGACATACAAATCTATTTAAGTTTTCCTTTACAACAAAGAAGTGATTTCAGGCATGTGTTTGAGGACATGGCTCTCTCACCAGCTGACAGTCCTCCAGAGAGTTGACCAACTGGGCATTCTGACAGGAAAGGATGGCTCCTGCGAGGTTCAGCATCACACACACAGCAGACAACAGCATGAAGAAAGTTATCTGTGGAGAAAGAAAGGGAACAGACTGTCAGTTTCTGAGGTTATCGTGATATTTTAAGACTCTTAATAAACAAAAAAACAGTAGGATGCCATTTTTCACCTCATTAAACAGCCTTTGGAGAAGGATTCCACATGCAGTGTTCCCACATATTGGCCAACGGTCCATGACCTTTCCAGTTATTTGTGAAATATGTACACTATTGTTCAAAAGTTTGGGGTTGAAAATATGTCAATGTTTTTTTTTTTTTTTTAAATGTAATTTATTGCTGTGATGTCAAAGCTGAATTTTCAGCATCAGTACTCAGTCTTCAGTGTCACATAATTCTTCATAATTCATTCTAATATGCTGATTTTCTTATTGAAACATTTCTTATTATCAATGTTAAAAAACAGTTGTGCTGCTTATTTTTTTTTGTGGAAACCATAATAGTTTAAGTAACACTTTAGTTTAGGGTCCAATTCTCAATATTAACTAGTTCCGTATTAGCATACATTTTACTATTATTGGCTGTTTATTACTACTTATAAAGCACAAATTAATGCCTTATTCTTCATGGCCTTTTTTCTACCCAATAATACCAAAACTTAACAACTACCTTACTAAATAATAAGCAGTAATTAGGAGTATATTGAGGCAAAAGTCATAGTTAATAGTTAATCGCTAATAGTGAGAATTGAACCCTGATCTAAAGTGACCATAATAGTTTTCAGGATTATTTGATGAATAGAAAGTTTAAAAGAACAGCATTTAGTTGCAATATAAATCTTTTGTAACATTATAAATGTCTTTATGTTATTATTTCACTTTTGATCAATTTAATGCATCCTTGCTAAATAAAAGCATTAATTAAAAAATAATACTCCAAACATGTATATTATGAAAGTAAAATAATAATAATGAATGTTGATTTGATAGAGTTGAGCATAACTAAAATTAAAAGAAGATATATTCACTACAGAATTTTTGACTTTTAAAGATATTTTTCCTACTTTTCACAACAAACGTGTTCCGTGGCCATGGGAGCCCTGGAAATGGGTGCATGATCTCTCCCTCTCTCTCTCGCTTACATTTTCTTCTTAATTTTTCAGTGTTTAGACTATCTGATTTCTAATCTTGCTATCTAGTTTATTTACAAGACAATTTACAGAGTCTAATCATTACCAGAGTGTGTTTAGTTTATCAGACCAAAAATAAACCAATTGTGGTTTACGGGACTTGACGTAAGAGCGTGAAAGATCGAACATGATTGATCAGAACTATTCATCCATGGGGAAAGCGAAAGGAACAGATGTGACTAATAATTAAAGCACTCAATAATCAATGACTTCAACCAAAACAATTAACGCTGATCTCACCATCTGAGCCCTGGCTCATTACTGTGAGAAACGGCCCCTAACAGCTCACATGAATAAATGAATAACACAAGTGCACTTCAGAGCATTGGGCTATTTTTCTCTGGGTGTTGATATACTACCTCTCCCATGATTCCTCAGTAGGCCATGCTGATACACAGCCAGTGACATATGGCCAGCTAGAGAAACCAATCTTTGCGTAATTCCCCCGTCCCAAATCCTATCAATGCGGACCCGTGCCGCTTGATAAATCTCAAGCGTGGTCATTTTTCCTCTTTTTGCATTGCTGGCAGAACCGCAACTCCTGGTTCCTCTCCCCCAACTCTCCATTAAAAACAATTCTCTTTATTTCTGAGCTGACACTTCTGGGATTTCAGTCCTGAAGGATGAAATACGCTGGACATGCTAGCTGCTTTAAATCACAGTTTGTGTGTGGGAGAACATCAGGTCCAGCCCGGGCAGATGACTGGCTAGGACACTGAGCCGTATATCAGCACCGGCCTTACCTCCACAACACGATCATTTACTAATGAGGCCCTCTACCTGACGGGACATTAACCTTGCAATACCAGGCATGTCAGTGGAGAGAGAAAGAGACAGAGTGAGAGGAGTTGAAAGTGAAAGTTAGAGTCACGTAGATGCAGATTAACGCTTACAATATGCGGGAGGGGGGTGTGAGGGATGCTGGGAGATATGAATGTCAGGCTACCAGCAAACTGGAATTTTCAAAGGCTGATGTACGAGGAGGTTCACAAGTGTCCTGGGGCTGTGAGGGTCCTTGGCTCAGGCGCACAGGAAACCTCACGCTTGATTTCCTCCACACATAAAGTGCAGACATTGTAGAGATGACATGATGATCCATTGCAGCTGAATGACTGAACTAGGTTGTGTTCTGTCTTGTAGACCAAAGGACACTGAAAGGTTACAAGCATAGGCAGGGTGGGAATCTATGCATCCAATAAGCATTTAAAAAAAAATTGATTTACACACATCACATTTGTTGTTGCTTGCTGTGGGAAACGGGGTTTTCATAATTAATCATGGACAACAACAATTATGTTAGAATGTTTTTCTTGAACAAGCTGACAAATATGAAACCAAACCCGAGATTCAGGCAGGAACGTGACATCTCCATCCCTTCAGAGAGTGAAAACACATTACAGCACAGATGATGGCTGAGGACCAGGTTAAAATGCAGGCAATAATGAGGCTGATTTTGTAAAGCAAAAATTGAAAAGATGTTTTTCAGAACGCGAGTGATAAGGGAAAGCTTAATGTGCCACTCTTCAGATGTCCTTTCAATGCAACCTGAGCGTAGCCAATGAAATACACAATTCCTGTCCATCTCTAATTTACTCTGCTGGTAGTACAGAGGAGGGAAAATGGTTCTTTCAGGAAACGCTTTGTAGTTAGCAGTGAGCAATATCAAAAGACAAATTCAGTTGCTATGCTTTGAATCTACTACTGCAACTCAAATTCAATCTTTAACTTTAATGGCAACATGCTGTCTTCTCCAACTGGTTCACAGGCATTCTGCAGGTTGCCTGGGCTTTTGCTTTAGCAGCAGCTTTCTACATACTAACTGTATAAATATGATATCTGCAGTGATTTTTCTTTCAGTAATGAACAACCATTTTACAGCACTTTTTATTTCTATGTCAATGCTAACTTCAACACATATTATATACACTACCGTTCAAACGTTTGGGGTCAGTAAGATTTTTCCAAATAAATTACTTTATTTCAGCAACGACACACTAAAATGATCAAAATTGACTACATAGACATTTTTTAAAAAAAAATCAATAAATACTGTTCTTTTGAACTTTCTATTCATCAAATAATCCTGGAAAAACAGTTTCCAGAAAAACATTATGCAGGACAACTGTTTTCGACTGTGATAATAATAAATATCATATTAGAATGATTTCTGAAGGATTATGTGACACTGAAGACACATAGAAGAAGAGTAATGGTTGCTGAATTTTAGAAGTAATTAACCTGAAAGTTGTTTTAAATTGCAATAATATTTCACAATGCTACTGTTTTCATTGTATTTTTTTTATCAAATAAATGCAGCCTTGATAATAATAAGAGACTTTCAAAAAAACAAAAAAACATTTGAACGGTAGACAGTGCATATAACTATAAAAATGAATGACTGACTATATTTAATATTTTACATATAAATAATATTTAGCCTACATTTTTATACAAAAAAATATTTAAAATTCATATAAATGAATGTTATAAAGAAACATTAACCCAGATAAATGTTATAAAAACGTAAGGCCTAATGCATTACTAATGTTAACAAATTGAACATTATAAGACAGGAATAAAAAACGAGGCTGTGAGGGATGTAACAACATACCAATTGTTCAGTTGACGAAACATCTTCCAAAGACTTTTATTAGTCAAAAACAGTTGTGAAAGTTGTGACTTTTGAACATAACATGTCATTGAAAAGACTAAGTCCATCCCTCACAGACTCGTTTAAACCTGCGTAAAATTTAATATGGCGCCTATAAGGTCTATTGGAAAGTGTTACGATTAAAGATAACTTGTTGGATCATTCAATACTCTAAAAAAGCATGTTGCATGTTAGTTGTCTCTGTCTGGCTAAAATCTCCTTTAGGAGTGTTGACTCCAGAGAGCCCAGGCCCTGATGGATTAATTACCTCGCCTGGCTCCATGCTGCTGTTTTCTAATTACCGTGTGGGTTCACATATCACTGTTTAACAGGTTCTCATTAATTACAGCCCATCTGCCACCTGAATGCCAAGCAGTACGACAAGTCGTCTGGCACATGCCACTCCCAAACACCAGTGCTAGGCGCAAATGGTCTTCAGTCATGAAACAATTCACACCTGTCAATATGGCTGTGTATAAGCATTTAGGTTTAGCATTATTGGCTGAAAGGTTCCGGTAAAGGTGGAGGAAGCCTAGCGAGATTACCTACTGGAAAGACCACAGGAAGAAGATGAGAAACATTTAATTCAGAGATTTTTTCAAAAACCAAATCAGGATCCAGAACCTGGAGCTAAAATGTGGGCTGAATAACAGCAGACATATCTGTGATGTTCTTGGACCACCTGGTGGAGATCCAAACACATGGATGATTGTGATCACTGTGACAAAAGAACCACCTACCGTCCAATCAACACCACCCGCCCCTCATATCAGCAGCTTCTGAGCCAGAGATATATGGTTTGAACAAAAGGAGCCGGGCATTAAAACAGAATATCGCTGGCAGATCGTGATGAGATACAGCTGGTGCTTATTATAGTTTGTCATCGGCACCATCAATTCAGTGTTGTGTATCCAGGGACACTTTTTATTATGTAAACGGGACAAATATGGACAGTTTTATGTGGCTTTTATTTTCCATTTTATTTATACACACAAATTAGAGGCTGCAAAGACACCGTTATACCACAAAAGAATTCATCATCCATTACAAGGCCTGTTCTAGTGCACAAAAGCAGTGTTTTCTCTTTTGCTTTTGCCCATTCTTCAGTACTTGGACTACCTTATGTTTTTCTTAGAACAACATGTACGTATACAATCTGAGATGTATCACTGTGAACTGCAGAGTACCTATCTTCATCACCTAGCAAAACATGTGCATGTCCATATGTGGTGTAATTTATGATTCATTATTTACAGGTTAAAAACAGTTTAAAAAAACAGTGTGAATCCTAAAACAGCACATAGTTTCTCCATTGCCGTATCAGTTAATATTATCGAACTCACTGTTCAGCAGTGGAGCAGTCAAGCATCTTCCACTCAATAAGCTCCCGAAAGTTGAACTGCCTTGAACAATAGGCTGATGCAATCTTGCAAATAAGACTTACAAAAACTTACACTCAGCCCATTTAACAGAGTGCTATTTCTCCTCAGGGGATACGGGACCTTTAACACCTTCTATGCTTATTTTTAAAAAGCAAAATTTATCAGAGTATAAATTCAAATTCAAAAGATAATTAGCTTTATTCCATGCGTGTACATTTGGGTTTGAATGGTAGAGGCATGTTACTACCAAACCAAAAGACTACTGAACAATTCCTACCAACATTTGAAAAATGATTAAATTGTGACTTCATGTAATTATCAAATGTAATATACCTAAGTGCAAAATTAGCATATTGTATTTCCCTTTCCAAAATAAATTAACAGTTAAAAGTGTGTTTAAGCCTGATGTGTTTACTCTGATGTAAACCTGTGTGCACCTCAAATTCTTTTAAAAATGATTTTAATCGTATTATGTATTATTTGGACATGAACAGTTGATCAACAGAGAGTAGATGTTTGTTTGGTTATTTTACATAGATGAGTGAGCACTGTGTTATTGTGTACTGTGTAATTTGAGGAAATGTGTAAATGAGGAAATTAGTGAAATGTTGTTTGAGTTCTGAACCGAAGCCTTTGCTTTGCCAGTGCTTTCTGTTTTTCTTTTTTGCCATAGTTCTCTGTTGTATCATGACATCAAGAGACAGATTATCAAATAAATCAAAGCAGCTTATTAGAAGAACATGGTTTGTTACAATGGGAATTTCAACAAAATTCTCATTCACACATAAACACCCTAGCAAAATCATTTAAAGGGGTTATTCACACCAGAAGAAAAAAAATCTGTCATTATTTACTCACCCTTATGTCTGTCCAAACCTGTATGACTTATACCTGTGCTCTTGAATACTAAATAAAATGTCCCTAACAAATAAAATCCAATCTACAATGTTGCCTAACTCGTGACTGCAAAACTAACATCACTGGCTATAAGAAAAGTTCTGGAGCAGGGACATTTAGCAAAAAGGAAACCCTTTATCATGATGTCCAAACAAAGCCACAAGAGACGCATTCCTAAACAAAATCCACGTTTCACCAAACTGTAAACACACTGGGTCCTTGGCTATCTCTCGCCCCCATGACTCAATTTATCAATGTCAAATACCAAAGAAAGAGAAAAAAAAAAAAATCACCCCCATTCAATTTGCAGACAGGGTGATGACTTACACTAAGCACATATCTGTCTCTCTGTTTGATAAACAGAGGTGTTGGGCATGTCTCAGACCCCGTCACTGCTCTCAGCTCAGTCTAATGTCAGCTGCTAATTGCCCTGCTGATGGAGGATTACCTTTCATCATGCCAATCCTCTGTCTTTGCCCATCCGGCTCCTCATTACACTCATTAGCTATATGGTGGCGGAGGGAACATGTAGTATCAAGAGCACATCATGAATACCAAAGAAAAAGCTAATGTGTCCATCACAGTCTGGGTATGCTGGCTGCATGGAGGAGATTGAAGGCATTTCTGCTGTTTTAGCTATTTGTGAAATTTATTTTTACATTTATACTACATAATTGCAGATATGTCATTAATATCAAGCTGTCATGTTTTAGTTGGTAAGTATAGGCTAATTAGCCCCTGCTGGAAGGTGACATAACTATACAATTTCTCTCCTTCAAAAACAATTGATTTAGTTAAAATCACAAATATTTCACTACAGTGGTATGTTTTGACCATTTTCTGAGGGCTCTTAAAAGCTTCAGAGTGATTATTCATAAGTTTAATGAGAAAATATGGCAGAAGAATCCTAATGGGTGACGTGCCAGTGAAGCAAATGCCATTGAGATAAACGAGAATGCTATCAGCTTTGTCCGTGAATTGTAGACCCCGTTGATCATTCATTTCGGGAAGATGAATTCATTCTCAGAAAAACTTCTAAGATGACAGCCAATTTAAACATAGTCTCCTGACCCTACACATACTCAAATAACCTCCTTTTGACTTGTGACTTTCGTAAAAGAGGGAGCAAAAAGGGATAAATAAGCAATTATTGGCAGAGCTCACACATGTGGACTCAGAGCTAGCTTAACCTGTGAAATCCGCAAACATCTAAATTGGCCTAGCTGAATTAATGGATAGAAAAAGATTAGACTGGCCACTACGAGAAGGCGAGAGGTTACAGCCTGTTCACACTGCTGACATGCTGGTTTAGCATCCTGCCCGCCTCTGCGGCACAAATTAGTATTTAGTCTACAGCACCTCTGCGACAACACATCATTTATTTTCAATTATCTCTGCCCGGATGAGATCGGGACAGCAGTGTTTTGAAGCTGTCGTTCTCTCTGTCTTTCTTAGAGTATGTTTACTTCTAGGACATCCATTTTGTTTTGGCTCCTGCCAAATCACTTCCTAGAATACTCACCTTAAGGGCAGAGAAACATCAATCTACTGACAGTCAAAGCTGGATTCATTTACCTGTTCTTCCTCTCTCTTCTTTTTCTTTCTCAAACGTTATCTCTATTTCGCGTCCCCATTCCTGTCATGGTTTTCACGCTTGGAATGAAAAAGGTCTGGACCTCTACTGTCTCCCTCATTTTATCTCTTGCATTCTGTCTCAGAGTGTTTTTATGGCTTGTTAAACTAAAAGTGAAAATGACAGAACGAATGGCCAATGAAAGCCCATAGGCGTTTGATAGAATTAACATTCAGGCTGGGTGAGCAAGCCTTCAGCAAAACAAAAACATGGTGTGTGTTTTGTATTGTGGGTCTTGACTTTCTGCTCTTTTCTCATAGCGACTTTGACAAACAGAAAAGAGAAAGGTTAGAGGTTGCTTTACATTCGGGAGATTAACAGGGGGATCGACGGACTAGAGGGTGATTTACGTGTCAGAAGAATGGTAGAAAACCCTTCTCTGTCAGCAAGCATAATATGCACAGCCACAGCCGTATCTGATTAAAGCTGTGCAGCGCCCATTTGTCCTGTCTCAGTGCAAATATCTCATAAGTGACTTCTCCACCCTGACCAGACGCTTAGCTCGCACCGTTCAAACAAACCCTTGAGGTGTTATTGTTAAGACTCCAAGGGCAGAGGCAGTCACGGCAATCCCCGCGTTCTGTTATTCACAGGCGTTGGATCTATTAAGGGGAAAATTTCTTAAACACCAGGAGTGGGTATCGCTTACACCTTCATATATTACTGTTAGCTACTAATCCCTGAGAGGGTCATGATAAACAGACTGATCCATAGGCCACAACTGCTGAGGGCAGGCAAGGTTCCTCTCTGAGACACGAGGCAGAGAAAGGCCAATTAAAGAGTTTCCAAAGAGACAAAGTAAAACTAGCAGCTGTTTGGGTAAAATCAAAATAATCAGTTCTTTATGCTTTTAAATGACACATATACAGGCCTTTAACATAAAATGGTAGAATAGATTTGATTAATAAATAACATGAAAAACTACAGTAATCTTATACTAGTTGCAACTGTGTCCTTTCACAGTCAACAGATACTAAGCATGCGTTGAGTATTCATCAGCTTACAGTTAAAAGAGTAGCTCATTCCAGAATTAAAATTCACGTCCACGACTTACATTACGTAATCACGCTGGAAAGGTCAGGCAGTAACCTGTCGTAGGCGGAAAATGTATGGTAGGGCGAAAAACTCCGTTTTCTCTTCCGACTTCAAAATCGTCCGTCATCGTTGTTTATTTTTATTTTTTCCCATATTTTTATTTTTTTAAAGGACATTAGACTTAGTCTTTGCACTTTCGTCTTGTAAACACTACTTTATTTTCTCCTACGTCATGTGCGAAGTTTCAACGTGATTACGTAATGTGTAGCGAATCACAGCTAGTGCAAGACAAGCATTTGTGGTTAAAAAGTATATAAAGGTTGTTTTTTTTTAAGAAAATGACCGATCGTTTCGCTAGACATGACCCTTATTCCTCGGCTGGGATCGTGTAGAACTGCATTGAAACTGCAATTTGGACCTTCAACCCGTTGCGCACTATATGGAGAAAAATCCTGCAATGTTTTCCTCAAAAACCTTAATTTATTTTCGACTGAATAAAGAAAGACACGAATATCTTGGATGATGTCGGGGAGAGTAAATTATAGGAAATTTTAATTCTGAAGTGAACTAATCCTTTAATAACTGTTAATGTGTTACATTTTATAAATTGTAACGCTATAAAACAAAACACTTCTGACTAGGCATGCAATGACTATTTAATCAAAACAAATTACATAATTGTTATATAAACAATTACATATTTTAATTACAGGTATTTTTATAATCTGCATTACGAAAAAACTAAAAACACTACAAAACCAAACAACAACACAACACGATGGGGCAAAAAAGCCTGTGATCAGGCAGAGAGATGTCTGGACTGTGGGTGGAGTAGTCTACCACACCATCTTAAAGACTCGTTGATTAAACTAGACTGAGGGCCACAACAGCTCACAGGGGGTCAGTCAGTGATTAACCCACACTTTTCAACTTTTAATCAGTTCCCGACCTGTAAAGAGCAAAACAATATGCCCTGGATGGAGCTCCAGCAGAGCAGCCTGTAATGAGGCTTCACTATTATACCTTCTACTTGTAGGTGTGCACCATGTTGCTGACATCCAGGGTTGAAAGAGAGACACACACAGTGAAAGGTAAAGCGAGGTAGAAACTGCCACATGATAGAAGAGATCAGACTGTCCTTTGTTCCAGCGTTTCAATCAGGTAGCTCATTAATGGCCATCAGAGGTCCAACCGCGCTGCAGCCTGCTCATGGTGGCCATTAGGGCTAGAGAACATCTACAGGAGCACTTTTTTTCTCTCTCACCCACAACGGCATCACGTTAGATAATTAATACAGCCATATCAGAAAAAGCTATAGTGCAAATGACGTAGTCTGGGTTGGAGTTTGCTTGCCTTTGCATGGCTCCGTAAACGAGAGGACGATGTGATTCAAGGCTGTAAGATATATGACCACACCATTAACACATCATGACTTTTATAGGGGCTTCAGTTAAGCTTGTTCTTTACAATTGCTCAGAACACACAAAGATGTCAAACACTAAAAGGACACACACTATAATATAACTCTGCTACTGAATGAAATGAGCAAGAGAAAGAGTTGACTTGAGCATGATGGATGCTTCTCATTCTGCTCTGACAGTTACTGTGAACGAATAAAGTGTCTATCTGAGTCAATCATATAGATCTGCTCTTGAACACGGCAGAGGCTGTTGGAAAAAGAGGGCATTCTTTTTCTCTCAAGTAAATGAGGAGAAAACAGCAGGCTGAAAATAGTTGTTTAATATTGTTTGACATTAGCCTCACAACTGGCAAAGAGACCTTGAGTACAAATCATCGCGAGGCATCAGATAAGTAGTATAATTCATATTCTAATTAATATGGTAGCATAGCTGAGACTCAGAGACTCTCTAAAGGGAGGGCACTGTTCATCAGCCTTATCTGAAAATGGTGAATTATCCAATGCATTACCCCTCAGGAATATTACTTCCCATCTATATATCACTCATTCTTTCTTACATTGCTTTCTCTTGCATGCACACAGCCCTAAATAAAGACACTTAGGAGGCTGCTCAAGGGAAAATGTCCCAACAGTGTTAAAGATGGATAAAAGCACACCATAAGCTCTTTTAGGCCTCCGCTAATTTATCTGCGGTCTTTCATTTATGTACAAATGTAGTAATCATAAATGTTATTAAAATGTTATTTTTGGAAACACAATCTCATCTCAATCTCAGGTTCTACTGCACAATAAGGTACACCACTGCTCAAAAGTTTGGAGTTGGTAAGATTTTTTAAAATGTTTTTGAAAGAAGACCCTTATGCTCACCAATAATGCGTTTAATTAAAAATACAGTAAATTAAAAAAATATTGTGAATATTATTACAATTTAAAAGCACTGTTTTCTATTTAAATATATTTTAAAATATTTCTAAATTTAAAATATATTCGAATTTATTCCTGTTATTGTTTTTTTTCAGATCTATTGATCTAATGGACGAAAATAGCTTATTTACATACAAGCGCGACTGGAGACGACAGAAAAATACAGAGATCAGCAGTTTTCGTTTCTCCTCAGACATCCGCAAGACCATGCCGAATGCTGTGAGTGTTTCTGTTAGAAATCAGGTCTAGTGAGAGAACATTGTGCTTGGAATATTTTTCATCTTCAAACCAGAATTGATTCTCCAGACAAAGTTTAAATCACATGGCTAGCGCCCTTTCCATAATGTTTACGCATTAGGTCAGTAGGCAGGGAGTAGATGGTCTTTTGTGGCTGTTCGAACACATTCGACCACATGAGCGTTTACACTATGAAAGCAAGCGTTTTCGACTATACCTCTGGAATTGTTCGAAAGTAGACAAGACCCATTTACACCTGTATTTAGTGTCGTCCACTTGTGATCAGATCGACCAAAACGCATCTTAATACCAGGTGTAAGGGGCAGAAAACACTGTTGTTAGATGCAAAATGTTTTTACTAAAAAGAGTGCTCCATTTGCATACATCTTTACAAACTCAAAAATATGATTTTATATGACTCAGAGTTCCCACAACTTGGTTAACTTCAAATTCAAGGACCTTTCAAGGACTTTCCAGGTCCAATACCCTAAAAATTCACTTAATGTGGGGACACATTTCAAGTGAGAGCAAGGTTACATCGTGTTACCTTGTGAGACACATTGTTACAGGTTTCATCTGTCAAACAACTATGCAAAAAGCTTCTTTTTTTGCATTTATTTTTGGCCATATGACAGAGATCTAATATTCTATTTGTCGTATTTCAGTTTTGCATAAAACTGAAGAACATTCGGTACATCCTATAGAAAAAATAATGAAAATAATCAAATAAAATATCAAATAAAATAAAAAATGTGTCAAGGTCTTGGAACTGATTAATTCAACATGTCAACTTGACAGCTCAGCAATAAACCGTGAAAAAACATGAAAATAAGTATGTGAACTTGCAACAGAAAATATTATTTTACATTTGATTTTTTTCTACATAACTCTTCATTATATGTTGGTGTGCCTTAAGCAGTCATTCTGAATCAGTAATCATGTAAAATTAACCATCAAAAATACAATTAATAATTGTAATATTTCCATTTTTATTTATTTACTGCTTAAATCACTACATTATGTAATTATTTGTCCCATTTTATTTAAATAATTTAGCATTTTTAAAACCTTTTTTTAAATGCCCTAAATTGTATATGACAGATAGGACCATAATTTATTATGCATATAATTCATATTTATAAACAATAAATTAATAAATAACATTAATTATAATCTATTAATTAAAATGTCTAATAACTTCTACAAATGGTGCACCCGCTTCGAATGTTATCTACCAAGCTCTGACAATGTATGGAATATTATATTAAGAGATCATCCAAATTTAGAAATATTTAGAAAAATATTTGATGTATTCTCCTGTTTTGGCGTTGGTTTACAAATGATTAACGTTACAAATCCCATATGAACGTTATAAGAAACACAAACTCACAGTATATGCAGAGATAGCATTTGTTAAATGAGCTTCAAAGACCCGTCTACTTCGAGTCACAACACAAAAATAATTAAAAATGTTTTCATAAGATGTCAGGCCACTTCTTCACTTCATCCCCCAACTGTGTTATACACCGCGGGTGTGATAAATATTAACCATCACGGTGTTTAATAGTGTTTTGTGCGCTACCACAACATGGCTTCTTACATAACGGCTAGCGAAACGGAAGTCTAACACATTATAAGGAAGGACGTCATTGTATTTACTTCCGTGTTGCCAAAGAAGTTGGATAGGCCTACTGCTTTAAAGGGGTGGAATAATGCCCTTTACACAAGTCTTTGATGTCCCTTGAGTGTGTAAAGTTTTGGCTCAAAATACCTCATAGGTATTTTTATATAGCATGTTAAAATTGTCACTATTTGTGGGTTAGCAAAAAGGCACCGTTTTTATCTGTCCCTTTTTAATGCAAATGAGCTGCTGCTCCCGACACAGAGGGGAAAGCTTCAGCAGCTTGTGTTCTTTTACCTCACACAGACATGTACTGAAAATTTCAAAAACGTTTAGCCTTCTATGTTCAAACCGGAGTCAGACAATGTTGGAGAGACTCAAAAAGAAGTGACATGTAGAATGCAACAGGACATTTCTGAATGGTTAGTTGAAGAATTTATGCAGCTGATGTGGAGTTAACTATCTTCTAGTCATTGATTAAAATATTCTATCATGATAATCTATAAATCGCGTTCCTGGGGTCGGGCTTTATGTAAATTTTAGGGTTAGTGATGTCACTAACCCGGGAGGAATGTTTTGTAGTCCCAACCAGCCATTTGTTGTAGTCCTTAAAAAAACGATTTCTTTAAAAGAAAATATTTTCCTTTGCTTTAAACTTTGAGCATTGTAATTTTTCAAATGTTGTTTATGCTCAAACAGCAACATTACACTAACTAAAGTTAGAAAAGTGAAATCATATCAACCACCCCTTTAAGTTAGAAGTCCACCGCACCGTAAGAGCAAATTAAACTGTGCAGTTCGTCTTATGTTCATCATTAGTTACTGGACAGACGCATTGATACCTTTTTTTTTCATATCTGGAGAGGACGTGAGCTCGACACGGTTTCAAACAGCGCATTATGCCCGTTTACGGCGCGTTCATTAGACTCCGTTGCAATGGAAACAAAGATGCTAACATGCAATCACCAGCAAATGAATGGGTCTATGTAAAGTACACGGTACTAATCGCATCCCATGATGCATCATTTTACCTTTAAATAAGGGACGATTCTGTATTTTACAGGATGGGTGGCAAGTGGCAATCCTACTGGCAAGCCATTCTTTGTAATCTTCTTTGGTGAGCCAAATATTGTGAAACTTGCATTTTCCAGGCATCACATTTCAGCTGTTTCAGTCTTATTTTTTCAGTGTTTCACGGTGTGTCAGTGAAATGTTGAGGTATGAACCATCCAGAGCCATATAGAGATAGTAGTTTCATGCGCGCGTAAACGTCATGTCAACGTACAACACAAAGTACCTCACGCGGGAAACACTTAACGTAACGCGTAAATGCGCGTAACTAACATAAATCAAGCATAGGCCACGAAGTGTTGGTGAAATAAAACATTAGTGGACCGGAGAGAATAATATGGATTTTTTCCAGAAAACTTCTTGCACAAAATAAATTGAAGCCGTTTCAAGGACCTGTATCTATATGGAAGGTGTAAAATGTTTCTCCCAGCCTTAGGGGGAAGCTGTGCTCCTATTCAGTTCTATTTCCTTGTGGAAAGAAAAGGAGGGTTTTCACTGTTTTCTGATTAATCTATTTAATTTCTTTAATTATTTTGGCCATCCATGTTATTTGAAGAAATATATTGCTGTTAAAGATGTTTACTAACATACAGTATATGTGCAGTTATTTTCGATGGGTGGTTTTGTATTTCTGATATCATTTCATCTGTTGTAAATTCCATGTGGTGGGTGGGATATATTTTTCTGTATATTGTAGTGTTTTTAACGTTTATCTGAGTATTTGTGGGTTTTATTCTTTGTATTTTGGATGTATCTGACATTTAACTTTAATTGTCACATGCTGGAAGTTATTTTTTCCAGTATTTGAGAACCCCCGTGATTTGAATTTAATATAACTGCAGCTAAAACTGTTATTGTTTCGTTTTATAATTTTGTATGCATTGTTATTTTTACTATTGGTAACTATCAGTTCTATTTCCTTGTGGAACGATGTTGCTGTGTGCTGCATAGTGGCTGATGCAGATAAAGAGCCCTTAAGCTTAAACTTAAGCTTCACTGCTGTGACAACCACGATCTTGGTGTCCTCCTCAATCATCCATCACATATACACAACGCAGAGACATTTGGGGGAGCACACCGACGAAGAGGTTTACATATATATGTTTATTTTAAAAACCTTCCAGGGAGTTGAATTTTTTTTTTTTCAGATTCACAAACTTTAAAGGATTTCAAGGACCCGTGGGAATCCTGATGACTGAATCAAATCAGACAGATATAGCTTTTAAAGTTACAACTGCATGTTTTCTTTTTGCAGTGCAACTGAAACAGAGAATGAAACAAGCTATTCATCTTCAAGAGTTCACTTAATCAAAGCAACTTTTGCAAAACCAGAGCTTCTAACAAAATCCATAATTAAACGGATGTTGCGTTAAGTCTGAAATGTAAAAGGGATATTGAGCCTGACATGTAAAAGGTATATTACAAGTGCTGGATTGTTATGGTCGAAGAACAGAACATTTAAGTTACTATATGGCGGCCTAAAGGTGTAACTAAGTTCAAGAACATATGAAATGTTCTCCATTCAAAATACTGACATAATTATTTATCTACAGTAATGCCTCTGATACAGATAAAACTAACTTGACATTTAATCAGAGATCAGTACATGCTAAATTCAGCAATGTCGTAATATGGGTTTCATTTCAGACCCACTTAAAGGATCTTAGAGTGTCCTGAAGATTAAAGGCAGAGAAACCTCTGTGTTTGTGGGGATTATAAACATGAATCACTTTGTCTTTGCTTATACTGCAGTTAAATAAACCACAGGAACAGTATAAGCTCTACTGACTGATGCTGGGATAATACAAACTGGAAACATCGACACAAATATTTACATACAAGGAAAAGTAAACATGGCCGGCCTGTGGGGCCCCAGGCGAGACTATGAAAATGGACACTGTCAGTGTAAAAAGTGTAATTGCATAAAAATGTCCACAGAACCACTGCAATATGATATGTAGTTTCTTTTAAACCGTACGTGTCCATTAGCATGCAGTGAGCAACAGCGAGCAATTCCAATTCATTCTTTATGGGGGTTGAGTGGCAGGATTGCACTGGGGATTGTGGGATTGACAGCGGGGCAAAGCAAGTAGTAGCATCACAAAAATTGGAAAGTGCTGAACTCGCAAATGAGAGGCGAAAAACCCCTGGTGGCAGACAATCTTTACAAAGTAAATGCAAGTCAAGATCTGTCAGAAACATTTTTAAAATCTGTTTCTGATGGATTTGGTGCTTTTATCACATTATTCTATATTATTACTATATTTAATTCGTAATTTAAATAAAGTTTGGACGCTCTCATTGTGGCTGGACTGTGGTTGCGTATACACTTTAGGCACTTAGAAATAATGTGTGCATTTTTCCAACCGTGATACATATCAATACTTGTCAAGACATTAAAAGCTAAACTGTGCTAAACTTGCATATTTACAAATAAAACAGCTTTTACTGATCAGTTGAAGTTAAAAGATACTGTACACTACAAAAGTGTGAGGGACTTACAGCTTATAGCTATGTGCAATAAATATATTAATTGCAGAATAAATAATATTAAATATATAAAATAAGGGTTATTTGATGCATAGACAACATTCAACAGATGTTTTCCAGCAAAGCACCGCAACATGAATAAATCATGCAGATTACAGTGTTACTGTTTATTGTTTAACTGATTGATGCTTTTAGATAAGATAATTTGTTTGTTGTCACTTTCGGTACTTTATTCAGAGGTCATCTTGTGCTTTCACTGAAAGGTGACGGTGCGTTTTCCTATCACAGCTTAATTGCAGAATTCTCTAATCTATGTGTAGACTGATTTCCCCCCAAAAATGTAAACACTGTAGCACCATCAAAACATTGCTCTTATTTTGAGCATCCAAACCAGCCTAATACATCAGCATCGGCTTAACAAATGGAGTGAGTTTGGGGTGGGACTATTTGTTTGTCTGACCAATGACAGTACAGGGGAGACTCTCAGGAATCCTGTGTGAAAAAGTACATGTATAATTGTTTATGTTTAATGATGACAGTGTTTTTCAAAAAATGTAACAATTAAATCATTTATGTTGTGCTGGCCAAACTGGAACACAGACAAAATCAGTCAACTACAGAATGACTTACTGTAATATGTTCAAAACAGTACATGTGATTTTTTTGTGTACTACCCACCTTATTTTTCAACGTAGAAGTAAGCCATTTTGTATAAATGTGCGAGATTTCCAATTCATTAGCCGCTATAGGCAAATAAGAAGAATAAAGTAAGCTGTTAAAGTATTTACGCAACAAACAAATGTGTTTATTAGACAATACAATAAAATGTGATTGCAATATCAAGCAGCATAACAAGCTGTTTTGTACATCTAAAAATAACTAAAAGCGGATGAACACGAAGCCAGACACACTGAATTTATAAATGGCCTCTTATGTGAACAATAAGATGGCTATTTGACTCCATTTTTCTGTACTCTTAAACAGCTCAGAGATCCTCACTATGTGCTTCAGTCTGATTTTTCCCCTTCTCCTGTAACTCTTGACAGCGACCCCTCAGAGATTCATCTTCAGTCTGAGGAGAGTGGCAGGACTCTCTCTCTCGTCTCTCTAAATGGCTTTTCTCAAAACAATAACACTCTTTAATATAGGAAAAGGGTGGGGACACTGTGGAGGGCACTGACTGTAACCCCAAAACACTGGGGCTGTCAAAATGACAGATGTGTGTTGGTGTAGAGTGTGTGCTATAGTCTGAGAGAAAGAGAGAGCACAATGAAAGAGAAAAAGTGAGTGAGTGAAGGGGAGAGTCATTTGTTGGTCTTATGACATTACAAAACCAATAAGATAAGAGCTCTGAAGCATAATAAAATGGCTCCTTTCACAGCTCTCTCATTAATGAAAATGATGGAGAGTGGCAGTATTATTTAGAGGATTCAAATACCCCAAATGCCTCACAGCAGCTCTCCCATTCACTCAAGCTCCCACAATCCCCTTTGTCAGAATGGATGAACAGAGCCATTGCTATGACTGTACTGCATGAGCAGAAACAAATACGAGACTACGCTATGACTATGGTAAGTAACCCAACATAATGCTTCCTTTGAAAGAGTACAAAACATATGAGTAGGGAGACTAATTTGAGTGTGAGCACGGCTTTCCAAGGAAAAGCAGCAGAGCTTAAGATTGAACTCTGTTTGGAGGTCAAGTTGTCATGTTTCAGATCATTTCAGTATTTGTGCTGATTAGTCTTAAAGGATGACATTGCTATATTTATCTGAATTAATGTATTAAATAAATTAATATTTACACTCAAACATAGGTGCCGATTTGTTCTCAACTGGTTGATTGTATAAGGAAGAAAACGTGCATTCAGTAAAAACACAGTACACTGGCGCAAATTAGTCTGTAACTTGGAAGAGGCGGTCAAATTAAGCAGTCAATTTGGACATGAACTCAATCTTAAAAACTATGAACAAAGTCACAGAAGGTAAAAGACAATGTGACCCAAACTACATCGCATTACAGTTTGGGCTCACTCTCAGCAAAGATAAACATGGTTTTACTCCATGATGACCAATGTAAAATCTGTGTTCTGAAGCTAAAACCGGTGGAGAAGCACTGAACTAAATAATGCAGACGGCATTACAAGCGTTCCAGAATTTCTTCCATGAGATTCTGTCTGAGAGAGAAAGGGGGCAACCTATTATAGAGGGCATTCACACAGCTACACACACACATATGCACATCCACGAGTGACAATGTACCGTTAAACAGGCAAAACAGCAGTGGAAGCGGCACTGTACCATCTGCCAAGTATGTAATGACTCAACATGACATGAAGACACTGTGGAGACTACAGTTATTGACATGAAGATGTTTCTCTAAGGATTCAGAGGTTGTGTGCCAGTGTGGTGGCGACATTAAAGGGTATAGTTATTTTGAATCCATTTTAGCATGTACTTAAAGTTTAAAGACATACTGCTTTGTTTGAAATGACCCTACGATTGAATAAACATCAATAGCCGCGTTTCCATTACCCTTCAAATTGCGCAAATTGAAATTGCGAATTGAAGATACGCTAAATGGAAACACGTCAATTTCGCAATAACTTACATTTATCGCAAAAAAGTTTACGCTCGCATGAGGTGTTTTTTCAGCCAATTCGAAAAATAAATATTTAGCAAAACTGCAATGGAAACAGTTTTTGCGCATTTACAGGTCACTTGACTTAGAAGGGGCGGTGTGTTTATTAAATTCATAAAAGACAAAAGAATTACAGGAATACTGGATTCTAAACCTAAAAAAAAAAAATGCCACAATCAAGACCTCGAAGCAAAAATGAGTGAGAAACACCTCATATGTGCCGCTCACAGTATAAGGGTCTTTCTTAATGCTTGGATAACATGCCTACATCTTTTTCCATTATTGATAATAATAATAATAATGTTTAGTGTGGTGGCTGTGATATATAAACCTACCAACGTCCGTTGTCATGATTTTTTTAATGACTTATCGCGAGAGGAAAAAATGACGTTTTAAGCGATAACATCGGTTAATGGAAACGCCATCACTTCGCAAAAGTTTCCTTATCGATATTTAGCTTTATTTAACTTTATAAAAAGTTTTGCGCAAATCTGTAATGGAAACACGGCTAATGAGACCGTGCTCAGCTTGAGTCAGAGACAGAAAATAGCTGCAGGTAAATTAGTGTTTTTCTGTTTTAGACTGTATACTGAGCCTTTAAGACAGAGCTAAATGTTTATGTTGAGGAGATCCACGCACTGAAGTAATGTATGGCTCACCGTCACTGAACCCATGTGAGAAACCTGTCCATCTTATGATGCATAATAGAAGTCAGCCGGGTTATGAACAGCAGGGTGTTTAAACATTAATATTGCAAACAGTAATCAACAATAACACAGCTGGTATTTCAGAGACAAGCTCTACTGGATGACACTAGTCTGAGTCATACACTAGTTTAAATATATAACAGAATCAGAAATTACATTATTCGCTGTCTTAATAAAATATCCTTAGTCTTGCTGTGCATGATACTAAATAAAAATGTTTCATAATCTTTCAATAAACAAACTTTCTGAGTCTCTAAAATGACTTTTCATGTCTATTGACAAATCCAAGGCAGCATAGGTAGGGAAATCACATTAAACGAAATCAAATCCACAAATCAAATTCTGATGTATAGATATTAGGTCCTAGCCTAAACTGGTAGGAAGTGGTAACCTAAAATTCTTACCTTAAAGATCTATTAGTATCAGTTTATAATAAGTATAGTGTAATAAAGTATTTACAAATCATTTGAAATGGTTAATAGTTTATAAACTGTAGTTAATACATTCATTACATGTCATTAATTACTCACCCTTATTTCGTTCCAAACTTGTAAGACTTCATTCATTTTTGGAACACAGGTTGAACCACTGTAGTCACATGGACCATTTTAACAATGTCTTTACCTTTCTGAGCCTTGAAAGTTGCAGTGACATCGCTGCCAATGGCTGATTCGGAAAATCTCTCGGATTTCATAAAAATTATCTTATTTTGTGTTCTGAAGATGAACAAAGGTCTTAAGGATTTGGAACACGAGGGTGAGTAATGAATGACAGAAATTAAATTTCTGGATGAATTAACCCTTTATTAATGTAATTTTCCCACTTTCCATGACCTAATCTAAAGTGAGAACTATTTACTGTTAATAAGTTGTTAACAAAGCATTATCTAACTCTTTACATATGAGCTATAATAATAATTTGTTAAAGTGACAATGAAGAACTCACTATTTGTATATTGTCTTTACTGTATAACTACAGTTTATAAACTATTAAATCAACTATACACTAATAGTTTGCATTATTTGTAAGTACTTTATTACACTATACTTATTATAAAGTGTTACCGATCAGTTTATACCTTATTTAATCCTTATATTTAGTTTTATTGGTGTAACTGTAACCTATTTTACTGGTATATAGGATGGTACAGCAAAGTTAAATCAAACTGAAAATTATTTTGAATAAAACAACAACAAAAATAATACATTAAGACATTACCAAGGAAGCTAATTTTTAGGCTAATCATTTTTTAGTGCACAATTGTTCCCAGTGAACATTTTGTCTCATATAGAAAATGATATTGCAGAAGTCCGGATGCGGAAATGCGTTATGGATTTTGTTAGTAACCTACAAAATGTGGTAACATCTAAATTAACTGGTTTTATTTGTACCAAAAATGTTATTTTCTCTAAATCAACTTGACAAAAGATAGGTTTCACCAACAAATGTAATTTGTATGTTATCTTGTTGAAATAAATACTCAAGATAACAACTAAAGATTACTATGCATTTCAGTGCACTTTACTTGAATTATTCATTTACATTTATTCATTTAGCACACGCTTTTATCCAAAGCGACTTACAAATGAGAATAGAAACAGTTAAACAAACAATAGGACAACAATATGCCAGTGCTATGAACCTTCCCAGTTTAATATAACACAGTACATGTACTTTATTTATTTTTTATATAGATAATAGATAGAATAAAGATAAAGTGTTAGTATTAATGGATCAAGTGTCAAAAAAGATGCGTCTTCAGCCGTTTCTTGAAAATGGTCACGGACTCAGCAGCTCTGGTTGAGTTGGGCAGGTCATTCCACCAGCATTACCAAGGAAGCTAATTTTTAGGCTAATCATTTTTTAGTGCACAATTGTTATAACCAGGTCATTCCACCAGCAGGGAACAGACCAGAAAAAAGTCAGAGAAAGAGACTTTGTGCCTCTTTGAGACAGCACCACAAGACAGCGTTCACTTGCAGAGCACAAGTTTCTGGATGGCACGCAAGTCTGATATAATGAGTTTAGGTAAAAGGGAGCAGAGCCAGTGGTTGTTCTGTAGGCAAAAGTCAGTGACTTGAATTTGATGCGAGTAGCAACTGGCAACCAGTGCAATTCACCTACTTTCCTGCTTCTTCACTCATTTTCACAGTGCTGACTTGATGTAATGAGTCAGGGAACTGTTATGACCCACCTTCTGACCCCAAAGCAGATTTAGGTCCCTGATCAATACACCAATCTGGTTCATGCCATCATGACTGCAAGTGAGTTCAATATGCATTGTTTAGGACTCTCTTCCACCTGCCCTTTTGTACCCAGCATGTGCGTCTGTGAGGACAGCTGATGACCAGAAGAAAGGGGTATATCTGATTTTGACAAACATGCTTTGATTGTATTGACGAAAAGGGTTTTCTAGGTGTTCATAATGATTGATATAGCAGTAAACAGTCAGTATCAGTTGATGATGGACAGGAATGTCAATGGGCTCCTGTGCATGTCAAACATAAAGCCAGGTGTAAAGGGACCATTCTTTCATAGGTAAATAAAAATATCTTATCAATTTCTCTGTTTTAAAGAAAAAGAAGTGATGAATTGGAAAATGAAATTTAACTAAAAAACCAAAAAAACTCCAATGAGTAACTTAAGAAGAAGGACAATCTAGAGGTTATATGAGAGTCGTTTAAAACACAGCGCTACAATATAGCCTACGGATGTCTTGCAGTGCAAGGTTCTAATCCTATAAGAAATCACATTGTGAATGCTGATTGTCCTCTCAGCTGTTTGGCTTTGACTCTCAGTGATTATAACGCTTTAACATTGCCGCTGTAATCAGAAGCGCCAGGCTGCCTCCTCCACCTCCCTCCGCTTAATCAATCTGACCCAGCCCAGATTAGCTAGATCATAATCAACATCCTGCTATGGCAAAAAACTCCACCGCCCACTCCCTCCGGCACACTGGACACCTTGCGTCCTCTGTGACATATGCAGACCGTCCTGCTATCAGGGCCTTCAGATGCAAGCGGCCCAATGCGCTGCAGGGAAATAAAGCTTCATTCACCTTGCATGTAATCAGAGTGGAGAAGATACTAATTGCAGCGGTTGCATTGAATGTGAGAGGGAGCAAATAGAACAGGACTCTATTCTAGAGAGGAAACTTGAGGAGGATCTGAAGCCCTTCAGGGTTTTTATTTCGCTCTCTGAGTGTTCTAATTAATTTTCTTGGCACTTAGGACAGTGATTTCAGAAAAGAGCTGTGTGCCAGAGGTGTCATCACTGTCTATGCGTGTGTACACAGTAGAAATGAGTGGGAGCGAGAAACATAGTCTGTTAAATGTTTCATGTTAGTAACTTAATTTACAGAATGCACATCGCAGATCATAGGCCATAAATGTATTGTTTATTCAATGATGAATATCGTTAAGGTGTTGTAAACATTCTCAGACTGTGTGTGCACAGTAGGCTCGCTCTGATACCAAAATTATTTTTGAAGGATTTCAACACAATTCTTCAACTTAGAACATCCAAACAAGATGTTTTGTTTGCAACAAAAATATATCTACCAAGGCTACATTTATTTGATAAAAAGACAGTAATATTGTGAAATATCACAATTTAAAATAATGTTGTAATATTATTGTCATGGTATTTGGACACAGGAGAGGAAGGATGGTGAATGGTGATATTTATTGAATAAACAAGGTGCAGGGATGAGGTGAGCAAGGTAGTGGAGTCCAAAGGGTGATTGAGGAAGGTGCTGGAGACAGGGAGAGTGCAGGAGACTGGAGACAGGGAGAGTGTAGGAGACTGGAGACAGGGAGGAGTCCACATAACACACACACACGCACACACACACACACACACACACACACACACAAATTAAGGTCAGACCTGAGGTGAAGAGTGCATTTAGGAGGTAATGATGTGATGAGATGCAGGTGAGTGTGATGAGGAAGAACATGCAGGTGGGATGGATGGATGGATGCTGGGATGTGTAGTGCAGAGGATGATGGCTAGGGTGATCTGTGACAATTATGATGTCAAACCTGTGATGTCAAACTTGATTTTTCAGCATCATTACTCCAGTCTTTAGTTTCACATGATTCTTCAGAAATCATTCTAATATGCTGATCTGGTTCTCAAATAATGGTTGTGCTGGTTAATCATTTTGTGGAAACTGTGATATTTTTTTCAGGATTCTTTGATGAATAGAAAGTTCAAAAGAACAGCATTTATTTGAAATAGAAATCTTTTGTAACAATGTAAAAGGTCTTTACTGTCACTTAGGATGAATTCATTGCGTTCTCAGAATAAAAGAATTCACAGAAAAAAGGTGAATTATTGGTGATAAAATTTTACATTTGAGATGCAGGGCCTGTCAAAGCCTGTGATTGAGCTGCAAGGAGCTAATAATAATAATAATAATAATACAGATGTGAGAACAAGACCATGTGCCACTAGCTCCTTTCTAATAGCGTTTAATAACATCTGCATGTCAAAGAATTGAAGAATAGAAGCAATTGAAACATGATGCCAATATAAGCCTGTCCTGAACCGGATTCTTTTTTCCCTCTCTGGGGCACATGACTCAGGGAGCAGCATGGGTACAGAAAAACCTTCATGCAAGTGGACGACTTACAAACACCCCGCTGTCAGCGTGCTACTCCATTCGTGACAAGTGTCAAAGCACAGTGTGGAAGGGCCACCTGCTGCATGAAGATCACATCATTCCACACGAGGTGGACAGGAGAGAGAGGAGAGTCAAATAAATACATAAAAAAACCTCTGTTATCTGCTCTCGTTTAGAAGAAAAAAAAGATGAATGAAGCTCCTCTCACTAACAAATAAAGATTCATTACTGCACTATTCACAAACAAATGATTACCCTAGAGAATGGATAACAAACCTACACTGATTTAGTATTCACAAACCAACTATGAATATATAAGAAGAGAGAAGCAGATAAGTGGAGTTTTTAACAACATAAGCAAACCATCATCTGTTATTCTCATTTATAAAAATCATAATTTGAAAAGGGATTCCAGGATGCGGAGGAAATAAGCATAAACGAGACAGTATTTCCAGAAGGCTTGGGATGAGCTGTAACACAGTGTGTGGGTGTTTGGGTAATTATCCAAAAGGAGTCTGCTGTTTTTGTTAACAGTTATGAGTGTCTGCTAGCTGCTGTCACATGCAGCGGGTGAGAGAGAGAGCGCGAGATATATTTGACAATAAAGACATTAAACAGTACAACTCCAAACAAGCCAACCTAAGAGACACCTGAGCCCTGTTGTAAATATCTGTACAGTCAGTTTCTTTTACTGTTATGTGTTGTTTACACCACAAATGTAATTCTTACACCACACATTCACACTTAGACTAGATGCATTTACGTTAATTCAGAGAGGCATATGTACATACACATAAAAACACGCAAGTGTGCATGAACACAGAGGCACAAATAACTTGTCTTGTCATGTCAGAAACGTTTACTGGGGTGCCGCGCGCATTGTAATCAGATGCGGATGAGAGGGCTTTGTGCCAGTTTGTTTGTGAAGGAGTGACGTGTTGAGGTGGAGCGTGAGAGAGACAGGGAAAAGGAAGAAAAGGAAAGAGCCAGAATGAGGCTGTGACACGCATGTCAAACTTTGTCACAGTCGAGCTTTGATTGAGGTTTCGAAGCTGCCCTAGATATCCAAACATTCATTTTCAGTAAGGAGCAGAAAGCTGAGGAGAACACGCACACATCCAGCACAGTGTCTTTCCAGGTGCTTCAAGCTGAAGATCAATCTCCATAAGACAAAGTATACTAAAATTGGCATAAACAGCATGTAACATTTTAGTTTGTTGGCTTTAGGTTGTCTTTCTTTTAACGAATTTTCAAAAACTCTCCAGATGGAAAGTTGGAGTTATCTACAGAGTAGGATGGGTTTTATGACCCTGCTACTTGACCGATACTGTAACTGAAAATGGCATCCAAAGGGTACTGATGCATTTTTACTGATTGGGTGACTATGGAAAATAATAGACCCAGTGTAAATGACATCTAAAACACATTCAAAATCACTCAAACCACCCCAGGAGCAAGAAATTACCATCTGAATAGTTTTTGAAAACAAGTTAAAAAAAGAAAACCAAAATCTGAGAGCTCCTCAGAAGATGACTCGATATTAATTTATGACACTCGGCCAAGTGTGTACTTTAAGGCCCATTCACACAGAGTTCAATAACTAAATATAAAGTTTTAATAATCGTTCTAATTATGTGAGAAAAATCAACACATCGATTGTAATGATATGGAGGTACAATATTATAGGAATCATTTTCAGGAAGTTTTTTTTTTTTTCCAGCTGATTCATCTGACTTTAAAATGCTTGAACATTTAAAGCGGCAGACAATATACTATCAGCTTTCTTATAATAAACAGAACATCATATGCTAGTGTGGACACTAATATATTTATAATTTACTTAATGTTGTTAGTTATCTTTATGTTATCGTTTGAGGTGTGAACGGACCTTTACTCCTTCCGAACTAGATCATATAAATTGTGAGCCTGCATTTAAATCCACTTTAGACACAAATCTATCTAAATTTAGTGCAAACAGAATGCGCAAACCTAATTGGATACCAAACCAGTCCACCAAAATGCAGGAAGTGACCAAGCGTAAATACCATCAATGAAATCACAGTCTCAGTGAAAGTCCAAGGCTCTGTAAATAAATAAATATATACAGTAAAATCTACTGCATAAAGCGCATAAGGTCTAAAGCCCAGCTCTAATCTGCTAAATGCGACTATAAGGCATTAAGATATTATAAACATTAACATAATGCTTTTCTGTAAAGCTGCTAAGAAACAATGTTTATTGTGAAAAGAGATGTACAAATAAAATGGATAAATATAAATGGACTTCATGAATAAATATATAAAGGAATTTTTTGGTTCAAAAACACACTGCCTGTGAATTATTTTGTGCATCTGGGTTTGCTGACATCCGTTGAGTTTTGAACCAAAGGTGTGATTAGCAAAATGGCAGAAGATAGAAAATGTAAACAAACAAAAAAAACATTTTTTTTTTTTACGTGTGCAGGTTTTTCTTTATGTGTGCTGGTGTTAACTGTAGTAGAGCATAAAAACGGATTTTGAACATAATGAATGTAAAGTAAGATTGTGTGGTTGGAAGATTCATGACTGTGTTGAGTCCCATCTGGTCTGGGGCTCTCTGGAGACACTAGAACCAGAGAGGAGAACTGAGGTTACACCACTGTACCGTAAATACAGCTGACACACTCGTTTACTACACTTTTGCATCACAACTTTTCTCTCTAGGCAATCAGACACACATGCCTCAGTGACAATGTTATTTGTTGACGAAAATAAAATCCATCCAGGCTTTGTTCTCTCACTGAAAGACAACACCAGATGTAACCCTCCACCTTCAGAAAAAAAACACAAAGAACAATAATTAAATCAATGCTAGTGCAATTTCATCCGTCTCTTGAAAGGGATCAATTTTCAGGCATTTAATAAGCATAATCGATTTATTTAATAGCCAAGTGGTTTAAAGTCCAAAGCCAGGCCTGATGTTTTCCAGTTTTCTCTGGGAGCTAAACCAAACAAGAGCTAATGAATGCAGCTTAGCTTACTGACACTCCGCTTGACTGCAGAACAAGGCCACCCTACTGTGCTGCCATACTGAGACAGGTCTAATACACTACCCACTCGCACAGCTAGCCAACAGTCCTGGAGTTATGACACAATAAATCTAATGGGAACAATAAAACACAAATTTCACTTTAATTCTAACAGGAAACACCCAGTACTATTCACTATTCTGCCAATCTTCACTCAAACTCACCCCCCTGTCGAGGGTCTTCCTGCAGCCATGGCAGCTGGGGGGAAGAGAAGCCTCAGTGACTGGCATCTGCACTGCTGGCTCAAACTGCTAATTACCTCATTTTACTAGTAATTAGCTGATTAAAATAGGCATTTAAGGCCAGTGTCAGGGCTCCCGGAAACCACACGTTATTGAGACAGGAAGACAGCTGCCGGCTGTAAAAGACGAGGAAAGACTGAGCTGTAAGTAGAGTATAATGCCAGCGATGTGCCTTTTACGCATACAGAGTGGTAAGATCCGGGGTAATTGACTGTTAAATTATCAAAATTTGGACCCCACTGCGAGTCAGATGTCTTAAATAATTCAGGAAAACATAATGCCTCATCCGCCATACTTTATCTATAAAGAGGTGACAATGACAACAATGCTGCAAAATGCCGAAGTGAATAGGGTTTGCATTAATAAATAATTAAAATGTTGCAATTACAGATACTACAAATTAAACAACTCCCCCAATATAGGTGATGAATAAAAAACATAGGAACAGATGCTTTTGAGGTTGAGTAACTCAGTTTTAAGTCAATGACGAGCATCTGGAGCCCCAAATACAATATACAGTAGATATTGAATAAAAGTTCCAAATATGAAAATGTATCATTGCAATTATATGCATAGCAACCAATTATGGCTCCTTATTTCTAAATTGTAAATATAATTTATTTGGCTTCAGAACCAAATAAATATGAATAAATATATAAAAAGAATAAACAAACAAATAAATAAAAAGGCGAAAATAAAAAGGGAAAATGCATAATTTTTTTTATACAGTTACATTTATTTCATAAAATTATGACTGCTTAAAAAAAATCAATTCATCACATTTTGGATAATTTAAAAAATACCATGTTTTCATTTATAGAAATTATAGGGATAAGCAAAAGAAAATGTAATCACCATATTCTTAAATATTTTGGTTGATAGGCAAGTTTATATTTAATCTTTAGTTTCTTTAAATAAAAATATGGTATTTTTAAAGCATATTTTCTTGCCAAAATACATGAATTACAACAGAAAGCCATGGTAAATGTTTGTATGTTCACACTGCTGCCTTACTGCGATAAGGGAATCTCAACAAATTGTCATCCTTCTAACAGCAGCATTAATGGAGACTTAAGTCAGATCCTCCATTTGGCCTGTTAATCACACCCTCCTCACCTTTCCATGTTATCCCCTGTCCTTCCACTGGTCACTGCTTCTCAAAAGTCCCCTGAGGTGCTTCTGTGCTAAACCAACCCTGACAAAGCTTCACACGCTACCGTGATAGACGATGCTCTGAGCATGTATCTCAAGATCACAATTTTGAGGCATTTTCAGCCGCTTTTCAATCCCATCAGCCAGCTTGACCAACAGAGAGGCGAAGAGATGCTAAAGCCCCGTAAGCTCTTGCCTCCAGCTGGACTCTACATTATGAATACTCTTGACTTCCTGCCGCAGGGTTGCCTTGGAGACGAGGACAAATCTGGACTGGACACAGTGATATTCAAATGCTCCTTCTGATGCAGAAAAAAAGAAACGACTAAATTGTTTCTCTTGACACTCTCGCATTCACGTGTTGCACTTGTATGAATGGGGTGGAAAGAGAGAGGCACTTAATTCTTGGTTAAGAGGAATAAATAAAGAACAGGAAACATGGGAGTTCTGTAGATTCCAGCACTGCTGCTTTCCATCAAACGGGATTCCAGCCCACAACTGTGATAACACACTGATTAGACCGCAGAACAGTACTAACAAAGCTAATAGAGACACACATAATGTAAAACAGTGAATCTGAAGTGCTGGGTAGAAAAAAAGACTTGGTGTCACCATCAATCATCAGAACAACCAAATACCACCTATTATCAATGTTCACTCTATGTTTTTAGCACTGGGCAAGCAGCCATCTCTTTGAGTGCCAACAAAAAGGGATAGTTCACCCAAAATTAAAATTTTCAGGCCATCCAAGAGGTCTTATTTTCTTCAGAAAAGAAGATTTTTAGCTGAAACCATTGATCACAGCAATCTGGAGTGCGAGCATAATGCATAACGAGCATAATTTTTGCATAATGGCGTATGAAAAGGAGCTCAAACGTTGGGAAACTGTGAAAAGTCAATCTTCACGATTAAGATCGCGCAAGCGAACATATCATACTTTTTTATAGGTCGCGGCATCCAGGATAATCACAAGTATCATTTTGATTAAAAAAAACACAGGCATCCTCCCTCTCTGCCGTAGACAAACACAGCATCAGCTCACGTGTGAGTTTGCTCCCGCGTATACGTCATTATGCGACAGGAAGTTCACGCTCCATGAGAGCGCTCAGGACTGTTTGCCGAGGCTGTGGATTACAGGCAATAATGTTATAAATAATGTTCAGTTTCTTGCACAGACCAATCGTTTCGCTTCACAAGACCTCAATGTATCATTAGGAGCCACGAGTATTCATTTTGTTTTGCCTGTAAATATGTTTTTTTGATTACAAAGTGACAGTAGGTAGCCATTGACTTGCATTAAATGAGTCACCAAGGACAATGGTTTCAGCTAAAAATCTTCTTTACTGTTCTACTGAAGAAAAAAAGACACCTGCATCTTGGATGTTCTGAGGGTGAGTAAATCGGCAACAAATTTACATTTTTGGGTGAACTATCCCTTTAAGTACTGTCAGCAACCTACACATTTTCCTGTAGTTGCAAGTTGCATGAGCCTCACCGGTCCCTTGACAGGCATTTTGTAGATCTGAGTAATAAAAAATGCAATCCATTTCAAACATAATTTTACATTAATTAGCTGTTCAAATTATTTAAATAATACACACTTAAACTAATAAACATAATTTACATATAATACATTTAAATTAATTAATTATTTTATTCAACAGACACATTAAATTGATCAAAATTGACAGTTATTTATAATGTTACCAAATATTTATCTCAAATAAATGCTTTTCTTTTGAACTTTCTATTCATCAAATAATCCTGAAATAAATGTAATGTACTTTCACTAAAATATTAAGCAGAACAACAGTTTTCAACATGGTTATTAATGAGAAATGTTTTTTGAGAAGCGAGTGACACTGAAGACTGCTGCAGAAAATTCAGTTTTGCAATCACAGCACATTTTAAAATATATAAAAATTGTTATTTTAAATTAAAATAATTTTCACATTATTAGTTTTTACAGTTTTTTTTATCAAATAAATGCAGCCTGGGTAAGCATTAAATCATTATTTGGTAATGCAAATTAAATTAAACAAATGAATTTGAAATTCTATTTTTAAAAGCACACATTTTGAGGGTTGTGCTGCCTACAAAATTGTGAAAACTACCTTCGTACACAGGCAATAATGGGATACTCTGATTCACTCATTCTCCTACCGCAGGATGACACAATCCTGAACTTCAGCAATTCAATAACAGACAGAAAGAGTGAGGGGAAGCCAGAAAAAAAGTGTAGCTTGGAAACTGAACAAACTCACTCTACCAGGAAGCACACCACTCCTGGGACATACACAAACAAAACACACACTCGCTGGCAGCGCTCCATAAGACTCATCCTTACAACAACCCCAAACACCATAAAATATTAATCCAGAACCTCAGGTTCAGTTCTCAAAACATTTGAAACAATATAAGACTGAAATATCAAAGAGCTTATGGAATTCCCAAATCTCACACTGTCGGGTAATATTCTCCAAACAAAAGACATCAACCCAGATTAACAGTCAGAAAAAGCAAACCATTTTCAACCTTAGACAACTGGACCAGCAGGAGGGAGGCAGCTAAAACTCCACACATGCCCTTGGGAAAGTTTCTGTGAAATATTAAAGGAATGTTTAGGAGTATAGCATATGAGTGGTGCAGGGTAAATATCATGAGGTTCATGAGGAGTTGAAAGCGATTGAGTCTGTTCTGAATGTATTATCATTGCAGTCTCAGAGCGGCCCATAGGCGTCAGATTAATCACATGGTACTCAGAGAGATGCATGTATGCGGCTGGAATCTGTCAGTGGAAAGGTTAATGAATGCAATAGCAGGGAGGAACATAGTAAAAAAAGCAATAAAAAGTCATTCTACAACATGCATACTGCATGTTCCTCCAAGCAGTATATAGAATATACATGCATTCAATATCACTGACTTCATATTATACATACTGTAACTGAGCTTACATGATTGTCCATGGTTGATTTTAATATATCAGTCTATACTGCACTGCACCAAAGTGAGATTAGATTTATAACTTTACGCAATCAAACATTAGGATGAAATTCATGTTTTGAATTCTCTAAAGCACATTTGCGTTTTATGCTTCTATTCCCAGACTGGCCATTTTGACCCAAATATATCCAATATTAAGAAAAAAAATCTCTAATATAGGCCAATATCCATCATGATACTGATATGCATGCATCCCTAGAAATGAAAACAGCAACAAAACAAACGTACCCAACTGACATGTACTATAAAACTAGGTGTATGCAACTAAACTAAAAATGCAACGACTATACAATGACTATAATAACATGCATTTTCTTCCCAGTTTTAAACACATTAAATAGACATTTCTGGTGTAGACTAATCAAAATGATGTAAATTGCTCCTATACATTACTTTGGTGCATTCCGCATACCTTGAAAAATGAACCGTACCAAAGGAATCTATTCAAATCTAATTGTGACCAAATTTCACAATTCACAAGACATTTAGGGGGAAAAAAAGCACATATTTACAGCCCTAATGAAAACTAATAATAGATGAAGAGCAGAGCTGGGCCTCTCTACATGCCTTCGGTCCCACTAGTGCATGATTCTTACCCTCCAAACACACAAAATCAATCTAAATCAATTCAGACAAAAAAGGACACAAACAACCTTTAATAATTCATGAAATGGGATCCATGTCATAGATCCATTAAACAGTTGTTTTGCTGTTTTCATTGCTTCTTATGTCAATTTAGCTGTTTATTTATGCCACTATATTATAAATACTCTCTCAGAGAGCAGACGTGTCAATATCTCTAGTCCCGTAGGGCTGCATACATGAGGATGATGTCTATCAATGTCCTTTCAAGTTCATTCATCCTGTTTTTCTATGAAGGTCATCTTTTCTGACTAGCTGTTGTCCTGCCATGCCATACTGCCTTGAAGACGAGAGTGTTTTATTAAACCTCAGTCAATGTGGATACTGTGTCGTTTTCATTTCTGCAATAAATTAATGTGGCTACTAAGCTTCTCCCTCCCTCTGTCAAACACCTTTAAAAGCTGATTTATTCCCCCCTCCGCAAGGAGAGGCTCATCAATCTTTCTCTAACTTGACAACGTTCAACTGTGGCAAGCTACCGAGCTGTTATGGGACTGAATGGACAGAGTTCTATTGATAACTCAATCATCATCGCTGGCCCATGTGAATGGAGACACTTGCCCCGCAAGGAAAGACTGTGGAATTCAGCGGCTGATCGGTGATCCCTTGAGATGCTACAGGGGCAAGTTCAATGACAGTCCTTGACGTCAAGAGAAAACACTCCGGATGGCACTATTGTCAGGCCTGTACTCTTCTTCGCTTTCATTGCTGTAATAGACTACAGATGGGAGGGATTCCACAGGATGCCAGCCAGTCTTGAACCCCTTACAAAACCTGCCAATCATACCACTTCAACATTTCCTGGACTGCAAAACAGCATGTGTGGAAAGTGTTCAGGAGCATAAATAGCAAATGCAATTTAGTTAAACACCCAGGCGATTTGAAGTTAAAAATGGAATTTAAGAACAATTCCCAAAGGATTCCATGCATGTGCGCAAGGTGTATCAGGAAATAATATGTGGAGATAAACTACTGAGGTGTCCATTCCCTCATGCTGATGAAATCTGTGCTCTGTCGCTAATGGCGCTTTTCCACTGCATGGTACGGCTCGGTACAGCTCAGTGCGGTTCGGCTCGCTTCGCTTTTCCACTGCGTGGTACGACTCGGCGCGGCGCAGCATGGCTCGGTTCGCTTTAGCTCGGTTGCTTTACCACTGCAGTTAGTTCCGCTTCAAAGTGGGTAGGATTATGACTGATCGTTATAGTTTATCCGCTCCTATGCAACCAACAAGAGGAACGTCTGCACTTCTTGTCCACTGACCACGATTCCAAATCTTTTTTGGAAGTTTTTTTTTTTCTTCAAGCAAGTCAAGCAAGTAGTTTTGAAACAGGTGCTACAGCGGTGGCCGTTACTGGCTATTTAAATCTAGGGGGTTTGATGTCTTGCAAATACAATGACGCTGGTAGTGACGATTCTGTCTGTCTGACCAATCAGTGATCTGTAGTGTTTTTACGTCACATTTTAGTATCGGTACGGTACGCTTGGAACCTCAACAGAGGTGGTACCATTTAAAGCGAGCCGTACCGTACCATGCAGTGGAAAAGCACCACAAGTGAGCCGTATCGAGCCGAGCCGTACCGTACCATGCAGTGGAAAAGCGCCATAAATTACAGTACTTCATCTAGGCCATATAATGGTGTGTTTACCTGAATCCCACAGAAGGACATCTCATGATGTAAATCTCATTCTTTGATCTAGAGTTGTGTACTAACATCTGAGGGAGAGAGACACAGAAAGGAGCTTGTACAGAGAAAGAGAGAAAAAGAGACTGATAGAGTGAGAGACAGACAGTGAGAGAGAAATATAAACATCTAATGAGATAAGATGGATCTCCCCATAGCATTAGTCCAGAGATAAGGAGAAATATGACATTATGTGACCACTATTATAGTATAATACACATAGTACAAAAAGTTGTTCAAATAAACTAAAATATAAAGGGTACAATCACCAGGCTTAGAAAAAGTTGGGAAAACGGCAAAACATGGTACATCAAAATGGGAGAAACACTGCTATATTTTCAGATCAAGACTTTTTTGCCAAATCTCAAATGGTTTGAAACAATAATACATCACATTTATGTTGCTCCAGTCCAACACTGTGATACAATGAGCAGACAAGCGTGTTTATTCTGAATTGGAGCAGTGCTGGCAGTACTGATAATATGGTGAAAAATTAATGTGCAAAGGTTAAGCACAGTGTGTGTAGTTTCTGTTTCTGTGACACTACTGGCATCTAGCAGAATTACAAAAATTAAGCATATTTTTAAAAACCTTACAAACGCCCCTTTCACGCGCTGTGCCTCCCGCAACTCGAACATCACAAACACAGCTCTTGTGAAGGCATGTCTAAACACTTAAAAATATGCCACTTTCAATAAAAGGTCCAACATATTAGGAATACTGTTATCTGTGTTGCTATGCATAATGAGTCCACAACTGATTAGGCTAACACTCCATTTAGAACGAACGTGAGCGTCCGTCTTATAATAAACCCATCCATCTTATCTGCACCTAACACATTTTTTAACATGAGGCTGTCTACACTGGACACATCAAAGACCATTTGTTTTTCTGAACGGATACATGATGATGCTATATGGTTTTGAAGCGTTCAGTGAGTTTTGGCTTGCACTTCTGTAACGGAAGCTGGATTTCTTTTTCCATGTAACATTAACCAAGCTCTCACACAGATAAATACCCTCTGGCTCCGCCTACTACAGTAGCCACGCCCCAAACTCTCACTATTGGTTGAGCTGGAAAGAGATTGACTGATCTGAGCGGACCACTCTCAGTATTTTGATGGCGCCTGGGAGGCTCAATGTTTACACATTTGGGGGAGATAAACTCATGAATGGCAGTAGTCAATGAACAATAAACTGGAATAAGAGACTGTATTTTTACATAAAAAGATCTTACATACTTCACCTTTAAAGGGATAGTTCAAGTAACTAAAAAATGTCATCCCAAACCAAGACTTTTTCTTTTCTGAAAGTAAAATGAGATTATAGTAAATTGTTCATGCTGCTCTTTTCCAGTTAATGGAGACTAGGGATGTGACTGTAAGGAAATTCCCACAGGTTAATCGACGCGTGACAACCCTGGTAATACTGATATCACCGGGAGAGGGGGGAAGACTTTGGAGTTTACTCCTCTTTTCCACCTC
The DNA here is from genome assembly GCA_030578275.1 of Meda fulgida. Classification (NCBI taxonomy): domain Eukaryota; kingdom Metazoa; phylum Chordata; class Actinopteri; order Cypriniformes; family Leuciscidae; genus Meda; species Meda fulgida. The sequence goes on from CM060622.1 coordinate 35,897,959, forward strand.
GCTTTTAAATCGCTTATAAATGCCATGCGCATTTTAACTTTGCTTTCGAATTAGCAGCAATTTAGGGGCGGCAACTGCTTGAATGTTGGGTTCATTGAATCTTATTATTCTTAAGGAAAATAACAACAAAACAGTACAATGACAAACTTGTTAGACAGAAATCATTTGGAAGGACATGAGTTTAATGTACAGAGCTGTGGCCGCCATTGCATGAATAGCTGAGAGCAATTGTCCGTGTGTGTATGCATTTGTCTTACGTGTGTGATTTTGTGTCAGGGTATGGATTTAACAACATCCCACCCATTTTGCAATCTGTAAACTTGTACATTCTCTGTTAATGCTCCCTCCGGAGCCAGCCGATCCCACAGAACAAGAGGCATGAAAAATTCAGCCAGCGTGCCCAATCCTTGCTGCAATTATGCATGAGCAAAACGGCTGACTGAACAGAGCGAAACCCAATGCATACACTTTACATCCCATTCCCATTTCACTGACTACCAGGCTGGATCTGTGCATGCTCAGCTCAGACATTCACACTGTCTATAGAGCACTACATGACAGGCAATCAGAAGCCCTCCAGCTCCCTCCTGATAGTGTTCGCTGTGATAATGCCTTAGCATCACACAATTCTACAAATCTACTGCAAAATGCAGACAGAATAGAGGGCAAAGATGAAAAAAATTACCCTTTGTAAGTGAAACATACATGTGCATGTCACATACTGTTAACAGTATATTATGAATGGAAGAAACAAATCACTAATGACTTTATGCCTTTGAGAATAAAATTGAAATTATTGAAATATTAAACATAACTTATATTGTGCATCCAATGTTCATTTTTATAAATTTTTGTCCCATTTTAGAGATATTACATTTTTATCAGCTAGTATTTAATAACACTGGGCAGCACAGTGGCTCAGTGGGTAGCATTGTCGCCTTACAGGAAGGCGGTCCTTTTCAAAGGTTAAAACCTTTTCATAAATATGGCTGTTTTCATGGGTTTCCAGGACTTACATTTCAAAAAGTCAAATTCAAGTTCTTCAAGCACCTTGTTATTAGTTATCTTAAACTCTCACACATGCACACATACACTAAAACACCACATGCCTATTAGTTTACTTATAGGTTATTTCTTACCACCAAAGAAAGGGGTCTTTTCCATGACACCACTCCAATCAGTCCAGACAAAAGCACCTGAAACAAAAAGAAAACAGATTTTGAGACTAAAGAACGAAGCTCTGCATCTCACTGGGCCAGTTTAAAACTGTAAAGTGAAATAACATCTCAGCATTACGGGAGACTCTCTCACAGGTGAATTTATCAATATTTCATGTGCAGGGAGTGATACAGTCATCAGGTTTGTAGGGGGCATTCTGTGGATATGGTGGAGAGGTTAAAAAAAATTGCAAAATTCCTTTTATAGCTGGCGCAGCACTTGTTATTTCTTTCTGTTCTCTATCTTTTTCTCCTTCACCCTTCATTAACCAGCAGCACTCCACTCGGAGGCAGTCTCTCTTTCGCATGCTCCTTCACCCTTTAAACCATCATGTCCAGCAGGCCTCTCTCCCTCATTCACACTTTTTACCCATGGGACCTCGGGCTGTGCTACAATCACAGTGGCATCTCGAATAAACCAACAGGAGAAGAGCATTAAAAGCACATGCAATGGGAATGAAAGGTTAGCACTGAAGCTGATGCTGTCAGCAGTTTAGAATGTAAATTCAGGTTATGAATAATGCTACAGATTAAATTAAATATATAGTGCTTCATATGTAAAAGGAGGTGAATGGTGACTAGTGTGCATGCTGACTTCTCAGTCACTAGAATGTGTTTGCTGGCAGATCAGCAAGACAGTCTGAGAAATGATCGATCTGAAGATTATAGGATTATGCCATTGTGTGCAATCACACACAGCTGTGGGATTAACGACCACAAACAAAGGAAAAGTGCAGAAAAATAAACAATACAACAAGAAAATAAAAACAATGAAAAAAATCAATGAAAAAAGAAAAGAAAGCTTTGGTAAGAACTTGTTTCATAATTTGGTCTTTTCTGTTCTCCCCAAACAATCCCTGAAAATAAAACAAAACATTATATTATTGCAGCAACAATAGCAAAACAAGAAAACTTACATAAGAAACAATGTGTTCCTAGAAATGAAGCTTGGGCAATTAATAAGAAATGTCTTCAACACATAAGAACGTTTATGTATAACATAAGATTACAATGAGAGAAAGTGAGTATAAGACAGATGCTTCAAAGAGATGATGTGAGAGAAGATTCACATTGTATTTGCTCTCTTGAATTATTGATCCTCTTTCAGTAGCAATTGAGAAGGAGAAAGAGATGGAGAAAAACTAAACCATGAGTGAAGAAAAAATATGCTGAGAAAGAGTCAGTTAAAGATAAGATTGAAAGAGAGGTAAGGCCCAGCTGGGGTGTGTGTGTGGAAAGAGCAGCTGCACAAAAGAGCTCACTGAAAGGAATATTCAGGAATCGTACAAAATTCTATTCCATTGGAAAATCATATCCTCCTTGGATCCCTAAATGATTCTATGGGCTAAAATAAGTTTGGGGGTTATTCTATTCAGTGCCTGATTAAAAGTACAATATTGCATGCTGATGTAAAGTCGGAGTGAAAAGGAAATTCAACCTATTTTAATAAAATAATCTTACTTTGAACAATTCATTCATACATGATTTTTTTTCTAGCTTTTTTTTATCCCATAATTTTTAATCAAAATGTCATAACTCAGTCTTCCGGTGAAATGACAGAACTCTTTCTAGTTGATTGCCACACTTCTACAGTGACAATCATATTGTCTATTTTAACCACACCCCTTTCTTACAATTGACTACAAACTCACATTTATATCTGCCAACGCCGACTGAGAGAACCAAGTCCCCGCAATTTTTCTTCTTTTTTCATATTTTTCTATCCATTTCTGATATTAGGATTAACACAAACCCTCTATCATGAACAGCTACCCAAATATGTTTACCTTTATCTGACTCACAGAAAATGTAAATTTATGTACCGAATGACAGCATGCCACACACACACACACACAGAGAATTATCAGGACCTGCTACCATTTGAACCCTCAACATCATCTTTCTGTTATTCACAACTTTGATTTTTTTTTCTTCAGTTTACAGTCCTCATGAATTTTCTGGATAATGTACAAAAAGATAATACAGTAATGCGGGTCAACATTTTTAAGCTTTATTTGACGATATCTGTGTTACATAGCAGTAATCAAACATCGGCAACCATCACATCCCATGTTCCTTACATCTCCAGAGGTGGAGTAGAGAACATATTGTGCCCTGGGTGGGAAACCTCGCCGGTGATTCCCTGCCTGTGCGGTTGAGTCTGCGGAGAAATTGTTTTCTGGAAAGAGGCAACGATAGCAACCAATAATCAAAGGATTTCACCCTCGGCTGCGCTCTCAACAGGATTAAGACTCACCACTCACTGACATTAGCCACTAAAGCCTTTTAGCTCAGTCAGCAGCGCTATGAGAGGAGAGAGAGCCCTTCAGTCAATTACCAGGGTACAGCTGCTCGGTCTAATATGTACATGTCATACAGCCCATATCACAAACACCACAAATGAAAACTCGCTTGACTGTGAGGAGAAGACTCAGCTCAAGTCCAGTCTGCTGAAACTGGACTATTAGAAAATATCTGAGGGAATACAAATGGACAAACAGCGCTGGATCAAACAGTGCGGTTTGGGAAATTGCTCTTGGCTGTCAAAATCAAGACTAAACTGGCAGCGGTTTTCATTGAGTGTTGTGAATGTGGTCTGCAGAGTGCAAGGGTGCTGTGGCTGACGGTCTTTAATCACAGTGAATTGTTTGCATAGTAGTGATATACAGCTGCCCCGCCACTCCCCAAAAAGAGCAAGAGAGAGGCTAAGAGAGCAAGAGATACAGCATTTGAACTGAACACTATAGCTTTGGAGGGCCGCTTGGAAAATTTTCTGTTGTCTTAAAACAAAAGAAAGAATAAGTAGAGATGGACATTAATGGTCCATTTCTTATTTTTTGATATTATTGAGGAAGAAACTTTGGAAAAAATAAATGCAATTCCACTGCCAAACAAGCAAATGTGCTTGTTTTTGATTTTATAAAAGGAACTGGCTCATTTGAGTCATTTGTTTGGGAATCAATTGGACTACACAGGTCGCTCAGAATGTTTTTGATTTATTCCGTTTTTTTTTTTGTCTGGAATCCTTGGGCTCCAGGTCAGGCTGTATGGTTCTGATACACTGCAAAGGACCGACTCAAGAGTCATTACACTGGTTGTGCTGTGTGGTTTTGAATCACTTAACATAACCGTAGCATAAAACTCATCCGTTCAGGTATTGTGCTTTTGACTCAGTAACAGTGTTGCATTGCACAGCGGTGCGTTGAAATGTACAATTTACAGAATGCACATGCAAGAACTATTAGTGTAACGGAACTGTATTCAGTTAAGGAACTCTACTGTTAAAAATTGTGGGGTAAGATTTTTATTTAAAAGAAATAATTACTTTTATACAACAAGGACACATTAAACTGATAAAAAGTGACACTAAAGATTTTAAATAAATGCTGTTCTATTGAACTTATTATTCATCAAAAAATCCTAGAAAAAGTTTAACAGTTTTAAAAAGATTTTAAGAAGCACAACTAATTTTAACATTAATAATAATATAGGTTTCTTGATCAGAAAATCAACATATTAGAATGATTTCTGAAGGATCATGTGATACTGAAGACTGGAGTAATGATGAGCTTTGCCATCACAGGAATAAAACATATTAAGCTAGACAACAGTCATTTTAAATTTCTGTTTAGTCTTGAAAAACATTTAACAAATCTTGCCAACCCCAAACTTTTGAAAATAGTGTATTTTCTCAAAACAATGTACAAAACCAATAAATAACACAATTGTGCCCTAAATGTAAATGCATAACTACAGATAAGATAAGTTTTGTTCATTGAGTACACCATCTAATATCATCAAACATTCAACATGCCTGTGACAGAAAGACTGAAACAAAACTAGCTACAGTAATGCACTTGGATGATCTTCTCATCTCAGCTCTATATCAATAATACACACAGTCTTAAATTATCTCAAACTGATGTGTTTTTCTTTTTTACGTGGTGCATTGAAAATATTCAGAAGCTGCACATCTAGCAAAAAAAAAAAGACCAGGGGCCTCATGTACAAAGAATTGCGTTGAATTCATACTAAAACATTGCGTACGGACAAAGCTGTAAATGTGCGTACGCACAAAAAAAACAGATGTATGAATCTCTGCGTACGAAGGATCCCACGCATATTCTCTTTGCACATCCCAATTAACGTAAAAATGAGCGCACATGCACAAGCACAACGCCTCACCCAGTCTCCTCCCTTAATTAAATACATTTAAATATGGTAATGAGTCCACTTTGGCAAAAGAAAGGAGTAAGAAAATGGCTAAAGCAAGCGCCAAGAAGCGAAACTTTACAGAAAGTGAATCGGAGGTGCTACTAGCGGAGGTAGAAACGAGAAAAAAAATATTTGGAACTTTGTCCTCCGGAATTAATAACAAAAGGAAAAAATATGAGTGGGAGAGTTTGGCTGATGCCGTCAATGCGGTGGGATCTGAAAGTCGCACTGTAAATGACCTTAAAAAGAAATGGTCTGATATAAAGGTGGACGTTAAATGGAGAACTGCTGCGCACCGACAAAGTGTGGGCAGAACAGGCAGTGGTAAAGGGGTCGATGAACTTACACCCTTTGAGCAGAGAGTTGCCTCAATTATGGGTGACACTTTACTCTCTGGAGTAGTATCTGCTGCTGTGGGAATCTCGGATTTACTACAGGACAGCCACGAAGGTAACCAATATTATCTGCACATTTATTGAATGGAAATGTTTCCGATTCACATATGCAAATTCTTCTTCAGATGGCGCCTTTATAGCAATGTGTGTGTCGATGTGCAGTCGATCGCTCCGATTACATTAGGAAAACCGGCTATCGCTGCAAATTGCGTTTTAATGTTTGGCTGGAAAACTGCATCATATGGGAACGTTATATACCTGGTAGACATGCGGATGATCCCGACCCATACCGCTGGCATTGCGCGGCTCAAAGACGACTGGCTTATTCCTGAGCGGTCTGCCAGTTCCCTTTGGAAAGAACCAGTTGCCAGGAAACCAAGTGTTGTCAGCACCTGCAAGGGAACGGGTATTGCGTGGCTCCTCGCCGTCTCTCTCTCTAGATTCGGACCCAACTCAGCACAGAGCTCCAAGAAGATAGGCCTTGGAAATCTGAAACGGCTGATAAGCCAGTCATCAACCAGGGCCAGAAAATCATTGTGGTCCCTAAAAATTCGCTCTCTTCGGATTCTGCCAATAGCAATGTCCTCTAATAAGGCCAAAGCTGCCATTGCCATAGACTAAGGGTTGTATCACTTTTATATGTTCTTACTTAATTGCATAATTGATCGAATATTCCCATAAGGCTTGTGTGAGAATATATGTAAATTATTTTATAAATTGCAAATTAATAGCAATGCTTCCCACAGGTGGTAGTGCGATAGACTTGTCGAACAATTCGTTGTGTAATGTTTGCAACTTAACTTCATTGCCTGTAAGAGTCGCCAACGGACAAAAACTATGAGAAATGTACGTACGCCAGACATGAAATTGGCGTGGAGGAACGCACATTCTCAAGTTAATTTCACTGTTAGTAAATCCGACCGTGAGCGTGAAAGCTGGCATACGCAAAGTGTTTGTGCATACGGAAGATTGATACATGAGGCCCCAGAAGGCCAAAAAATGATCAAAGTAACATAAGAAACAAGAACATGCACCACAATCTGTCAAACCACTTCTACTCTAACAGACATCACAGCACAGCTGTTTAGACATCTGCTGCTTGATACTATTGTTCCGGCTGCAGTAACGACATCAGCAGGCCTCTGGTGATGTCAGCAGGATGGTCAAGAAAGTGAGAAGATTTCAACCGGGCTCATGTGTAGCCGAACTGATGTCCATGTCGTGTGTCTGGAGAGAGACCAAGATTTCCAATTTTCTCCTGCTGGTTCGAGTGATAAGCACACGTTCTCCTGACATCGTCATGGAGAACGTGGGGTCTGCTTGCCTCAATTAAGAAGGAAACTATGATCATATAGTATGTGCTATTAGATATAAATAGAACGAATACACCCACTGCCCACTGCAATGCCTGCAAATGACTTCAAGGCATATTTCTCAAGCGTAGCATCCCTCACATACATACTAATGAAGGTGTGTGGCCTATCATCTTGATTTACATACATATTTATGAACGTGTGTGTATACGTATGAAAGTGTAAAGCATCATCCATGCTCACATATACACTTAGGAAGGTTTATGGCTCATCACCTTTATTCTCTACTGCTTGTGTTGAGTTCAAAAGGCATTTGGATGTATCAATAGATGTAATAATGATCATCAAGGCTATGCAAGTGACTGAATGAAGGTCCTGGAATGAGGACGCGGCACACTTACACATCACTCCTTAAAAGGGAGGGAAAGAAAGAGGGAGACAGAGAGGGACGGATGGGAATGGTGGTTCTGTTGCCTTGGAAACCCTTTTCTGGACACTTTCCAGGCTTTGTAATGATTTCCCATTTACCCCTCAGAGAGGAAGAGAGCGAAGTGACTCCTTCGATATCAACATGCAACACACACTACGCTCAACAAAGCTTCACTGCGAACCCCGAAGACACACACGTATAATTATACAGCATAAAAACCACGTAGTGTCAAAAAAAAGAAGCTATCCTCACAATTTTCACAGGAAAGACTTGTCCATTCATTTTCAATGTGCCGGATGAGTAGTAAATCGATTCTGCTCACACCTACTCTAGTACCAGAGAACTGAACCACCAACAGTATCATTGAGCTCCAGATGGCATTCAGAAGCTGAACTCTTGGGCAGCTTGTGTTGTTTCTCTCTTAAGTGATGACCTGCACCTTGCTGCAGATTCGCTTCTATCTAATAAAATTACAGAACCATCACTGTCCTTGTCATGGCTGTAATCATGTTAGGGGGGCACTCTTATCAGGTAAAAACATACATCTGGAACAGCTAGCACCCGTCCTAAAGAGGCATCTTCGAGCAAGTTATGGGGAAACTTGACTCGGGTCAAGTGTATCTCTGCATGGATGCAGGGATGAATGCTGTGAATGTTTGTTGTACACATAATAGTCTGGGTATCGATATACAGCTGTGGTAAGAATTATTGGCACCCCTGGTAAATATAATTAAATAAATCTACATTTGAAAGTGTATGTTTGTGCGTGCGTGCGTGTGTGTTTGGGGGGGGGGGTCACATTATGAAATAAATGTTTTTCTCCAAAACACTTTTTAATTAGTAAAATATCTCTGAAGTATATTCCCATTAATATTTAATTTTTGAAAGGGTGACTAGGAACATGAAATTGTCTAGCTATAACTTCTTGTTTAATAGGAGTATAAATATGAGGAAACCAAAGGCCAAATTCCCTTAATCATCCATTACAATGGGTAAAACGAAAGCATATAGTTCTGATGTTCAGCAAAAAATTGAGCTTCACAAAATGGAAAGAGGCTTGAAAATCCCCATTTCCATCATCAGGGCAATAATTAAGAAGTTCCAATCAACAAAAGATGTTACGACTCTGCCAGGAAGAGGACATGTGTCTGTGCTGTCTTAATGCACGGTGAGGAGGAAAGTTTGAGTGGCCAAAGACTCTCCAAGGATCACAGATGGAGAATTGCAGAAATTAGTTGAGTCTTGGGGTCAGAAAGCCTAAAAATAATAATAATAATAATAATAATAATAATAATAATAAAATAATATGATAATGAAACCCCTACATCACCACAAGTTGTTATGGAGGGTTTCAATAAAAAAAATTGCAAACTGGGAGTTTACTGGGTTCTATGGTCAGATAACTAAAAAAGAGCTTATTGGCAGCAAACACACTAGATTGGTTTGGTGCAAACAGGGATAAAAAGTAGCCCATGCCTACATGCCCAAATATACAGCTGGATCTTTAATGGGGATGTCTACTGCATTCTCTCTTATTTACACTGTTAAGAATTACATTCTCATGCTAAACATGGCCAAAGTTTAAAAAAAATAAGTTGGACGTATGACGGAGTATTTCTGTGCCAAATACACTCCTTCAGGATTCATATAAGTTTCAGAAAGTATTATTTTTCGAGTATGGGCCTGTATGACATTATAAAGGGCACATGCACATCAACCAGAGTGAGAGCAAGAGCAACACCCATCAACGTGCTTTGTTCGGGTTACAGAGGACGTCGGCAAAGCTGTAATTTTGTTTTTAGACCACAAAATCAACAATGTCACCAAAGAAGTGTGTTTTTGGTTGTGATGGAAAGATAACCTTGTTCAGCTTCCCAAAGAACCCAGCATTAGAGGAACAGTGGATGCAGTTAGTTTTTCCGGGGCAGCAACGGAGTTGTGCAAGTGCAGGGTACCCCCAGGATCCTCCAAATGAAATTCAAGGCTTTTTAAGACCTTTTTAATACCATTTCAAATGAAATTTAATGCCAACTTCGTACCCATTCCGACTGAAGTATGAGGGGAAAATGTCAAATCTGTATAAATTTTGAACCCTAGAAAATTATTATGTACAAGTAGGTTTACTTGAATTAAATAAAATATTTTATTTAAATTATCAGTTGTATTAAATACATACACAACAGCGTAACACAGATTTGATTTGTAATAAACAAATAGATTTGAACTTGGTGTTGAACACTACAGCCTTTGCAGCTCTGCTGCCTTGGTTGCAATTTTTTCCCCCAGGCTCTCAAGTTCTGTCAACTTCTGCTTGTGACTTCTTCTCAAAGCGTTTGACTTGGCAATTAGCTCTGCCATTTTGCTGCCTTGTTTGCCCTCAGCCTCCTCTGCCATCTTGTCTGCATCCCTCCTCAGATAATCCGCAAATTCCTGGATGGTCTGTCTTGTCTTTTTTAGCTGCTCCAACTCCTCTTCAATCATTATTCTTTTTGACTATGTGCTTGAGATTCTTTTTTCTTTCGTTCACTTTCAAGATGCATCCTGTACCTCACCCGTGCTGATGTGACTGAAGACAGGAGCTCTGGTGTGAGGGGCACCTTGGTAACACCCCCAAGCATGGACACGTAATCGCACACAACTCTTTGTGCAATGACAGTGTCCTCTTGGATATTACAAGTTCCTACTTGTTTATTGATAGAGAAGCCCCTCTCCACCGTAGCCTGCCCATGGGAGAGGAGCAGAAGGTTTCTGATGAAAGCCCAGAGCTGTGGGTAGGACTGACTTATATAAGGATGGAGAAATACATCCAGCCTCTTCTCGAGGGGCTTGAAAGACAGGAACTTCTCATTCCTCACCTCCAGGGACAACAATTGGGAAAATTGCTGAATGATCAGATCACCTAAAGAAAGAGTGAAAGAAAAAGCACTCACATATCCAATCAAATGTGCATGTGTTTCTTTTGTAAATTGTATGCCCAACGTCAGGACTTAATCTTATGTACCTGTAGCAACCCCATCTAACTACTTGTCTTGAAGAAACCATTTGACTAGACACTTCATCTGCTCCTGACACAATTTTGGATCCGAATACATCACGGCTGGGTTAAGACAAGCAATTTGTCTTACAGTTGGGAATTTCAAAGGGCTCTTCTCTTGAATCTTCTTCACAATTTTGGAAAGACCCTCCATGCATTCCTTTCTGAACTGGAGCACAGAAAGCTCCTCGGTATATCTACTCTGCCGCTGACGTTCCTAAGAATGAATGGGGACTAAATTAAGTAAATAGCTACTGTACCTCTCCCTCCTCTTTCCTTCTAGCTAATCCATTGAGGGGCTGAGCAGACCAGTCTAGCAACAGGGACACCAGGAACAGCCTGGTCACACATTATGCATTTCCTAAATACCTTTATTGCAGCCTCTGCTCCAATGCCAATATCAACAGCTCTAAGATGAACCCTGGACTGCATGTCACTAATATCAAGCCGGACCAAATGCTGGGGTGTGGCATCATTGAGAAGTTCTAGTTTGATGAATCGCCTCAGCAAACTCTATGAAAAGACAAAAAGATACATATTTGAGAATACAAATGACTATTCTGACTATTCAAAATATTTGCATTTTCAATTCATTCAGTCTTAGTGTAACTGTGAACGAGAGGAGATTTTAAAATCACTATGACAATAAAATGAGAAGATTCACCTCACCTTCAGCAGTTCAGCCAAGTCATTACCAATGAAAGGCAGCACAGGCTCATCAGTCTGATATCTGGTGAGGAAAGGTGTTACACTTCGACACACTGCCATGAAAAAGTGAAGCTTTGCCAGAATGAGAGGGTCTTTGGTTGCCGCCTCAATGGTATCATAGCATGACGTCCCAGGGTTAGGAAGCTTTTTGGTGCTAACAGCCTCAACATACTTCTTCATGTCTGGCCAGATGACAAGGGCCCTCTCCGCCACAGGGAGGTTCTTGACCCAGCGATGACCACAAAAAGGCAAAGCGAAGATTTTGGACTTTGTGAGATTACAGAAATCCTCCCTTCTTGCTGGCACATTGTGGAAAATTGTATGCAGAGCTCTTAGGAACTTCTCCATATGCCAGTCAGTGAATCCACATTTGACAGCATTATGGAGAGTATGCAGGCCACAACTCCCCACCACTGCCAGCTGAGCACCCCCAAAATGCTCTGCATGCTCCTGCTGCAGCATCTCAAAAAAACGCCAACTAACATTGGGTCCATCCATAGACACAGAGACCATCTTCCTCAAGTCAAGGTCACATACACACTCCTAAAAGACATGAAAAGCACAATTTAAACAAACACATATCATATAGCCTACATAATAGTTAGTGTGATGGAGTTTGGGGCCTCAAGGTTAAAGGGTTCTGTATGAGTGGTGAGATACAGGTTCAGACCTGCAAACTCACAACCGGTGAAAAAGGTGACATGTTTACGAAGTAATTTGTTGAAGGGGGGTCTGTGGCATTAGAGACAATTTTTATGATTTAAACATCTAAATGAAGCATTCTGGTGCATTCTGACAAGAAAACATTTTGCTTCAAGACATTTGCTTCAAGTAAAAAATAAAAAAAGTAATCGAAACAATTTGATTGTCGCCTACAGTTAAGTTGGGGCCTACAGTATAACAAGAAAAAAATATCCCTCAACTAATGCTGTAAAGTAAACCATAAGGAACCCCAGATGGTACATCATTCTAATATTAAAGATTAAAAATTATTTATTTGTAAACTACTTCCATTTAAAATCACACATAAGGGAGTTACAGTATGTTACTTAACTATATCATATATTATTTATAAATAAATAAAAACTCAACATTTTTAAAATTCAGAATAAAAACTTACTTTGAAATGTTTGAGCAGGTCCACCGCCGTTGCATGACCCATAAACTGCGAGCCGAAGTATCGTGACTGGACGTGGTCATCCACCCAGTAGCGAATATGAAGGTCCAACTGCTTACTTTTCGTCATCTTATTGAGACTCTCGTCAAACATGACCACAAACCCGTTGGCCATATTAACCTGGTCAGTCAGTTCTTTAGTTATAAAGGGAGCCAATCCGAATTTAGTAATATATGCAGTTTTGTTGCTTCCACACGAGAATGTAGCTACATCCTCGGAGTCTGGGAACATGGTTTTAAAAATCTCTGTAATGTTCTCATTTGATGTGTAACTCTTAGAGGTGCTCAGAGATTGTTTTAAGGAGCCACATCACCTCTGCCCGCAAAGTTGGTGTCGAGCCACAGTAAGATAGGATGTTCCTTGGCTGTGGTGGCAATGCTTCTAATGTAGAAATTTCTTCATTATTGATAGCAAGAGCTGTTTCAGTAACCGAAGAGGTCTGCGCTGCACAGAACTGCACAATAGGTGGTTGGCGCTGGCGAGCAGTACTACACGCGATGGAAAGGCAAAAAAATATAGAAGACATTTGCAACGAAATCTAAGACTTTGTATACGAAATTCAAGGCTATTAAGGCCTTAATTTGAGATTATCAAATTTAAGACTTTTTCAAGGCTTTTAAGACCCGCGGGTACCCTGAAGTGTGTTTTTCTCTTCCTGCCATTTCGGTGACAAATATTTTACAAACAAGGCCCAGTTCGACACTGGATTTGCAGAACGTTTGAAACAAAAAAAAATGGAGCGGTCCCAGCGATAAAATATCCCGGGCATGAGTCGGAATTGCAGGCAGTAAGCAACATAAAATGTCTGTTTTGTTGGCAATCGGCACGAACGTAAAGTGAATAAAAAGTTATCCAGGGATATTGCAATGCTGTAATGTGCGTGCGTGACCTTTTAGCTTCGCCCCTGCCATGTCTCGAGGAACTCTGCTGTTTTCGGAAAGAATCGGTACAGCTTATCGGTCTTTTATAAATCTGATCAAATTAAAGACTCTTCGGAGATATGAAGGATACAATACTACTCAATAGTTACTCCATATTAACATGAGATTGGCAGAAACTGTGTGTGTGTTTTTTTTTTTTTGCTGGAGGTCCTGGACATCTTGTTCAGATACTGTACATGGTATCATGAATTAGCAAATAAAACAAACACCAACATATAAAAAAAAAAAAATCAAAACCAGACCACTTTTGCTAGAAATCTTATAATGGGCTTTGGTTGGATCTTCCATTAGGACAACCATCCAAAACAAACATCAAAATCAACACAAAAATGTGTCACGGAGCACAAAATGAAGCTTCTGCCATGGCTGTCTCAGTCCCCTGACCTGAACCCTATAGAAAATGAGTGGGCTGAACTGAAGAGAAGAAGCACCAACATGGATCTGGGAATCTGAAGGATCTGGAGAGACTCAGTATGGAGGAATGGTCTCTGATCTCTTGTCAGGTGTTCTCCAAACTCATCAGGCATTATAGGAGAAGACTCAGAGCTGTTATCTTGGCAAAAGGAGATTGCAAACAGTATTTAATAAAAGGGTGCCAATGATTATGGCCAAAGTGTTTTTGGAGAAAAAGTATTTGTTTTATAATGTGAAATGCTTCGGATTTACTTTAAAATATTTTACTTCAATGAAAGTATGTGTGATGACTTGATTTTTGTGATTTTTTTTAATGAAATATCAAGGATAAACAATGCAGATTTATTTTTATTGCCATCTTTGATCATATTTACCAAGGTTGCCAATAATTCTGACCACAACTGTACAATCCGTGATTCGATTAGATCCTATTTCACATACTGTTGATTTGATATGATTCAATTTCTGATTCAATTCTAATTATTTCAGTCAAAAGTCGATTTTTTCATATGAAATAAATTATTTCTCAACTATAGCTGGAATCAAGCTGGAACCTTTTACATTGATCCATTACGAAAATATTAATTTAAAATGAACAATAGGGCCAAACTATTGTTTGGTTTCCATGTTGTAAACATGTTTTTTTTAAACTAGCTGTTTAAACTGTACATTTTATCCCCTAACGTTAAAAAAAACAGAATTTTGTATGATTTATAAGTTGTTTTCCTCATGGGGACCAAAAATGTTCCCACAAGATCAAAAATCTGGTATTACTACACTTGTGGGGACATTTAGTCCCATTAACGAAGGGACCAGGACCACACACACATACACACCTTTATTTTTCTCTTTAATGAATTTTAACCAACTCTTCTCATAGGAATAGCAGCTTTTGAGAAAGTACAGTAGTAATGTTGTACAACAGTGTTTTTTTCCTAAAACTCTTTTAGTATCGATCCCGAGAACACCAGTCTGCAAATCCAAACCTGAGTGTTTATGAGGACACATCCAAGTTTGGGACACATCAGGGAGAAACACACGCTATTTTCTAATTAAATTGAACAATCTGGGGATTAAAAGAGTGTCAGTGTAAATCCACTCCTGAAGATGGTGACATTCGGCAACTCCAGATATATCACATGGAAAGCTGGCAGCCGAGAAAACCTGGCTCGTTTATAAGCAACCACCAGATCACATGACTCGCTGTGTTCAATTTAGAAATTGCATTCTGCTGTCACAGGCACACCTCGCAAATGAATAAAGCTGTACCTTTATGTACGTTCTGTGCCAATAGCAGAACATTGCTTGAATTAATTAGAGTCAAGAGTCAACTGCACTAAAATATGTTTTGGACTCAAAATGGGGAATGAGAAAACTAGAGGAATGAAAATGATGGGAAGGGTATGCTTTTCTTGAAAGGGTTGTGCATGTGTATGTGTGTATAAGAGAGAGCTTGTGTTTACACTGTGACCTCTCCATCACATTGACTTCTTCAGGTCCTTTTTGGCTCTTGAGACACAGATGAGAGCTTCACTCAAATAAGACGCCCCCACTCTTAAACATCTCTAAAGCAGCAGTTTATTCCAGCACTAACACAATGGAGCTCACAGGAGAAGGTCAAGGCCTCTGTGATTGGCTGAAAATTTCTTTGCTCATTCAAAATGTAATACACAGATTCATGGTTACTTTGCTCTCATCTAGTCACTATCTACGTCATTCACCTCCTCTTTCTCGCTTTCTCTCAATCAACTAATCATTATTCCCTGTCTAACATCTCACACGGTTCTGAGCTTAGAACAAACAGCTCATCCTCATCGCCATGGAAACAGTGGGACAACAGCAGGTTTTCTGGTGTTACTGGGGGTTGGGAATCTCAATCATTCTTTCCACTCTCCTCCCTCTCCCTCTCTCTCACACGCTATTCGTAATTCACTTTCATCCACTTTCTGCACCAGTACATGGAGCTCCTCCGATAGCTAAAACACAGTAATAACCACAGCAGCTATTTGTAGTCGTAGCTCTGACCATTGGTTGTCTTTAATTCATAGGTGAATCTCACTAAATCTCTCAAGAACATGTCCTGGTCAGATTTCACTCCAAAATAAAGAATAAAGAAATAATTATATTTTGCAACAAGACCCTAAAGTAAGTATGTATGTATGTATGTATGTATGCATGTATGCATGTAAGTAAGTAAGTATGTATGTATGTAAGAATGAATGAATGAATAAGAACAAAGTAACACAAAAAAAAACAACTTGATTTGAACAATTAAAAATGATTTAAAAAAAAGTGTGTACGCAAAAAGGCTAATCTTACACTGCACCGACAGGCACCAACCATCTCTGACAGTACAGCACGTCACTTCTCAGATATTCACAACCCAATAAACGCAGATTCAAGATGTTCAATTTTGCAATTTTTCAAACCACCTGAATTTGCTTGACCGGCCTAAATAGAATGCCAAATGTGTGTGGGGAAATCTTTCAACCTAATGTGAAATTCACACTGATTTCTATTTTTTTTTTATTTTATTTTTTTTTAGGATTTTGCCCGCAAACACTTACCAAACAATGGTAAATGTGAACACACCTTTACAGTAATGAGAATTTACTCATTGCTAATGAAAGAAAGAGGAACTGAAGTTTTCTTTGAAAAAGCAAACAAACAAATATGATTTGTAGCTAAATCTGTAATAACTGAAATCATTTAAATATTGTTCTAACATGGGCTGGAATTAATATTTATCTGATATTTTCTTTTTTTTTTAAAACACTCAATCAAGACAAACTATCATCACAATCAACTGAAAATTGAAATCCACATTTGAAAGGGGTTAACTGATTGAAAACAACTTGGCAGCAACATTTTCCGGTTTTACTTTTGGATGATTTCTGTAATATTGTGTTGAATCCAATTCAAATGCACAGATCCTCCATAGACTGTAAAGACTGGTGTGAGATGGAAATTACTGCTGAGGCAGGATTGGTCAGTAACATTTGGGCCGCAACTTTGCAAATGGTCAATTTGGGGAGAATATCACAATGAAAAAAAAAAATCATTTTCCTAATGCAGTATTTCTGAATACCTTCTTTTTTTTTTTTTGATGAATGTGTGTTGGACATTTTTGCTAATTATTATTTTACACATCTTAAGCTTTAAAAGAGTCAGAAGGTATTGATTATTATTATTATTATTATTTTTAAATCTCCATCCCACAAGAATGTGTGTACATCATACACACAGAAACGTGGGACTTTTCTGGTGACATTCAATCAAGATACAGTGCTGTCCTTCCTCTAATAGGCCTCTCTTGTCCAGCTCTTTGAATAATTGCAGAGCAACAGAAATTGAGATAGCATTAGATAAACAAAGCCAGCTGAAGCATTCACCATTACTCCCGTCTCAAACTATTATGCCATAACAGTCAAACCCTACATAGTGACATGCTGCGGTCTACAGTGGCATTAAGAGTGAAAAAGAGCTTTTCATCAGAGCACTGCCTTATATTCAAAACACAGCCACCAATCCTTTTAACGTGGTAGTAGAAATATTAACCATGATGCTGATGATGATGAAGGGTCTGAGGAGGAGAAAGAGAAAGATGACAAACAAAGACTAATTAGGGAAGTTAAAGGAGAGAGGAGAGAGAGGGAGGGAGAGAGAGAGAGAGAGAGAGAGAGAGAGAGAGAGAGAGAGAGAGAGAGAGAGAGAGAGAGAGAGAGAGAGAGAGAGAGAGAGAGAGAGAGAGAGAGAGAGAGAGAGAGAGAGAGAGAGAGAGATTGTGTGCAGCAGGGACTTTTCCTCAGTAATTGAGATGGATTGTAGTGGGCAGAGAGGCCATATGTGAAAAGAAGAGACTCACTAAGGAAACTATTCCCTCTCTCTGTCTCATACATTTTGTGTTTTAGAGATGACTTTAGCCAGTTTAATCACTAATGACTTCTAAATTGAATTTAGTTCAAATTAAAAAAGCAAAATCAAATAGGATATAGAGCAGAGAGTCCTGCAGAGAGCTCTCTTAAAACAGCTGAAGCTGGCTTTCCCACTTTATTCAGTTTCAACTAATAAGATGGATTATTGCAGCCTCTTGAAAGGAGGCCCTAAAAAACAACCTCAATGTAAATTTCAATTACAATTTGATTCATGTTGTATGCCAAGGTTGAAAGTGCTGATATGCAGAAAGGCCATTTTCAGTTCTAATAGCCCTTTACAGCCTCTGTCTCCCAAAAAAAGAAATGTGTTTGATTCAAACGGCAGCAAGAGGAAACTTCGCTTAAAAAAATAAAATGAAAGTGTGTCACTGGTAAAGATAGTAACATCTCAAAACAATGCCCACCAATTAAGCTATTTCACACTTAGGAAGCGCTTTTTATCCATCGCTCACAGCTTGGAAAGGATCAAGATGGAAAAAGTGGAAGAAAAAAATAAATTGAATTAATCCAGGATTTTTGAACTTAAAATAATATATATATATAAAGTATAATTAAATCCATTACATCAACTAATATATATATATATATACACACACACACAATGCTACGAACACAACAATGTTTTGAATATCTGAAAACTGCAATTGGCAACGTGCTTCATCAACACAATGCAATTGGCAGACATCTAAACGCTGTTTAATGATAGTCTTCTTTTAGCAGTGACAATCTAAATACCAATAGTACACTGTGACTGTACTGAAGGGCAGTTTATTGATCTTAAATCAAAGAAGATGAAGACTTATTGCTGGAGCAAAACATGAGCAAAAAGTGTGTGTGTGTGTGTGTTAGAGCATTAACTGGGCAGGGTGTAGCATAAAGGCCCCCATCACAGCTGGCAACCAGAGATGTGCATTGCTTCCATTGAAGTTGATGTGCCAGGCTTTAATTCATACACTGGTGGCCAATCAGAGAACATTGGCCCAGCTTAACCACACACACACACACACACACACACAAAACAGGAGCCAGTAAGACTCCCTGCAAGCTGGTTAGATCAATGGCAATAAAATACCATTGCTGATTGTTGTAAGACTGAATAAGTGTAAATCCTATTTGAAAATCAATACAGAAAATAAGAGCTACCACTGCAAAAATTCATTGAGGTACTTCATTTTTAACATCTCTCAAGCACAAACCCCAAACCTAAATACCCTTTGACTACACTGCTTTTCTCAGACAAGCAGCAGCAACAACAACAACCACCACAACAACAACAACAAAAACAACAACCTAATCTAATATTTACAATTGATTTGAAATCTGAATAACTTGTACTTCAGTTTGAACCTTTAGATATGATTTCATTTACACTTTTCAGTCATTCTGTAAAGTACTATATTGTCTAAAGTGCACAATATTGACAAAATACAGTATTTTTCACTAACTTTTTTCACTTACAGTTTAATGTGTGTTGATGACCAGTAACAGTCAGTCATGAAGCTTGGATATGAAAACCAAAATGGATGTGTGTGTGAACAGTTTTTCATTTCATGCTTGTCCTAGCTCTTGATTGGCACATTGTGGCTATCTGATGGTCATGATAAAATGTACACATTTTCTTGGCAGTTGCTTCAATAGCAAAGTATCTTCCAGTTCCAAGAAAAAAATAATACTATCAGAGAATTGTTCTAGTGAGAAGAGTAATAGTAGATGGAAGTGATCAGTACATGAGGGTTATATTCTCACTTACACATCAGGCTGGATTGCTGGGAGTGCAGTGAGAGGAAGCAGGGTCATCTACATCAGGGATTGAAAGGGAACAGACAGCCCAAGCCAGCCACAGGCTACAGAAACCATCTGAGAGGAAGCAGAGCACTAAAGTCTGCTCACAAACACATGTTTCTAACCCATCATGGTTTCACTATTTAAGATCCAATGATTTGTGTAGGGTTAGGGGTTAGAAAAAGAATGTGAATGCATTTATTTTCTAAACATAGATTGTAAACCAACCTCTCTAACAAACCAGTTTCTATCTATCTTCACATTTCACATAAAGCAATTGATGACACTTTCAGATTCCTTAAAGGGTTTAAATTACACCATGATTTACTCACCCTCAAGCCATCCTTGGTGTATCTGTATATGTCATTCTTCTTTCAGACGAATACAATCTGAGTTATATTAAAAAATGTCCTGGCTCTTCCAAGATTTATGGCAGTGAATGGTCGTTTATGTTTTGAAGTCCATAAAAGTGCATACATCCATGATAAAAGTAATCCACAGGCCTTCCGAAGCGAAGCGATGCGCTTGTGTAAGAAAAATATCCATATTTAAAACTTTATCGAATAAAATAACTAGCTTCCCCGAGACGGCCTACACACAGTCATGTCAAGTCGACTTGATTTACGCCAAAAGAGTAACACTTGACGCGATGTTTGACGTAGGATGTAGGAGTAGCGTAAGCTTAATTGCCTCTTGAGGTTCAAACAAACAGGGCTGGGGAACAAACTCAAGCTCCTCCTGTTGAAATGTCTAAAAGACATTTCTCTTTTAAAATTCTCGTTTTAGACTTCTAATTCATGACTGGTGTTTTGTTTTGCTCTATTCTCTGCTCTTCCGCGTTCGTCAATGCATCAGGTCAAAGTTTACGCTTTCGCCGTAAATGATGCATACAGCCGTCTGTCAGAAGCTACTTATTTTAATCAATAAGTTTTAAATATGGATATTTTTCTTACATGAAAAACATCGCTTCAGAAGGCCTTTATTAACCCACCGGAACCGTGTAGTTTACTTTTATCATGGATGGATGCGCTTTTATGGACTTTTAACAGAAACTGGCCATTCACTGCCATTATAAAGCTTAGAAGAGCCATGACATTTTAAAATATAACTCTGATTGAATTTGTTATATTATTAGTTATAATATGTTATTTTCATTTTTGGGTGAACTATCAATTTAAATTGCACTTAAGTAGGTTTTTGAAAAAATGAGTCAAAAAAAGGTTAGGGTTAGGGTTAGATTATTATATATTTAAATATGTGGACCTCACAAGAATGTTTAAGTCAATTTGTTTAAACGGGTCCTATAATGCTTTTCCACTTTTTCAACATTAATGTGTAATGTTGCTGTTTGAGCATAAAAAAAGATCTGCAAGGTTACAAAAGCCCCTTTCACACAGAGATTCCGGAAAATACACGGATAAAGTGACCCGGGTTCGTTTGATTTTGGATCATTCACACTGCCAGTGATTTTCCGGAATCAGAGAGTGCGTTCACACACAACCCGTAAAATCCCGTAAAGACACGAGACATTGATGTGACATGTAATGTCTCAGCAGCGTCTAAAGTTTGCTTATGAGCTGTGATTTCTCTCTCGAGAAACCATGCTTGTGCATTTTTTTCTCTGATTCGATCATAAAATAGCGCATTACGATCCAGGCTTCAGCGTCATCATTACGACGCGGCATTGATTACGGCTTTTGTTCACACAGCACACGTTCCGGGACTGAACACGGCAATGTTACTAGGTCCCCAACCCGGCGTCGATCCTGGCATCAGTCCCGGGTCGTGTTTGCGTTCACACAGAAGGCGTTCTGGCAATTTCCCGGGACCAATGCGCTGTGTGAAAGGAACTAAAGTTTAAAGTCCACTCCAAAAAGAGGTATTTTATTTAACAAGAAACCCCTTCTCAAGAACTACAACGAACGGCTCGTTTGGACAAGATTTTTCCGGGTTTTATGAAGCCATAATGTTCCTCATTTAAATAATCTCCACTCACAGAATATACACAAAAAAAAGGAATGAGGCCTGGTTGAGCTGCATTAGAGAACACAGTGTTGTCGCTATGTCAAAGAGAGACTGTTTTTTCCACAATGTTTCCAAAACTCATTTGTTTGACCTTTGGAAGCCTGGCAGACATACAGTGGTTACAATTGATTTTAAACACTGTTCCTGGACATTATAACCACAACATTTATCTGTGCACTGCACATTTTATGGAGAACAGCTTGTTTTCTATAGCTTTTGTAAGCTCTCACTTTTGTAAGAGGTTCACAGCTCCTTGGGAGAGTTAACCATGATTTTGTGAGTGATTACTGTTTGTATTACCTTAGTTTTTTGACAAATATCATGATTAAATGGTGGATAACATTGTATCTGAAATGTATAAGGAAGTTACAAAAAAACATTCCACTCTGAAACGTCCAGTGAAATCTGTGCTTGCTAAAGTCTGAGCATGAAATCCGTTCTGGACATGTTTGTTACCATTGTCAAAGTTTGAATCAGGCTTGAATTGGTTTGAAAATCGAAATTGACGCCGCCATCCTTAATATTTACATCTGAGAAGAGCTTGCAGTAATGGAGGAGCGTGGCATTTCACGATCATGAGTTAAGTGGTTCCTATCACAACACACTGGGCCAGTTAACGGGAAGGAGGGGCTTCATCGAAATTGACGTGTTCGAGCCAGACTGGGGAGAGTGGTGTGGTAAAAATGTAAAATATGTGAAAAATAATCATGTGAAAAATCAAGCATGAAAACATATTCAAGTACACCCCAAAAACAAAATCAAGACTTCATAAAATGGCACAATAGGAACCCTTTAAGTAGGTTAAGTAGGCGCGCACACACACACACACACACACACACACACACACACACACACACACCTCAACTAATTTTAGTGTTGTTGTTTTTTCTAAATCAGATATTTAATTTTTTTTAAAGTTGCTGGAAGGGAAAATGAGGCAAAACAAATCAATTTTTTTTCTGGAGTTTATCTTGGAACTAACAACTAACAACTATAATCTGACAGTTTTGGTTTATACACCAACAAAATTATTCAAACATCTCCATCTTTTATATGTCTCCTTATCTCTCAGAGCACAACATACTTGAATTAGTAATCAGACAAGTTCATAGACACTTCAGGAACTGAGGTCTTCAGTTTCCTTTAAATGTAAACCACACACAACAAACAGGAAAAATGTCCAACATATAACCCAAAAGAAACACTCGCAGAAAACATCCATGATAAACATAGCAATCAAGCCGCTATCTGATATGTGAAAATGTTTATCCTCTTATGTTCATCAGTCTCACAAGAATGCTTCTAAAAGCAAGAACTGCATGAACAAATGAATGCATTCTTCCTGTCATCAGTGACTCCATAGCAAATCCATCTTTGACACTAACTATAGACTGATAAAGAGGAGTAATGACCCGTACACACATCTAATCCTGCTAATGATGTATAGTTTGTAATGCTTAATCACGAGTGCCAAGGCAGATATGCAGGTGATACGTAGAAAAAGTCAAGTTGTTTATTTAGCAATGTAAAATTTTGGTTGATCAGACTAAAACAAAATTATTGATTTAGCCTATAATGAAGACTGTAGTTCTTCACTTGTGCTTGATGGAAAAAAAAAAACATTTTTAATTTAGCAATATTTATTCTTCTCAAGCAATGGAAATTATAGTGGATAGGTAAAAATATAAATTATCTACTGTATAACTTATTCAGAAATAATAAGATATTGTCAATTCATTTTGCCTCCAACTCCCTTCTTAACTTGAACTTGCTCCCCTTTAGAAATGCTATGTATGATTGAGACCTTGAGAGGAACATGAGAAATAGGGAGAAGTGAAGGAGAGTGGGTTTTATGAGTGTTCCCTCGCAGTTGCACTGAGGGCCATTTTTCTCTCCTCAGAGGATTATTAATAGATCTATACCCACCTCCCTCCCTGCTGTTAATCTACCAGGCAACATGTGTTACATACACAAATGCCTGATTACACACATCAAAAATCAGTAAGAAAAGCATCTACGTTGAAGTGGCTTTCCATTTACTTTTACAATTATTTTATTGGCAGACACTTCCTGATCAGAGCGACCAACAGCAAACAGGCACTCATTACTTCAACATATGTATAACAATATAAATCTAAGATGTGCAAATGCAATGATCGCGTTAAATGAGGTGTGTGTGTGTATGCACTTGAAGAAACGTACCGGAAAAGCTACAGTACTGTGAAAAGTTTTGGGCACTTGCGTACAAATGCTGTAAAGTGAGGATGCTTTTGAAAAATAATGTCATAAATAGATTGTATGGATCAATTAACTTCTATTCGCTAAATCAAATGAATATTTGTTGTGACCAGCCTTTGTGTTTAAAACAGCTTTTGTCCTAGGTACACTTGCACATAGTTTTTCAGGTAGCTTTGCAGAAAGGTTTCTTCAAGCGTCTTGGAGATGTTGCAACAGTTCTTCTGGATTTAGTCTAAGTTTTTTCTGTTTCTTCATGTAACCACAGATGGACTCGATGATTGTGATCAGATCTCCGTGTGGAGCATACCGGCATAAAGTCAGACTCCTTGTGCAAACAAAAATCTCACTGGATTATTACAACTAATGGCAAAATGAATGTTTGGAAATGTAAAGATATTTCTTACTGACACACTACAGCAAAATATATAAATAACTGGCTTAACATTTTTTTTTGGTGTAAATACTAACATGCTTTAGACTTTTGCACAGTACTGTATATATTGCTAAGTATTACTGATCAATCACTTTTAATTACTACAACTTGCCCTTACTGACTCTCTCAATTTCTAAAAATGCACTGCAAATCAATGGGGATAATGTTCCAGCAAACAATATTGATAAAACGACAGATTTTCATTTAAAAAAAATGATTGGCCTTTTTTGAAATAGCTGTAATTTTGTTTATTGATCTGGACAGATTGAAGATAATCTATAGCACTATACGTGAATTATTGCCAATTTGATTCATTTTTAAAAACAAAACAAATCTATATTTGTTAGATTGCCTTTGTTAGAAGCTTGTTATTAATACACATGGGGATGCATGTTTTGTTTCTTGTTTTTGCATTGAACTTGTTTTGGGGGGAAATCATGGCATGAAAACAGAGACCAATATTTTAATTAAGATTCAGCATTTCGGGTTAAGTTTATTACCTACATCATTTCATTTAGTCTAATTATTATTCTTTTTACCTATAATGAAACATCAAAATAAATTATTTTCCAACAGCAAACACACCCACGTTCATTAAATCTAAATAAGCATTCCAATAATAATGAACCATGTGCAACAAACATAAGATAAATGACAGAAAAATGAAAGAGTATTAATTACCTTCATTTGGTTCACAAGTCCACAAGAAAATCTGACTCGTTAGTCATACACTTTTTTTTCCAGCTGACCACATAAAAAAAAAAAAAAAAAAAAAAAAAATGCCAGTTCCATTTTGCAAACTTGACTTCAATTACTTGACTGTAATGGAACACATGACCCCTAATTTCACAGATCAAAGGAGGAGTATGCATACGTCAGCATACAGACTGAGCGAGTGAGCATTATTTCAATCCCCTGTAAGCCACTTTAAAGACCTTTAAAAAGGGAGTTTGCCATGAAATGTTGCATTGCGAATCATTTCTCGACTCAGGAGTAAGAAAGTGACAGAATAGCATTAACATTTTCTCGGGCAAAAGAGACGTGATAGCTGAAAGATCAACTGAAATAATTCCAAGTCATTACAAAACGTGGATTTACCTTATAATAAGCCACAAGACACGTTGTGCCTAAAAAAGGGTGACATGCATTTCTAGACACAAAGGGGAGTAACTAAAACCAAAAAGAAAAAATATGATAACATCAATTTTCAATAAACAGTTTTATTGTATTATATTAATACTGTATTGTATTAACTGTAAACTATAAATATTACTTAGAGGAAAAAAACTGCACTTCTAAAGATATATTTCTTAAGCTTAGAATCTGTTAACAGAAATGTTTATATGCAACGTTTGTTTATCGGTATTTAAAAATGTCTACAACTGAACTAAAAGGCAATTAAAAAAACAAAACTGTAACTGAGATGGACATAAGCTTTTTTTCCATCCAGGATTCTTAAAGAGCAATTTAGATGATACATGTGGAATATTTTTCACAGTTCTGTCTTTATTCACACTGAATACATGACAAGCAACATTACAAATGTTGCTATTCAGCCAAACTGCTCTCCTTGATGGATGCCAATGACACTCTCCAGCACCTTTATTTAACGGGAGGATGAGGGTGCATAAAAATAGTCATGTCAAGTTGAAACTCCTCATTGTCATCATCATTAATCAATGGCTACATTTACAAATGATGTTTACTGTTATTACAGCATTAAGAACCCATTACTACATTTGTCAAAGCTGCATATGTAATCAGCTGTCAACTTCTCCTCGCTCTGCTTTTCTCTAGAGCCCTGAGCAATTCTGGATATCAGCTGGTCTTCATTGCTGTCGCAACATGGGTGCTAAAGATTTCACAAAGCACAAACTGTTATGTTTCTGTAAAGACGAACAGTGTCAAAACCATGACAGTCTCCCTACAAAAAAACATGACATGTCAGTTCCAAAAAACGCATGAAAATATCTGCGTCCCCCACCACAATAAACCGTCCATCTAATGCCTTCACACTATACAGAAACATTTTCACAAAAGCAGGCCTATTGGAGGATATTAAAAGACATTCAAAGGAAAAGACGTTATGACTTTTTCATGATACGCAAGGAGACTGTAACCTGGCAGTCAGACACCTCACTTAACACCCTGCTCTGGGTGGAATACACTGTAATTATACACACCGTATTACTTTAGCTGGCCATTTATCAAAGAGGTTATGCAGTACTGCAGAATTATTAAAGCATTTTGAAGATAAAGATGTGTCAGATTTGCGACTAAAGGTAGAACTATTTACTGCACTTCGAAAGGGCTACTTTGTATCATGATGAACGACGGCACATACGTTTCAGAGAAGAAGATATAAAGCCATGGAAATCTTTGAACAGAATCATTCCTTACTCTCAGCTCCCTAGACGGCAAAGATCCAGTGATATAAACTATCCCCATTTATTTCAACACCATCCATCATCATCATTATGGCTCCATATGCGGTGAGCTATGTGCAGTAAACGGCAAAAATTCATTTTCTTAATCAGTATTTTATTTTGTTTTCAGAAAATATATTTTGAATGAAGTTTATTACCCCAATGGCAAATATTTTCTTTAATTTTACATAAACCTCTTCCACATGAGGGGAGCATCACATTCTTGCCTTGATTTTGCCTTGCTCAATATCTAAACATCGTTAAACAATGAGAAGCAAAATTGTGGTCTTAAAAGAGAAGGAATGTTTTCAGAAAATATATCTTGAATGAAGGTTATTACCCCATTGGCAATTTTACGTAGTTATTAGTTTGCTTTATGTATATAAAGCTCTTTATTTTTTTTAAGATTTATGCTAACAACTAGAGAAGACAATGGGAAAGAAAAATAGTTTGTTTGGAATATATTCTCTGAACACGTCCTGTTTAAACAAGCCTTAATCTTATGCAACTTCTCAAGTAAATTAACATTGTTTTAAAGATTTTTAGATAAAGTTACTGGAAAACAACAAAAATATTGCTTAAATCAAATGCAGCATCTGCCAGGCACTCCATCTGCATAACATCTGACATCCTTTTAACACAGTCACGAGTGATATTGACATCTTACTCCAACAAGAGCACAGTGTGATTGCTGAAACTAAGGAATAGCAAGTGACCAGTGAGTCCTTCTATCCATGGCATACCAGCAGAGCATGAATAGGTAGAGCAAGGTGTATGTAGGGATCCAGAATATAGAGAATGTAAGGAGACTCTCTACAGTGGCCACATCCATGGACATTAAAAACAGTGTAGCTTTAACCTGCAATGACAAGCAAGGAGAGATACATCTCAGGAGGACAAGATAATAGAGAAAGAGAGGAGATACACGGAATGAGAAAGTGAAGGTGAACACTAGGACAAACCTTTGTCCTCCCCAGAACAGAATAAATGGATGCAGGCTGCAACAAAGGCACAATATTGAGGTATCCATCATCACAGGACTTCTGTGGACCTCATATATCTGGCGCTACTTCAGGACATACGCCTTTTACCATATGCTGTGCTATATATACAACAAACAGTGTTCTTCCCTAATGCCTTTATATAGATTTGCTTGGGAGACCCTATCAAAGGCAAAACACACCGTCCCAACTCATCCATGCCCCCCCTACCCCCCCAGCTGGTATAAAACCGCCGTACCTTTTGTTTCCCTTCAGAAGATGCTTCAAGGGAAACTTTGATGCTATGCGTCTCACATCAAAAGAAATAGCAACAGATGTGATCCTGTGTTGGATCAGATGTGTTGCTGAGGACAGTTTACTTCCACCCCCTCCCCGCCAAAAACACATGAGATAACAAGGATATCTCACTGAGCAACAATAGTGACTGAAAAAAAAGAAAAGAAAGGACGGAGAGTCTGAGGCATGCATTGCATCACTATAGCAGATGAAGTGCTCACACTTTATATTGTCTACAGCATAATTGATAATGACTAAAAATGGCTTATTTGAAATCAGAACTCCTTGGAGGTTCTCAAAATCAAGATATAAATTAATCTGGCCATATATGACCACAGAATTACAGCAGTTGTCATGGAGCCATTACGGTTCCCACATGAAAGGGACGTGATGGGGTCTGGAAAAATTAAAACGATTAGTGCTAGGATGCAGCTGGACCTGTGTGCACCTGTGCAATTGTTTGCATCAGTAATCCAGTTTCTCCCAAAGTCCCTCTTTCCTGTCTGTGCGGCCGTCCTCTCTTCTACACAGTGTCTAAATGCCACACTCTGCTTTCACAGTTTTTTGGCATCTCAGGGTTCCCTCGGGGCCCTGCGCTCACTTTGCGGGGCCCACAGTGAGTCCTGTGCTAAGAGAGCAGGGATCCAGGCATTTCCCCATTTTCAAGCCAGCAGCTGTCAGGGAGCATATGAGTAACAACTGAATGACGCACGTCACGAGTGCTGAAGCGGGCCGCTCCTCAAAAGAATTACAATTAGACTCTGGGTTAGCCAGTGTGAGACACAACTCAGAAGAGTACAATGTGAAACAACTTGAGGAAAAATAAAGAAATAAAATAATATTTTGGGGGGTTATGGATCCATGTTATAGCTCCTCCCACAGTTCCCAACGTTATTTTTTGTGTAGAAAATGCTTAGCAAATACCCATAGGCCAAAGGACACAGTTTCTTTTTGAAAGTAAGAAAAATTGAGTGCCCCCAAATAATTTAATGTAAATGAAAAATAAGCTGAATTACAAGTGATAAAAAAACAAGAGCCTATAATATTAGTAATTAATAACATGATGTTGTGAAAACTAATTACCTGCATTTTCTTTCAGCTTATGAATAAGTTGTATTTAAAAATAATTCAAATGAAAATGCATTGCTGTTCTCAATGTTTTACTAAAGAGTGAAAACTATTACCATTTAAAAGCAACACCATGTAGTTTTTCAACCTTCATAATATATTTCCAAGCCCCTTGTGATGGTACATCGACTTACAATAGGTTGAATGACACGTCTGCCAGATAGCCTGACGGGGTTTGTATCGCTTTTACTGGCACTACGGAACTTCGGGGTTCGGGTAGTAACCCCAGCACAAAAAGAACTACAAAATCCGACTGCTTTACGGCATATCTCACTTCCCCCACCACCCACCACTTCCTCAAATTCGGACGTGAGAGCCCAACTAGCGTTTGTTTGCCGGTTGGTATAGCGTCTGTATGTTGTTGTCATGGCCGAAGCAGCAACTAAACCAAAGAAGGCAAAAGTTTTGTCGAAGGAGACTAGGAAAAGAAAAAGGGAGAGTGATAAAATCAAAGGCCGGACGAGGATCCATATTGGTCCAGCGTGAGCTCGCTGGCGTGAGCTAAAGGAGGAGGAGGGGTGCCCGACCGATGCTGACCTGGCTATAATGCAAATCGATTTTTCAAATTTGCAGATTCCTCTGTGGTAGCTTGATATTACAATATTGACGATATATGGCTATTACCTACCACACAAATATTGAATTGAATTAGCATATTTATTATGTAAAACAGTAGCCAATAGGCTACTATAATGACGCTGGCTTGTAAACGTGAGCTACGCGATTTTTGGCGTTTGAAAAAATAAAACCCATGAAATTATATTCATATGACATGCTGAAATATATGCCACTGTACCTGGGATGAAGACATTTCACACGCAACGCAGGCAGTCTGCACAAGATGTGAGAACTACTGCAGAGTTCAGGGGTATCGGCTTGTCAACAAATGCACGTGTATCCCCTGGTGTAACCATGACAGATTTTACGACAGTAGTAGAAGACAATACTGTTTCACAACTGTAGGGGGACCCCGAGAGCAAAAGTTACATGGTGTTGCTTTAAGGAAAAGATGAAGAAGTAATTAATAAACCATTTTTTTGGCGCAGATTTCGTGTAGGCCTGCTTTTTGAGGGATGTTGACAACTAGGTGAATCTTCTGTAATAGTAGGCAATGCTAGCCTGGTTAAAACCAGACCATTCTCAGTTGTAACTGAGTTATGGTCTGGCAAAGCATCATAGACAAATCATTTCCAGAGGGGCGTCACCAATGGACATCGCGGATGGACCTAAAACCAATCAGAGCGATGAAGGAGATGACGAATGCAGAGCGGCGGAGAAACATCTCAGAATATTGTTCTTTGCTCGGTTTTTAACAAAAAGGAAACGTTCAAATCGCATAAAACAGACGCGATAGCTGATTCGAATGAGTGATGTTCGATGGCGGCATCCATCTTTGTAATGTAGGCTACAAAATCTGCTTCAAAATCCCAGTGCTGTCGTCATCGTGTAAAGCCCGCACCAACGGGTCTGGGTTTTCCCAGGCTAAGGCAATGCTGCTTTTTTTAAAAATACACTACTGTTCAAAAGTTTGTGGTTAGCAAGATATATCTTTTTTTTTTTTAAGATATTCATACTTTTATTCAGCAAGGACACAAGTGACAGTAAAGATTTTAAATTTCTATTAATTTCTATGCAACTGCTTACTTTCTATTCATCAATTACTCCTGAATAAAATGTTTCAAACAAAAATATTCTGCACTAGGCCTATGTTGTTCTTCGTGCAAAGAAGCTAGCTAAAGTCAGCCAATAAAACAATGACACAATGATGAACAAGTAACAATAATATTCGCAATAACATAGCGTACTGAATAATTAAGTAAACATAATTTCTTAATTTATCTTTGTACAGAAACTGGCTCCAGTTAAACTTGCTTAACTGGCTCCTCTCTGCTGTCTCAGACGACGACATATTTTCCTGTCGGCCACCGTAACTTCTGTTGGGTACAATTCGCAACTCACCACTAGATGCCGCTAAAATGTACACACTGCACTTTTAAATAGAAATTAGTTACTTTAATTACCTTGATATTTTTAACAAAATTACTGTTTTTACTTCATTTTTAATCAAATAAATGCAGCATGGGTAATGGCACGGCAGCATAAGAGACGTCTTTCAAAAACAAGAAAAAATCGTATTGCCCCCAAACTTTTGATTGGTATTGTATATGAAACTTATGCAAAAATAAACATTTTTAATAGTAGTGTACTACATTGTAGACAACTGGAAGGGTTTCAGAAAACATTTGTTCAATTTGGAGAAAAAAAACAAGTCTAGGTAAAGCCCTTTCCAATTCAAAGTGTGCCTGCTCCCTTAAACTCAAATTAAAATCTTTCTAAATCAAGCCCGCGTACAACATTTAGGATCAATATTACCATACTTAGAAGATGAATTAATTCATTCATTAGTCTACCACCTCCAGATCACCACAAAGCAGAAAATGGTGTTTAAAAAAGAAAAGAGTACAGAAACTGATTTAACAAGATGCCATGTGTAATTGTAGGATTCAACCACAGAAATAGCCGGGCTCAGCCTCGGGTTAGGAAAAGCAGGTGAGAGCGACATGCAGACATCAGAGGAGACACATGACCTGACACCAGAGAGAGGCGATACAGAGACAGACAGAAACTGGGAGGGACAGGGGGTCACACAAGTTACAGGGGGATAAAAAGTGTTTTGTGCTGAATTTGCTTATGAGGCCCAGACTGTATCTCCAACATTTTCTGTACTTATTTTGACGGAAATATGGATTTTACCATGATAAAATATTATTTGCAACTGAACTCATTATCAAATTAGTCAAAATATTTATTTATGCGCAAAACCATTTTTTGCCGCAGATTTCATGTAGGCCTGCTTTTGTGAGGGAAGTTGTTATTTACAAGGTAATAGAAAATGCTTTCAGGTTTTTGCTTCTTTTCTCATTCTATCTCTCACACACCCACTCAGTCTCTTTCTGCCCTCATCTATCTTAATCTCTCCTCCTCATCACTCATCAGACACTCTCAGCAGTTTCCCGCTGGTGGTTTGGATAGGAAAGGTTTTGGCCAGGTGGTTGGTGCTGTAAAAGGTCAGGACCGGCGAGGACAGTCGCTCCTGCAGAGCTGCTTTCCTCTCTTCCAGATCCTGGCAGTACTGTACGTCCGTGTTTTGAGCCAAGAGACAAAGACCAACAGCATCTCTGTAATCCAGAACTACTGCCAGAACAAACTACTCTCTTTTCTTCTCTTTCATAATGGATCATTCAGTTAGGTAGCCTAATGTATACATTAATCCAGATACATTTGAAAATGGTGTTTTCATTTCAAAACGCTCTCCATTCACAGTAGTGTTTAGGAAATTTCCAAAAGTTTGTTGTCCACACCAAAACGCTAAAATCTTCCAGCACGTGCGTAAAACATTATAAAAGCTCACTGAGATGATACAGAGACCAGACGTAATAAAGTGCTTGTGCGATTATTCTGGCACAATAATTTTATTATCAAAATATCTAAAAAATTACTAACCAGGTCGCACTCCGTCGCCATTCCATGAATGGTCTAAAATGCAATTGCACTCATGTTTTGCCACAGGATAGTAATTGGGAGTAAATTCTATAATCTTTGCAGGACTGTGATAAGATAGTAGCCTACTTTGTACTTTGGTACAAAGTAACATTTATCTAAAGCAACACAGTGAAAGTGAATAGCACATAGCAAATGCTTAATATATTCATGCTTCATTCACAGCAAATGCTTCTATGTATTCATTCATTCATCCATTCATTCATTGCAGGCACATACTGGTATAAACATAGGCATATCAGTACAACATGCATAAACATGCATCATGTGTTTCAAATACCTCTGTTTTTCACAGTCCACGCTACATGAAAACATAATTTTTACATTTATCCACTTGGGAGAATGTCTTCAAAAAGCTCAGCTTTTTTACAGGGCAAAAACGCCATCTCAGTGTGGATGAAAGGTCAAAATGTAGAGAAATAGATGCTTTTTCAAATGTGTCCGGACTAGCTTAAACCTCATGACAGATTTAATCTGTACTTGCATAATCAAGCATACTTAAAACTCCCAATTTCATGAAAATTATGTCTGAAAATTTTTGTTCTATATTCAATAAATCAATCTTAAAAAAAATTAGTACAAGCAACAAAACCTCTTGTCAGCAGAATCACCTGAAGGTTTCTTCTAAATGTATCACTTCTAAATGTTACATCTCCTCTTCTTTCAGAGACGTCACTTGCGCATTGTAATACCTAACTTACTTTGCCAGAGCTTTGATACTGCCATAAAGATAAGACTTCCTTTGATTTTCATGTGAGCATGATGAGTGGGGAAAAAAGGCCTCGGAAAAAATAAATAAACACCTATTGCCACGTCAGTTTGATTAATTACACACCACTCCAGAAAATACACTTGAATCACGCTAACTCTAATATAGCTGCCCATCTCCCTGCCAAGCCAAATTTATGGGTGAAATGAGAGAGAAGAAGAGGGTGGATGCCGCAATCAGAAAAAAACACTGACTTGGCTTTGCTGATGAGGATTTACTGGTGACCTTTTCTTTTTAAATGTAGTGTTTTTGCCACATTATTGAAAAGACAGTTAAGAAGCAACAGGAAGTGAGAGAGGCAGAATGTGCCTGGCATAGACATGAAGCCTGGCACTTGACATGTGGAGCATGTGCGCTAAGCGCTAGACCGCAGCTCTGACCTGGGACTTTTTTCTTATTAGGAGGCAATAATGTGTCCGGTCTGCTCCTCCCACCCCATGACGATGCCACATTGAGCCTTTAATGGGACATCCATCTTGGCTTGTCACCATTTCCTTCCGCTCTTTACAGCCCAGAGCTAAATTATCTCCTCTTTAGATAAATTCCAGAAACATGGGCTGCCTAAACATTGCAATACAAAACTTGAATTATGAAAATCAGTAAATCACTACAGTATGGATGTTTTCAAGAAGTAGGCATTATTCATTAGTAAAGTAAAAAAGTAAAAAATAAAGAACATTACTTGTTTCTAAGTCCAGCGATACTATGCAAGAAGTAAAAAAAAAACACTTTAGGGTCAGTAAGAATTATTTTTCCTTTAAATAAATATTTTTCTGTTAATCTAAGAATCCTGAAAAAAATGAGTTTCCACAAATATATTAAACAGTACAAATCTTTTCATCATTGATAAGAAATAATTCTTGAGCAGCATTGTATGAAATTATTAGTGAATGAGGCCCCATGTTCCTCCACAAGTAAATTTTATATTTTTTCACCACAACTGTCAACAGAGAGCACATAATGCCATAGTGTACATTTAAACTACCACAGTCCTGAATTATGATAGTATGTATTTGCAATGTCTGTCAGTTGTGATGCCTTGTGATGTGATCACTGTCAATAACCACAAGTTCTTTCAAGAATTGAAGTAATGTCATGACCATTGATCTCCTCATCTACATTACTAATGTATAACCGTTTGACCTCTTGACCCACAGTATGCATCCACTCTGTCTTCAGGGCTTGAATGTCATCGATGTGCACAAATCACTCTCCACTACTTGACAATCTTTCTCCGCCTCCTTAATTATATCACTCTTTGAACATTGACCTTGCTGGACTGTCCCACTATAATTTGAATTTTTTGAAAAAACAAACAATGTGAACATATTCAAATTCACACACTTATCATGCTAACCTCCTAAAATAAACAGCTTTGAATTATGCATCTTTACCTTAGCACTAATTTTCACCATCACTGGTGTGACAGCCATAACTCAGACCACAGGTCATTCCCTTTCCCAACAATCCCACTTTCCTAATCATAGCACAAAAGAGCAGCATATATGCAGCGTGCCATTGATCTGCCTTTGTAAAGGGCCACGCTTGACTTATAAAGGCTCTTTGTGTCAGAGGGAAGTGGAGTGAAAGTATGGTGGCAGTGGAGGCAAATCTGATTGTTCACTCTTCTGGTATGAATACAGAACACCACCTGACCCAGTCGGGACGGTCCATTTATGGGGCGTAGGTAACGCTCGTACAGAGCGCTGACATGTTGACCTGGTCCCCGGTCCAGGAGTGTCAGCTGTCTAACTGAAGGGTCGTCTATTAAGCTGCATTAATGCCATGCATTGACAGCCAACGTACCGTTGGCTCAAAACATCATTTTTTACTACTAAAATCTGCTTGTTTAGCAAATAAACTACTGTACCTTTCTAAATAAGAAATTATTTACTTGCCCTCATTCACCAGTGGATCCAAACCGGTTTTAATTGATATAATCACAAATCTATTTACATTATTTTTTAAGGTAAAAGCAGGCGCGTTTTAACTTAAATATGGAAGGCTTCTGGGGTCAGCTGCTTCCAGTTATTTTAGCTGCAAAAAAAGAATCCTTTATGCTGCTTATTTGTTATGTTATTATAATCTATTATTTCCATCATAACTTACTGGTGTTTAGGGCAAATAATTTTACCGTTTACTCCGCTTTGTAATTTTTCTAATTATATACCTATAGCAGCTAATGAATAGACAGTCTTACATTTACATTATCAGGAAAAAGCTTTCTTCCACATTACAAAAATAAGGTGGATAACATTTGGCATCACTTACGTCAAACCTGGTCTTCATGGGCCAAGTTTTTAAAATACACAAGCATGAATGAGATTTTAGAGCTATGGCAGAGGACAAGATCTCCTTTTGTGTTCCACCACAGAATTCATAACAAATTAAATTCTCTCACTTAAACTATGGGATAGCTTCAGAAGATTTGGAATATAGTGTATAATTCATAATAATTAGCCTACTTACATGAGACTTGCAAATTTGCATTAACATTATTCATCACTATTCCAATTTTTTATCTCCATTTCTGTTTCACAGAAGAACAAATATAAATTATGACAAAACCTTCAGTTTGGGGCGAACGATTCCTTTAACACAAACGAGAGAAAGAGATACCACCTGACTGTTAAGTGTGAACAGACTGATGATTGTTCTATCAGCAATAGAACACTCCATCAGATTTATGTAAAACTTCATGGCACATTTTCTCTATAGTGTGAGAACTGTGGTGTTCCATTATGTAAAAGTTCTCTGACATACGCAGTCACTGATATTTTGTGAACAAATTCATTTTTCTTATGTGCTAAAGTGCACTCGAATTTCCTTTTTATTTTTTGGTTGGGGAACAACAGTGTTTGTACTAAAAAAGGGTCTGTAAGATTTTTTTTTTTTTTTGAGAAATTAATAAAAAGTGCTCATTGACTATAAACACATTTATGTATGGTACAACATTTTCTACTACAAATAAAGGTTGCTCTTCTGAACTTTCTATTCATCAAAGAATCCTGGAAAAAAATGTATCACTGTTTTCAACATAGATAAGAATAAATGTTTCTTGAGCAGCAAATAAGAATAATTTGTGAAGGGTCATGTAACACTGAGGATGGAGTAATAATGTTGCTGAAAATTCAGCTTTGACATCACAGGAATAATTACAATAGGTAACAGTAATTTTAAATTGTACAAATATTTCACAATATTACTGTTTTTACTGTAGTTTTGAGCAAATATGTATTTGCTTTTTTAAAAGCCTTGGGCGAGCATGAGACATAAAACAAACCATACTGACCCCAAACCTATGAACGGAACTGTAGATTCTGCCTGTATTACATCACAATCTATATCTGAAGTATTATTGTCAACAAAGAGTTGACTTAAATGTGTTCTTTTTCACAAGTCTCACACACAAAGGCACACAACAATACTGACTCAGACCGGAAATACACAAATCACTGCTCCATTATTATCAGTCACAGGAAGTGTAAGAGACCACCATATACAAGAGGGCTAACACGATAGGTCATCTTGGAGTTTAAACACAAATCTGTCATTACCTTCACAAGCACAAATATCAGTTTGACAGCCATATATGTGTGTGGTCTGCAGATTGTGCATCTGAGGGGTTTAGAGGGCAGGAGAAAGGGGAGGTTGTCATTAACACATCTGCAGACCACGGCGAGAAAATATTTTTTAATGCTTACAGGATTTATGACTCCGCAACTGCAGCACACCACA
This sequence comes from Meda fulgida, assembly GCA_030578275.1. NCBI lineage: Eukaryota > Metazoa > Chordata > Actinopteri > Cypriniformes > Leuciscidae > Meda > Meda fulgida. Next base: position 35,935,115 of record CM060622.1, read on the forward strand.
GGCTGCTGCTGAAACTACTGCCTCATAACTGCTCTGACTCATCCCCTGAGCTCACACACAGACAATACACAACTCTTCAGACGCTCCGCTTCGATCCTTAAATGGAGCAACAAAAGTTTGAAATGGATTTCCACAACAGTCTGTATAAGAGTAATATTTATTTCTCTACATCTTTGAACACGCGGTTATCTCTTATATAGGACTTTCACACTAAATATAGAGTAGTAACTTTCACTCACGTCACTCAGGGTCAATATTTAAGCCAACGGTGATGTAAAAAGTGAGGTGTGCTGTATGTTGCGTTTGATCATGTTGCGGTGCAGGCGCCCTATCCAGATCCAAACAAGCCTTAATGATGCATGACAGCCTCAGGAGCAGACCACTTTGACAGCAGACATTGAATGCAATCCTTTAACTCAGATCTGAGAGGCAGTAGGCGTTTGCACAGAGATCTGAGGTGCATCATCCGAGGCTCAGGCATCCAAAACGCAGATTCTAGCCCTTGGCCTGTTTTTTTGATGGACAGCCCACCAAATAGAAACTAATACCTCCGGAGTAAGGCTAACCATACGAGTTGATCTTGTTTTGCCAACTTCTCGGTTACGCCTTGGCCGGAGCTTTTTCATGCTAAAGCTCATTAGATTTATATTCAAGCCCTTTGGCATAGATCAGCATACTGTATTTCTGTTATTTGGGATCAATATGTGTTACATGGTTTACAGAGCGAGGTGGGAAGCTGTACAATTTTGCATCCTCCTCTTGCCTGCAGGTTTCCTTAAAAAAAAGCTGATCTTTTGCTATTTGTTATGAAGTTATTCCATGTAAAATTGAGGTTTGCTTGCTTAGAGACACATCAATACCATTTTATAATAAGTGTTCATTTCTACATATACATGTTTAAAGGGATAGTAAGTTGTCATTAAAAAAAACTGTCATTATTTACTTGCCTTCATATCATTCCAACCTGGGTGACTTTCTTCTTTGGAACAAAGTTTTGAAGTGGTAAGCATTCTTAAAAATATATTTTTTAAGACCCCACTGACTTTCATTGATGTGTTTTTTTTTTTCTCTCCCTAAAATATATTTTTATGTTCCACAGACATGCAGTTATACGGGTTTGGAATGACATGAGGGTGAGTAAATAATGACAGAATTTTACTAATTTAAACTTTAAACATTTCAAGCTGTATAAATTAACATTTAGTATCATTATATAAACATTAAACAACATAAAAAGGGTGTTAGTATCACTGTTAGTTCATGAAACCAAATGCATTGATTAATATTAACTAACTGAACCTTTTTTGTGTTACACTTTACACAAGTTTTCATGTTTCTGTAAAGGCATGTGATGTGAGGAAACACGAAGAAATCCAAGTCTGACAGGCAGGGGGCAAAAGTCATGATTGGATAGACAGTCTATGTAACTTTAAATGATGGAGAGAAAGTAACAGTAGCAGATGAGCAATGAGACAAATATAAGTGTGGCAGGGATAGCCTGAGTCCCTGAAGATGAGACACTCAAATGATAGGAAAAATGAGCCTAGTTATAATAAAGAATTGCACAATGAAAATGAATTACTACTGACCGCTGACACCTGAACAGCTTGCAGGCTCACAGGGGAGCTCGTAACGTGCAGTGATTTCTGGGAGTGCACAAAAAATGAGGTCACCACAAAAGATTAATGACCGAGGCAGACATTACAAAGCTGCACGGTACACTCAAACAAAATAACCAGGCGGGAAAAACATGCAAATCGAATCATTGATCAAAATCCATCTAATTAACTGATCTAGCAGACTTTGTCAGTGATAGGTGATTTAACTGTGAGTGGCGTGAGAGCAAATTCAGTAATGGAGTCTTCAGAGGAAAGTGACTGATCCGAAGAGGAGTGTTCGGCCTAGTGAGCCCAACCGGGACGGACCCTTGAGCTCCTGAATTTACTCATCCTTTCCCTGAAACCAAAATGCTTCCACATACAAACTAATAAACAAAATCATCTCATCCACCCAAAGAAAACAAGTTTACTGCACTGAAACTGCAGAATTGTAACCCAGTCGGTTCCTGTACAAATGATTGTGATTTTGATCAATGATTGTGCCTTAGTTTTTTTTTTTTTTTGCTGTTTTGGCCGAATATTGTTGAATGCCAAATTTTCTGTGCATTATTAATTGGTAGTTCAAATCTAATGAGCTGACTTTATGCAAATTCCAGGAGTCAGGTGTAGTCCACATGGAAACTATACCGGTTATTGCACTTTCATTAATGGCTTGCTATTTGCAGAAATTATGGATTACACATGAACTGCGCATGGAAATCTCATCTAAGTATGGCCACCTGCGTCTCAGAAGTTTCATTAAATGAGATCCATCCCACCTCCTCAGTCTTTAATCATGTTTCATATTCAGAAACAATTACGCAAGGCAATTTAGCCAACCCAGGAAATGAACAACTCCCATCCAGGCCTTTTCTCTCAGGCAAACTTGTAATTTACCAATTAGTATGCAAAGAGATTTTAATTCTGCCAGCTCCACCAACGAACCACAAAGGCATTTTTTCCTCTTTCCTCCATGTCTAAACCATCAATCACTAATCAAAGTTTTAAATGACCTAGACACCAAAACTTGAATATGTACACAAGGTTTTACTGCTGGAATTAGTCTTTTAATGGTAGATACTTATGGATGGAAAAACAGCAGAATAGCTCTTACATAATCAAAACAGCCCTTGTTTTTTCATTGGTCCAGATCCAAGCTCTGATTGCTCATAAATTATATTTTCACATGCTGAAAAATTAAACCAATTTTCACCCAGGCACATGCAGACTGTTTTATAAAAATGATGTTCATTCAAAAACTGACACAACTGTATACAACTGCTATCTTCTATGTTATGAAATTTACAGTGAAAACTATTTCAGAGTAATTATTCTACAGACCTATCTGGAATTAGGAAAATCCATAAATAAACATAAGATTGGAATCTGTTTTATTTTCCAAATTTTAGCCACAAAATACAATATGCCAGAAGCTCCTCATGAGGAGTGAAAACAAAACATCTGTGTCCAGTGAACAGCCCTATCTCACTCCAAACTAAATTTGTTCTGCCATTCTGTCCACCTCTCTCCGAACCTGGCCTTGGTCCTGTTCTTCTCGTCAAAATCTTCCCACGAGGCTTCTCTATCACACTTTACAAATGTCTCGATGACCCATCAGCCAACAGACAACACTCAGAACGCAGCAAAAAGAAACAAAACAAGAAGTATGATGCATTGAATGCAAAGCATGGAAAAGGATCCAAAATGGTGAGTGAAGCAACATAGGCTGTTCCTTGGCCAAGTAAGAGATGAGTTCTGGGATGAAGTAAACAATGATAACCAAAATGAAATGAGCTGATTAAACTGAGCTAGGGAGAACTGACAGTGTTTTTATTTGTGGGTATGCTGAAATGAAGAGGAAGGGAAGAGACAGGGATGGATTAGAAGAGCTGAAAGGAAAAGTTAAGGTTTTCCTTATGAGGTTAAGAGCTGATGCATTTGGAACTTCTGGAAATAAACCAAGTCTCGCACTCATTATCGCATGTAGACATAATTGCATATGCCCCCCCTCCCACCCATCATGATTAAAAGTCCAATTTAGACTGCAATGCTTCAGTGTCTTGCGTGTGAAACCACACACGGACTCATACACTCATGGGTCACACATATATTAGTACTGCATGGTGAAGAAAAGCTTAATATTTGAAAACATAATTTTAAATTATGAACAGTGATTTCTATAAGCGGGAGTTTGATGATTTCCTTTTACATTACATTTTTATGATTTAATTAATTATTAGCTGCAGTTTCCTCACCCAAGTTTGGGAAACCCTGATCTAGCACACATGTACAGTATGTCACTTGTACTGTATGTGAAAAAATAAACACAGCCTTGGTAAGCATAAGAGACTCAGTTATTAAATTAAATATATTTTTTAAAATCTTCTACCAACCCTAAACTTTTGAGTAGTGTACTTCAGCAAAGAAACTGAGTCATATGACAGACAATTTTGATTTTTGCATGGATAAATTGTTGACATTAGGAACATGCATTAAGAAAATAGGGGAGGTATTGAATTCATGCTTACTTAAAAAATGGATTATTGCTTTGGTATGACTGAAATTGAATCCATGTAAATGTACTTATTGACAAAGACATGAGTTTGAGTGTGCTGTGAACTCAAACACACACTAAACAGTGCTGGTTATTTTTTCCGTTACAGTGTTGCTAGATTCACCAGGAAACAGTTCAGGTGTGTGTGGAATGTGATATGACAGGGTCATTTCATATAAGCCTGTCATGACTAATTTTGTTACCCTGGTGACATGTCTGTTTATGGATGTCAGAGTTCCAACACCCTTCTGTCATACCAACACTTAAGATTCTCTCCTTCGGTCTATGATGGCCTTTGAATGAAAGGATCTGTGTTTGATCAGAACAACAAAATGGCTTGTTGCATGAAGGAGGAAAAGCATGAGTTATTAACAACAAATATATTTCTGTACACACACAAAAATTCACAGCTCTCCTGCTGATCAAGCCTCCCTGCTGTGGCCAGAGACTTGATGCAGGCTCTATGTGTCTTTCTGATGTTACAACAAAGACAGAGGGATGAGAGATGAGGAGGAGGTTGGGAACATGGGCAACAGTGAACAGAGAGAAAAGATGTAGGGGTTCTTAAGATGACCATACAGTTAACCTTAAGTCTTACCAGAAAAAAAGCATGACACTTTTTCTTTTTTGACCCATGATCATGATCTATACACAAGATATTCTCCATTCATTTTAACCAATAAAAAAAAAATCGATTGAGGTTCAGGAACCTGTCTGATTGGTGGATCTCACATCCGATCCCGAGGGGTCTTAATACACAATTCTACTGTTATATTTAGCACTACAGCACAAGACACAAAAGCGTCTGCTTTCTTTCTTTTCTTTCCAAGCAGTGACAGCAGTATCCAGTGTAACATCCTCCACCTAAAACTATATCAAAGAACTTGTTCCAATTGTTTTATAAAATAAAATCTGAACATAGGACCTAATATTTCTGTAGAGAATACATAGAATAAGAATATATAGAATTCGAAAAATTAATTTGAAATACCACAAATTATTTAAGTGACCTGCAAAAAACCTAAAAGACGATTTAAAAATGGTAAAAAAAAAAAAAAGCATAAAAGAATGGTGACTAGTTCTAGCAGCTAAAATATACAGTACACTTTCCCATTATGCATTCATATAGCCTAAGTTTTAAAATAATGTTGACATAGGCCTACTGTCCATGGTGTTTTACAACTATCTGTATAAGCCGAAGGTTTAACAATACAAAAGAAAACATGGATAAATAAATTAGGGCGGGGCGGTATATCGAGTTTGTACAATAGGCTGTATCTTTTTTTTTTTTTACGATATGGAATGAGGCAATACCGTTTATATCGATACGGTAATTTTTTATGAGCACATCTGAAAAAAAAGCGGAGTGACGCAAGGTGAGCTGCTGAAGAGAAAGGACACGAGCTTATATTAAGCGCTTCAAAATATCTGGTAAGATATAGTTAACAAGTTTAGCTGCTAAAGCAGCTTGCCCTGTCAGATGCTCTGACAGATAACGTTACTGTTGCTGACTGACAGATAAATACTTGCGCTGTTTAATTCGTTTGAGATGTGGTGCTTTCCTCAGTGCTTAACTTACATTTCGCAAGTATATTTTCTATCTGTAAATGTTCGAAAGTCAAACAAATATGTCCATTTCACTGTCAGGAGAGGACGAGCTGCAAGTGAATCTCGGCTAAAATTCAAGCTTCCGTTAATGAGCGCCAAACAGACGGAGCACAATAGAATAGTAGCGCAATAATTCTGACTAAAATATACATATTGCTAAAATATTTGTTGTTGGAGACAATGTGCCATTTATGGAATTTTAAACCTACAAGTATATTTTTATGGAAGTGACCATTATAACGGGGTAATCAAATGCAGGCTAATAATTAGTTTGTGCTTTTGTTTTTATTATTATTTTTAGTTTAGCCTTTAGTCATTTTAAAAACAAAAGCAATATTTTTGTAATGTATTTTTGTAAGATTGTAATGTTACAACGTTAGAATGTAGTGTGATTTTAACCAACTTTTTGCACATAATATATTGCATAGCCTACATAACATTCACTATATTTGATTCCAAATCCTTCAATATCAACATTGTTTGGATATCATTTAGCAGGATGTGAATAAAAAAAAATTTAAAAAAAGATTTTCTTTATCCAACTAGAAAATCGTAGAAAGTACCAAGATATCGTATATCGCTATTTAACCAAAAAATACACGAAGATATGATTTTTTGGCCATATCGCCCAGCCCTAAAATAAATATTCATTTTGAAATCGGCCTCATAAAAAAGTAAGCAGTCTAATATCAGCAGATAGGCCTATAGACTTTCATTATTCATGAAATAAATAAACTACTAATCAAACAAATATACTGGGCATCCTGATAATAAAAAGATTGGCGGGATATAATAAATGATAAACAGAAAATCAAATAGATGCTATAGTGGACTCACTCTAAGTGTTACTTATAAAGGTTCTAATAAAGGTTCTTCTTTCCTTCAATATCTATGGAAACTTTCCATTGCACAAAAGGTTATTTATCGTGAAAATAAAAGGTTTTTCAGGTTATTAAAATCTTCTCCACACAAAGAAAATTTTGTTATTTTAAGAACTGTTACTCAAACTGGTTCTTTGGAGAAACAAATTTGGTTCTTCTATGGCATCGCTGCAAAAAAGCTTATAAGATGTTAAGATGTGTGATAAATGTCAGCACAAATACATGTTAAAGAATTTAAACCATTGCATTTTCTGCACAAGGACAAGCACACATGCTGTTCATCCAGCCGCACTGCTCACGCCATTAACCCAGACTCTGATTGGTTAGTAATTCTGCAGACCTCCATTATGCACCAGCCGCCCAGTGAGGAGAACACCATGTTCACCAACTCACTGGTGCTTTAACCTCAGGCCTGGACACGGCGGTCTACCCCCACCAAAACCCAGAGGCATATACAAGAAATTCCATGAAATGCATATGAAATCATTCTGACACAATAACCATTTGAGCTTTCTCTAGGCCACATGTCTCCTGATCTGCTGCACGCACTACATCAGTGTCTGAATGATCAGGGAGCCCTGTTGTTTGACCTCTGACCCCAAGGCTAGTTATCTTTGTCACCACATGTCCCAGTCCCTTCTATATTACTATTAACAACTATGAGCTTTTACATATGCCGTCTATTGGGGGTGGGGGGATCAAGAGTGTGTGACTTCATACATATTCACAGTAGCCGGAATTAAATGTTAAGATGTTAATACTGTCTTACAAAAGTTGCTTTTACAGTGCCTGGTAAGGATGAATCAGAGGGTTGTGCTTATTAAGGAACAAAGGCAATGTAGTTCTTCCTGTAACCTCTATGCTACATAGGTCAAAATCCCAATGGGTATTTCAGCTTTCACACTTCAGCTAACCTTCATCTTCCACATTTCAGAAGTTCTTTTCTTTCTTTCAGAGTCTTTATTATCAAGTTAAAATCTCAATCTAAATCTCAATAAAAATAGAGCATGCCAAGGTCTTTGAAATGCAATGCAAGAAGCAGCAGGGTATAACAACATGAACATAACACAATAAAATAAACAAACATGTAAAAAATATGTGCAACACCAAACAAACTAATAAACAAAATATGTGCAAAGTGTCAATTACAACATTCAAAAATTCAACATTTAGCCTAGCCTATCTGTACATTAAACAAGAAAAAGATGAAAAAATATGGCAATAGTATTGAACAAACTGCATTACATAGCCATCTCTAAAGCATGTACTGTTGCCAGGGACTGTGGAAAAGATTTGCTCTTATTAAGATTAAGTAGCAGAATTATTCCTGTCTGAAAATCTAACAAGGATGCATTAATCAAGTCAGAAACTAACAGCCTGTTGAAATATTTCCACACAGAACATCAGGCATAAGTGAAATGCAAATGAATTTGTCTGATCTCTTTTAATCATTTGGCTTCACCCTGCTGCATGCTGTGGCAATTCACCAACCACAGCCTTTCATAGGTGAGCTCACCTGATCCCAAGCAATAAAACAGTCCCCCTTCCTCCAGAATTATTCATAGCCCATTTCATTTCGCATTTGGTGAATATTGTTCCGCAGGCTCTCGTTGATGAGCAGGAGAATTGAATTATAAACTAAGAATCAGGCGCGCGTGATGTGATTGCTGACTCTGCAGTTATGGGTCACAAATGGCGCGTAATATCACCTCTCTGTTAAGGGGAAACTAACAAAAATACAAGATTATTCAAGAATAAAGACAACTTACCGAGAACCCAGCCCAAAAGGGACACGAATGTCTCACCCTCGGAGATGTAGTAAGGGCCAACGCGGCGAAACTGACAGCCAAAATGAGACTCCCGAGCACCATCTGTGAAACTCCCAGAGAAAGCATGATGCGAGTCCGGGTCCGAAACTCCCTCAGCCGGGAGAGACTGCGGGACAGAGATACCGGGCTCAGAGACCGACCCCGCGGCATTGCACTGACGGGCATGGTCACGACTAAACAGTTCAAATGAACCAAAACTTGGGTTTAATCAGCGGGCTTCGGGTCTAGCCTACAGGACACCTCTGGGTTTAGTCACTCCGACATCCACAAAGTAAAGATGAATGCATAGCGTTTTGCCAAGACGCACATACTATCATCCCGTTACACGAGGAATCTCACGATGTAGGCTACTCTCACTGTTCTGAGGATAAGTGCGCTGTTTTCAAGCAAGTGTTTTACCGAGCGTTATCCAAAATCATTTCAATGAGACAAAGAGGTAAGCTTTGCGAAGACGAACGCTGAATGGTCGCCCGCTTCGAGGAAATATGTACGGGATAGGTGATCCATCAAATCCGTTCACAGCCGTGACAGTCCGTTAATGAAATACCTCACGGCTCTGAACGGAGAACGTCGTATTCAATGGGAACGAAATTCGCATCTATCGCGGCTATGTACGGGCTGCGTATGACGCGATTCCACGACGCGTTTCCAACGTTCGACTCCAGTGTCGAAATGTTCGCTCGGTCTTTGCCTGCAGCCTCGCGCTAGTAGTCTGTCAGTTGGAGGTGTGTGTGAGCAGGTGCTTGTGTAGAGGAGGAGATGGACTGACGTGTCGCCATATGTAGATTCAGATGGATGGATGCAGGAACTCGTTTTTGGAACCACAAAAGCCGCGAATGAATGATATGAGTCTACTTAAACTTATATTGTTACTTTTCATTAAACTCGCCTTAAGACTGAGAGTGAGAACATATGCCATTCAAGCAATGCCACTGGGGGAAAAAAACACATCTGATATTCAGTACTACTGCTGCATCATTGTGAGTTTCATGTTTCATACAAATTAATTAAACAAGTAGGCTACTTGGTATCCGTTAACTTAGGTTTCGGTTAATGTGTATTCTTCGATAAAAAAAAAAAAGCCATCAAGCTTCACGTGCCACCGAGCAACACGCAGACTGAAAGCAGGTCTGGAACCACGTGTGTGAATGGAGCGGAGCGACAGAGATTTCCCGAGTCCCGAACCCAGATCACGGCGTTTCTACTTGAGATCCTTTCCGGGTTTTCCATTTCTCACAGCTTCAATAAAGACAGCGAAAGAAACCCGCCTTGAGCAATCATGGGCCGACGATCTGTTTTTCCAAAACGTGGTTCTCTCGGCGAACAAATTCACTTTACTCTGCATCGATTTGTGAGATAAAACACCAACGTTTCGACTAAACAAACAGCTCTTCGCTGAGCTACTCGTGTAATATCAATTAACACTTAAAGTGACCCAATGCTGTTAGTAGCCTATTCTTGAAACGCCGATCAACCAATCAAATGTTTATTTCCGGCCAATCACATTTGAGGACCGGAAAAAGTTCAAACAAATTTAAAATGTTTAATCCAAATCAGTAGCCTAACATGACCAAAGTTTACTTGTAAGTTTGCATGAAAATATAGTTACGTATTTTACAAACGAACTGTGTAGTAGGCTATGCATTATAATGCAGATTGTTCTTAAATATTTCATGTGAACATTTTGCATGGCTGAAGTAAATAGCCACATTACCAGGGGCCTCAAAACCGTACGCACACACGTAGGCCTACGCCACTTCCGACGCAAATAAAGTTGTGATTTATACATACAAAGTTGACGGGAAAAATTGCGCAACAGCACGCAAACTCTGACCCATGCGTACGTGCGAAGTCTACGAACGTTTTGGAGATGGAGCAGTTTGGCGGCACCGAGGGTGAGCTGGAGTTTCACTTTTAGACAGAACATCTAAAGAAAATGATATATACAGAAAGATTATACAAATATAATTTCACTCACCAAGCCTATCACTTGAAGTAATCATCCATCCCTTCTTAAATGTCCGCCCCGGCGAGCGCGTTGGGCCGTTTAGTGAAACTGACGCCTATCTAATGGCAGATGAATGGCGTAAATCTTCATTATGAGTCCTAACCATAAATACAGTGCAAATTCACAATAACAGTTTAAATAAATAAAAGAATGATTTAAACTGTTTTACTTAAGATATAAACATTTGCCATTCTCATTAATCTTAAACACTTAAACTACATTAAATAATTACTGAGAAGTTGTAAAAAATATATATAGGCTATTCAATAAATATAAATATTTGTTGTGGATGCAATGCTTTTGAACACGTTTCCTCTGGCATGCCGTGTTTTAACTACAGGGATAATTGCTTATCACGATATTAGCAGATTGTCTGAGAAAATAGTCTATCGGTTTCCATTTAAAATATAAATCAATTAAAAATACTATTTGACCAGTGGAAAAGATTGAGAAAAACTTTCTCTGAAATGTATTTTACACTATTTGATTTATTTATTCAAAAACAAGGCAAGGATAGGCTTCTAAATTATCTTTATTAATGTGACGGCATATCCGTATTTCATATTGTCCTAATGTCTTGTATCGTTAAACATGTTATCACGTGGATGAATAATCATATGCAAATGATATGCAGATTACGATATGCATAGTAAAAATAGGCGTTCCAAGCTCCGGATATGGTTATTTCGGGGTGGAGACGCACGTGCGCACAATCTTCCGCTGACTGGGATCTACAAAGTGAATTCTGCGCAGGTTCTGGCGTACGCACGGTTTTACAAGTCTGATTTTTTTTTAGCTTTCGGGCGCACGTACACTTTTAGTAAGAATCCTACGCAGTTTTATAAATGAGACCCCAGACCTGTTTAATTCCAGTTTGGGCCTATGAAAAATGTCTATGTTAAGGCTCCTTCAAAGGTAAACATGTCATAATATACAAAGACCAAAAAAACATATTTGGAAGGCTACACGTAATATTTACAGGGTCTGTAGTTAATATAGCTTATCTTTATGATAACTCTGTCTCACATATATCAGCCTGCCTACATGTAAACATGTCAGCAGCCACAAACTAAAGCCACATTTTCAATAATTAAATTACTGATATTTTGTAAAGATTAGATTTAAAACTACTGCCACATGAAACAAAAAGTTCAAAGAAATATGCATTTTGCTCGATAGTAAAATAATAAGTCATATTGTTAGTAGTTTGTTTTCTTCAGTTAAAAGAGGAATAAACATACTTACCTTTTATTATTTTAATCAAGGCATGCCGTTTTAAGTAGAAGTGATCATTTAGCTGGGCTTGACTTAACCATCGACTAAAGGTACAGTAATAGTAAAATCAGTTTTATAATGGCCAGACGCAATGAACGTTGTGAATGAATCTGGCAGTAAAGCATTTGCGCCATCTGCAGGCCATCAAGTCTCACTACACACTATACTGCAGTCAGTGAGTGTGCTGTCGCAATGAAACATTTTGAAAGTCACCTTGCTCCTTTGCAACGGCAAACTGTATTCTCTATGCGAAGTAATTTTTGTATTGTACCTACAACTACGGAAAAATCCCTAATAAAATGACAACATAGGGTATTTTAAAAATGATTTATTTTTTTAATATAGTGGCATACTGGAAATTGAGTTGAAAAGGGAACAAAACTCTGCCACATGTGAATAGCTAATAACCAGTCAACGCTGTTATGTCTAAAGAAAAAAAAAAGTCTTCCGGTGTGCCATAATAAATCTATTAGTACAAAAATACATTTCAGGACACACAATGTAGCATCCAGTATCACAAATAAATGCATGGAACACATTTCAAGGACACCATTTAAAAGAAACAGGTTTTGAGAATAGTTTACATCAAGCACTTTCTTTTGTAAATAAAGAATAAAAAGATGGTTATTATTAAAAACCGCTTACATTTAGTGTGTATCTGTAGAAAATGTGATATTATTACTGCCAAGTACACGTTCCAAGGCTCAAGGGTAGAACCAGAATACAAAGACAACCGTTTTATTTTCATTCATCCTGTTTTATAAACGTTTTCCCCCTTTAAGTTTTATACAAAATAATAAAGACATACAAAAAAGTCATTTACAAACCAAAAATGAAGGCAATATGCTAGCTTTATGTACAGCCAATTGATATCCGTCCTCTCATCTTTTATTTGTTTCTCTTTAAAAGTCATGTGCATAGCAGATAAAAAGAGAAAACCTGTTCTTAGACTTTACGCTGTTCATGTGTGCAACACCCATGTTTATTTGTACAGCGGGTTGACAAAAATGGCAGAAAGACAACTTCAGTTTCTTCGTAATTTATCCTTAGAACAACTTAGCAAAAAGAAACCAAAAAGGTTTTTGTTATTGAAAAAAGTGTCGTTTCAGATAAGGCATCACTGCTTTACATGGAGTGTTTGAGAGAGAGAGAGAGAGAGAGAGGGAGAAAGAGGGAGTGAGGAAGAATCTGGAAGAGAAAGAGCGGAGAGGAAAGAGCAGCAGTCTTCACACCTGAGTCAAAGCACATGCATAGATCTCGACACAGCAGGAATGTTCCAGTGCTCAAGTTCACAGGTCTGTGAGCAGGCTAGTGGTGTCTACAAAGGAGCCATTAAAAAAGGTGAGCCTTAAGTGACGTGTCCTTGGCTAGAAAATTTCATAATGTATATTCTTCATATGCCATTTCTCTCCGACTCTTTCCTTAAAGCTCTTATCTAGCACTCATCCTGCACCTTGACATGATAAAAGTCAGGCAATGTGTCAGATGTACACTTCCACTGCTCGTTTGAAAATCCTAAAACTAGAATTCGATATTCTAGAAAAGTTGCACTATACATTATAATCATAAAGTTATAGTGTGCATACTATATAAGTGAAAATACATTTGCAGATGAATATAGTCTATACGTTTAAGTAGCCTAGGCTGAATGGAAGAACCTAATAAATCCTTTAAAAAATTAACACAAGTTGAGTGTCGCAAAATATTAGTTGGCTTACAGTGTGAATATTAATTGGTCAGTGGCACAGAGCATGCAGTCCATCAATGGTTAATGTCTGTTTTTGTTATCCTCGAAAGCCTTTAAAAGCACTTAAAAAAAAGAAGTGAAAGATAAAGCAAACATGACGAGGAAGATTAAAACAGCACTTCATAGAATGTAACCCTCCCTCCAGTCTCTGAGGTTACCGTAAACAAAGCCAGAGCACAGTCAGGAGACCCTTCATTTAGTGTAGCATAGTGCGTAGCCTTCATCTTGTGTATGTATGAGTATGTGTGTGTTCATAAGGGGGAAGGTCCTCTCTCTTTTAAACTGGTTCCACATTCAGTAAAGGGACCTGCTGTTGCCCTCCTCAGAAATGGTCAATAAGCACAGACACACAGTTGGCTCCAACCAGGTAGTTGGGATCTCCAGGGAGAGATTTGTTCTGCCAACTCTTAGGATCACCTGGATAAATAACAGATAAATAAAATGCAGATGAATATGATTGATGAATTGAGAGTAAGATCGATCACCACGTTCATAAGTTTGGGGTCAGTTAAAAAAAATTTTAATGAAAGAAACTAACTTTTCAGGAAGGATCAAATGAAATACTTTAATTCTGCAAAGATGCATTAAATTAGACAATAAAGACTTTTACATGGTTACATAAATATATATATATCAAATAAACGCTGTTCTTTTTAACCTTCTAAATCATTTAATAATCCTGAAATAATTGTGCACAGCACTGTTTTCAACATTGATAATTATTAGAATGATTTCTAGAGGATCATGTGACACTGAAGACTGGAGTAATGATGCTGAAAATTCAGCTTTACCATCACAGGTATAAATTACATTTGAAAATATGTAAAAATAGAAAACAGTTATTTTAAATTGTATTAATATTTCACAGTATTATTGTTTTTATTGTATTTTAGATCAAATAAATGCAGCTTTGGTGAACATAAGAGACTTCTTTCAAAAACATTAAAAAAAAAAATCTTGCCCACTCCAAACTTTTGAACAGTCGTGTATGTATTTTACATCACGTATATGCAGTGACAGAAAAAAAAAAAGAATTAAACATTAAATTAAGCCACACGCATGCTTGATTTCTAGTCAGAGCAACGATTCTAAAGCCAACAAAACACACGTTTGGAGAAACAAACAAAACTATAAACGAGGTGCATAATTTTTTAGCATATTTCAACAGCTGTTTCAGTACAATATTGTGCAATTTTAGCTATTGTTCTCTTTGGTTTGCATGAGGAAAAAGAAGAGCGTAGCGAGATAAGACAGGCTCTCAGCATGCGTTATTTGTTCTGATAGAGATAATCAGCAGAGCCAGAGCAATAACCAATAAGCTCATAGCCTAAGGTGCTGTAATGCATAAGAACAAGGTTGTTTTTCCATTCATTAAGGTGAAGTGTGCAATTTCGGGGGGTAAATAAATGACGCACTTTATCTTCAAAAATTAAAACAATTAATCATATAATTTTTTTGCTCACTTATAGAGGACCTCAGGATTTCAGAGCTCTTTTGCACTCTGCTGTGAACTCCATCAGAACAACTTCTGTGTTAAAGTAGTTAGATAAACGCTCTATTTCCAAGAGAGTGCAGGGGAATTTGCCTTGAACTATGGATAAACGATGGCCTTGTTTAACAATATGCAGATTAGAGGCAAAGGGCTGTAATGGTTTTGGATGAGGCAGGAGTTTCCGATCTCTCCACGGCACATTCAGAACGAGAGGTTAATACAGGGTGGTCCGTGGTTCACCAATAAGAGTTATATAGAGACAAATGAGTGAAACGAGAGAGAGAAATTAAGACCCAGGGAAACATTTGCTGATCTCCATTAGCGGGTCGAAGGCAATTCCAGCATCTCTGCATATTCAGACATTTGGGTGGCTGTGTGAGAATCAATTCAATACACAAATAATATTATGAGTGAATTATGATTAATAGATGAGAATTCCCATTGGCTAATTCATGAAATCATGAGACTCAATTTTGTCAATGTTCATCTACAGATCTCTGATTATTTAACTAACCTCGAGGGAGAAATTGAGTGATTCAGTGCCTTGATCAAGAGAACACAAAGGCCTATGAAGCGAATCTGCCCAGTGAAAACTACTCATACTGAACAAAATGCTAAATTTGTTGGGCCCTGCAAAATACATCTGCCAAAAACAAATGTACTTTCTCTAATGCAAAATATTCATTCAGTAAAATACAATGGATGTGTTGTCATTCACTAATGGAACAATTATTTATTTTTAAAATATTTAATAAAATTCCAATTTGTCAAATTTTTTTCTTAGTTATCACATCCAGTTTCTTTTATGAAAAATCTAAATGTGTAACATTTATTCCCTTATAGAATATACACTACCGTTCAAATGTTTCGGGTCAATTTAAAATAACTGTTTTCTATTTCAGTACATTTTAAAATGTAATTTATTCCTGTGATGGCAAAGCTGAATTTTCAGCAGCCATTAGTCCAGTCGTCAGTCAAATGATCCATTAGAAATGGTGAAAACAATTGTGTTACTTTAATACTTTTGTGGAAACATTTTACTTTTATGAATAGAAAGATCTTTTGAAATATTATAAATGTACTTACTGTTGCTTTTGACCAATTTAATGCATCCTGTCTGAATAAAACTATGAAAGTATGACCCAAAACTTTTGAACAGTAGTATATGTGCATGTATCCAAATACCTAGATGATGGAAATAGATTTATTGAAATGTAGGGTGAATTATCACACCTGGTTTTAAAAGAGACACTTGGTTTAAATAGACTTTAAATAAACCACATAAATGAATGAGCAGACTGGAATTAGTGAGTCAGTGAGATAAGCTAAATGACTAAAATGTTAGTCATATTTAGTGGTATAATAATACAAAAAAAGGTTAACAAATGGATGTGTGAATAAGAAAATGCATAATGAAAAAAAGGCCCACAACCAAACAAGTTGTCACAAAGCCATCCCAAACGACCCCAAAAGGACAGAGAGAGGACAGCGTACCCGACGAGGAGTCGGAGGATTTTAGAGCAAAAGACCAACCATCAGGGGTCATAGACGCACAGTGAGGTAGGCGGAGCTCCACTGGCTTCAGGAACTTCAGACCGTGAGGACCACACATCACCAGAGGACTCAGCAGAGTTTCACCTGGAAATAAATTCACCTTTAGCATTTGCTCTACACTCAAGCACATAACTGTATATGAAAAGACAATGTTTCTCATAAAGCTACAAATTTATTACTGATAAGCTCACTTGCATTTTGAGTACTAGGGGTGGGGGGAAATTTTGATTCTTATATGCATCGTGATGCAGACATGGACGATTCTGAATCGGTTCACAAATGTCAAAAATTGATTAAAAAAAAAATATTTCTTTCTAATAACGTAATATTGACGGAACGCAAAAGGCGGAACTCGGAAGTGCAGTGAGAGCTGCATGAGAGCTGCTTTCTGTATTGTTTTGTTTTCTCATCAGTATGCTGTAAACAGATGTGTTATACATAGATTTACTGTACTGCGCTACACAGTCACAGTGTGTATCAGTGCAATGCCAGTCAAAAAAAGTTACATTTGACTTCTCTCTGCAGATGTTTATTTACTTTTTTTTTGTATAAGCTGTTTTTGATTGTGGTTTATAGTCTTAGACTCTTTATTATTTATTTGTATATAAGAGCAGCTTTGTATGTAACTAATTATTCAGAATATGCATAAGTCCACAAGCATTATTTTTGTATGAAAGCTGCTGGTACATAATTCTATATTTTTGTATGAAAGCTGTTTGTGATTTTGCTACAGCAAATGTTTATTTATTTTTTGTCTGAATGATTATATTGTTCATTGCACATAACAGGATGATGTTGGTTAGAAGTCTATTATTTTATGTTAGAGATTCAGAATATGCTGAAGTTTGTATTCATTGACTAGAAGTATGCTGCTAGTACAGGTACACATTTCATTTCCTGTTGGTTGTTTGCAATGTTGGGACATATGCTGGCAAATGTAACCTTACAGTTGACTTGCCAAATCACTTCCATTTGTTTTATTAATAAAATATAATGGAAGTAAATTCTTTATGGGTCATTATAAATTATAAATACTTTGCTATTACTTTGCTATTGCTATAAGTACCAAATAGTCACACACAAAAAAAGATGCATCGATAATCGTTTTAGCATCGCAGCACTCTGAATCGTAATCGAATCGGGAGGTGCCAAGAGATTCCCACCCCTATTGAGTACAGGTTAACTCATGTAGCAATTTTTTTTTAAAGGGGGGGTGGGGGTGGATCTGTAACAAACTTTAAAAAAGAATCTGAATCAAATTCTGGATTACCAGGTTTCTTTCACAGACCAGAAAAAGACAAAAATGTCAGAATCTTCTGACCCCTGAGTTAAAAGATGCGTGACTGACCTTTCTCTTTGTCCAGAGGTGGCAGGATGCTGTTATCCCGACACACTTTGAAGTAGATCTCTTGCTCCACGCCATCAGGAATCGCTCCCTGAGGGATAATGATGCTCACCCCCGTCTCAATGGAACTCAGAACCCCGCCGTTACAGTTGAAGATGCCCCGTGCTGTCGCCACCACCGTGTGGCTGTCATCATCATCGTCGTCCTCCAAAGCACTCGGGCTGGAAAGAGGGAAAATAAAATAAGATAAACCTACTTTTTGACTCCTCTGATCTTTAATTATTTTTTGTAAAAATAAATCTATTAGTTTTAGCACGAAAAAAAAGTAAGCTTGACCATTACAGAGCTAGAGCTAGTCGCTGATGACAATTTATGAAGAAATAAGCCTGAACCTCTAGCTGAGACTCGAACGCGGGTTATATTTATATGAATGCATTAGTGAGAGAGGGATTGCGTGCAAATTAATTATACCTGGCAGCGTCTCTCTACTAATGGTTAAGTTGTGAGTTTTAGTAACTAATAAATATATGCTAGAAATGTTCAGTTTCTAAGTTATTTTATTGACGAATCACAGAACTTCTAGGTTACGATTGTAACCTCTGTTCCCTGAGAACAGGGAACGAGATACTGCGCCGATGATGCAATTGAGGAACGCCCTCCACATGAACTGGTGTCTGAAAAACAATTCAATCAAGGCAATCGAAATTGACCGGCGACAGCCTATGACGTCACTACTAGTGCGACGTGGAAGAATAAAAGGGGCGCCTAGAGAATAGGAATGGGACGGTATGAAAATTTCATATCACGATTATAGTGACCAAAATTATCGTGATTATCAATATTATCACGGTTTTGTTAAAACGAGATGAGAGTGCTCAAAAAGAACTGATGCTCACACTGAAAACTTGATTCCAGCTACCACACTCTATGCTATAAAGGGCGGAGGACTGAGCACACTGCTTCTTACTCTCTAGAGAGAAAGACCTGACAACGCCCATAGATATCTGCTTTTGAAGGTAGCCTGCTACCTATGCCGCTATCTACCCTGTCACACCACTAGCATTTACACCTAATGCAGAAAGCATTGAGCTATAATCTCAAAACGACTCTCAAAAGTGAGAGGAGAACTACTGCTCTAGTATAAGGTGGCTATCAAGGTTGCCTGAAGAGGGCCAACGCTTGATTCTGTAGTTTTATCTAGAGCTTGGCAGTGTTATGCAAGATTTAATACAGCCGAGCACGCCTTCGCCTCTCTGAACTTTTCTATCACCGTCTCAACGGAGGTGCCGAAAAGTTCAGAAGGCGACACTGGTGCATCGAGAAGAAAAGCTTGCCTTCTCCCCAATATCATCCAAGTTCGACCACAGATGCCTTTTCCTGGCCACCATCGGAGGGCGTTCCCAAAAAGCGCCATCGACGAAGTGCTAGTGCGCGTGATCTACCCATGATGTGCGAGCTACTGTCTTGTATGTGTGTGCGTTACAATGCAGCAGCGAATTTGTTTAAAACAGCAATTAACTTAATTGTACAAAAAGCTGTTTACAACGTGCATTCCCCCGATAAATTTTGAGCTTGGTACACACATGGTATAATCAAGCTTAAAGCATCATCATGGCAGAGTATTAAAGTCGACTTGTCTGTGTAACCCCATGATCTAAATGAATATGAATGTTTCAAAATATCAAATTATGATGAATAATGTGAAGGATTGTTCCATTATAAAGTTATTTTAGAAAAAAGGTAAGCTTGACAATTACGGCGCTAGTTTCTAGTGTACCTGACAGGTATTGCCTTGGGTACGGCGTTGATGTTGTTCTGCTGGTATTTCGGTTTCTGGTCCATGGTGCGGGTGAAGGTGTCTAGGCCACTGTCATGGTCTGTCAAGTGGGGTGAGCTCTGTGGTTTGGCTGTAGTACTGATAGGAGCTTTCACATTATCTTTCTTCTTTTGAGAGTCATTTTGAGAGTCATTAGGCAAGAGGTTGTGGTTGAACTTGGGGCTGTCAAACTTGCGTTCGAAGGGCCTTGCAGAGGTGGTGTACGGCTTGGGCACAAAACGGTTGTAGCTGGACATGGCAGTGCTGTTGGTCTTTGGAGGTTCACCGGTGCCATTAACAGGAGATTTCTCTGGGAAGCTTTTCTGAGGCAGGTAATTGCTCTGAACTTTGTCTTCATGACTGAGAGGCTTCACTTTAGGAGATCCGTGTGGGTCTAGTGGTGGGGTCACTGTGGGTGAGAGAGGAAGAATATGTGTATGTGAATAAGTCTCTTACGTTAACCAAGGCTGCATTTATTTGATTAAAATACAGTAATATTGGGAAATATTATTACAATTTTTATAACACATTTCCATTTAAAAAATGTAATTTATTTTTGTGATGGCAAAGCTGAATTTTCAGCAGCCATTACACCAGTCTTGACACATGATCCTTCAGAAATCATTCTAATGTGCTGATTTGGTGCTCAAGAAACAGTTATTATTATTATCAATGTTGAAAACAGCTAGGTTAATATTTTGGGGCATTTTGGAAACCATGTTTTCCAGGATTCTTTGATCAATGGAAAGAGAACGGCATTCAAAAGAACAGCATTCTTTATACACATATATTACATTTTTTATTCTGCCATTAATCACTTACCTGCAGGTTTAGGCAGAGTCGGGGGTGGGACAGCTGGGTTGGCCGGAGCAACAGGGTTGATCTTCTCCACTGACTCTGTCCTGTAGCAGACAGACAAACAAACAACGAAGTCTAGATTTAAACATAAAGCTATATTCTGTCATCATGTTTACTGCTATTGAATTTTATATAACAAATTCCAGGAAACATGATAATTTACTTGCAAATATACACCTTTCTATATGTACAATTACACAATATCTGATTAAATAGATACATAAAACAGTTGTATTTTTGTATGGTCAAATATTTGATCGTGTACCTGGGGTAGTACCCTGGTTGGGTCTGGGGTTGGGCTGGCTTGATGGCAGGTGTCAGCTGTGCGGTGGGTTTGCTATCAAAGCTTCGGCGGTCGAAGTAAGACAGCTGTTTCCTGTAGTACTCCTCATCCTCATCAGGGTCATTGTTATTCGAGCGAATGATATCATCTGCAGCCTTAGGGTGGGGCTGCTGTGGCTCTGGAGATCTGACAGATCAAAGACACATATGTACCTTCAAATACTTTATACATAGAATAGTTGCAGTAATAATCTCAATAAAAGTGAACTAATATAATCAGTTGTGCTGAATAATATTTTTGTGGAAACCATGATACAGGAATCTTTGATGAATAGAAAGTTTAAGAAAAAAAACAGCATTTATTTGAAATTGAAATGTTTGTAAACATTGTAATGTTTTGGTTACAAAAGTGTGGCTGCAGATGTATTGATTTTAAGTGCTAGTTCATTACCTAAAGGCCTTCTCTTGGTCCAGGTTGCTTAAAGAATTGGCTTTGGGCACAGAGGCAGCGCCAGGTTTAGGCACCATGTCCACAGGCTAAAGGAAGTAGAACAATTAAACTTAATTATTCAGTCTGTAGAGTGTATATTTAGTGAGAAGAAATACAGACTATGCCAACTCACCCGAATACCAGAGTTTGCAGATTCTTTTGCTCTGTCCACAGACACGGATCGTTTGTTCTCAAATATCTTAACCCTTGTGAGCACGGACTGGGGCTTCATGGCTGGGTCTTCCTCTGCTGGAGGAGGAGGAAGTTCAGGTTCTGCTGTCGGTGAGAGGGATACTTTTTTGGGAGGGGACACAGAGGTCTCCGAATTCATGTAGCCCCTCTGTGGTGGTTGAGCGTAAGAAGGTCTCTGGGAAGGGTCGTAGTACTGTTGTTTGGGGGGCTCAGGGGAGCGGGAGGTGGCTTGAGTGTGAGGAAGTGGTTCTTGGTTATACTGTGGCCGCGCAGGGAGTGGTTCATCGTGTCGGATCGGTCCAGGGCTAGGTTTGCCATAACGAGGTCGACCCGTGTCGTAGCCCGTATCGTGCCGCGTCTTAGGGTGACCATACATGTGGTCCAGACCATCCTCGTAGGGCAAATGAGGGTCGTATCCAGAGGTGTGGTCATACGGAGCCCATTGCTCGTCGTACGGAGGCACGCTGTTTTCAAAATGTAGGTGAGGGTCAAAATTACAAGCCTTTGATTCCATGTAGCCCCCATCATAGCGACCGGGCTGGTGGTCGTAATCTCTGTATGGCTTGTCTTCCTGGTAGAGGGGCTGCTGGGGGTTGTAGGTGGGCTGCATAGGGTTTTGGTTCACCTGCACCTGCTCGTTGGTTCGGTAGATATCCTTCTTGTACATCTGTTGATAAAGCCAAAGCAGGAAAATTATGAACAAACTGTACAAAGAACTGTACATTAAACTCAAAACCACAGCAATCAATTGAATTGAATGAAACGACAGAAACCAGAAGTGATTAATATTCGGATTAAAAGTTGAAGAATGAAGCACAGAGTCAGCAGAGAGACCTGCAATAGAGGAAGACTCAGAGTGGGCAGTTATTGAACAGGTCAAATGGAGGCAGCCATTACACAGTTTCAGAGTTTAAGAAAGATAAAATGACTCATGACACGCCAAGCTGCAAAATCATTGGGGTAAAATCAGCCAGAAAAAGTCCCACTGAAAAGGAAATATACAAAAACAATTTGCTTCAAAAAATAAAATGTATTTTGAGAAGTAGCCTTTTAGGAACCATTTTTGGTTTTTGGATAATAAAGCAGCTAAAATTGAGGATAATTAAACTATTTTAATTAAAACATACTGTTGATAAAAATATGAAAAGAAAAAAAATACTACAAGATTATTAAAGTAGAATGATCTAACAGGGGTCAGTGGTAAGTCGACATGTATGTGATTAAAGTCGAGTCGATGTCGACTAGTCGCTGATGGCATCATTAATGAACAAATAAGCCTGAACCTCGAGCTGAGACTCGAACGTGGGTTACATTTATATGAATGCATTAGTGAGAGAGCGATTGCGTGTGTAAAATATATGGAGTATGCATTTATTTGTCATGTTGGAAATGGAGCGTAAAAGTGGACTTCAAAGATTTCTTATCCTGTTGTGCCTCTATAGGCCATGGTCAGCAACTAGTCGAAGTCAAGCTTAAAGCATCATGGCAGAGTATTAAAGTCGACTTGTCTGTGTAACCCCATGATCTAAATGAAAATAAATGTTTCAAAATATCAAATTATGATGAGTAATGTCAAGGATTGTTCCATTATAAAGTTATTTCAGGAGTTTTCATAAAGGCAGCAGTTTTCACATAAATGTTATGATAAATGACAAATGTTTCTACAGGTTTAAATTAATATATATATATATATATATATATATATATATATATATTTCGAGCCCCGCACAGAGCATGCAGGGGAGAAAAAAAAAACTAAATATTGTGTTCACGAATTATGAATTAGTTCACTTGTGTTAATGTAGTTACATTGTGGCCAAAACAAGGCAATTCGTTGGTTTCTTAATTCCAAGCCATGATATGCAATTTGTTGTTCTGTAGTTTAATTTTCTGACTAAAATCAGATGCCATTTTAGTATAAAATTGCTGAATTAAGTCATAGGACATGATGGAAAATGAAAGAATAATATATATATATATATGTGTGTATACAACTACAAATGAACACTGTTGTAAAGAGCAAGGCTACCTTTCAAAGTCAATAGGAGGGGGGAAGATTCAAAGTTTTAAATCTAAATAAAGATCAATTTAATAATTAAATCAGTTTATCACATTCATTGCACCACTAGTATTTACTGACTCTACTTCAACAGGCAAAAAAACTGAAAAATAAACCCATGCAAAAGTAGAAAAGCAACAGTGGGGACCTGGGCTTGCCCGAAGATTCATGAACTATATGATCTGATGCAGCAGGCCTCTGTCATACCCACTGTTGTTTATGAACACACAAACGCACAATCACAGACAGAGAACAGATGCTCTCATTTATAAGCACACAGCGCACATGCAAGAGCTAGAGGAAAGCACCGCAGCACACAGGCAGGGCAGACGGCGATAAGATAGGGCACCGGGCTCGGGCGTTAAGTGGGCCGGTTTCAGTCCAGAGCGGGGTGGCTAGCGAGGTACCTTGGACTCTGACCCGGGTTGTCCAGATTGGTTGGGGTCGGGAGACGGGGGTTGAGCTAGCTCAGGGGCAGGTGGGAAGAGAGAGCCAGCCTCTGGGCTGAAATCCCCCTGAGTGAGGGTGACCGGGAGATCCTTGGCACTCGGGGCCCCTACATTTACATGAACAGCAGGGGGCGCTGTCTCTGCCAGCGGCTCAGGCTGCGTGGGGAGAGCAGCCTCTGCTTTCTGTGAAGGTGTTCAAAAATGTTTAATACATGCGGTCAAACCTCATCACTGCACTTCAGCTGTGATTCTCTTCTTTCTCACCTGACACCAGTACTGTTCTATTAACGGAATGTTCCAGATTCAATTGATGTTTAAGCTCTATTGACAGCACTTGTATATAAATAATTTATCTTAATTGGCTGATATTGGATATTTGACCTTTGCTGTCATCTAATCTTTAAAAACACTAATAATGCAATAACACTGTTTAAATATAACATTTAGCAGAAAAAAATCAACCTGTACATTACAGTGTCGATTTTAGGTTTTATTAAGACAATATAGTTTATAATTTTAAACCTGAATAGGATGCAGAATAGGATGATTCTGGGAACCAATTCATGTAATAATTTGCAACTAAACAAGGTTCTATTTTTACTGTAAGTCTGATGTCAGTTTAATTCTACAGTACAGTACAATGTTTTGGCTCTTGTAATACAAGATCTAAGACACTTTTGATATCATGGTGGCCACTGGACCAATATAGATAAATACATTCACAGTTATATATTTAACACTGTAATTCCATCATGCACATAATACTTTCTGGTAATGACATCATTTTGCATGACATATAAGGGGAAAGCTAGACCACAAGGATGGGTTAATCGTTACACATTCTTAAAGATACAACGTCCTCACTTTCATTTCCATTGTGATCATATTGAGATAAGAGTCACAGCATCTACGTGAAGTATAACAGCCGAGCCATATTTGTCACATACACACACACACACACACACACACACTTTCACACAACTACACACTCACAAATACATATAATAAATACGTGGCAACAATTATTACTTGGTCATTGTCACTTCTCTAGTACTGCAATGTACAGAAGGTTTTTAAACAATTCCTCCATCAATAGCGCCGCTAGAACACTTTTCTCACGCACACCACTGCCTCCAGACAACAGGGAAGGCGTACGGCTCGTAGAAACGCTACCTGCTGAGGTGCAGGGGCCTTGAACCCTGCTGGGTCGATGCGGTTCAGCGGTTCAGGCTGGTACCCTCCGTATCCAGGAGGTTCCTGGATGACGGGCAGGTCCTCCCGGACAGGCTCCGAGGAGCGTGTGATGGCGGGCTCGCTTGGAGGTCCAACCTCGTCATTCAGGGTCTCGTCTAGTTCCTGGTCCGTGTAGGCTCCACCCTCTGTGTCAGTGTCCTCGTAGTCCGAGGTGTGACGGCTGTCCGTGCTGTACATACTGTACTCGCTACCAGGGGCGGACAGGTAGGACAGACGGTCATCGTGAATGTCCAGATCATCGTCAGGTGTTCCGTCCGCCTACGGAGATTCAGAACACAAGATGCAAAGAATTCAACAAGAGAGAGAGAGGAAGAGGAGAGAACAACATGTAGAGAGAGATGAGAGGGTGAAAATTTAGTTGAGAAGGTGAAAGAGAGAAATGACATCATGTAGATGAAATGTGTAACATTGGGGAAATCTCACAAAAATATATATTTTGCAATTTAAAAAATAAAGCGTACATTTTAACAATATATTTCGGATAATTAGGCAAATTTTACAAAAATGTCAGCATTATTTTCAATTATTTATTCTCAATAATATTATTGTAATATCTCACAGAATTAGTTAGAATTACAATACTACCATACAATGCTTAAAAAACTTAAATCAGAATAAATGAAAGGTAGTACTACAAATACTACAATGATCAATAAATACAATTTAAATAACATTCATTGTAAATAACATTACTGTAATAAGAACATGAGACTGTGTTATTGTGGTATTTACATTGTATTATAGTTTTAATCAATATTTTGAATTAGGTTGGATTTTTATATTTTCATTTTAACTTTAGTTTAAGTTTTCTAAATGTCTAGTTTTATTTATTTATTTATTTTAGTAATTCAGCTTATTTTATTTCCAAGGCATGGCAACATTTCTAATTTTTAAGTTTTTCATTTATATTATAACAGCAATTTGTAATAACAACAACACTAATATGGGAATGAGAACTCTCTTTTTTGTGTTTTAAGCTAAAGTAACTTGGTTACACTTTATGTTAAGGTTTCTTTGTTACAGTGTAATTACACATTTAAGTACAGAGTAATATTGATTAACAATATGCATTTACAATAGTGTTAGGTTTAGGGTTAGTTGAATGTATACATAATTTACTGTAATTACTAAAGTACATGTAACATATAACAAGGACACTGTAAAATAAACTATTTCCTAAAACTTTTTCCTCACTATGATATTGAGAATTGAGGAGGTGCTCTTAATTTGACATGAACATTTTTCACAACGCATTAAAAAAAAAGCTTTAAAAAAACGTTTTAGATTAAAAAATGATAGTTTCTGGTACAGGTTTCATAAGATTAACCTTATTATGGTGAAACTTCAATAAAATAAAACTCAATCCACTGGGTAAAAGAACAGATGCTGATCAAAGAACCATACAGTGGTCAAACATAAGTGTTGTGACCACAAGAACAGATGCATGGGAAACTAACAAACTATGCTCTGTAAATACAGAACCATGGACCCAGACAACCAGGAATGAACCCTGTTTCTGAAACCTCAAGCATCTGCTATTGAACAAATCACTGTGGAAAAGTTCAATGACTCACCTTGCCCTCTGAGACCCACACAAGCTGGTTCTGCTGCTGCTGAATGGTCTCCTTCAATCCTCCATACCAGCCATCATTCATGTTGTTCATGTTAATGGTGGCTAGAGGACAGTGACAGGAAGGAAGACATCAAATTACTCAAGAGAGATTACAGCTAAGTCAGGTTTTTGTGAAAAAAACAACAAAAAAAACAAGCTCAAAATAAATTAAAACAAAACTGATCGAAAGATGGATCATTATTGGATTCTCTTTCTCTTTATGACTGAGCCAAGTGATCTTTTCCCCAGTTGCATTTACATTTATGAGGCTTTTATTCAAAGCGATTTACAAATGAGGAATGATACAGTATAACACAGCAGTCTTTAGTGAGCTCAGTCAGATACACTGTGTGTCTTTCTTATTGCTTCCATAAAAGACTAAGACTTGAGATAGCAGATAGGCTACTGAATGAGACCCCTAATGTGATGTACAGTTTTATGAATAATTATTCAAAGTTATTTCTGTCAACTACATATTTCAATTCACAGTGTGTGGAGTGCTGTGTGTGCCTGTTGATCAGACGAGACGTGAGTGAGTATGACTGGAGTACTCTGGGACGTGAGAGAACGGTGCGAGGCCGGTGGCGTGATTGTTAATGATTGACACCTGCGGGACGCATCGGTCCTGCAACTCTCACGGAGGAGCGGATGCATAAAGGAGGAGCGACGAATGTGAAGATCGAGAGAGGAACAGGTCTGTTTTATTTGTGTGTTTGTTTTATTTTTGGTAGCCAGCAGTCATCCGCAAGGGGCTGCTGACGGTTCCTTTTATTTTTATATTTGTTTTATTTGTTTATTAAAAATTGTTTAATATTCGCCGGTTCCCGCCTCCTTCTTCCCCGAACCTTAAAACTGTTACAATTTAAAAAACAACAATCGTTTAAGTAAACTATTTATTAGTTATTAATAAAGCTATGTAAATTGTGTTATAGTTGCAATTAGTGTATATTAATGTGTCAGTTTGTGTCTGTGTATGTATATATATCTCGCAGACGGAAAGCAGCATGGCTGAGCTTCTTAACCATCAGCGAGGTCATCACTACCCATGCCAATACCCATTGTTTTTTAAGAGAAAACACCACCACATTGTCCTAATGCCATACTTTGAATTTACCCAAAATAAATTTTGATTCTGTGCAAACAAATTACAATGAGGTGGGGTTTTTGAGACAGTTCTGTTCATAACAGTAGACCTGCTGATGAAGAAGTGCCATGTACAACAAAAGTAGCAAGAAAAGTACACACACACAAGAGAGAGATATCAGGGAAAATTAAGAGAATGAAAAGGAAAAGGGAAGTAAAATGAAGGTGCAGTTCAAGAAAAAAAATATTTATTTTTGCACGGCCCCAGCCTAAGGATTGAAACCTTTTTTATGTGATGGCCAATGATTCCAAAATCTGTTGTGGGTGTATTGGATGTCCTGGATGGGTGTGAGGCTTCCAGGCCTAAAAAGTTGTCCCAGTCCAGCCCTATCACTACCATCAGGAAACCAACCCTGCGAGCCCATCTCTTCAATACCACCACCATACTACCAGTACTATTATACGGGAGTGAGACATGGTCTCCTAAAACAGATGAACAGAAACTCACTGTAACTGAAAGAGCAATGGAGTGAAGAATGCTCTAAGTCACACAAAGAGATAAGATCACAAATAACTATTTGCTGGATCAAGGGTGAAAGATGCGAGCATGGATGCAGCTAAGAAAAAGCACAGATGGGCTGGGCATGTAGCTCACTCAGACGGCCACTAACTCGATGGTCAGAGTATAGATGGTCAGATTCCCTAAAGAAGAGTTTTTGACAAAACCTGGATCCACACAGCCAGAGACAGACGCAGATGGAAGAAATGCTGTGACCTGCATCATCCACCAGAATAATTGATTACAGGCCAAATAAAGAATAAATTATATATATATATATATATATATATATATATATATATATATAATATATATATATATATAATTTTACTTAAAGTAATACCATCCAGCTTAGGGTCTACTGCTAACAATAAAGAATACACAACAACAAAAAACATCTGTGTTTACCTGTGAAGAGATGGTGGTTGTTCTTTCTCAGTTTGAGTGCACGCTCATGGAGTTTCCTAGCACTCTTCCTGGACTCAGGACACAGTCTAGTCCTCATGGTCTTCACGCCCTGCTTACTGTCAGGATTGAGGAACACCACGATAGGATACCACTGAGCATAATTCAGCCGATCCACCGCATTAGGAGTAATGTCCAACACTGCATGCTTGTCCTGCAGAAAACATACAAAAACACCTCTCACTGATTTCATGGAGTCTCAAGAAAATAAGTTGTACCATAATCCACCAGCAGGAGGCAGTAGTGCCATTCAGAAAGTTTCTGCATTGCACTATGTGCCTTAAACAATTTTGTATGTGTTAAGTGTAAGAGAACTCACCCGGTCGATTATCTGTTTGATAGTGTGAAGGCGTATGATCCCCGAGCTGCGCTGGTCAGTGCCGGCATCTCTGGGTTCACTCTCTACACAAGAAAAAACATAATCCATACTAGCAAACACATACACTTCCTGAGCTCCCTCTGATGCAGGACATCAGCATCTTCACCCCTCAATAGCATCTTCACCCCTCAATAGCATTCAGTGAGAAGGCAATTCAACATGTATGTGCACATGCGCCCGCATACACAATATGAGCACCTGCAGACTGTTCAAATGTCCCATACGTGTAACATCAATGTGGTGCATTTTGATTAACTATAGATTTGCAAATATAAAAATTCATTATATAAAGAGGAGGGAATAGGAGCATCTATACACCACAGTGACTGAGAAGGGGTCTGGAATGTCTGAAGAACGTTTGACATTACAGAGTGAAACCAGAAGGTCATTACATGGTGAAGTAAGTGTGCTTTAAACTTTAGGAGCCAATGTCAGGCGCCACCAATGATAAATTCTATATATATGTGATAAGTTCGCCCAAAAATTAAAATACTAATGTTGGTCAAAACCAAATTTTTTTGTTTTCTTTTGTTTTGTTTTTTCATACAGTGAAAGTCAATGGGGTCCAATGGTGAATAAACAATGACAATTTTTATTTTTGGGTGAACTACCCCTTTAAGACAATATCTGTAGACCTACATCTGTATCCTTTTCTATATCATGGCTCTGAAAAAGCAGCCACTACAGGAAGTCTTTTCAGCAAAAAAGAAAAAAGCCCAAAGTATCACAAAATAACACAGGAAGCAGGTGCTTGGGATGGGGGAAAATCAATGAGCAATGTGCCTTTATCTCCTCTCAAGCATGACTGAAGGGTTGGGGAGGGGGGTTTGGAGCTGTCGATAGCATGAACACACCTTGGATTATTTCTCATTACCATTTCAAGCAGTGTCGATTTGGTGTAACTAAAATAAGGGATGCCATAATAATGCACAGCCTCTAGTAACTATGGTTACTGATGAAGTGAGCGGATGTGACTACTGTATGCAACGTACTTTCCCTTCCATCTGGGTGCTGTGTCTCTGAAAAGCAAATACAGTCATACATGTTATGTAAATAAAGCCAGTGGCCACTCAAGGAATCAGTTTACAAGCTGAATTTTAAATGCGCTACTGACACTGGAGAGCAGGACAGCTGTAACTGCTCAAGTATGCTGCACAGGTAGGTGGATTAGAAAACTGAAGCGCTGTGTCTTATCTACTGATGTGTGGTAACAAATGGGCACTCACTTGCAAGCTCAAACAGGTCAGGCACCTCTCTCCCCAGTTTGTCTCGTGCCACATCTGCGATTGGCCCGAAGATCACAACCGGTCTCAGGAACCCAGCTAAAACGAGATAGAAAAAAAGATCTTTGGTTTAGTTTACCAAAAGAGAAATA
Organism: Meda fulgida; assembly: GCA_030578275.1. Lineage (NCBI taxonomy): Eukaryota > Metazoa > Chordata > Actinopteri > Cypriniformes > Leuciscidae > Meda > Meda fulgida. The sequence continues at coordinate 35,965,879 of CM060622.1, forward strand.
TAGCTATTTTCAGATTACTGAATGACCAATATTAAAATTGTATTATTTCTAAATAAATTACATCAATCACTTTACATGCATAAATACGTAATAAATATATAATAAATAATATTACATGTAAAAATATGAGAATTTAGTCATCAGAATATTACAATGTACAGTATGAAAAATGGAGATTGCTAAGGGAGATTGTTGATTGAAAATGAGACTTGCTAAAGATTAATTATATATATTATATTAATTTCAGTGAGCATTAGATTATGAAAAATATAGTAATAGTAAATTTGAAAACATCTCAAATATCGGCTGATAACATATTAAAACCGATATATTGTGCATCCTTATCTACCATGCATAAATACATACATACCCTCTCTAAGAACCACCCTTTCATAAGCAGGGAACTTGGTCTGAACAGGCTGAGCTGACAAATCTTCTCTACTCTTCCGTAGGTTCCTCTTGGAAGTACGTAGACCTCTGAATCTCCAGAAATCAGCTCGGTCGCCGCCTGCAGTTTTGGGGAGTGTGTACTGTACGCTTGATAACTGCTCTGCCCTGAAGAGAAGATGGCAAAACAAGGTCAGCTTTAGTTAGAAGCAGTGTTGGGAGTAAGGCATTATTAGTAAAGAGAGTTACGTAATCAGTTTACTTTACTTTTAAGTAACTAGTAAAGTAACGCATTACCTAAATTTACAACAAAATATCAGAGTAACTTTTTCAAACAAGTAACGCAAGTAGCTTGGATTTCCATTTATTGACTAATAACACCTCTCTTGTGCCCATGTTGAGAGAAATCAGGAGTAAAGTTGCAGAAGCTGTGTGCGCTTTGTAAACATGATGGTTATTGTAGCTCTATACTAAATGTGAGCGTGCATTAACTCATATCACTTGCACGAAAACAGATTCAGGATTCCTCAAAATGAATAAAAACAGTGAAATGCAAGCTCTGAATATTTAGTTAAAGTTAAATAAAACAAATATGCTGTGTATTTAATCTCGCTTTATTAATCAATTTCTTTGCTGCTGACCTTTAATGATCCAACTCAAACATATGAATAAGAAACAAAATACTTAACTTAGAAAAAACATTCTAATTCTCTCTAGCATCACAAACTTGCATATAGTTAATCATGCATTACACAAGATAAAGAAAGAAAAAAAACAGTATTTTATAGAGATCTATATATGATCTACTAAACTGTGTACTATTTGTGTACTGGTGCTTTACTGAGTGGTTACCTGTTCTTGTTGGGAATGATGCCTCTTTCCACCTCCTGGTGGTTCTTACCGATGCGGATGGCCAGCCAAGAGCCCAGTTTTCCATTGTAGAGGGTGTCCACCACTCTGAACACCTCTCCCTTATTAAAGCTCAGCCCGTAAGGAGACTCTTTCTCATACTCAAAGTGTGTTCTGATGTAGAAGGAGTCGCCCACATCAGACTCCACTATTCGTCGGTACACTGGAGGACAGGATATAAATGAGATGGTTAACAGGAAGTCATGAGGAACAGATTTATAATAACACTAAATATCTTTCTTAGTATGAATGACTGAATCTTACCTAATTAAACAATAGGGTAAGTTATACAAGTATTTATTTAAGTGGTCATCATTACAAAATAAACCCAAACATGGTGATAATGACCACAACAGGAAGCAAAGGGGTCCTATATCACCCTTAATAACCATCTGACTGCATTGCATCCCACTTATTACAGAAGTACTTACCAAAGAAATTGTTTTTCATTTTTTATGTGAGAAGAAAAAGGCTAGAGTTATATGAGACACGACAGTAGCACAGCTATGTGAGAAATCAATGATCAGTCATTTTAGCAATTATTACTGAAAGACATTTGATCACAGAAGACATTTGACCGCAAAATGCTGCAACTGACCAATCAGAATTAAATATTCTAGAGTATTGGTTCTCGACCTGGGGGGCAGGGCTCACTAAAGCTTGGCTTATACCCCCGCACATTGTCACATGTGTACTTTACTTCTCGTTGATGCTTCCTGATGGTTTAGAGGACAATTACTCAGAGTCGCCAGTGTCTTTTCAAAGAATAGTACAATGGTGAGCACATCAAGTATAAACACCTCGTCAGTTAGGGGAGGTATGCGCGTATTCAGCAGACTGGAGGGCACAAATAAGTCTTCAAATTTAGTTATAGTTATTTATGTATTAAATTGCATATTTATTTAGTTATTTAATAATAACAATTAAAATGAAAAAAAATTAATAAATAAAGATGTAAAACAAATTAGCATAATTTTTTGTTGTTTAATCATTTTTATTACAACAGAAGTACCAGAGGTACATATTTACTTACAATGAAGGGCTTTCAAATATTATTTGTGAACCATGTAATAAGTGATCATAGGCCAACATAATCAATACATGAATGCCCTATCCATCTGCTTACCATCTTTCTTCTTCTGAGCCAGGATGGTGACCTCTTCACCTCTGGGAAGATCCAGCAGGAACAGCACTGCTTCCTCACGAATGATGTTTGCAAAGTCAACATTGTTAACCTACGAACATTTGTGAGTGCAAGAAGAAAACAGGCTTTAGATCTCTGCGGTGCTGTAACTTAACAATACACTGTTTATTGACAGTGGAAAGAGAAATAAAGAGAAGCAGAGAGAGAAAAAAGAGCAAATCCACTTTTTCTGTGTTTCTATTTTATCTTAAAGTCTCAGGGAGAAAAAAAAAGAGTCGAGGTGAACGTGAGTCACCCTTGACAAAATGGAAAGGGAAAAACAATGAGCTGGGAGTCTCGCTGTGAGGCAGGGCCTGGAATCTAAGGAGTATGTGTCTGTGAAGCAGGAACGGGAACTTTAATACACATGTGTGTATGGACACTGTGACAACCTGCTCCGGGACTAGAGTGGGAGAGGCACAAAGCTGTCTATGTATAATTAAAATGTGCTCGGTGATAAACAAGCCTAAATGAGCCTGACTTAGACTCACTGTATTACACATAGCTACTGACAATAGTGTAAGACCACTGGAGGCTTGAGTTAAACAATGAGTGTCATTGTGGAGCCGAAGGCTAAACAAAGGAAAGCTGAAAACAGAGGAGGGACAGGCACTGAGTCAGAGCAGGAGTATGTCATGATTATTTTTGCCCAAAGCCACAGGGGCCAAACAGTGTCTTCATATTTTCCTGAGAAAAAGTGGGATGTTACACAGTGTTACAGTACAGAGATTAGTCATCAACAGATGTTCAGTAGCAAAACAATCAAACACATGCTTCCTTAGGACTTGATTTCTCAGATATGATAAAGCATGCTACTGTCTCTGCTAAATATGTGATGTTTACACAAGAAAAGCCACTAGTTGCAATTAAAAAACATATTTTGTTAAAATTACACACACGCAATTTAATTTGAACTATTAACCATTTCATTTTAACAAAAGATTAATTTTAATTAATTATTTTTTATTTTATCATTTTTAACAAAAGTATACAAACTTCATATGTAACCAAACACGTCAAATTTAGTGCATTTTCTTTAAATATATGCTAGATCCATGTTGCAAGACCCCACTATAAAGCTCTAAAAGATGTAAACGTAAAATAAGATCCTCACCCTGAGTATCTGGTCTCCCTCCTCCAGGCCTTCCTTAGCAGCAGGACTGTCCTCCAGAACACCAGCCACAAATATCCCCACATCATTTCCTCCTGCCAGCCTCAATCCTACGCTTTCTCCTTTCCTAAACTTCACCAGCTTCATACTAGGCCTGGTAAACAGAATAAAACTGGGTACATTTCTCATGGACTTACATGGCATTGTTTGTGCTGTGTGTGGCTTCAAATGAGTTGCACCCGTGTATCTGTACAATAATACAGAAAGCTTACTTGGCTAGTAAATCACTAGAAAGGGCAAGTGGGAATATGGCATGAGTACAGATTACCGGTATGCAACAACACTGACCGAAGGATGCTGTCATCATGGGCGACACTGGGCACAGGGGCATCAGAGGGGCTGACTGGCAGATCAACATCAGGTTGCCCAGGTTGTGCATACACTGGTTTTGGCTCTAAACACACATCTTTGTTAGACTTTGAAGATGATGTACATCAATAAACACACAGTTCTTTTACAACATACTCTTTTGTTATTAATCAGACCAAAAAGAACATGAAAAACCAGAGCAGAGCAGGGTCAGATCTGGTCATTCCAGATCAGGATGGAGTAAACAATAGCAAAGTATAGAGAGACAACTAGGAGAGGACAGGTCTGATTTTATCAGTGGAAACATGGGAGTGGGAGTAGGAGGGCGAGGGACTGTGAGACTGTGCAAAAAAAAATAAACAAGAAAATAACAGTTTGTAAACAATGTTTAGTGTTATTTTTGTACTATATTTGATCACATTTTTTGCCTCACTGTGAAATATAGTTGAAAAGTCATGTTAAAAATCGTATAACAGTATGAATTGTTTGAATTGTCTACTCTGTAAAAGAAATAATACCTGACTATAAAGTTTGCAATCAGTCCACAAACCAGACTGAATGGGTCAAATGAATGGAAATATATGCACTAATTACAGTGTTTGTAGTACTATGTAAAATATACACAAATATGTGTTGTACTGTATTATTCTAGCTATTACATTATTAGGAGTAATGTGAATGTTTCATTGTTTTGTTTTTTTACATTTTACTCATTAATAGTATGTTAATATTATATTTAAACTAACATAATTGTTGTAGTATTGGTTTGGTTGCTTGATCATTGTGTTAGGTAAATTATGTTCCGTGTGGCTTCAACTTAGAAATTGAGTAAACATCTACAGAGCCCCACAACATGACAAAAAAATATGCATATCATGGCCACAAATTTACAATTTGTTTCCACAACTTACTAATTCGTCAACACGTTTTACTTATCCGTTCCGTCGTTTTAAGCAAATTGTGTGCACAATATAATAATTTGTTCCCTTGATTTACTAAATCGTGGCCATGTTGTAGTAATTCATTCCCTTGATTTAGTTAAATCAACACAAGGAAACAAATTAGTTCAACATGGCCATGATTTACTAAAACAAGGGAATGAATAAATAAATTGTGGGAACGGATTCTTAATTTGTGATCACAATTTAACCAAAAAGAGTAAAAAATTAGTAAAAGGTGGCCACTATTTACTAAAACAAGATAATTAATTCTTAATTTGTGGCCATGACATATATTTTTGTTTGCATCTCACGTGCAGGGCTCTTGTAAACATCACATGGAAATTCATCATGAAAAACAGGGAGAGGTGACTTTTCCTTATTTAAGAAGTCAGCCACACGCCACTACATAAGAAAGTGGAAGAGCAGAAGGAAAGACAGAAGACAGCTGAAAGTCTGGAGGTGAAAGTCCCGACCTGGCAGTGGAGGGATCTGTTTGTCTCCGGGCTGATCTGTAGACGGTGCCAGAAGTGCATCCTCAGCCATCTTAACTGGAGTGGATACAGCCGCTGGTTTAGTGATGCGCTCCTCCTCACGACTCCTGTGGCTACAGACACACACAGCAGCACAGTCACAAACTGAGTCTGATCTGATCTCTGCTTATAAGCAAGGGTGTGAAGTAACGAATTACAAATACACGTTACTGTAATTAAAGAGAGTTCACCCAAAAATGAAAAATCTATCATTTACTCACCTCAAGATGCTCCAAACCTGTATGAATTTTTCAGGTTGAGAGCAACTTGAGGTGAGAAAATGATGACAGAATTTTCATTTTGGGGTGAACTGTCCCTTTAAATAGTTATCAAAAATGTTACTTTTTTCTAGTAGTTTAAAAATGTTGTACTTGTCCTTGAATACATTTTTAGTGATGTAACTAATATACTGATGTAATTGATATAGTGCAAGAATATAGATGATAATTGATACTTATACTCTGCTATTTTCCTTTAGTTTATGGTCGTTACATTGTTTTAATTTTAAAAACAAATTGTTTTAATCCACAAATGTGGCAAGTGAGAGAGTAATTGAATAAATAATTAATATTGCAAACTTTAACCACAGTAACTGCTGTTAATTATGGCTGCTGTGGAAGCACATCGTTAAAAATACCATATAAATGTTAAGGTAAAATTCGTGTTTCTGCTTACTAGATGATGATCTGTATATCTAAAGAGCCTGAAATTTGGTGCGAGGATGCGGGTATAGCGTACAATGTTAATAACTTCCGCAAGTGCCACGTTCATAATGTGGGAATTCCCACTGCCATTTATTTACTTGAACAAGGCTCTACACTGCCGCGTCACCCCTTTCATGCGCAGCAGTCGGCAGCTCATTGACTCTTGATGAGTGCGCAATGCATGCTGTGAAAAAGTGTGTTGGGGACATTTTAAACCTTAATGTGGAAAAAAAAAGCTTGCTATGGCTTAATGTGCTGAATTTGTAAGACCCACCTTCATTTAGAGTACATTTGAACAAAAAAAAATTTCAAGAACAATTTTTTTAAAATTCGAGTACATTGTGAACGCTACTGAGCAGCTTATTAGGCCAGACTGTCATGGCCCTACAGAGACGTGCATGGTTTTTTTTATGTTTTTTTTTTTACGTTTTTCAAATGAAAATACATTTTTTCATTACAAATTACACTATCAGCATAACATTTTATGGTATGGCAGGGATGAGCAACTTTGGTCCCGGAGTACTGCTGTCCTGCAGAATTTAGCTTCAACCCCTCATCAAACACAAGCTAATCAATGGGTCTTATTCACTAATAATTGCATTGATTATTTTGTAGTATTTTGTAGTGTTTTGTATTTTGGAGTATTCTAAATGATCTGCATTTGCATAAAACACACCCAAACAATCTCCATATATGGGCTTTCCACATTCCACGCTTTACACACAGACTTTCGTCACGTTTGTCAAACTTGCCGCTGTTTGCAGATGCGATCTCGCCCAATCCTCGAGCAATGGCAAGTGTGCCATTCTCACTAGTTCTCTAAATAAACATATTTTTTCAATCAGACCCAGATTACAGAGCTCCAATTAGCCAGCTGTATACACACGCGTATATCTTTTCTTACTCTTTAACTGTGGATGATGGAATGTTTTTAAGATTAAATTAGATTGTATTATTTAATAATTTTATTACATCATTTTATAGTCGTGTTAGGATGAAATATAACTTCTTAAGACGATTATAAGGACATACAGTGTAGCCAAAGTGCTTTTCGCGTTCGTGTGGTTACAGTTGTTACTATATTTTTTCGTACATTTAGAATAGATTTTATTACGACATTTTGGTGAATCGTGATTTGTTCTTAAAATGGTTTGTACACATAATTCACGCACAAATTTGTACTTGCGCATGCTTAGTAAATCAGACCCAATGTCTTCAGGATTACTAAGGCTACAGGCAGATGAGTTTTTCATTAGGGTTGGAGCTAAACTCTGCAGGACAGCAGCACCCCAGGACTAATGATCCCCATCCCTGAGGTACGGGATGATGAGATTACATCACTTCATGGGGATTACATCACTTCATACATATATATATATATATATATATATATATATATATATATATATATATATATATATATATATATATATATATATATATATCACTTTATTTGTCATTTGTATTTGGTGATATTTCAGAGACTGTGCACGTGAATTTGGTTATTGTGTGTGGACATTTCTCAGAACATCAGACATCAGATATTTGCTCCACATGAATATGAGAATGTCCTCAGGGGAGAACAATGCTGCTGAATGTAAACAAAAGAAAAGGATCACAAACAATGTTTGAAAAAAGTAGATATAATGATTGCTCATTAGACAGCACCAGATGCCAGTGCTTTAGGTCAGACTGTATAATTTTTCTCTTGCTTAAAACTAGGACAGACACTAGAGCTTCTTTTAAAACTGTAAATTAACTCTTGCACAACTATCAGATATTTTAAATGCTTTGATGCATCACAAAAACATTTTACATTTACATTACATTTGACAAAGAAAGCTGGAGATGCATTTAATGAGTTCAGGATCTGGACGGCCCTCTAGAACTTTAGTCACATGACTCTTAATTACGTCATCAGGTTCTGCGCTCCTACTGGTTTTTGATTTGACAGTTGCCGTAGGAGAAGTCACACTAAAGGACTGTGCATAACATTTTCTGAAACTGACAGAATTTCAGCAGAGATAAAATTACACTGCAACGTCCGTCTGAAAACATGCCAAACTACTGTTCAGAATTTTAGGATTCTGAAAATTTGTCTCAGACGGACAAATCGTGGCCAAAAAACATACAGTGTGAACCTGGCTTTAAATCTCTGAGGCCCTGGACATGCACAAATATGTGCTGACACACACAAAAGCCTACATAAATCCCAGGCTCTCCTTTTGCTCTGTTGGTTTTCTCTGCACTAACACATCTATCACATACACAGGCTAAATCTCTGCTCGCTTCATTCTGCATTTATTTCTTATGTGACCTATTACAATCTCACTGACATGTCTTTCCATTCCAATAAGGGCATTTGTCTCCCTGCATATATCAGAATAGAAATTGAACCCCTATATAAACAAACCCCTTTACACTATGCAAATAAATGATCATATATATTTTGTGTATAAAGTTGTGTAAATGAACACTCATCTTGTTCTTGTTGTGACTATTGCACAGCAAAAAAAAGCCAATAAATTGATATCCCTATTACAAGCAGAACATATGACACTATGGCACTGCTTGTGGTTTGTTTCTTAATTATGAATGAATGCAGGTAAAGTTAATTTGCAAATATGTCATATACAATAGGCTATGAACCTAAAAGACATACTACATCACTAGGTTTCATTCAGCAAGAAATACAGACAGTTCATTACAAACACGACGATTATAATGCCACTCACAGCGGGATCCAGCTTCAAGATTTGAGATTAATAAAAAATATATAATTAATTAATTTAAAAAAATAGTCACATCTTGTTCTGAAATCAGGGAATAAAATGGTACGTTATTTTACACACAAAAATATATAATATACAAATATATACTAATTAGTTATTTATCAATATTTAATTTGTCTTATTTTTACATCCTTTTTATTCATTTTAATTAATTTAATCCATTTAACTGACACATTTTAGGTTCACCGTTCTTTCCCCATGCAGTTTTAAATCACTTAATTCTACATGTCTGATTATTTCTTATTTTCTTTTATTATGCTTATATAAACCACTTTAAATTATCATTGTGTATGAAATGTGCTATATAAATAAACTTGCCTACCCTAAACTAAGACAACACTGAAACAACAGTGCTCTTGAGAAATGATGTATAGAGGAGAGAGATTAAAAAGCTGAGAGAGAGTATCTCTGTGACTTGTACTGTGAGGAAAAACCCATCTGGTGATGCAAATTTCAGAGGGAATTGTGCCATCTCTTGTGTGCCAAGGTTAATGAACACACATGCAGGAAAATTAATTCAGGCCCATTTCTGCATAACAGCCTTGACACCCACTGGCAGTTTCCACAAACATACACTCGGAGCTAGTTGCCTCTGCACTGCCAGCTCAATGTGACAAAATGCATGCTGATTTCACTACAAGCACATAATGCACCACATCAAATGCATTAAAGTGCATATAAAACCTAAATCATCTATATAAAACACAAGACCCACACAATATACAACAATGACAAAATGCACAAAACAACTAATATTCATGCACTCAGACTCCATCTACAAATATGATCCACTGTTTACAGACTACAGAGCACAGCACTTACAGCGGGAGCATTCTGGTGAGAAAAGAGTCCGTCAGCCTGCGTAGAGACAGAGCAGTTATTCAGTGGCGAGTGAGTGATGCATGGCTCTGAGATATTAACCTGGCTCACTGACAAACATGTTCATCATCCCCAAAATGCCTCAGAAAATAGCAGTCCAAGCCCAATAAATAACTTTTTAGACCATCAGTTTTTTAGTAAAACCCAAAAGCATTACCACTGTTAATCATCCAGATAGTCAAGAGAGACAACAGTCAGTTTATATTTTACGTACACTACTGGTAAAAAGTTTGGGGTTGGTAAGATTTTTAACTGTGAAATATTATTAAAATTGATAACTTCTATTTTAATCATTTTAAAATGCAATTTATTCCTATGGTGGCAAAGGTGTTTTTTCAGCTGCCATTCTTCCGATTTCTGAAGGATAATGTGACACCGAAGACTATTCTAATATGCTGAATAAAAATCTTTTATTATGATCCATGTTGAAAGCAATTGTGCTGCTAAATATATTTGAAAAGTGAAAAAAAAAATCAGGATTCTTTGGTGAATAGAAAGCATTTAAATGAAATGGAGCTCTTTTTTAATTTTATAAATGGCTTTGCATCCTTGCTGAACAAAAGTATAAATTCCTTCCTTAAAAAAAAAAAAAGGCAGTGTATGTTTAGTATAAATCTGTGCCAGCCCAAAAAATCTTGGTTCCACCCGAGGTTTTTTACTCATCTTAGGGAGTTTTTCTTGCCATTGTCGCCTTTGGCTTACTCAATGGGTTTCTTTACTACACCTTACTATTCTCTGCAAAGCTGCTTTGGAACAATGTGAAATGTGCTTGAAAATGTTATTGACATGAAAACCGACTAGCTCGAGTACTTTCATATTCACTACATTCAGAGGAGATTGATGATTTTACTACTTGCCACTGTCTACAAGTGCAAAGCTAAGGCAGACTATATTCATTACATACACACACAAAATTGCTACTGCTGTTGAAATTCTGAAACATAAAAGGCATCAGTGTCTTGTTGAGGTGAGAGAGCCGATAATGAGGTGTAACCTGAGTTCAGGTATTAAGTGAGACGCAGCTCTAGACAGACAGGTGGAGGATGTGTGAGGACGCGAGGTGTGAAATTTCATTAAAATACAGCCGGCAGCAGTGTGGGGATGTAGGATGTAGAGAGCAGCTGCTTTATTGGCAGGAAAGATGGCATGTCCCCTGGGAAAGGATTGGTGCCTTGTGGCATTGTCATCCTTTTCATCCCTGTGTCTTTACATACTCGCAGTTCCTGTAAACACCATCTCGTGCCCTTTCTTTCTGACTTCAACCTGTTTTACATACTCCACTTGTCCTCTCTCAATATTTCCTCTGGCCCCCTTCCACCACTTACAAAAATGTACCACAGTAACCACAGTGTCTGCCAAAATACCATAACATAATACCATTACTACTATTATTGATATAATGAGCAAGTATAACATTGTAAATTAATCAGATTTTTATTTATTTAATCAAATTAGTACATGTAAAAAATAACTTGCTGCCTTAATTTTTTAAGTACAATCAACTTGGCCATGTAAGACATTTCAACTTAAATTACTTTAAACTGACTTAGAGTTGAATTTTGTATAACTTAAAAAATTAAGTATAAAAAGTATAAAATAACAAATTATTTTGAGTTGAAGCAATGTAAAAACATATGACTTATTTATATGACTTATTGATCATGTAATTTTTACAGTGTAATTAAACAATCACATACATCTAATTTGTAATAAATAAAACTAATTTAAGACATTACATTATTGAGGCTGATAAATCATTAAGTAGATTTTACAAAAAGCGGATTGTTGCACAAAATAAAAACAATACATTTAAAGTTTATTTGTTTTTTGTAACAATAAATGTAGTAAGTAGCTAGTATTTAGACAGAAATTGTAGTTATCGTAAATTTCTGAAAATGACTATTTTTTGCAAATACATTATATTAGTTGAGTCCAGACTACACGTGTACTTGTTGTAGCTTATCCACATTGTGTGCCCACAATAGATGCTGGCACACTCAAAACACTTTATATCAGAGAAGCCCTATGTGTTTTAGTCAATAATTTTGGCCCTTCAAAACTTTTTTTCCCTGCAGTTTCGGACAAATATTTTTGGTTCTTGAAATGTCGGTGCATTATTACATTGTATATATAACCACACATATTACCACATACCAAAATATGTTATGAAACAAGCTTCATATCTGCCATGTATCTAAACTTTTGTGGCTTTCACTGGTCTCTAGCAACATAGAACAGTTATCCATATACAAACACAATGATTCTTGTCCTTCATTGTCTCGCTTATACAAACACACACAGACAAACAACACTAAAAGAAACCGTCAGACCACGGTGTCAACACTTCTCAGTGCACACGTCTAAAGTGCATGAGCTCAGCTCTACTGTAGTGTCAAACTGGGTTACAGTCAGCCAGCTCACTGCACCATGACCAACACTTACACTCTCTTGTGAGTGCAGCCAAAATGATACGAAATAATAAATATTTCACGCAAATACAAAAAAAATGACAGGATGTGTATTTGTTAAAGCGAATCTGTAAGTGTGCAAATAAAAAGGTCTAATAAAATAGTCTTTTATAGAACTTTACAGGATATTTGATACTTCGGGGGGGGTTTATTTGGTTAATGTAAGCATTTCAGATGCCTCTTACCTGCCGTTGCTCATCTGCTGCGGAGAGTGGCCGGAGATGTCAGAGGGCTCCGAGCGTTTGTCAGGGGAACGGGATCTACTGCGACGGGTGCGCTCATGGGAATGATCTGATGCCAGTGAATGAATTTCTGAAATGTCTGTTAAATCCAATCATTATTTTTAAGTATCAAGTAAGCCAAAGTTGACTTTCTTTTAAAAAATGGCAAAAATCCTACAAGAAAAATCATGTAAGAAACACAATACAAAATATAAAGTTGCATTTGACCTTAAGTCTAAACTTAGCAATTTCAGATCTAAATGTTTAACATAGATAATCTCACCATCTCTGTCTGAATTAGCGGAGGGAATGCTATTGTCCAAATCTGGAATGTTGAGGAGTGTCGCCCTCTCATCTCTCTGCACCACCATCTTCAGCTTGCCTTTCGATCGCTCTATAAGTTTCTTTGCGTCTATCAAAGACAGGTTCTCAGTCACTGTGCCATTGATCTATATTGAGAGGAGAGAACACCATTTTCAAACACACTATGGATGTATACGTCTAATATGTTGTCAAGTAAAGTGTTAAAGTTGACGAATAATTTGTCAACAAAATTATTTCACTGACGAAAACAAGAATAAAAAATTACTAAATAAAACCAGTTTTGAATGACAAAGACTATAACGAAAATCTATTGACATTTTTGTCAATGAATAAAAACAAAAGGAAAATGTTAGGGACGATTTAGGAAGTTTGAATTGTAATGTGCTGATCTACCCAGCGGGACTTAAGTTGGCATACACTTGCTGCGTGTCTCATAAAATGTTACAAAATGTTAACGTGTGGGAGAAAGAGGGCAGACATATGGATAAATCTGAAAAAGAGTGATGACGAGAATGAGAGCTCAATTCAGTACGGTTTTCTGCACGCACACAAAAAGCAACCTCTCACAGCGCAAGTGAATGTAAACGTGTATCGGATATGTATCAGATTATTGGATCCGTGCATTTGGCTTTAAAGTGAAAACAGTCTAATAAACCTGCTGCTGTCCATTATTAATGTTAATCAAACAACAAAAGGAAAAGAGAAAATTACTCAATGTTCTTGACGGAATAACTTTCTTAAGGATTCATCTATATTTAATTTATACAAATATATATGTCTGCTTGAAAGAATGAAGAATGTTGCATGCAAGTTGAAATGATTAATAAATGCATCAAAACTAACTATAGCTGGACAATAACTTTATTCTAGAGCTGCTGTAAAGCCGAACTATCCCTGTCACTTTAATTTCCTATTATCACTGTAAAGCTGATTTGAAACGATCTATATTGTTAAAAGCACTATATAAATGCAGGTGACTTGAGTAAAATTGAATTAAACCCATTCGAATTTTGTCAATTAAATCTACTGTAGATTAAGTCAACTAATATCTAATGATAAGAAACTATAACAATTTTGATGACTAAAATATTACAAACTAAAAAGGTATTTTAGTCAATAGACTATGAAAATGCTGTCAAAATGAACACTGGTAAAGTACTGTTTTAAAAGTGACCTGGTCAAATTACATCACAGATGAAGCACTAATCACCGTTGAGAAAGCCTGTTGTATAAATTAAGCATTTTTAACACACACACACACACACACACACACACTTAGTCCTGCAGATAACAATAGGTAAATAAAGCGACGTGACGTGTGGCCTAAAATGGAATTTGTGCCCTACATTTCACCCATCCATGTGCACACAGTAGTGAACACACACACACCCGGAGCAGTGGGCAGCCGTTTTTGCTGCGGCGCCCGGGGAACGATTGGAGGTTAGGTGCCTTGCTCAAGGCCACCTTAGTTGTGGGTAATGAGAGTGAAAGCTGAGACTCAAACCTGTTACCTTCGGGTTACAAATCAGACTCTCTAACCATTAGGCCACAACTGCCTTTGACTAAAATAAACACATGTACTCTAACATTCAAAAGTTTGGGGTTGGCAAGATATTTTATTGTATTTGAGAAATCTCTAATGCTCACCAAGTCTGCATTTATTTGATCAAAAATACAGTAAAAACATTTTATTTGAAATAGAAATCTTTTGTAACATTATAAATGTATTCACTGCCACTTTTAATCAAGTTAATGCATCCTTGCTGAATAAAAGTATGGATTTCTTTATGGATTTCTTTTCTGTATGGAAACTTACCCCAAACTTTTGAACGGTAGTGTATAGGCGGTAAAATAAATGTGCCGTCCGTGATTTTACATTTACAGAGCCTTGCAAGAAAACAGCACCACTGGCACTGCACTCTAAGCCCTTCAGTTTCACTCCAGTGCTCTGTAGGATATGCTCTGCTCCACTCAGTAAGCACTAGACTAATGGCTCATTTCCACTGAGCGGTACGGTACAGTACAGTTCGGTACGGTACACAATTATTTGCGTTTCCTCTGTCAAAAGTTGTGAATGGTACCAAAAAGCCGAACCAAACCGTACCACTTTTTGGGTACCCTTCTGTTGGGGTACCTAGCACAGTGATACGGTACTAAAAGGTGGAGCGAGACTCACTGCAGAACGGTGATTGGTTGACAGAGGATCGTCACTTGCGCGTGCTACAAGAGCGCCATTTTTAATATACAGTTGAAATATAATACCACTGTTATTGTGTCACAAAATGTAGTTTTAAGAGTTTTTCAGGTGAGAATGTAGTTTTTTAAAGCTCAAATCTGTGGTTTATTTATAGATTTATGATAATTTGACTGAGATCCATTCCAAGCAATCACTGGACGCTCTGCGCTCGTGCACCCCGCCTGGAACAGCCTTTCCTCGGCTAGTCATTCTGATGTTTGCCGCTGACTCTGACGTCTCTGTAGTGGTTAAACATGATATAATTTGTCTTGTAGCCTATAGACCAAACAGGCGATCTTTGGTCTTGTGAATCTATAATTCGCTCCCTGGCCAATAGTTTTGGCAGAAGGCTAAGTGAAGTTTCATATATTTGAGTGCTGAATTTGTATATTTGACTGAATTGTTTGCTTTGTTATTAAAGCTTTACTGTATAGCTTTTTGTACCTTTTACTTATACTTTTATAATGGCTATTATTGATAAAACTGAAACTCAACAAAAAGAGATCGTTTTGTCATTTTTTATTTTATTACAAGATCATCTGCTATGTTGTTTATTGCGACATTTGTTCCAATGCAATATGCAATACATTACATATTGCCTGGTATATGTTTAATATTTTTAAATTTAAACGAAAAGAGGCAGGGTTGTGTTTTATATTTAATTTTGTTATAAATATATACCGTACATATATGATGATATAAGTGAATATAATCAATAGGCTATGCGTTGCCTGAACCACATTTGTGTGCTTCTAATTTTTAAAATGTAGCAGGGTGGTGTTTTATAACATATTTCGTTTTATTGTTGCCTAAAATGTAGCCTACATCAGTGATGCGCGGGTTGATCCAAAATGAGCGGGTGCCTGCGGTCACCCGCGGTTACCCGCGGTTACCCGCAGTTACGAGTCATCCAAAAATAGTTTTAATGATATTCGGGTCGCGGTCGGTCGGGTCGTTTGAAACAAAGATGCCAATTAAACCTTTGTATATAGTACTAGACACAATTTTCTATGTAATACAAAGGCCTACACTTTATTGGCTGAATAACTGGCACGAAGATAACGCGCGAGCTCAGTCTCGGTTCTGTACTGGTGGGATCCGAGAACTGCTACCTGTGCGTTCGGAAGCACGCGGATGCGCAGTATGCACCAACATGTCTCAGTTTAGTGAACTGTTGGAGTTACTGGAGTAAAATATACTCCGGGATATTGGTTTATTTCGATTCGGAGGTACTGTCAGGCATGTCTGAAAGTGAGTAACTTTAGTAACTTGTGGATTAAGCACTGACGCAAGACACGAACTGTTTCGAACGATTCAGTCCGGTTCGACCGGTTCACTAAAAAGA
The DNA here is from genome assembly GCA_030578275.1 of Meda fulgida. Classification (NCBI taxonomy): domain Eukaryota; kingdom Metazoa; phylum Chordata; class Actinopteri; order Cypriniformes; family Leuciscidae; genus Meda; species Meda fulgida. Next base: position 35,982,278 of record CM060622.1, read on the forward strand.
ACTGGTTCAAAAGAACGATTCGTTCATGAACCGGCCATCACTACAGTCTGCAGGAGAGATGGAGGCGGCAAGAGAAAAGGTTTAGACTGAGGATTGGAAGCTCCGCAAATAGCTACACACATAGAAAGAGTAAAGTGTGGGAGACATTTGCCGAAATAATGAAAGATGATGACCAAAGTGCTGGCTTTGTCATGTGTACTTCTTGCGATGCTATTTACACATTTGTGTTAGACGTCTATGGCCCAATGACGCAACGATGAGCATTTACTACTTTAAAAAATGCGGATCAGGAAGCGGGTCGGGTACAATATTTTTTTTCTCTTTTTTTGCGGTCCGAGTTGCGGGCGAGTTAGTTGAAAACGTCGGTCGGGTGCGGGTTGTTTATACATTGACCCGGGCATCACTGGCCTACATACAGAGATAACCGGGGTAGCAGAGCGATCATCCATTGTTGTTTATAAGTCACTTTCTTCGTACGAATATGACGTCGATCGCTTCTTTCCGGCAAACACCACGCCTATCAAGTGGCGGTGGAAACGCAAGCCGGATCATGGTTTACCGACCCGTCCTGTACTGTACCGTACCGCTCAGTGGAAAGGAGACATTATTTAGTTGATGACAGTTTATAAATTAACGTGGAAATGTCAAGTAATTCCCCCAATTAAACAACTAATAACTTGGTAACAAGTCAGCCAGCTGATACTTTTTAATATTCTTAATGTAGTATTTCAAATTATAATTCTGCAAACATTAAGGAAGAGGGTGAGAGAGGTTTAACAAATATTTAATTTTGAGTGTGGTTAAAGTTACTGTCCCTAAAGGTGCTTTAAGCTGAAAGATGTGACTGAAATAAACATGCTGAGATATCACACTGATCTGCCCTAGTCACTAGTGGCCACAAACCATCAGATTCTACATTTAGCCAATGAGAAGGCTTTTGAGGTGCTTTGTCAATTATTCCACATGTTCACAGCAGGCAGTCCATATATAAGAAGAAAGCTGAGAGTGTGACACTTGGAGTGGTTTTCATGACTTTAGATGAAGCCAAATGTTCACAATTTTTCATGCGTCAACAGCAATTTACACAGACAAACCTAATAGGTACAGAAACACAAAACAGGAAAATAAAACATTGGTGAAGCTTTTCAAATCAACAACACAAGTATTGGTACCAGCGACTACATGGCTATCCAGTTCCCTTCTATTCCTATAACCAACTTTCTATGATCCTTCCCAGACATTGTTTCTCATACCTTTAGGACGACGTCTCCCTCTTGTATGTTGCCGTCACGGGCTGCGAGGCTCTCAGGAGAAATGTCCTTTACAAATATGTGGCTGGCCAGACGCAGACCATATTCTGCACACAACAGTAAACACACATATGAATGAACAATAACAGACATAATCTGACTACTAAGTAACTAACTACAGCATTGTTCTAGTTGAACGCACCCTGTGGGTATTTGTGCCAGTAGACTAATCACAGCTATTAGCTAATGTACAACAGACTGTATTACACCTGTTTACACATTCTAGTGTGTCAACGTGCCAAATCCTCTGGTGAAGCCATCAATAGTAATTAAGAGGTTTGTCATCTAACTTTTAACAGTCTGTAGCTTCACCCACCTTCATTCTTGCGGGACTTGACGAGTGTGACATTGGAAGGTCGCGGCGGGACGTTGGACGCAACTGATCGTCTGTCTGAGCGTGGGGAAATACTCCTCTCACGGGAATTACTATGGTCCCGCCTTCCGGTGCTGCTGCTGCGCTCGTTTCTTCTGCTCGTGCCTCCACTCGCTCCCCCTGCATGTGCTGCTGGACCTTCGTAATCATCCTCCTCAGTGTCATCCTCTTCCTCTGGCTCTGACATAGTCTCTCTGTCTCCCCCTCGACTTACTGGAATCTGCACCTTCCGCTTTCTGCGGATAGTCTGTACAGAGAATATATAAACATATTAATAAGGTGATTTTGTTATTTTTAACATATTAAAAGAGGTTATTACAACATATTAACATTAGCAAGAGTAGAAGTTATAAACCATTATTAGACAGCTCTCTGAAATACTTGAATCTGATCCAAAAATATCCAAATCTAACACTATTGAATAACTATCCATATTACAAGGACTGATTGAAGTTTTTTTTAAAAGGTTGTGCCTTATGACAAAGTGTCTACAGACTGACCAACAGCTCCTGTACGTACATGAAGACAAATACTCTGCAGTACTGCAGTTTGATCCCAGCATTCCTCACTGATTCATATAAAGCTCAGTCAAGACAGATCACCTACACATCCTGCCTGCCTCAAGTTCTTCCATCTTCCATTACAGCCCACTACTCACATCTGAAGTCCAGATAAGACTCAAGGTTGTACAGTACTGATGCTATGTACAAGGCATGATGTGTTAACTTACAATTTTGGCATTCTTTCCACTTTTCCTCAGCTGCTGAACAGCATAGGCATGCTCCACATTGTCCATGGAGACAGCGTTTACCATCACCACTCTATCATTCTCCCTGTAGACAAAAATAAATATTTTTGTGAAGAAAAGAAAAATATAAATACTAGTGGTGTAACGATACACATATTCGTACTGAACCGTTCGGTACGAGGCATTCTGTTCGCTGGCACGACCACCACAACGTTGCCCAACATCAAATGGTAAACGTAATAAAAGCAGAATGAAACTGCGCTACTTATTATTTTGTGCTTCACGGACAGTTTATGAGTTTGGACCAATGCCAGTGCACCGTGAGCTGATCTTGATCAAGCGAAACTCTTACTACACAGCTCGAAGATATCCAGTAAAGAAAGCATTTGAATTCGCCACTGAAGTAATAACATCGCTGCGAGATCTATTGAGAAGGATTAAAATTTCTCCATTATTAACCGTAGATCTCTATTAGATCAAACAGCGCTGACATGGAAACCAGGTGAAACATTGTGCCGTGAATTAACTAGTTCACAGATCAGCAACATTCACCATGGATTTATTTGTAGTAACTCTAAATGTAACCATGGAAGTTTGGCAGAATAGTAGAAATGCTTTCAAGACCGCCACACATCTTTTTCATTTCAGCAACATAAGCATCCACCACGTTGCTGTGGACAAGTGTGTCAACTGGTGTGACTCACACCAACTTCATATTAACACAAGCAAAACTGTAGACATGCTGGTAGACCCCAGATCAGCTGGAGATCGGAGCCCTGTGGCCATCCATGGTCATGACATCAAACAGGTGCCCTCCTTTAAATATCTAGGAGTGTATATTGACAACGACTTGAGTTGGCGCACACATGTAACAAATGTCTGTGACAGAACTCATCAGCGCCTCTATTTTTTGCACAGACTTAAAGTGTTTGGGGTCTGCAAAAATATTATGTTAATCTTCTACAGAGCAACAATAGAGTCAATTCTTCGGTATGGTATTACCAGCTGGTTTGGAAATTTTACAGTCAAATCTAAAACTCAGATTTTCAAACTGGTCAAGACAGCAGGCAAAATTAAAGGAACACCAGCACCCCTCAACCTGCAGGAACTTTTCGACCAGGCAACAATCAGGCAGGCTAAGATCATTCTATCTGATAACTCTCATGTGTTGTTTTCAGAGTTTGTGCTTTAAACTCAGGAAGGAGGTACAGGGATCCTCTGTGCAAATACAACAGGTATAAGCACTCATTTGTCCCTCTCTCAGTTAAGCTCATAAATGAGCAGTATTCATTAATGTACTGTATATCTCTGATTGAATGTATGTATGGATATGATATAATATTATTTTTGCACAAGTAGCCTATAGAAAATGGTAATTTGCAATTTGCTCAGCTCCTTGAGTAGCCTTAATGTTCTATGTACTTTTTGTCTCTTAACTGTCTTAATCTGTGCTTTTATGGTGTGTCTCTGTTGTAACTCTTGCAGCAATTTCTCTAGGTCCAAAATGAATTTCTCCTTGGGGAGACAAATAAAGATACTTTGACTTTTCCTAGCACTTCAAAACTCAAATATTATCATGTTTAAATGTTATTTTTAATGTGATGACCAAAACGTTATTTGTTCATCCAAAGATTACCCCCATTTATAAAATTAAAAGTTTCAAGATTTAAGATTTTTTTTATATATATATATATATATATATATATATATATATATATATATATATATATATTTATTTTCTTTTTTTTTTTAACCAAGGAAATTTCTCTGGCATTTCTTTCTTTTTGCTGTTTCGAAAACGTACTGAACCGCAACATCACTGTGTTGTATCGAACCGAACCGTGAATTTTGTGAACCGTTACACCCCTAATAATACATATTAATAATATTTAATAAATATATAAATAAATGATGTCTGCATATACACACAGACATAACATACACACACTTATATAAACACATCTTACTGCAAAAGGGTCTCTGCTGGTCCTCCTTTGAGCACATCTGAGATCACTATAGAGGTCTCTCCACTCTGGAAATGAGGGTTGTCACGGCCCCCTGAAATGGCGATTCCAAACCCAAAACCTGGTGCCTGCAAAGGACATGCACATACACACACACACAGAGTGATTTCATGAACTCACAGCATTATCTTAAAAATAGAAGATTACCTTCATAGAATGATGAAATGTAGGTAACTCTGTGTATGTACACTACCGTTCAAAAGTTTGGGGTCAATTTGTTTGTTTGTTTTTTGTTGTTTTTTAAAGAAATTAATATTTTTCTTCAGAAAGGACGCATGAAATTGATATAAAGTGACAGTAAAGACATTTATAATAATGCAAAATATTTATTTTTTAATGAAATGCTTTTCTCTTGAACTTTCAAAGAATCCTGAAAAAATGAATCACTGCACAAAAATATGAAGCAGCACAACTGTTATCAACTGTTGTGTCAACTGTCAACTGTCAATAAATGTTTCTTGAGCATCAAATAATCATATTAGAGTGATTTCTGAAGGATCATGTGACACTGAAGACTGGAGTAATGATGCTGAAAATTCAGCTTTGATCACAGGAATAAATTACATTTTAAAATATATTCACATAGAAAACAGCTGTTTTACATTGAAATAATATTTAACAATATTACTGGGTTTGTTTTGTATTTTTAATCAAATAAATGCAGCCTTGGTGAGCAGAAGAGACTTCTTTTAAAAACATAAAAAATCTTACCGACCCCAAACTTTTGAACGGTAGTGTGTGTGTGTGTGTGTGTGTGTGTGTGTGTGTGTGTGTGTGTGTGTGTGTGTGTGTGTGTGTGTGTGTGTGTGTGTGTGTGTGTGTGTGTGTGTGTGTGTGTGTGTGTGTGTGTGTGTGTGTGTTGTCTGGCAGCTTTTCAATCTCCCAGGTGTCTGAAGCTCTGAGCTCTCAATCTTGCACTCAAGCAATCAAAAAGAAAGGCAGATGAGAGTGAAAAGGTAGAGAATGACAGACAGACTCCAGACAGATGGCCAGAGCTCTGTTCAAAGCCTTTTCCTGATGTCACTGGGTGTCTTCACACACGCGTCCTGGTCTGTTCTACCTCTTACTGCCATCCAAACCATCTGGCTTGTAACAAACTGCTATAAATCATATTGAGAGCCAGAGCAGGGAAGGAGCACATATGGGAGAAGAATAGTCTTGTTTATTTTGTGTATTGTAACAGAGGTAGCCATGTAATACTGTTAGTCAGCTAAAGAGATTCCACCTATAATAAAGCCCAGAGTAAAAGGCTTAGTGCTCATACACCTGTAATCTTGTCTAGGATGTCAGCACATCAAAAAAACGGGTCACAGAGGGAATGACTGAACTGAAGTGTAACACAGACATCATGTTGTGAAACCGATCCAAGATTTGTGTTCATAGTATTCTGACTCTTAGAGATGGGGGGGGGGGGGCTTAAAAAATACTGTGCCCAAATGACTGTTGCATAATATCTCATTCTTTCTCAGACTCTGGTTCAGATGTGTTTGAGCCTAGGAACATGCGGGATGAGGAAAAGGAACAGGAAGTGGAGCAGAGCAGAAAATTTGTCCTCTCACACACTACTTCCTGCCATCTGGGGGATCGGCTATTGTGTACTCAATGACCACACATCCTGTAACTAGCCATCCCAAAAGAGAAGAGAGGGGAGAGAGAGGTAAGAAAGACAAAAAGTAAAATGGGCTGCACTGATTTTAAAATTCCAAGCTAATCATTATTTTTAAGATAAATGGCTAGAATTAACATTAGAAGCTACTTTGACTAAAAATATTTAATATAATAAAAGGATAAATAAACTAAAAATCAATCATTTTAAATAAATTCATTGAAAAATAATTTTAAGATTTGCTAAAGATTACATTTAACAGTGTTTTTAAAGCATTAGATGATGGCATGGTTGATGTACAACTATGCGCAATTAAATACTTAATTTTGACTGATACTAAAATATAAATAAAATATAAAATACAAATAACTGCTAGTATTGCTTAACCAATATGATACTGAAGCCTGACAATAGATAGAAAGATGAGGAGTGGTGAAGTAAAGGGGAAGAAAATTGCAGCACCAAGTGAGAGACAGTTCAACACTCACCCTGTGAAGAGTCACCGTATGCTGTTCCCATATTACTGTTTCCTCCATTGTTGTACTCTGTGAGAAAGATAAAGAGAAAGCAGTCAGTAAGGACTAAGCACACAGAATGAGTTTGAATCAACAGGTATTTCTCCTCTTTGTCAATGGAAGGAGGTGAGTTTACCCTCTATGAGCTGCAGGAATTAAGCATATTTAACAAACCAGTTCTCTATGCTTGAACTAAATCTGTATGTGTGTTGGTCTGAGTAAATGCCGTCACAGGGCTAAACAATGCTGCAAAGCTGACAATGGCCATGAGCGCCGAAGGCACACCACACACACACACTGAAACAACAACACTACAAACACTGGAAAAGCTATAAACAGAATCTGCTATCCTCATTTTAGCACAGGGGCATATAAATGAGGCCTGTAAACTCAAAGTGCAAACCAAGTCAGGTTCCTTCACTGAAATGTCATATAATTTTACAGCATGCTGATGCTCCTAATAAAAGCATGTTATTAAAGTCTGACACTATTAAGAAAAAATACATATAGGGCTGGGTATCGATACAGATGTACAAATTCAATTCTGATTCGCAAGCTCTCAATTTGATGCGATTCTAAATTCGAGTTGAGATTTTCATTGGCCCCACCACAAAAAAAGGGGATGACATCTAGTAAAAACTAGACTGGTAAAAATATTAACGTCAATCAGAAATTATTGTCAATGTTTGTTTGAAATAAATACGGTAAAAAAAAATATTGATTTGTGGCTTTTGAGGATCGATATCGAATCGACCCCATTTTTAAAAAACAATTAATCGAAAAATAAATATCTTTCCCCAGCCCTAATTACATATGGGTTATAAGACAGGAGAAAATCCCATAAGATAGAACAGAATGATGTGATCACTATAAGAACACCTGACCAGAATGCCCCACTTTTCCTGACTGACCAATTAGATGACAGCTGTCCAACTCAAGCTTGAACATAAGAACATGTCTCTGCCTTAAATGCAAACATCATATAAACAAACTGCTACAAAATGAACAATCTGCCCAGGTACAATTTAGAGGAGACAGAGAGAAAGAGAGAGAGGGAGTGATAAAGACAAGGAGAGAAAGAGCAGAAGGTATTTATTTATAGCTCTAACCCTGAGCTGAGGTGAATGGTTTGTGCTCCTGCTCCTTCACCCCTGTACTGTAGATGCCAGGCTGGATAAATTATTACAGTGTGTCGGAGAGCTCCGAAACAGACTCAAGCTCTAATAGTGCACACTGCATTTGTCTCATTTGCAACGATCAAATTGTAATATGTCACAAACAAATACAAAGGTCTGAGACTACTAATGAATTTAAGTGAAATGCCTACTATTATGCCATATTCTTCTAATTTATTACATTTTACTAATTGCAAATTATAATAGTAGAAAAAGAAAAAAGGAAAACAAATAATAAAAAAGCAATAGTATTTTTACATGAGTGATGGCATCAGAAACTTGATCAAAATAAATTATTTTTATTCAAAATTCTTCTCACATATGTGTCTCATGAAAACAAAATGTATACATATAATAACAGTGGCTGTGTTTCTCATTGTTCGTCATTTTGATGGACAATCCTAAAAATTATGTCCATTATCTACCTGTCTAAAAATATACTATTACACATCATTTTAATTATCATACTTTAATGACAAGACATTAGCCTAGCTTATGTTTTCATTCACATTTTCATTTTTAATCATGAACTTACAGGACCAGCATAGGCATAAATAATATTTATGAAGAGAACAGATGAAAAGTATTTTTAATGTTCAACACCACATGACAAAGCAGATGAATGTATGTTTGCGCAGTGACAGCGGAGGCCGCTAAAACGCAACCTTTGTGCCTGAACAGGCAAATATGAACAACACAATATTACAAAATATAATTACTTTTAAAATATCAACAAAGCATGTAAAAAAATAAATAATAAACTCAATCAACTTTCTGTATCTGCCTGAACTCAAACCTTCCTCTTGGTCTTCATGGACTTAAACTGGATGCTCGCCTGCGCTGGTGACTGATAAACGTTGTCTGTTTGTCCTTCATTCTCCACCACATCCGTGTCAGTCCCTCTTTTTTTAACATCACAACTATTGGGCCGTTTGAAGAAATTTTTCACAGCTGATATTTTTGCAATTGTATGTAGCATTGATTATAGCATTATTTAGCATTGATATAATACTACAATAAAATGATTAATTCTAGAATACCACCAAAACAGGAATAAATTCCACTTAAACATCTAGCATTTCTGCACTATAAACACAGTTTAACCCTCTGACCTGTTTACCACACTGCTTAGCAAGCACTTCATTCATGGTCCTAATTGGACAGGGGCAATATTCAGTTCATGCCCCCATTTCTCTCTCTCATGGTCAGACTTTATTGTGAGAGAATCTGACCCATTTGAAAGGCATCCACCTCCCACAATCTCTCCGTGCCTCTCTTCCCTCCTCTGACCCCTGTCCACAAATTCCTTTTATTTATCTGTAGGGTCAGAGGTGCTGGATTCATCGAACTGTAAGAGCCGACAGCAGGGGCCCCAAACACGAGAAAAATGCCCATGCAGTGAGCCATGTGACTGTGACAGAGAGAGAGAGAGAGAGAGAGAGAGAGAGAGAGAGAGAGAGAGAGAGAGAGAGAGAGAGAGAGAGAGAGAGAGAGAGAGAGAGAGAGAGAGAGACCTGAGAGAGAGAGAGAGACCTGAGAGAGAGAATTTTCAGAGTCCTGTCCTTGGTGGCGGATAAACAGCAGACTGTTCAGGCTTCAGAAGAATGGCCCCGTTACGCCTGTGTGAAAGCTGAGGCAATGTCAGGACTGGAAACAGTAAAGACTGGAATACACTACATGACATTTGCCCTGATTTACAGTCTGGATGAGATGAAAGATTTCACAAAAAATTATGTATTGCATGATGAGCGCAGACTCAGATTTTTTAGTTTCAGATTATAAATCCATCCAGTTTTTAGAACACATCATTTCCATGAAAGGTCATGTAGTGCATTCCAGCCTTAAGCAACTTTAACGATTCTGGTTCTACTTAACTATTCCATTAATGAGTGTTTCATCAATTTTGAGGAATAAAGAATGGACAATAGTTGAAGGGGGGGAAAGTATTGTATGTACTACCCTCTGCAGCTACACCATTCAGCAATAAGGTATAAGAGGCCAAAAATGTTTATATACAAATATTATATGTGGGTGAGCGGCCAAAGCAGCATCAGTCACCTCTGGCTAAGTTTACACCAAAGACAAAACATTTAGTTCAGTCTCAAATGAAACACCATATACACATCCTCAGGTCTTCACTGGTCAATTCATGAAAGTTTACTGTCATGTTGTTCCAAACCCATAGGGCTTTTGTTCATTTTCAAAACACAAATCAAGACGTTGTTAAATGAAACCTAAGAGAATAAACCGTGCTGCATGATTAATCATATCGCAATCGTAATCGCGATGTCAAGCCTATGTGATTATATGACGCAAAACGCTGTGATTTTATATGAAATAAACAAATTCGGGCTGTTAACGCAATTAACGCAGCATCTGTTATTGTTTTTTCATCCTTTGGCTAGTGTTACATGATCCCACTCTTATTCATGCGAATGCTTTAAACCATTCATGCGAGACAAGTCAAAGAGCGCTGCATGTGAATGTCCTCCTGACTGAAAGACGCAAGCCAGTATCATGCGCATGCACAGACCACGCGCCAGAATACAGTTCTCTTTCGCGCTTGAACGAACAATAACACACAATTAAGCCAAAATGTTGTTTGTCGAGTATCTTCATAACATAAGAGCAGTCTTATGATGGACATAAAGAGTTGTGAGAGAATGAGGAGTGTGTGAGATCCACGTCTCTGTCAGAAGCGGCTGGTCTTAAAGGGTCAGCAGCCAATAATGCGGTGTTAGTAAAGTTAATCAATCAAAGAACAAAGGGAACAGAGAAAATTACTCACTGCTCTTGACTAAAGAACTTCTGTAGCTTTAATAATGATTAGTCTATATATAATTTATAATTTATGTAGCGCAGACTATTTGATAAATGTATTCAATGTCTGTATATGTCCTACCTGTTAGACAGGAAGGGCACAGGTAAATATGACATTTATTATGGGTTTATGTGAGGATTGTTTGAAGCTCACTTAAATTAAAAGCTGTTCTATTTTTTGAAGCCTAATACATTTATTATAATAAAATTGATAGCTTTCAATTGTAATGATGGAATCACTGAAATGTCGGATTGCTATAATTAATGTTTAAAATGGGGGGGGTAAAAAGGGTCATTTTTATTCAGGCATCAATGGCTTATTGATCATTATAGGTGTTATCAATCATTTAGTTGTGGTTGCTAGTTTGAGTTGAGAAATACACATTTCAGAATTATCACTCATCTGGGTGTGCATTTGCTTTAGACCCAAGCAAGTTGACTCATGAAACCATTTGTTTATTATATCGCAATCGCATAACACAATCGCAATATTGACCTCGATAATCGCAATCCCCAAATCGTACAGCCCTACGCATCAAAGAAAACATGTTTGAGATTCCGTTTTGCATTTTACATGCGATCTATGTGCGCTGAACAATGTTTAAAAAAGCCTAAATTAAATCTGTTTATAAAGTGATTTTATCTCTTCAGAAAACATGGATTAATGTACTTGATTTATATGAATTACATTTACAATGTCTTCATGAACTTTTGAAGCAGAAATTTTGTGTAAGGATCCTTCAATCATTATGGTTTATTAAAAAGATCTTAATTTGTGTTTCGAAGACCAACAAAATGGGGGTGAGTTATTGATGACAACTTACATTTTTGGGTGAACTATCCCCTCTTAACTCAAGGAATCTCATCCCTGCTGAGAAAACATATGGATATATGGAAGCTTATGGTCAAAAGTATGTGTGTGGTCAGGTAACAGATGGGAGAGTCACTCCACAGTGCTAGAAGTCATTTATATGAGTCAGGCTAAGCACTTCTGATTCTCTAATCTAAAGAGATTATCATTTTATTAATGACAACAACACAGAGCTAAAAGTAAACACACTATTCTGAAACCTGAGCTATGCGAAGCTTAACAGAGATAAGACCTGAGTCCTAAAACACTTCTTCAGAGGAACCTCTGCGAATATGAGCAATTTGAAATTAAAAGTCCACTTTATTCCAGCAAAATAACGTTTTTTTAATCTACATCAACCCCAAAAGTCGTCTAGTCGATGCAGAAGTAAATTATTTTTGCAGTCAACTTAAGTCTCCTGAAAACAAATCAAAACAAGGTCTCATTTGCAAGACAGAGTCTGAAACCATGATCTAATAATTCCCAACAAGCAGCAGTAAACAATGGAGTCTTGTGTGCAAGAACGCCTGGGTATATTTATACATTCACATTTATTCAGGCCTGAGGCCTAGTAGTGCTGCGCCAAGAAACAAAGTGCAGGCATGGGCAGTCCCGCTCAGAGCCAAAGAATCGTTCTGCCGCTAAAGAGAGTCTTTGTTTCAAACAGACCTCAGACCTGCCAGAAAGCGAGTAGGGGTTCAAAGAGACCAGATAGGCAGCTAATAGTGAGCTCTGACAGCCAGGTGAAACTGAGAGGCTTTCTAGTAGATCAGTGACCATCTTTTCTGGGTCAACAGCTTTGCTAAAACAGGCAGGCAGCTTGAATCTCAGAGAGATTTCTCTCTGTATCAATAAAACTGAAACGCAAAGCAACTGCTGGTTAGCAGTAGCTTGGATTTTGATAGTGATAAGCGGTTTCGGGTGTTTGCTTTGAGCCACACTCATAGATGTTAAATAATGAATGTTTTGATCATTAGTGCACTCAGCACACACTAAAATAGCTAGTCTAAATACAGGTTTCTCCAGTGTTTCAAACAATACTGACTGGTTTGAAATGAGGTAGGGAGGTCCACTAGTACACAAGCATGTAAACCGAATTCTCTCTCAAAGAGCATTCCAGCAAACTCATTCTCAGGCAGGCCTATATCAAATAAATACACGCTTATATAAACACAACACAGCCTGGCTTGCTTTCCTGTGAGAATTTTCAGCTTCAACCTGAACCACTAATCTAATATTGATGATGCAAAGGTCAGCATGATAAAAGCCACACATATGCATGACCATTTTCCAAATTAAAGCACTAATTACTAACTTCAAATACATCTTTTAGGGCAAGACGTGCTAGGTGAAATCTTGGCATCTTCTGAAACAATTTAAGAGTGACAATCTTATTCTTGATTCCCTGCTAAAAATGAAAGCTAATTTCTCCTCAAATCTACTGTCGGTTAAGATGCTGACCATGTTCTTTCCGCTTTGAACAGGAAATGAACCATTAGCCTTACTCTGGAACAAACCCAAACAGGATAACCTGGGGTAGAAACAGCTGAACGCACCGGTGATTTGGTGAGGCCATAAACATCACCTGTAATACTGAATCTGTGTGGCTGTTTTAAGACAGTTGTGTTTATGAAGGAACAGTCGACACCAGTGTGAGAAGTGAGAACAAAGCCCAGATTGAAAAGGACAGAACGTAAACCAAGAGCTGGAATTTACTGCAGGAAGCACCTTCCTGTTTGCAGCGAGTATTTCCGACTTTAAAAGAAAACACCCAAGCAGCATAAGCAAAAACATGCTCACCATCTCATTTGTCATATTTATGTCCAAGAGTTCTCCTTTTGTAGATGCTATGTGTCTTATATGTGTCATTTACTTTTTCGAAACACAAACCTGAAAAGAGGGCTATGGCATTTAGGGAAAGGGCCTATGCAAGCAATTACTGAGTTCACTAGAGAGATTTTAGGCCATATGTTGCATGCTCCAATGTACATATTTAAAGGGGTCATGCCACGAGAAACCAAATTTGCCTTGATCTTTTGGTATATACGAGATCTATGTACTATTCAAACTTCCTGCAAGTTTCATAGCTTAAGGCGTCCTCCCCGTTATAAACGAAGCATTTATTTAATCAAGCTCTAAATACAGCTCGTTCTGGATCCATGGTACGAAGTGACGTACCAGTCGTTTGCATATGACCGCCTCCATGCGTTGACGTGCAGCGAGTGGGTCTGTTTACAAGATGACTGCGATGCCACGCAGATGTGCTGTTCCTGGCTGTGGACAAACATGTTTGAATGCTGCCGAACGATCCAGACGTCAGGGAAAGCAGTTGGATGCAGTTTATTTGCAGCATATGCAGCCCGCCAAAGCCTTATTTGTTCGGTGAGTGATGTAGATGAGTGTGACAGGGCGCATGTTACTGAAAGAACGAGCAGAGAGAGAGAGAGAGCCCCGGCCGCGCGCGCGCCTTCAAACTGTCTTGCTCTCCCTCTCTCTCTCTCCCTCGCGCATATGAATCAAAATCAACTGAGAATTGACACGATGGTAAAAGATCGGAAGACCGAAGTTTCACGTGGCGGAGCATTGTGTAGTAGCCTACATGTAATACAAAATGATTAACGTTAATAATGTATGCATAAGCAGCACTGACGTTAGCCAATCATAACAATGGGCGTTAACACTGAACTCTTAAAGGGGAAACACCTCCAAAACAGACTGTTTGAATCAGAGGGGGAGAAACAGGGTGGGAAAAGGTCATAAATCACTACATTTTTTTTTGTACCAAAAACTATAGTAATACTATAATTACACCTAAGGGAACATAATAAAACAAAACAAAAAACCATATCATGACCCCTTTCATATTTTTACACAAATCAATGAAAACAGTTGTGCTGCTTAATATTTTTTAGGAAGCCATGTTCTGTTTATTTCAGGATTTTTTGATGAATAGAATGTTCAAAATAACAGCATTAATTTGAAATTGAACACTTTTGATAAATTTAATAAAATCTGATCAAGCTGTTTTGGATGTCCTCAATCTTATTAAAAAAAAATAAGCGACACGTAAAACAGAGTTTCTCTAATTTACGTTTCAGTAGTGGATACATACGCTCAATAGAGTTTCACGAGAGTAAATCTGTTGTTGACCTCACAGTTCCTCATCTGCTTGTGTGTTGCAATTCAGCATGGCAAGCAAAATAAACAAGCAGCTGATAGAGCCGCTGCCTGCATTATATAAATCTCTTAACTGGGAACATCCTGGCTTTCCAACACATTATAACAGCGATAATCAAAAAACGTGGACAAACCGATCATTCTTTGTAAAGTGCCGTATGCTCCAATGTGACCAGTTATTTACGCAGTCTTCACCAAGATGTTGATAGCGTGCGAGCGCAGGTAAGGCCCAAGCAGCACACATTGCTTGTGTTTATTCTGACAGGCACAAAACAATAATGAAAGCGCTGGGCAGGGCACTACAATAAGGACTGCTTAGGAATTGTCACTGTCCTGATCGAGCCAGTGCTGAATCGTCACAGAAGTTTATCATTTGCAGATGCCTTGCCTATTTAATCAGTTGAGTACAAGACGACGCGAAAGAGAACTTGCTCGCATTGTGTGATATGGGTATAAATCGGGCAGTTCATCACGATACGATATTGATTCTCTCATCAAGCGATACGATATTTGCCGATTTCTCAAAAAGTTCTGCGATACGATTCGATTCAGGGCTGTATTGTTTGATTTATCGATTTTTAGACATTATATAAGTTTACACAATCAGTTACATTTTTATTAAAAAATATATAACATGAACGTTTCATTAAACTCTTTAAAAAAAATTGCACACTCTCCTAATTGGGACATTTACAACAGAAGAGTTTATTTGCAAAAATAAATAAGTCCGTTTTTCCTAAATCATGATTTTTTTTATTGTGCATTCCAAGTATCAATCAAACTAAGTAAAATAAGTAATGATAACTCAAAAAATACAGGTAACTTACAAAATGAAAGTTCATTGAAAGTAGCCTATATTTTTTAGCAAAAGCAGTCGTTTTTTTAGCAAAAGCAGATTACACCACATTTCATGTTTCATAGTTTCAAATCCAAGTAATTGCTATGATATAATAAAACACTGTTAATCTTTGTAACGTTAATCTCCTCAGCTGACATAGACGCCTGAGTCCTGACAAACTTTGTTGTTGTTGTGATTACA
Source organism: Meda fulgida (assembly GCA_030578275.1). Taxonomy (NCBI): domain Eukaryota; kingdom Metazoa; phylum Chordata; class Actinopteri; order Cypriniformes; family Leuciscidae; genus Meda; species Meda fulgida. The sequence continues at coordinate 35,997,915 of CM060622.1, forward strand.
CGCAATACAGGGAGCTTTTCCCAAAACACTGTAATGTACTGCTTTAGCAAAGTTCTGTGAAAAAGTTTCAGCTTTCATTTTCCTTTTACGTCCCCGAAGAAGATATCACGTTTATCAAGTTCGTTGACATTATCCATTCTCGAGCACTTTAAGTCAGCTTTGACAAAACTCCTCTCAGCTAGCGCGTCTTTTCGATGTGACTAGCAGCCTTTTCACCTGACCTGAAAACTGCATGCTGATTTGCTAAAGTGGACTTATTGGGTTGTGTTCACCAACAAGGGTGCATGTCAGGTTCTGCTGCAAAACATGAACTCGCGATGCCTTGACAGTGGACAATACCGGCTTTTGTGACAACGTGTTTAGGGTTCAGTCAATCTTGTCAGGCGTCTATTTCAACTGAGGAGATTAACGTTACAAAGATACACCGGCAGACAGTATAGTGAGTAAACGAAAAAGCGTTACGTGAGGATGTGAAGAGTGTCAAAATAAAGGTACCTTATATCGATATTTTCCGTGTGGCATTGGTGCATTGTATCGTTAGACATTTGATCGATGCATCGATCCATATCGATGTATTGTTACACCCCTACTGTGTGAGAAGTTTTGGTTTTGTGTGCGTGTACACACACACAAACATCCGAAGCGTGCACACAGAGAAAGCTGCATCTCAGACAGAACTCTAAATTGAACTCCAAATTGAGTTTGCTTTCAAGTCTTCTTGCACTTATACTGACAAATTCACACAAAAATTCAGTCAGCATGCTCCTCTTGGCATAGTAAACATAGTCGAATATGTCTTAAATTAACAAACATTTGAGAAAGATGTGTGCAGTATTAGTATATTGGATCTGTACATTACGTCTAAAAGTGAAAGCAGCCTAATATTCCTGCTGCGGACCGGTTTTTAATGTTAATCAAATAACAAAAGACAAAGAAATCACTCACTGTTCGTCTTGACTAAATAATTTTTCAAACTTTAATAAAGATTAATCTAAATGTAATACAGTGAAAGACTATGTCGTTATTTTACATTTGATTACTATATTTAATTTTTGAAAAGTACTGTTTATTTGTATCTTTGCTCTATTGTTTTTATTTGTGCCATTACTTGTAGTTTGATTATTTGTTATTTCTTATCTTTTTTTGACAGTAGTCCTTATCTTTCCTGAACATAGCACATACCGAACTGTACCGAAACCGTGACCCTAAAAATGTGATACAAACCGAATAGTAATTTGAAGAAGAAAAAAAAAATTGTAATTCAATTTAATGAGTAATTTGAACCGTTACACCCCTAGTTGACACGCATGCAATATGATCCGATCTGTGCTAGGCATCTAAAAAAAACTGTTTGTTATTATACTGTTTTAATTGGTTGACAGTGTAAATCCAGCCTTAGTTACACAAGAGGCCACCTTTACTGCAGCCCATCCTGCAGAGCTTAAAGAGTGATCAGTCAATCTGATGACTTCAAATGCCCTGAGCCACCACACACTGCAGATGTTTTCTGAAGACAAGCCTCTTCATTCCATTTACAAATTGATCTATTGTTTTCTGGGGGGGGTTAACCTAAATTATGGAATGCGAGTACATTCACGAATTCTGAATTTATAACCCATTTAGACAATTTAGACAGAAGTACAAACATCGTTTCATGTAGGAAATGGCATAATCCTCTCTGCTGCAGAGTGTAACACTCACAGTTTGGCGGTAGTTGGTTGAATCAGGTTAATAAAGATATGTGTGTCTTTCCATGCATTTCTTCATCTTGGCGCAGATCCATACAGACTGCAGCGGTGTGCTGTACACTTGGCCGTTTATGTAAATCCACACAGAAAGAGTCAGGTGGCCGGCTGCGGCGCGTGAGCACAGAGCCCGTTCCTCCAGCGTGCTAAAGATCCCTCATTAGAATGACAGACAGAAACTCCACATGGTCTTAGGATGGACGTACATTTGCGTCAGGCAGTGAGAGATGATATCCAGCTTTGTGAAAAAATACCCTCTGCATTAGTAGTTCCTTGCGGCTTCTTCCTCTGTACATGCAGTGTGTGTGTGTGTGTGTGTGTGTGTGTGTGTGTGTGTGTGTGTGTGTGTGTGTGTGTGTGTGAGAGAGAGAGAGAGAGTGAGAGAGAGAGAGAGAGATCGCATTAGGGAGGGAGAGAGAAACACACCCACAATGTGTGGTGGGGGTGTTAGTGATGGGGAAAATGAGACACCGTTGCTCATGCTCAGCCCTGGACTGTGTGCTTACTTACAACTGCAAAAGACACACACATATAGAAACCTGCAGCTTATTTATATTCACGCTATGGCTGTGCGATTAATCATAATTGATTTTTCTATTTTGGCTTCCAACAATTATGAAAACAAGATAATCAAGGTAAATAGATTATGGTGCCGCTGCCGCAATCTGTCCAGCGCACCTTCCTTTCCTTCACAACGGTGCGCTTTCGGTCCTGCCTAAAAGCCCAAACTTGCAAAAGTGTTGTAAAATGCAGTCTACTGTTGGTAAACGATTTAAAAGTTTAAAACCACAAAAAAGACCCTGATCCCCAGGCGGCTTTCTGTGTGCGTGCACCAAGTCGGAGCTGAACAAAAATAAAAAAATGGGCTTCGAATACGTGCCTAAATGCGTACACACAAAAAGTCATGAATGTCAAAATGCCTTTTTGGAGAGCGTTTACGTAAACAGTTGGTAATGTTTAGGGATGCATCGATACCATTTTTTCAGAACCGATCCAATACCAGCGCAGTTTTTTTTAACTGTGTGTTGAACTGATAATCACTCCTTTGTGTGTTAAACAGACAACTTAATTATAAAAAAAAAAAAATATATATATATATATATGATCATAATCTATGACAAAAAAGATTAGTAGATAATTCAGCAGTAAAAGTTACTCTAGAAAAATCACGAGTGCACAATAATTGTATAAACCTGACCATTTAGTGAAAAAAATGTTACTTAGTGAGGAACAAATAAGAGAAAATAAGTGTTGCACTAAATCTGGTAAGTCGGTTATGTCTTAAGTGAATGTAAAGAGAAATCAGATATGCATCATTATATTGGACCGTACATTTGTTCTTAAAGTGACAGCAACCTAGGCTATATCTGCTGCTAAGTCATTAATGTTAATCAAACAACAAAACACAGCTTTAACAAAGATTAATCTAGGCCTATATTTAATTTATACAGTGAACACTATAGTGTTATTTTACGCCTAATTATTACATGTCTGTTCCTGAATAAACTACAGTTAGGCTTACTTTAACTTTGTTATACTGTATTTATCTATGCTTGTAATTAGTTTATTTGATCTTAACACATTCAGTATCATTAAAATGACTGAATTTAATTAAAAAGTCTAATAGTAATACAATTATACAAAAATAAGCTATACCGTAATTTAAAATAAGAATTAAAGCATTTTTAAAAAGCATTTTCAGTTTTCGGCCAAGAACATCCAGGATTTTCGGTTTCAGCAGATTTTTTATTTCGGTGCATCCCTACTAATAATACAGCAAAAGAAAACAATAGCCATTTTTATTTGTAAACGATACAAAGGGAGTAATGTAGTATATTGTAATAAGATCGTGATCCTGCCTTAAAAAAAAGTGATATGATTTTTTGCCATATCCCCCAGCCCTATATTGAATGTTAGTGTCTGTTTTTGAAAATGATTCTCAACAAAGAGATTACAATTCTGCAACCTGTTTTAACCACAGAAGTACCTAGATAAAAGATTGAGTCTGTGGCATTGCCAAGATGGCCAGAGGGCCATGACTTCTAAATGACTTTAGAAAAGCACACATTAGAGACATAGTGGAGGAATAGTTGTGAGCTAGGAACACCAAACTACCACAATCAAGTTAATTCCCAGGATTAATAACAAAGATTTGGCGAATAGCCACCTATGACCATCAATTCACTCAATTGCTGTCAGTAATCCTGTGTTACTGGGACATGTCAACCATCCTCTATCACAGCAGTTGAAACCATGAGCTCCAGGAGAACATGAGGACTACATGAAGCATCAAATCAAAAAAAGTAGTGGTATGCTGGTTAGCACTGTCACATTAGCTCCAGCGGGTAGATGTCATAAGAACTAGTGCTGGGCAACGATTAATCGCATCCAAAATAAAAGTTTGTTTTTACATAATGTGTGTGTGGTGTATAATTATTTTGTATATATAAATACACACACATACATGTATATATTTAAGAAATATTTGCATGTATATACCATATATATTTATTTATACATAAATGATATTTATAAATATAAATATTTTATTTAACAATTTTTTCTTAAATATATACATGCATGTGTGTATTTATAAATACAAAATAATTGCAATTAATCGTTGCCCAGCACTAATAAGAACACCATCTAATTCTGAAAGCATCTTTCTACACCGTCATTCATAAGTAGCTTTGATAATATTTAATTATATTATAATATGTGATGTCATTGGCCAATAAGTATTGTCAGGTCACTTCCCTTCAGTGACATCCTCTAAATTAGAGTAAAACAGACACTCACCAGGTGTTCAGATATTTGTTCATCTTTCTGCAATTTGCTGCTGTGATCCTAAATAAAGCATAGCTTCTCTAACCTATATTCACAATGATGGTTCAGCAGGATTATTTTGCATTCTCTCCTGTGTTTTTTTTTTAAAACATGCTAAGGTCACATGATATTTTTTCTCTTTTCCTCACATTCTGCTTTGGTCTCTCTCTCTCTCTCTCTCTGTCTCTCTCTCTCTCTAAACAGGCACTAGCTTAGGCAGGCACAAACACACACTCATATCACATTGGCACACATACACACAGCCCAAATCCAACTTAAACGCAGTAATCCTTTAACAGTTGGATTCAGAGGGCCTCTGTGCATCTGTTCTGCAGACCTATGATTCACTGTGCTGTCAGCTTCCTGTTCATTGTGCTAATGACGACATAGAACATCATGTCAACAATATAGTGTTAAAATGTATGAAATGCAGAAGAAAAAAAACATACAAAAATTGCTAATACACAAATATATGCAAAGTCCTCAGCACAGACCCCATTTTAAGCCATTTACTCTGGTGACTTCTGAAAAGATGTATTCCAGAGAAACAGGATGGTTAGCTTATGCAAATCTCAGAGTAGCTGTGACCCACAATTCCGTGTGATTACGTATTTAGTAGGAAAAAGGAAAGACTGTATGAACCTTCAAAAACTAGTTTCTTCAGACTGACATCATATAAAGATGGCAAAGGTGTCCAATTTTAAAAAGACTATGAGAGAGCGAACAAAGAAAATCATTGTCCCATCTCCCACACTGCAGTGTTCAGTTCAGTTCTCCTCACCTTCATCAAATGAAGCACAAGAGAGAAGGCACTACAGTAAATAAATCTAAAGACTTATACTCTGTTCTTCCTACTGACTCGGCTCAAATAGGCACTTTGTAGGTGTGAATCTCTGGCCTTAGAGACAGCACGACTGAGGATAATACACCCAAAAATGAAAAATGCTTTTAATTTTATTATTGCTTTGTTTACTTCACTCAAATAGCGTGCTTAACCAGCTACAGAGAAACTGGTAGCCAGGCAAAAGACAAGTGACCAATCCTGAGTGGCAACGTCACTTCACGGATTCTACCAGCACGGTTCGTACCAGGCTCAAGTGGAAACACAACTGGAACTGTTCCTTACCATTCTAAGAACCGTTCGGCCCAACGGTGGAAAAGCAGCATCTGTCATCATTTACTCACCTCATGTTGTTTCAAACTTCATAGACTTTCTTTCTTCAGCACTTATAAAAAATGAAAAAAAAAAAAAAACTTCTCTGCATTTCTCCCCTTCTCTAGCTTGCTATCTAATCAGTTATCAAATAATCCTGGCATTGTATATTATTCTTGGCTCTTTGATCAATTGATTTTCTTCCTCTCTAGTAAGTCGCTTTGGATAAAAGCATCTGCTAAATGCATAAATATAAATGTAGAGCATAAAATAAGTATTTTAAGAAATGTTTTTTATCCATACAAATGGAAGTTAATGGGCCCCAAAACAGTTTGGATACCAACATTCTTCAAAACATCATCTTTTGTGTTCCGAGGATTTGGAACAACTGGGGGTAAGTAAAAGAAGACAGAACTGAAATTTGCACTATCCCTTAAAAGTGCTGCTTCAGATTTTCAGGGACAAAACAAACATAATTGCACCCAAACAATAAAAGTGATCCCATGATCAATGGCAAAGATGAAACAAACTAGTCAAGATGTATTATATTATCCACAGGATGCTGAGGATGCATCAAAGTCTAAAAATAGCCTATGGCAGCCGTGAATGAGCTGGAGAAAGAAAAAGAGAGAGTGAGACAGTAAACAGAAAGACAGGCCTATGGGGATGGGTTTGTTACCACAGCCTCTGTCATACTCCAAAAGCTTTCGAAAGTAAGCATGCAGGATCACTGTCAGCCAACCAGAAGCAGGCACCTCCTGCAGAACAGCGTGCCAGCAGGGTTCTTGTGATGTCATAATATTAAGCATAAGTGCCTAACCATGGTGACTTTATCTGTTTCTCATGCTGGCTCCCTGTGGACAACGGAGTACCTTTCAGACAGCTACACATGTGGACCTCACAGAAAATATACAGTACTTTCATATTGCAGTATTATAGATTTCCTTACTCTTTCTCATTCTTGTACAAAACAGCGGATGAATTTAAGACTAGAGGCAACAGTTTTATTCTGAGACATGATCATTGGCTGTGCCTTTACAACTCATATTCATTCATATGATTGTTTGAGGACCAATTAAAAGAGTTAAGGCTGATGTGTGAGTTAAGGCGCAGAATTCTCTTTTGTAAACCATAGATATCAGATCATACAGCACTGACGTGGAAACCAGGAGAAACAATTGGCCATGAATGAACAAGGTATAAAAGGCTTTAAGTCCACAAATTAGCAACATTCACTATGGATTTAATGTAGTTGTGTAGTAACTGGTATTGTGGAAGAAATAGTCAAACGCTTACAAGTACTACACATCTTTTTACAGCACTTCAAAACTCTAATTTTATATTCAATATTATTTTTAATGTGATGACCAAAACATTATTTGTTCATCCTTCAAAGATTCTCCCCATTTTTAAAAATAAATGTTTCAAGATGTAGAGGAAAACTCAACACTTAAAAAATGAAATAAAAAAATTACCATTGTAACCATTGAGAGCGTATTAGCTATTTCCAGTCCCTAAATAATGAATACTGAGACATTATGAAAGATAATAATTAAAGTTGATTTTATCTACACCTCAAATTAAGCTCAGTGCTTTATTGTCATCCACCCAGTGCTACCAAACTTTCTGTAGAACTTATAGCAAATTAAAATCAGAAGTGATTTGGAAAATGGATGGATGGATGGATGGATGGATGGATGGATGATTCAGCTGCAGGCGACAATTTTCTAGCCGTTGAGCGTATATCAATTGTACACGTTATTGCGGTGCATTATGGAAATGAATGAGAACACACGATTAGAATCCACTATGGTTTTGGACACAGGCTGTCCCTTCAAATAGTGCCCTATTTAAGGGTATAGGGGACGATTTCAGACACAGCCAAGGGCCAACGTTGCCTATCCCTGACTGGATCTGTATCTATGACAAAATAAAGGCATTGAACCAGTTTATTTGTATGGCACTTAAAGCGTTGAAAGTGACCAATGACATCCTATGACATGAAATGAATCTAAATTCGCCTTAAATGCACATTTCCCATCATGCACAGTTGTCATTAAACCACCAGGGCTGCTTGCAGCTATATATATATATATATTTTTTTTTTAATTCATGTGCCTTTGTAATCTTTAATCAAAAGAATTTCCCCCTCCCTCGTACATCAACATCTCTTCTCTACTCTGATGATGTATTTACTGACGCCAGGGCGGGACAACCTGTCACTCACATGATAATCACAGCAATAGCAAACAACAACAATTCAATCAATTGGACAAAATCAAAACATGCCCAACATTTTTTTCTTGAGAAGTTGTTTTTCTTGTTTGATTGGGAACAAACACAATACGGATCAGTTTTAACAGTTTTTGGTAAACCAAAAACACAAAATCACCATTTTGATTTTACTGTATTTTTTTAATCAAATAATTAGTGCATTGACGAGCACAAGAGACTTCTTTCAAAAACATAAAACAAATCTTACTGACTAAAACTGCAAGACAATGTTCTCATGTTTAACTGCCACAGCAGACAGACTGACTGTTTGATGTGCAAAGAGGAAGTAGAAATGAAAATATAAAACCTCTAATCCTGTGCACTAGGATTAAAAAGTTAATCTCCACAACGCTTCTCTTAAAGGTCCACACAACCTGAGAAAGGCTGTCCAGCAAACCACAAACATACAGGAGTACAGGAGAGGAGACTGACCTCCATCTCACAACTTAAGTGTCTGGCATCTTAAGAAAGCTTCCTGAATGATTTGCACAATATGCCTAATGTGAACATTTTTGGTAGATCTACAAGCACCTGTAAAGTCTCACTACACACGAAGTCAGAGATCATATATGAGATGGGGGGGGGGGGGATTTAGAAGCAGTTGTTTTTGCCATTTAATTTGTTGTTAAACTCTTTCTCTGTTAACGGTTGTTGTTTTAGCTGTTTGGAAGGTTTAAGTGTTGTTTTGGGTGTTTATATTATTTAATTTGATTGTTGCAAAAGTTGTAGTTTGTACCTGTGGTTGGTATGCCCTATAGGTGGGGCTTCAGCCTATATAGGCTTGCTGGCTGAAAGGATTTCAGTTCTGATTGTCTAGCAGTGGTGCGAACTTGGGCCATTTGGTTTAGCCAAAAAGCTTTTCTTTTTGTAGTTTTTATTTATTTTTGCTTTCTCCTGCACTGTAAATATTTTAGCATCTTCAAATAAAACACCATTTTTCGTTTTTGCATCAACTTTTTGTACAGCACGTCATTTCCCTTTTCCACTCAAACTGGTTGGCCTCCCTACAAGTTGAGTGTGGGAAAGTTGAACATAACTACCAAAAAAAAAAAGGTGCCATATCCAGGGCTGCCAATTCTCACGCATTCAGACTCAAGCAATAGACACTGTTCACATGCCATTCACTGTCTATTTTCCATTGCAGTAGGGTTGTCAAAAGTCAGTATGATGAGAGATGAGAGAGGACCAGGCCTGGAATTTTATGTTGTTGTTTTAGTTTATGCGGCAGTCGTCCATGAGGGGTTATGTTTAACATTCGTCAGTTCCCACCGCCTCCTTCCTGGGTTTCGGCACCATTGTAGAACATTGTAAGATGTTATCATGTTTGTGGATAAAGGAACAAAAAGGCTGGAAGCGGAGAACGTTAAACATAACTCGCTCTGTTCCCATGGCTCTCAGCCCCGCCCTGCTTGCCACAACCACCAAAGATTTATTTGAATATTTAAATGTCATGACAACGTTCTGCAGCACCGGTACCGGCTGATAGCTGGTTGTTTTAAAACACTTTACAATGTTTCCATGAGCTTTGTAGCCAATCACAGCAATATCTGTTGAGAATAAGCCACTTGTTAACAAGCTACACAGCGCCACCCTGTGGATTTAGACAGCCACCAAAGCAACGTAGTAAAATTCAAATAGTATTTTTATATTTCGAAAAATTACAGATCGAATATTCGACTATTTGTGCGCATCCCTAATTTAAGTTAAAGTTAATTTAAGTCAAAATCCACTGAAAACTGTGGAGTTTTTGTTCACCACAAGTTCTGCATGCTCACGAGTCTTTTTCATTATAAACAACAGATTATAAACACAATGTCAAAAAGAGGTTAATTTCACATCATAGACAGCTTCATTGAGTTTTTGTAATAGTGGAGCTTTGTGTACCTGTAAATGTAATTGACATTAATATTTTTACTTTTATTAAGTTAAGGGATGCACCGATATGAACATATTGACTGATACCGATATAACCAATACATCTTTATACTTGAAAGCTCATAACTGATAAATTGGCTGATAATTTTTTTTTTAAATTATGAACCTGATTAAAAACAGTCTCCCCATTAAATGCCATGCCCCAAGCACTTCAACATAAACCAAACATGTACAGTAGCCTAGATTGAACCAATGTAAGTAAAAAAAAATAAAAAAGTACACTCATGTGGCAAATTTTATCCCCCCCAAAAAAAGATCCTTAAACATGATCCTTCAGAAATCACTCTAATATGCCGATTTGCTGCTCAAGAAACATTTCTGATTATTATCAATGTTGAAAACAGTTGTGCTGCTTAAAATTGTTGTGAAACTAAGGGGTGTGCGCATCGACTAATTTGACAGTCGTTTAAACAGAAGTTTTGTAACCGACTAATATAAAAGCAATCAGCAATTTTTCCATGTTATTTCGAATTCAAAATACTCCCGCACCTCGTTTGCCTTTTGAGCGGTTATTTCTGGTATGATAAAATGGGAAATGAGCAGCTGTGTTGACCCTCTCCACCTTTGTTCATGACCACTCCTCAAGCCCCAGTTGGCCCGCTTTTGACCAAGGTATTTGGTGGGCCAAAACCTCTGGCCGTTGACCCAGAGGAAGCCCAGACAAGGAAGTGATAGTGGAAACGTGACTGGCACGTACTAGCACGCTCGCTTTTGGCCCAACAGTGAAAACGAGGCTTGTGACTAACTCAGTCCTCACCGATTAGCATCTAACTGTTTGACTAACTGTTATGCGTTTAAACAAGTAAGACTCTCTGATAAAATCTTCTCTTTCCCAGCATTCAACCATTTAGCATCGAGCATGTGAGCATGCTTTATTGCTGCAGTTTAACAGGCACCCTCATAGCAAGGCCATCTGAACTCAACCAAACATCTCTGAGCTGACAGCACAGAGAATAGTCGGAACAGAGTGCAAACTTTTCAAGTATGCTTTCCTGTATACTTACCAAAGTGTAAGACTTCCTCAAGAACAGTTCACACACCCCTAGAGTCAACAACCTACTAGTTCAAAGCATAATGGTAAAGATGTATGCAATGACTACATTATCTCTCTCACACTCTTTCTCTCTCTCTCTATTTTATTTTAAGTGTGCAGTGGCAAAGACCTGGCAGGTCAGGGACAATAACCAGGCCACAGATTCTGGCCTTGCCACAGGAGTTTTTAAATCAGCGCTGCACTGACCCAATGAGCTCTCACAGAGTTATCTGCCCAACACACAAACACACACACACACACACACACACACACACACAAAACCACAAGGCAGGAATGTGCTGATAAGAAGCCAAGGCCCTTCACACTCTCTTTTTCTATCATTCTCTCTCTAACTGGACTGTGATGATGTTTGTCTAAAAAAAAACTGAATTAAAATTTGTTTAATCAATTTATCATTAAATTATGATAATTGGAGTTAAAATACTTAAATGAATAAGGCCATTATTCTAACCAACAATCCTGAAAATGAATATCAGAAGCAGAAACAGAAATTGCAAAGTATGTTTGCACACACAAGGAATTTGTTTTAGTGACAGAAGCTTCCAGTAGAGACAACAAAAGTACACAGACAGTAACAGTAAAATAAAGATATGTGAATAAGATATACACATATAGGCTATATATACACACATATATATATATATATATATATATATATATATATAAATAAGAGAGAGAGAGAGAGAGAGAGAGAGAGAGAGAGAGAGAGAGAGAGAGAGAGAGAGAGAGAGAGAGAGAGAGAGAGAGAGAGAGAGAGAGAGAGAGACAAATTTGTACATGTGTATTATATACAAATACAAAAAAATGAACAGGAAATGAAATGAGAAGAGGTAGGGCACTGTTAAACAAATATAAGTGGTATTGCACAGTTATCAATGCACAGTCGGGAGAACATTTAACAGTTCATGAGATAGAAACTTCAAGTAGAAACTAGAAACTTTTCTTCTGTCGGGCTGTTCTAGTGCTCAGTGCTCTGTAGCGCCGACCAGACAGCAAAAGTTCAAAGAGAAGGTGGATTGGATGTGAGGGTTAGCACCAATAATCCTCTCAGCAGTCCGAACTGTCCTTTTTAGTTTTCTGATATCTGATTTTGTAGCTGAGCCCAACCAGACAGTAAGTGAAGGCAGATTCAATGATAGCTGAGTAGAACTGCATCATCAGGTCCTGTGGAGAACTGCATCATCAGCTCCTGTGGCAGTTTGAACAATGTGATTCAATGTGTCAATATGATTGTCCCACTTCAGATCCTGAGAGATAGTAGAGCCCAGGAATCTCAATGACTCCACTGCTGCCAGTGCTGCTCATGGTAGTGAGTAATGCTGGGGTGTTTCTCCTGAAGTCCATAATCATCTCAGTTTTGAGCATGTACAACTCTAGGTTGTTAAAGGGATACTCTACTGGTTTTTTCATATTAAACTATGTTATTCCCTTAACTAAGACGAGTTGACTAAGACGAGTTGATTCTGTATCAAATTACAGTTACTGTAAATCCGGCCTCTAGTTCATAAACGCCAGAGGAGAACTGGCCCCCGACTGAGCCTGGGTTCTCCCAAGGTTTTTTTTCTCTCCATTAAGTCACCTGATGGAGTTTTAGGACACCAGTAGGTCACTTGATGGAGTTTTTCGGTTCCTTGCCACTGTTGCCTTTGGCTTGCTCAGTTGGGGATATTCAAATTAATTAACCAAGCATTAATACCATTGATCAGCCCTACCAAACGTGGATGTTTTTTCCACTAAGAAACAAACACAAACATTGTTATGTTATTTGATTGATACTGTGAAGCTGCTTTGATGCAATTTATATTGTGAAAAGCGCTATATAAATACACTTACCTTAACTTGATACATACCTCTCTCGTCTCAGTGCGTGCACTAAATCGCTCTGTCTTGCGGCGAAACTTTGTTAGCACTTAGCTTAGCCCAGTTGATTCAATACGTGCCAAGCAGAGAAGCGACCAAACACCTCGCTCCCCGCTCCCTCTCCGTTGGTTCTATTGACGGAAATGAGAGGGAGGAGGAGAGGGAGCGGGGGCCGGTGAGAGGAATTTTCACGAGTGATGATATTACTGCGCCGAGTCGAAGTGCTCCCAAGCACTTGCTATTCCGCCATACAATATAGTTATCCATTTTACACGCTTAGAAAATCGCAACGTTTTATTTTGTGTCACCATCCTAGGTCGAGTTACACAACTCGAGTAACTGTATTTAAATAGGGAAAACGTCGAGGTGTTTGGTCGCTTCACTGCTTGGCACGTATTGAATGAACTGGGCTAAGCTAAGTGCTAACAAAGTTTCACCGCAAGACAGAGCGATTTAGTGCACGCACTGAGACGAGAGAGGTATGTATTAACTCGTCTTAGTTAAGGGAATAACAGTTTAATATGAAAATCCAGTAGAGTATCCCTTTAAGACTGCACCACACAGCCAGCTGTTCAACCTCCTGCCTGTATTCAGACTCGCCAGCATTGTGTATGAGACCTATAGGCGTAATTTGCGGGTGGAACATGTCCCCACCACTTTTTGCCATGGGTCGATATTGTCCTCACCACTTTATGAAACATCTCGCGGCACGGGTGTACCTAATACAAATAAATAAAACATCTCCGCTTATCTAGCAGCAGAGCATTAATTTTGTTTGTTTGTTAAATAAGATGCGATCTAGCGCTGAAATGTGTTTTTTAAAATCAAATCAAGTTGTTGCTGCTGCTATAAGTGGCGCAGGTACAGCGTTATCTTGTGGCTCGCACACCCAGTCTTCATACGGATGTACGCTTCAAACGCTTAATGCCGTAGCGGAGACTCTCTATTAGTTCCGGTGAAATCACAAAAGAAACTGCACACAAACGTGTCCCTGCTTGATACAACCACTGATGAACATATTCAGGTTTGATGAGAGAGAAAAAAACCCAATATGAGTGTGGATTAGAACCCGTAACCTCTGACACGTTTGGCAAAAGTTCTACCATTAGACCATTAAATTGCACTATGCATTTACTCGCGTGAAAATTCTCGCCACTAACAATATATATTAGTAGATGTCATTAAACGACAAATTAAACCCAACCTTTATTTCTGGACACCGTAATGTTATTTTTTTCTGACATTTTTTATTGTACACATATATTGTACATATCTGATTTAGCAAGGTGGTGTAAGACATAAATTTCCCCATTCTCACTAGCTGTTATCTATCAGAAAGCTGGAGATCCACTGACAGATAGAGCTAGGGACAGAGAGCTGGGTTAGTTTGGTCTTGAGGATTGCTGGGATGATGGTTTTGAATGGAGAACTGAAGTCCACATACAGGATCCTCACATAAGTCCCTGGTTTGTCCAGGTGTTGCAGGATGGAGTGCAGTCCCATGTTGATTCTATCATCCACAGACCTGTTTGCTCGATAAGCAAGACAGGACACACACCCTCTTCACTGATCCGAAGTGCAGGAGGGGAGAGGGGGTTTGCTGGAGGTGTTGATGGCTGTGCAAAGAGACCGTCAGAGTGTGTGTGAGACCAGGTTTTTTCAAACCTTCAATAAAACTCATTCATGTCGTCATTAGCCATTTGTTGATTCGACACAGTGCTGGGGATAATGTCATATAATTGGTGATCTTTCAGGCCTTTCCACACTGATGCAGGGTTGTTGGCTGAAAACTGCTTTTTCAGCTGTCTAGAGTAGTTTCTCAAAGTTTCTCTGATCTCCTTTGTCAATGTGTTTTTGACCTGATTATACAAGACTCTGTCCCCACTTCTGTAGGCATCTTCTTTTTTTGATGAAGCTGTCTGAGTTTTCCTGTGAACCATGGTTTGTTGTTGTATGTTAAACTAAGTCCTGTTAATGCACATATCGTCACAGAAACTGATATATGATGTTACAAAATCTGTGAGCTCATCCAAGCCCTGATTACAGCAGGTATTAAGAGGAGGTGATCTTATTTATTAGATAATGTGTTGTGTTGCAACGTGCTTGTTCTGAGCTCTGTGCTGATGACTGAAACAAAGTTGTTCCCACATCTGAATTCCATAGCCAGAGTCTATGATGCAAAACACACACACACATACACACACACACACACACACACACACACACAATGATGTGTAACTGTACAACTACAGCCTCATTCAGCAGGGGGTGCCTTTGTCAGGGTGTGTGTAAGAGAGAGAGTGAAAGAAAAAGAAACAAAGGGAGGACAGGGGCAAAATGATGAGTGAGAGCGGAAATAGGGGGATAAATAGGACAACTTGGTTATATCCCAGACCCACAGAAACCGCAGTCTCCCCGGACAGGCCTCCGAGCCGAGGGTCACGTGACCAGTCCGAGCTCACTCAAAGGAATTCCCAAGCTCTTACAGGCGGCATTCTGCACCACAATGCCTGTTCTGTGGCCCAAGATAGACAGCCAGAGAGTTAATGAGGTGCAGCTAACACTAGATTAATTCCCTTCACCACTACAGCATAATTAATATACAGGATTAATTAGGGCCTCCCTGAATATAATAACATAGTCTATACTGTATGTATGAGTCCATATAATTATATACTGATAATATATAATAAGCATTATCACTCAAATATTTACACCATGAAATGCTAACCCTTTCCTGCTTAGAACAGCAGGTTGGGATCCTGGACTACAGTTCAAACATTTTGAGTCATTCAAAGAAATTTCAAAAATGTATTTAGCGGGGATGTATTAAATTGACAAATAAAAATTACAGTAAAAGACATTTATAAAGAATTCTATTTCAAATAAATGCTGTTCAAATAAAACTTTCTATTCATCAAAGAATCCTGAAAAATGTATACATGGCATTGTATTTTACTAAAACTTTTCTGTAATTAAAAAGGCAACGAAATAATGAGTTAACTTTACTTTTTTAATTACCATTGAGACAAAAATAGCATGCAAGAAAATGGAGGGTTGCCCCTTGGAACTGCTGATCCTAGAACTGCAAATATTTGAGGCCAGGGGTGGGATAATTTCCTTTACACAACAATGTTGTGAAGTTTGTCTCAACTCTCAACACAAACTCAGTCTGTCTAGACTCTAGACTGAAGCAAAACAAAACCAGATTGCATAAATGACTCATTATAATACACTAAATCTGCAATGGAATGCCCAATGTGGCATATATACAATTATTTCCCTTTCTGTCTGAAATAATTATTATTTATTTATAATAATCAATTATTTATATCATTATGTATTTATGGATTTCACATTCATTTTATTAATTATTAGAACCTGAATGTTAAATGAAACCTAGTTCAGTGTGGCCTAAATATGCTGAGATGATTACTTTGGATATTAAAATATGTTCTCAAAACTAGGGGTAGGCTAAATCCCCTTAAACAATATTTACACCTAGTTTTTATTTAATTGTGGGAAGATTATGTAAGTTACCTGATCATTCAGCTCACAAATCAATGGAAACTTGGGGTGATTCTTAGACACAAATGTAACATCACTGAAGAGAGAAAGATAATAGAGAAAGGCAATACTTGTTTTCAGTGTTTGAAAATAGCTACAGCTAAAAGTTGTAGAACTTCATATTCAAATCAAAAAGTCAGGAAAAATATGTTTATACTGATATACACAAGACCCTCCTTCAAATCTACAATACTATAATACAATTTCAATTAAAATACCTCAAGAGAGAAGTCAAAAGTCAAATTAAGTCTGCTCACAGTCACAGTATCTGCAATACTCAAGAACCATTGCTTAAAGCTTATGGGGCACAGCAAAAATGAAGGAAATTGCTCAAGCGTTATCTTCAAAACAGCCTTCTAGAGTTTCCCAGCTTCAAACCAACAGACTAGATCTCAGCTAACCTGCTTTGTGCCGTTGACACAGCAAAGCTGAGATCAGTGGACCTGGTTCATGGTCTGAAACGTCAGGGCTAATGGAAATCTAGACCGCCAACAGACACTGAGGAGCCAAGAAAAAACGCCCACTAAAAACACAAACAGAGTTTACTAAGAGAGCTTTAAAACTGAGTTTTTTCGTGTGGCAGTGAGCTCGTCAGGTACATTATCTTCAAAAGGGTGATCGCTCCCTTTCAGGGCTGTGCATTCACATAAAAACCACAGCACTAACCCACAGACTCACACACACAAACCAAGCCTCCAAAAGAAGACCATCATTATCCCAACACTCTCACACACTCCATTCCCACAAAAACAACAAATCTAACAACGATCACTATCATTATGCACACACGATACAATAATAACAGACTATTATCAAATAAATACAGCCATCTCAGTCTCAGAGGTAAATAAATGCTGTGAGGTCTATAATCTCTTCAACCTCAGTCTGCATTTAGCCATCGCTTAAACAACAATTAAACAGGGGGCAATACAGTTGAAAATGATCCACCTTATCAATCCAACTTACTCTATGGATATGTTCAGAAGACAGAGCTAGACATGGGCAGCAACTGTTTGAAATATTCAGCCATTTTAAGCTGAGGTAACATGAAGGAATTTGCCGTGCTGAGTGAGCGTCTGGGTCACTGTGGCCCACAATCTCCTATAGTGCTCTGTATTATCATGGTTGAGAGAAGAAGGCTCACTAAGACTCAACATGTGATTCAGATTAAAGCTGATTTTTTTGTATGTGCCCCATTCTCTCAGCCAGATTGGTGTATATCAAGTAGCACTGATAGATGTGATGGAAAATCTCTGGGAAAATGGGGTTAAAGGGTAAAACCGTTATTTATCATATCACGATAGATCCCATTTTACTTGATCTTAGAGATAAAACTAGGGCTGTCACGATTCCTCGATTAAATTTGAGAAGGCCTACTCAATTAAAAAAAATCCTAGATTAGAATTTACCTATATCAAGTAACCGGCAAAATACCGGAAGTGGCGCATTCCACCGACAAGTATTATTAGATCATTTTCTAAGGCTGAACAATGTTTTAAAATCATTTAAAAGCCATATACTGCTATTGTGAAATCACAAAGGCATATATGCCCCAAGGGGTTAATAAATATGCGCTTTATTTACATGCATGCAAGTTATGTGCGTCTCAGAATGGCTCTGTTCACTGTAAATGCTGCTCCACATGATCTTTTATCATTTACATGCGTGAAGTGTGTCTCAAACTCCATCTCTGCATACGCTGTGAGTTTGGGTTGCTTTAACGTTCATCTGGGAACACAATGTGCACCATATCATCAGATTTGTAAGGTGGATCATTTATAAACCTGCGCAAACACAACAGAATACATCACTATGTTTCTAAATATGCAAACTGTTCATCACAGTTTTAAAATAAAGTTTTACCCTCACTCTAAGTTTGCATGTTTTGATGCCCACATATTCATTCAAGAAATTAAGTTGTCAGTAGCATTTCTATCGTAAAGTAGAGAACAAATATTAAAGATAAAGTGATTAAAGATTAAGTTATTAATTAAATGTATTTTGGCCAATATTAAACAAGGATTTGATCTGCTGTAAAGTGTAACAATCACCATGCCCTCTGCAGGCATTAGTAGTTATAATAGATAATATAAGTTGATTGTTTATGTATATTATATTATGTATTTTAACAGTGTTGTTCTATAAAACCACTTGATTACTTGCTTTTGATACTTTATTTGAACCAAATATTATTGCCTCATTATTATTTTTTAAGTCACTTTTGTTCACTAATTTATTACCACCCCAAAAAACTTGATGACTCAATTAATTTGTCAAAATAATCAACAGAGTACTCGAGTACCAAAATAATCTTTAGTGACAGCCGTAGATAAAACAACATGATTTATTATGAAAACACAAATTTTTCAAAAATAAATTTCACAAAACATTCTCCCCAAAAGGAAAAGACAATTTATTGAAACTAAGCAGCAAGAATATCTTGTTTCATACAACCACAATTTACTGATGTCATACAGATAATAAATACAAATGCCAGCCCACATTTACACACAAACAATGAAAACAGTGTTCAGAAACCGCTCTAATCACGATAATGCAATAATGCAAAAGTAATGCAATGGAAGTAGAATAGATATTACTCAAACCCCAAAATAATTAACATTAAAAGTACAATGTGGGAGGATCGATCTACCAAACCTTGCACTAGCTCTGCAAATCCTTCTGAAGGATCCGACTATTAGAAATGAGCAGCTGGAGTTTACTTTTAAAAAGCATTTTTAAAAATCATTTTAGTCAAGCCCATTTATGCAGCTTATTTAAAAATAGTTATCAAAAACGTATTAAATTACTGTTATCACAAAAATTTTACTAACATAAGTGGACCTCAAGGGACAAAAAAAAACATGACATAACCCCATTAAAAGCCTTTTCAATTTTATAAAAACAATAGATTACACAGTAGGCTCCACTAACAGTTTTCATTGCAAAGTGATTAAGAGATAAACTAATCAATAAACTCAAGCAGCTCACACCACACACACACTGCTGTGCCAATTTAATCATATACTACATCAAATATTTGTCCTCAAGTGATGAAGTATGAAGTCCTAACACACACACACACACACACACACACACACACACACACACACACACACACACACACACACACTTAAATAGTTATCTAAATGGGGATCTTACGTTGATTTTTCTTGTTTTATTTGTTTTATAAATGCTATAACCTAGCCTTAACCAGCATCCGAACCCTAACAGAAAACTTTCTGCACTTTTACAACTTAAAAAAAAAAAACTTTATTTACTTTATACAATTTTTACAAATGAGAAAGTTCTTGAAAGGAGGTTTTATCAGATTTAGCTCACTTCTGGGTGCAAATGTCTCCCTAAAATATAGTTAAGTAGGTGTACACAAAGAAACACACACACACTAGGGCTGGGCAATATGTAAAGAATATCTTATCGATAGTCGCCTTAAAAAATATTATGATATCTGACAACACTGCCGACATACACCGTAAACACACATCATGTTCCGTTTGGTGGGACTTTATCTATAGGCTAATGATAGCCGCTGCGATTCAGTTAGTTTAATTTAATTATTGATACATTAAAGGTTTGTTTTACTTTTCATAGTTTGTGCATAAACTAACAGAAAACATCAGATTTTCTGTTATGTTAGCATTGCAAATAATTTCCACACTGTTATGGAATTTGTGTTCGTGAATTTTGTTTCGTGAGGACAATCAAATTTGTGTTTGAAATTAATTTTGTAGCTGATCATGTTGCCTAAAATTAGTATGTTCTGTTACAGCTGCCCCGCTGTGTACTGGACCACTCTTAAAATGCTGCAAACTTACTGGCTACTATACATAAACCGAAGAAAGGACAGGCAGAGGATCACACATACACTTTTCCTTTTGCCTGTCACATGCAGTGAAGATCTAAGCCGTGGACAGGCTGCCTCAGACCGTTCCAGAACACTGAAAGCCCAGTGGGGAGGACTGAGGGGGGTGGGCTAACAGTGGGTGACAGTAGGCTACAGCCTAATTAAGTCCTCATTAGCTAAGCATTAAACTAAGAAGAAATGTGGAAATTACAACAAATCGGGCTTTCTAATTTATTTATACTTTTAAACAGATACATCACTCTCAAACATCATAAACAATCCATCATAACTGGTGACAGTAGAAGAGATAAGGGGCATCTAACATGCACTAATACTGTAATATAACACTAATGCACTAAGATATAGGCCCTGTGGTGGAGGTGCACCAGGAGCTGCAGTAGCCTACTGTTCCTCACCATGGGAACCGCTCAAGCTTTCCAACAACACAGGCCCACAGGACTCTGTAAACGGCACATTACACTGCCAGATTGTGACGTTTACAAAAATTGTAACTGCATACCTCCTCTTTTCTAGTATGTATGGTACAGCAGTAAAGTGGAGATATGTTTGTCCTCTGATGATTAAAAAACCCATTCTGCAAGCTCTCAAAGAGGGCCAGAGGCTCCAGCAGTAATTAACATAACCTCTCCAGAACAGAAACGGAGGCAGAGCTTTCTCTTGCTAGCTCTTTCTGCTTTGACTATGAATACAAGCTTGAGGAGCCTATTTATAGGAGGCCTAATAAAATTCATTTTCTCTTGTATTTTCTGTATGGGACAGACAAATAGACAGGTGAACAAGGCTGTATGTAGTTTTTCCATATTAAATGCTTTAATTTTCATGCAAATGGGACACTAGATAAGTTGCTTGTAGATCTAATTAATATTTTCCCTGAAGTATAGACTGCTTATTTACTCAAGAACAAATATGGCATGGTGTCAATCAAAAAAGTCAGATACTGTCAGAGAGGGTGTGAGAGTGAGACAGTCCAGTTTAACAAGAAGTTGTCAGTGCAAGAACAAACTAACAATCAGTAACAAATGGTGACACGATGAATGAAATGAAAATTCACCAAAATTCAAATGAAATGGTTAAAAAAAAAATATTTCTGCTGTTAAACATGTAAAAAATAAATTATGACTTCATTGTAATTTATTTCTCAATAAAAAAATCTTCCATGATTTCTCACAGCACTGTTAAAACTAGGCCTATAGGCCTGTCGCAATAATCAATATACCGACTTATGCTACGAATGGCACAATATTTGGACCTCGATAATTTATTTTTTGGTGACGTAATATTTAATCGTTTTTCGATAACATATTGCCCATTCTGTTTACATAAAAAGTACTGTCACCAACATTTTGTAGATAGCGCTGTCATCGTATCTGCTCTCCTCGTCAGAAAAGAAAGCGGGGCTCAGGCAGCTCCATCATACACAGTGCGTGTGCTTAAAATGTTCACCATTTCGCAGTGTCAGATTTATATTTGCACCAAAACAGTGGATTGAGGCTTTGAAATCGAGTCTATTTTGACTTATTCTTCCAAACTGTCTGTCTGTAGTTGTCAGGAAAACATTATAACTCCTCAAATGACGCCTTCTTTTCACCTGTCGATGTTCACTCACAGGCTCAGCTAGCGGTAAGACCGTTTCACACGGGACACAGCAGTCGCGAGTGTCTAGTTCATTTCCACCTATTGCATTTTTCTGTATTGTTTTTCTATTGTTTTTCTATGTAAACGTGCTAGACGGACGTGTTTGACCATTGCGCTCACGTCTTTTGCAGCATATCGACGCTGTTATAAACAACTTTTTAAAAACACGCCTTAGTTCATATGGGCATCTGACTGTTAAGTATGGTTTGTGTTTTTTCAGCAATAGTGTGCACCTTTACTGAGAAAAGAAGGTCAAGGAAAAATCTGTAGATGGAAAATATCCATAAAAGTGCCCTTTTTTGCATTTGTAAGTTTGTTTGTTTTTTACTTGTTACTTTGCAGTTATTGTTAACAAAGGTTTATTTATTGATGTTTTTTTGTTTATTTAAGATATTTATATTTTTTGACACTTGCTGTTATATTATGATTATATATTCAGTGGCATAAAATGGCCTTAAAATTTCTGGGACAATATTTCACCCAACAAAAAGTAGTTATGACAGGCCTAGTAAAAACAAATGCATACATACTAAAAAAAAAACTTCCTATCAAAAGTAAAAGTCATAAGAAGCCCTAAAGACGAATGTGGTGAGCAATAGCCATGCAATACATGTGGTGTCATTGAAGACACATAAAGGACTTTTGTCTCTGTAAGCTTCCTTAAAGCTTGAGCCACAGGTCACTATTGTGACATGATCAGGTCTTTGCCAGAACCATTCAGTGATAAATAATAATAATCCCAAACTGAGTATATAGCATAGTCCATTTACACTTCTCCAAAATACCTAATGAAAAAGTAGGTTAATCATCCACATGAAATCCCTGTATTTACAAAGAAAGAAAGAAAGAAAGAAAGAAAGAAAGAAAGAAAGAAAGAAAGAAAGAAAGAAAGAAAGAAAGAAAGAAAGAAAGAAAGAAAGAAAGAAAAGCAGATACAGAGACGAGAAAATGTCTTACAGAGGAAACAAGATCCCCGGGGAGATTGAGCAAAAAAAAGGTCATCCAGACAGATCCAAACCTCAAATAGACAAGATAAATAGTTCCTCCAGGAAAAACATAGCCATGTCTTCTCAAGCACAGCTTTTG
Organism: Meda fulgida; assembly: GCA_030578275.1. Classification (NCBI taxonomy): domain Eukaryota; kingdom Metazoa; phylum Chordata; class Actinopteri; order Cypriniformes; family Leuciscidae; genus Meda; species Meda fulgida. Next base: position 36,020,936 of record CM060622.1, read on the forward strand.
TAGTAGGTTTATTTAGGGATAACAGTAATACTAACTAGAGGATCTAGTGATTAAAAATACTAATAACTTAAACTAAGGACTTTCTACAATGAAAAATTTGTAGTATTGTAGTACAGTAATACATACATTTAAATATATTTAAAACAATTACCATTCAAAATTTTGAGATCAGTCATTTTTTGAAAGAATTTAAGCAAGGGTGCAGGAAAAATTGATTAAAACTGGAAGTGAAGACATTCACGTTACAAAATATTTTCATTTTCTTATGAATGCTGTTCTTTTGAACACTATAATCATGAATCACGGTTTCCACAAAAATATTAAGCAGAACTAGCCTACTGTTTTTGATCATGAGAAATGTTTCTTAAGCAGCAAATAAGCATAGAATGATTCCTAAAAGATCATGTGACACTGAGACTGGAGTAATAATGCTTTGCATCACAGGAATAAAATACATTTCAAAATCGAAAACAGGAATTTTAAATTGTAATATTTCACAAGATTACCGGTTTCACTGAATGTTTTTATCTAATAAATCATAATAGGCTACATATGAAATGATCTTAGTGTTTGAAAATGAAATGAAAATGAAAGATTTCCTAGATATAATATCGATACACACCACTGCATTACATCATCAGGTAACCATTTCACCTCATTAAGAGAAACTCACCAAACCTGAATAACTGAATGTCCTGTAACGTTACACATTTCTGTTTTCATATGCTTCTCGCACAGTACAGTGGAACAGGAAGCCAGCTCAAGAGCAGCATAAACACACAAACATAATGTAGAGCATTGTACTTCGCGATGAGCCACTTTAAATACGCACCCCACGAAAAAAACACGTTCTCCGCAGACTGTCTCTCTTATACAGAAATAAATAAAAAAAGCATGCAAATTCCCGCCCACATTTTTCAGACAACAATTTAAACTATCTACGTTTGGGATTCCCCTGAGTGCGGGAATACTGTACAATATTCAGTAACTATTCAGTATAAAAGTTACTGCAATGAATGCAATAATTTCAGTAGCCTAAGTACTGGCAGAAGGCCATTTAAGTGCCATTTTAATCAAGAGGTAGCCTAAGTTACCTAGCGAATCGCAAACTCTTCCAGTGATCAATATTCAATTTAAATGCTTTTTAATTGTCCAATTGTCTTAAAAGAACATTTCGAGCAACACAAATTGAGATGTTCGTCACATAATCAGAATGGCAGTCTCTCATCACATCTTTTCTCCATATAATGAAAGTGAATCGTGACTGAGTGAGACTGTCATTCTACCTTTGGAGTTCCACTTAAGATAGAAAGTCGCATATGTTTGAAACAACATCACGGCCAGTAAACGATGACAGAATTATCAGTTAACTATCCCTTTAAGATTCTGGCTTTCACGTGGATTATAAGGAAAACAAGATAGCCTTCATTCGTGTGGAGAACTCGTCTTTTTCTATGTGTATTGCACCTTAAACGGGACAGGTCTCGTACACCGTCAAACTGCTTGGAAAAATCATTTCCTACCTTATTTATGGCAGCTTTAGCAGACATTTTGATATCTTGTTGGCTCCCGGCGTAGCAAGTTGACTGTTGTTAAATATCGCTAACGTTACACCGAGAGTTACACCCCAAATATATTCCTCCTTCGTCCTGCCCAGCAGCCGCCACAGCGCCGGGCAAAGCGGTTTTATTTCTTCTGACCGCCAAAAGACATGTCAACACAACAGAAACCCAGCAGTCCAAAGTTCATCATCTATTATTGCGCGTGAAACTTCCGAAGCTACGAGAATACTCTGCCGATAGGCTCTTTCTATTTCTAATAAAGTGAAAAACAAAAAAGGAATCAAGAAAACCTTGCTGTTCTACAGTCGACCGCGCCAGACAGAGTTTAATAATATCGATTATGCGAAATGCGAAGGTCCTAAAGCAGTAGAAGTTTGAAACGGATGAGCTCGATCCTCGCTTCTCTCCTCTCCCAGCAACAATCATGACATGTCTGACTGGGAGGGTCCATTACAGTTCTGCGGGGGTGGTGGGGTGGACACTGGGACAGGGTGAGCCACAATCCAAGATATGTCATTTTAACTCTATGTGTATGCAGCTGTTTAATGTGTTAATTTCGCGAGTTATGTGATAAATGTGTGATTATCTTACTTTAAACAATAGATGCAATAATAGAAACTAAAGGGACGCCCCCGTGCCTGATGTTTTCGTTTTCACCGAGGAGCGGATGGGATGGAGAGAGGAAAGCGAGGTAAAGTGGAACACAGTTGTTGATCGCTGCTTTGTTTTTGATGTTAGAAGTTTAAGGAGAAGTCCATCTGTATTTTAGCACAATGCTTTTTTTTTGACATAATAAAAGAATAATAAATGTTTTGACTGTTAAACAGTTATTTTTAACTAAGATTCCAAAATATGGGTCAAACGATTAGGATTTTTTAATAGCCTAATGATTAATAAAATATAAATATAAAATAGGAATTAAGTGATTTTAAGTTACTCCGTAATGCAGTTCAAAATATCCTTACTAAACATACTAATAATACCTGCCAAACATATACTTTATTTTAGTTTTGAGATTTTTAGTTCTACTTATGAGATTGTGTAGTTTCCTTTAGATCGAGTTTTTTTTCGTCGATAAGAAACCACTCAGGAAACCAAACGGGACATAATTGCTGCAATGCAGCCGCTTCCTGTGGTTTCCGGCCCCCTCCCATAGGACAGGGCCTCAGAATGCTGTTTGTATAGTTTTGAAATCCGTATTATGGGCTGTGCTTTTCACTGTAAAATGTCAGCTCATGTTTGCAACTGATTAAAAAAAAAACTCACAAATGCACAATATATAATTAACTCCTTAAGAGTATAGCCTACTCAATCATTCAGTTGTCAGAAGAGATAATACGTTAATGCTTTAGGTCCCTGCCTGAAGTATTCCCATAGTTATGCAAACAAGAGAGTAAAATGGTTTAATTTACCTTCAACAAGCAATCTGTATGTAACAAAGGAAGCAAAATCTCTCTACTCTCCAGTTCTTGTAACCGTCATTCAGATGGTAAACATATAGCCTAATTTCTAAAAACAGCCAAACCGAGGATTAAAAAAGATCCATTTAAACACTGTACTGCAAATCAGACATATCAATATAGTTCAACACGTTCAAAACAATGGCACCGGCACCAGCACAGTCAAAAAGACAAAACTTTAAAATTGTAATCTGAATAAACAAAATCACCGAAGGCACTGAACGCTGTGTTCCCTATTAAGTTCATATCGGCTAATGGTCACAAGGCCAGTCATTGTAGATGTAATTCCACAAATACTTTGATGATTGAAAGACAGGTCCAGGGGAGAGGCTAAGGATATTTTGGATTAGTCATGCTGCAGGATAAATTCTTGTCATAGACCAGACCAGAGGGTTAAACTAAAAATAACTTAGTGTAAGAGGTCACATTCTCCCATATCTAGGCTTCAGGAATCAGAGGGGAAAACAAGTGAGTGATAGGAAAGGGCTAAAAAACAATTAAGAAAACAAATCTTCTCAATGACCAATAGAGTATGTAAGCCCACAAAGAAATGAAAAAACCCATACATTTATTATGAAAATTCTTAGTGCCGTCTCCACATAAAATGTAAACATTTATATTGAGACACACTTTTATGAAGTACCGTGCGCTATAAATGAAATAAAATGTGACAAGGGATGATGATGAAATTTTTGCATGGGAGAAGCCATAAATGACTAGACCATAAATAACTTAAAATAACACTGAAACACAAACACATCTAATTACCAGGAATCCTGACTATCACTGAACCCAAGAAACACATAATAAACAACACAAAGAAATAGAATGATAAATACTGCCAACGAGGACAATCGCTCAATCCTCCTCCATCGCATGTTACGATCCGCATCGAGCAGAGAGGATATCAGGATATTCAGCATGCTGTCTGTTAGCACAGGCAAATCAACCTCCGATTCCTGAAAACCTCAGAACGTTCCTTTCATGTCTTCAACAACCCAAGTAAATGAGTTTAATGTAAGCCCAAGATGAAGAGGACTGCTATAGCTCGAACTGTAGAGTGTATGGTTCTGTGAGAATGGAGCAGAAAAAGAGAGTTAGTGACAGAAAAACACGTTTGAAGGCAGCATTGTCGTGCATGGTTACCCTAAACGGCTCTCGACACGGCACAAGAGGCTTCGCATCAGCCGTAGAGCTCAGGTGTGCTCATGGAAGAGCAAGTACTTGGAAAACACTCCCATGGCCTTGGAAATCACACACACACACACACAAACAGCGTGAGGCATGCCAGTAGGTTTGCCTGCCTGTAGTTAGAGTCTAATGGACAGTGAAAAGTGCAGATCACATGCTCTGCTCCACCAATGCTCCTCTGAATGTGCATATCTTGATTTCAATGTTTCTGTAAAATACTAAAAATGTATGAAAACATGCAAAAATACAGTAATATTAGGAATTATTATTGAAATTATGAAAATAACTGTTTTCTATTGTAATACATTTAAAAATGTAATTTATTTCTGTCATATTACTCCATTTTTCAGTGTCATTCAGAAATCATTCTGATATGCGGATTATAATATGCTGATTTGACAGGTTCTGTAACATCTATTTTTTTTATTATCAATGTTGTGCTGCTTAACATTTTTCTGGAAATTGTGATACTTTTTTCAGGATTCTTTAATAGAAAGTTCAATGAACAGCATTTATTTGCATTCAATTTATTAATAATGCAAATTATAATGCACATAATAATAGAAAACAGTTATTTTTAAATTTCTTAAACAGAAATCTTTTGCAACATAAGTGTCTTCACTGTCACTTTTTTATCAATTTAATGCATCATTAAAAGTATTAATTTCCTTATTTCTTATCTTATCACAAATCTTTGAATGGTATCATTGTCTCTTTTGTGAAATGTTTCTTGTCCTGCAGTGCAAATCAGTATATTAGAATGATTTCTGAAGGATCACGTGACACTGAAGACTGGAGTAATGATGCTAAAAATTCAGCTGTGCCATCACAGGAATATACATTTTAAAATTCATTAAAATAGAAAACAGTTATTTTTAAATTGTAATATTTGACAAAATAACTGTTTTTACTGTATTTTATTAAATAAATGCAGCCTTGGTGAGCATATAAGAGTCTTCTCTTCAACTGTGGATGAAGATAAATTTGAATGTATCCAAACTTTTGACAGGTAGCTGTAGTATATATAGTATATTCATATATACAGGTCCTTCTCAAAAAATTAGCATATTGTGATAAAGTTCATTATTTTCCGTAATGTAATGATAAAAATTAAACTTTCGTATATTTTAGATTCATTGCACACCAACTGAAATATTTCAGGTCTTTTATTGTTTTAATACTGATGATTTTGGCACACAGCTCATGAAAACCCAAAATTCCTGTCTCAATAAATTAGCATATCATGAAAAGGTTCTCTAAACGAGCTATTAACCTAATCATCTGAATCAACTAATTAACTCTAAACACCTGCAAAAGATTCCTGAGGCTTTTAAAAACTCCCAGCCTGTTTCATTACTCAAAACCGCAATCATGGGTAAGACTGCCGACCTGACTGCTGTCCAGAAGGCCATCATTGACACCCTCAAGCAAGAGGGTAAGACACAGAAAGACATTTCTGAACAAATAGGCTGTTCCCAGAGTGCTGTATCAAGGCACCTCAGTGGGAAGTCTGTGGGAAGGAAAAAGTTTGGCAAAAAATGCTGCACAACGAGAAGAGGTGACCGGACCCTGAGGAAGATTGTGGAGAAGGACCGATTCCAGACCTTGGGGGACCTGCGGAAGCAGTGGACTGAGTCTGGAGTAGAAACATACAGAGGCACCGTGCACAGGCGTGTGCAGGAAATGGGTTACAGGTGCCGCATTCCCCAGGTCAAGCCACTTTTGAACCAGAAACAGCGGCAGAAGCGCCTGACCTGGGCTACAGAGAAGCAGCACTGGACTGTTGCTCAGTGGTTGCATGTCATTCGGAAATCAAGGTGCCAGAGTCTGGAGGAAGACTGGGGAGAAGGAAATGCCAAAATACCTGAAGTCCAGTGTCAAGTACCCACAGTCAGTGATGGTCTGGGGTGCCATGTCAGCTGCTGGTATTGGTCCACTGTGTTTTATCAAGGGCAGGGTCAATGCAGCTAGCTATCAGGAGATTTTGGAGCACTTCATGCTTCCACCTGCTGAAAAGCTTTATGGAGATGAAGATTTCATTTTTCAGCAGGACCTGGCACCTGCTCACAGTTACTGTGCTCAATTGGCCTGCCAACTCTCCTGTCCTGAACCCCATAGAGAATCTGTGGGATATTGTGAAGAGAAAGCTGAGAGATGCCAGACCCAACACTCTGGATGAGCTTAAGGCCGCTATCGAAGCATCCTGGGCCTCCATAACACCTCAGCAGTGCCACAGGCTGATTGCCTCCATGCCACGCCGCATTGAAGCAGTCATTTCTGCAAAAGGAGTCCCGGCATAACTGAACATAATTATTAGAAGGTTGACTTTTTTTTGTATTAAAAACACTTCTTTTATTGGTCGGATGAAATATGCTAATTTTTTGAGACAGGAATTTGGGGTTTTCATGAGCTGTATGCCAAAATCATCAGTATTAAAACAATAAAAGACCTGAAATATTTCAGTTGGTGTGCAATGAATCTAAAATATATGAAAGTTTAATTTTTATCATTACATTATGGAAAATAATGAACTTTATCACAATATGCTAATTTTTTGAGAAGGACCTGTATTACATATTATTTTACTTAGATAATGTATATTGTATCATTTTAGCAACACATCACAATCATAGGTCAGCTGAAGGAGTCCAGTGGAATGAAGCATCATGGAGAAGTATAAACATAAAAAGAGTTCATCAAAAACAACCAGGAACTGCCAACAGATGTGTCTGATACAGTGTTCTCTTTTATCTGTTCTTCTCTTGGCTAGACTATGTTGACATCACAATTTTTTTTTGTGCTTTCTTTTCATCAACATGCTTAGGATTGTACTCCTTTTTTGAGTAAAACATGGTGATCTATACATAGGTGAGAGTAGTTTGGAGAGTAACACTATTTAATGTGCATGGGGGAGGGACGAGAAATAGAGGAGAAAAATATCCAGTTTCACTGTCTGTCTTCATCTGTGCCGAATTAAAAACTTTATTTACTTTGGAAGTTCTTGCCTTTCAGTGCCCTGTTTCCACAGCTAACGAAACCCCTCTGGAGGTCAGGCGATGGACTCGGCTATGATTGGAGGTCCTTCTGAGAGTCTCATACAAATCCAAACCACTAATTAAATAGTTACTCAATTAAGATTATTTAGAGTCAATAAGGCATATAAATATACCTTATAATATAGTTTTATACTTGACACCCATCAAACAATACAATTTCAAGGCACTTTTTTCCCCAGAAGAGATGCCATGTGGAATGTTACTGTCAAAGTATCACAATTAGAATTAGATCTATGCTTTTATTTCTATTCAAAGCGAAACTGGTAGAAAAAGAATAGGCTTAAAAGAAACCTTATCCTATTGCTTCCTCTAGTGGACAACATTAATATCACAGCCATCATCTTTCAGTAGAAATGGCTGCTAGTTTAGAATTTGGTGTTAACCCCCCAAGCATCATAAATTCATCAAACTAAGCTTTCTGATTGCTCAGAATCACTTGGTCTCCATATGTACAAAGTTTTTTAGAAGTATGGAATTAGTACACACTAGATATAGGCATAATAGTCATAACGGGCAACACTCATCAAAATAATCAAAACGTGGCCCATCTGCTAAACGATTGAATGGATCTAAATGTATTTTGGTCTAGCAGATGTGTGTGAAGTTTAGAGATCTAAGAAACGACCAATGAGGAACACAGAAGTTAGGTTTTATACAATATTATAATGGTGGATACATTTTAGATAAACATAAATATGAGATACATCGTTAGGGTTTAAAGCAAGAATTAAAAGACAAACAAGAATTTTGATTTAATCACTCACGGTGGTGGAGTTATTAGCAAAAACGTAAAGTAGCGTATAGTGTCACTTTGTGGCTGATTTTTACAAAAATTGGTACACGTCAGTGAAGTCACACATAGGCTACTCGCTTTCACAAGATGTATGAATGTATTAATTTTCATAACAGTACACTCTTAAAAATAAAGGTTCCAAAGTAGGGGTCATAGAAGAACCCTTTTGGTTCCCAAAAAACCTTTTAGTGAATCGTTCTAAAAAGAAAAATTTTTTTGAACATATTAATAATCTAAAGAACCTTTTTCCACTATAAATAAACTTTTGTGGAACAAAATGGTTCTTTAGAGTCAATGATGCAGATAAAGAACCATTACATTAAATTTAACAGTATGATTATTTATCTTACACAAACCTTTCTCAAAGTTAATACAAAATTGACTTTTGGATTTTTGAACTGACACTAGGTGGAATGAGCGGCCAAATCATCTCAACATTTTTTTATTTTTAGAACGATTCACTGAAAGGTTTTTTTGGGAACCAAAATGGTTCTTCTATGACCCCTATTTTGGAACCTTTATTTTAAAGTGTAGGCCATTCGGATTTGACGTTATTAGCCGCTAAAATTTTATTGCTAGCTGGTGGCCATTTTTTTGTAGCCAAAAACAAGAAGAAAATCAGTACAAACACAATAACGGTTACTCATAGTTCACAGAGCCCCAAGTGACCTTTCCTTTTAAACCTGACGGTGGTCCCAAACATAGTTATTCCACACAAAATATACCAACACACAGAGCAGCTGTAAATCAAACACTGGCAGGAAACAAAATTGAGCTTTAGTTGATGGTGTGAGTCGCAGGGGAATGCAGCAGAGAGGAGATTGTTTATTCTGAGATTAAATGACCTCTGATGCATGGAGCAGTGGGACACTGAAATGGTGCTTTGCTAAAAAATTACAAAAAGAAAACAGGTGGATTAAAAGTGCATTGCAATTACATTATGTGACCCTTTCAGGAAAGACCCAGCTGACTTTGCCCAATGTTATAAAACTTCATACGAGTGCATGCACGTTAGAAAAGGTAGCGCAAGATAAAAAAAAATGTATTCTACATTAAAATACATTATCAAATACAGCAACATGTTGTTAATTTGAAATACACCAAAAGACTAAAAAATGGAAATTCCCCCGTGTCAAAATTAAGTATGTAGGGAAAAGCCTTTAAAAATGTAATTCATAACAGAATGGATTCTTTTGAAAGGAGCTTAAATGAATAGAACAACAATGGTGGCTACTTCATGACCTTCAAAATGGCAGCTTAATTGTTTGGTTCTAAAATTAGAAAACTTTTTTTACGTCCTCAAATACTGTGGTTACAGGCCAGGCTGTGTCAGCCCAGAGAGACTAGCTGTCCTCCATTCAACCCACTGGGACACGGCCAAATGTGCAAGTTTAGAGCTATTAGCCATAGCCACTGCCAGAACAACACACCTACTGGTCTCATCAGTTACAAAAACCCTAGTTACAAAGCAGACTTAATGTAATATACGCTCAGGCCATATAAGGCTGATGCTGCTCCTTTTTGATATTCAAAGGGTTTGTCCTAAGAAAAGTAATCTGGAAAAACTTTTGGTATGTTTGGAATGACAATGTATCTTTTTTTCTTTTTTTACAGTGAACTATTCATTTAATATGTGCAGATTGAGATTTCAGAGATGGACATGTGACTTGTTTAGAGTCCATTGTTTTATGGACAAAGAATGGCAAGATAGCAAACAATGCTCCTTTGATCGCACAAAGACTTTTATTCAGTGTACCACGACAATCATAAAAATATAACAAACAAACTCATTATTCTCAAACTCAAAAAAAACATTGATGTAATTTGAATTAATAGAGATAAACAACAGCTTTGTTTTGTCTTATTTTTGTCATAGACATTTTTTCCACATTTACATGTGTAAATATAGACAGTTCATTCCAAAAGCATTGTGCTACTTTGATGAGTGAGACAGAGCTCAGTGCACCCTGTACTTCAATAATTCACATCTCACACTTGGTTAGATCAGCCTATTTATAAAAATCAAAAAGAGCTATTTTTTTAATAATTCCACAAAGCTTATATAACTACTAAAAAAGAAAGGAGATATCAAAGTTGACATTTTGTTCTTGGTATTATCAGACAGTGGCTCTAAATGCTGAAATAGTTCAATGATGTGACGTAAATTACAATAATTAACTTTTTATGAGTGATGAGTGTTCTGCTGTAGTGAAAATACAAAATGCATAATGCATGTTTCCTTTGTATGGTGCCTATTTCTAGTGTGGCTTATTTCTAGTGTTGGCGTGTCACAAATGTGATGTGGCCTGCAGAGGGATTCTAGAGAGGAAGCCAAGAATACGTCCATGTAAACATGCAAGGTCCCACATACATAGTCCATGAAGCACAAACATTGTTAAATGAATTGTAACTGTGACACCAATCACATACAGTGTGTCTCTATAGCTCCATCCGTTTCCTCCCTCAGCATAGGCAGCCATAAGAGACTAATCTCCAAAAGGCAGGACCAATATAGCAGCTTTTTTACATGTACAACACACATAACAGGCCCATGCTATTCCTCACACCATTTTCCTTCAGTCATAGCAATGAATGTGCATTAGAGTTTCTGACTGGTAGAAAACTGTGTCATTAACTGCGAGTGTTTGTCAGGAAGACATATAGCTTGTTTGTCACTGCCCCAGGGGAAGAATATTCTTACAAACAGCCTTGTACAGATGTGAACAAGAAACACCCGCAACAACAAGTTAAAATAAGTTTTAAAAAACACATTTCTAGACCAGGGGTTTTCAGTCTTTTAAATGCAACGGACCCCACAAATGCGATCATCCTCATGCAAGAGACCCCAATCCTAAAATGTATAAAGCAACAATGTTTTTTTTTTTTGTACAAAGGGCCAATTAATATTGTAAAATAAATATTATGAATATGCCTAAAATATTATTCTGAAAGTATTTCGCTTCTATTTATACATCTTAATAGAAGCTAAATATTTTCAGAATAATATTTTCAATTTAAATCAAATTGCACTGTTTTTCCCTAGCACTTCCTTGCAACCCCCCGGAGTGGTGCACTACTATCCAACCTCAGTTTGTGGACGTGACACTTTGCCGTTATCTGTGCAAAAAAAGAGCAAGAACAAATGTTTGCCTGGATGCAGCCATCTTAGTTTTCCAACCCGCATACTGGACCGCGGTCAACTCGAGTCTGACATCATTCGCAGCTCCAACATCCCTCTTCCGAGGTTAATGGAAAGCAGCATTACTTCTCTGATAGTCTCTAACGCAATATGACATAGGAGTTATAGCTAGATTCAACATAATATACGGAAAGCAGCAAGAGCAACTTTTAGAGATGTGCCTCAGCGAGATGAGACCCATGGATCATTTTAACAGGTTTATGTATTGAAGTGAGAGGTTGTTCCATAAGATGAGTAGTTAAAATGTCAGATGTGCGGAGTTTTGCTTCTATAGGGAGCCATAAGTGAATCGCTGCAGAATTAAACCAGGCTACATGTGATAAGTTGTCTTTTTATGTGCATAAAGCCCTAGTGGGGTCATCTAGTTCATCCACAGCTGCAGAGGTCTTTATATTAACATTAAGGGATAAATGTTTTCATGTGTGTGTGTGTGTGTGTACCCTACTTAACTATATTTTGGGGACAAATTTGTACCCAGAAGTGACCAAAACCATACAAAATCTCCAAAAAACTCCCTTTAGGGACATCCTCATTTGTAAATCAGGTTTAAAAATAAAGTAATAAAAGGTTTTTTAAATATGTAAAAATGCAGAATGTCTCTTGTGATGGGTAGGTTTAGGGATAGGGTACAGAATATACAGTTTGTACAGTATAAAAACCATTACGTCTATGGAATGTCCCCATTTAGATAGCTAAGTAAACGTGTGTGTGTGTGTGTGTGTGTACTGTACATATGCATAGCTGGGAGCAAACACTTCAGATCACACAGAACGTGCTTTCTGAGAAATTTCAATCGCTTTTAATTATTTTGAGAAGGAATTGATTTAGGAGCTTAAAAAGTTCACTTTTCTCATTATCACTACCAGACTGACTTCTTTGACCGCTGCATGCAAGAATTTTTTTTTAAGTACTTACTGCGCAACCCTTAAAAAAAGTACGTTCTATATAGTATGAATGTGTTCCGAACGTATACTACCATGTCAGGTGGCTGTATGGGATAGTGTAAAGTGTGAATGCGTTCAGGTACTTTTTGCCTACTGTTTTATAAATACAGACATGCTACTCTTTTCACATACTGTTACATATTGGGATGCTGCCCATGTCTGGAGACCCTGCGTTCTTTGGCAATCTGCTGTGCTGCATCTCACATTTTTGAACGCAAGATTGTGTTGTGTGTAAACTGCCACTAACTGTTCTAGAGGTAACACACAACTACTGTAACTATTGCAATCGGTAAGCAGAAAGTGCAGGTCAAGGCTGTTGACAATGTGTTCCACACACTCACTTCTGCACCACAGCCTGACTACACTGTAACTGTATTAGCCTGTAGCGCTGTTATGAAATCTATTTTGCACAGTCTACAGCTCTTGTACATCTCCAATCTTCACCAGTATTCAATTAATACTTGTTAAGGTTCAAATGTCATTTTCAAAGGCACTATGAGCATTAATGGCAACAGTTGTAACTCTTGGACAGTCATGCCTTAAGCCTCTAGAATTTACACCATTTTTTCCCAGGATGTAAGGATGTTGACAAATGGTCAGGTTACCAACTGTACTGATGATATGCGTAGCAACTGTCACTGTGATGGCTTAACTACCACAGGCCAAGTTGTGCATTGTTCACATTGCTTGGGATTAAAGTTTAAGCTTGTCTATAAACAATATCGTATTGTAATGCTATTGCAGTGTTTACACATAAATGAGATCAGCAAGATAAGCATGTTTGTACTTAAAGAAGAAAGATCAGTTCAACTGAGGGACAAATGTAGATGTGATATTTTCATGTGACAATATCTTTCCAGTTATATCTGTTTGTCGTTTTGACTCTCTCTCCCCAGAACTTCCCAGGAAAGATTCATAATGTCCAGACATGAGGGAGGGAAGCGAGATATAGATGGTCAAGGTCATCTGTGACGTAAATAAGGACACATGACTGCAGATGCCCCTCAGCCTACATCACAAAATCACGATGCAGTCAGCATGAGAGATGAGACTAACTCGCTACCATCCACGATTCATTTGCTGCATTTTCAATAAAGGTTCCCAAGCGAAGGCAAGAACAAGCAAAAAATATTTTTGAGGTGAATACAGCCGAAAACATTTAATGCTGTCTAAATAGAATAATTTAGTTCAAGTGTACACTTGAAAATGTTAAGCATTTGTATTAATTTCAAGCATACATAAGTATTATTTACATAGTAAGTATTATTGTTTGATTGTCCTGTGTTTCAGCCCTCAAGAACAATTTCAAAGTGAAAACGTTTGAGTACGTTTCAAAAGTATACAATTAAGTAAAATCTACTTACCTTTATGATGCTGCTATTCCCAGCATGAATAATTAATAAGACATGAACAATTAATAAGGTAGTTTTTTTCACTCTTTATTAATTTGTTGATTAAAAAACTGCTAACTTTAACTTAAAAAAAAGTTACGTTTCTAGTAAAATGACTTGTTCCTGCTCAAAATGTATTCATTTATTGTCACAATGATCATGGTTTGTGTAGAAAGAGTTTGTGTGTATGGCTGCATCTCTTATTTTGGTCATATTCTTTCACAGATTAGGCAACATTCAGCTCTTCATTACACTGAGCTTTTGAAATATGTGTCTTAAATGAAAGTCTTTCATGTATGAGCATTGCATTCAATGTCTGTAGACATTTATGTATGGTTAATTTTAATTATTTTAAGTGACATTTCATCAGATTTGTAAGGATTTAAGTTAGATTAATCACTTTATTAAATATGTCATAAAGAAGATTTAACTGAAATTTAAATTCAAAGAGCATTCAAATTCACTCACACACACACACACACACACACACACACACACACACACACACACACACAGGGTGCAAAAACTTGCAAATCAAATCTGAAGTAAACCTTGCGTGTTTTTTTTATTATAAATATAGCATAAATATCATTAAACATTCATGTTTGTACAAGGGAATTTATGAATTCATAACTCAAATGATTAGACACAAACTTCGAGTCTGAGGAGCACAATGTGTTCAAGTGATCATAAAGTTGGACTGGCTGTACCTGGCTCTGTCAAGAAGAGAGGTCGTTCGGGCAATAAGCATGCCAAAGACAGAGTAAACACAGACCTGGCATCATGACAGACAGGGCTCTGCACACATTCAACTGCTAAAAGTCTCAAGCAGTTGAAAGTAAACAGAACCAGAGCACTGTTTTCCTGCTTTGAAAATAATCTGGTGGACTAATACCCCAATAATAGGATACATGAATTAACATCTTTAATCCCATCTCTAATAATACATAAAAGATTTCCTCTAATGTCACGCCATTTATCATACTACAACGACTGAAGAGGAATGAAGCTTGTGGGAAAGACTGCCTGTGTGTGTGGAGTGAAGGAGAAACAACAGAGGCCTTCGGTCAGAAATGTCTGCTCAGCACAGTTGTATGTGCTTGTAAAATGTGTGTGCAAAAAACTCATACCATTCAATAGTTTGGGGTCAGAAAGTCACTTACACTGCATTTGTTTGATCAAAAATACAGCAAAAACACTCATATTGAAAAATAACATCACTATATATTATCTAAAATAACTGCTTTCTAGTATATCTAAAAATGTAATTTATTACTGTGATGGCAAAGCTGAATTTTCAGCATCATTATATCCAGCCTTCAGTGTCACATGAGAAATTATTATAATATGCTGCTTTGGTGCTCAAGAAACATTTCTTATTAGTATCAATGTTGAAAACGGTTGTGCTGGTTAATATTTTTTGTGGAAACTTGAACTTTTTTATTCATCAAAAAAAAAATGTTTTATCAAAGAACAGCTTTTACTTTATATGAAAAATAAATCTTTATTTTAAAAAATGTTCATCAATTGAATGCATCCTTCCTAAATAAAAATATTAATTTATTTAAAAATGTTTTTTTTACTAACACCAAACAATTAAACGGTGGAGTACATGCACACCATTACCATGACGTCAAACAGGGAGATAAGCAAGCAGGGGAGGTACGAAAAATATAGTATGAGGAAAAATAACTGGAAGATAAGCACTGAAAGGAAGAGAAAGAGGAAGCTGGGCTTGTTAAGAGTTAGAAAATGCCTAGAGCATTTTGTGATTTAAAGACTCCTCATCCATTCCAGACTGACATCCCAGAGCTATGAGGTTCCTCATTCAGACACTCACTCAGAGCTCCACAAAGTATTACCCAAATCAAGAAGAAAGAGAGTGAGAGGTCTTATAAATTCTCATCTTTGCAGGTGAACTGCTCCTTAAAGAGGTCACAGTAAGAGTGATTGTGGGCAGATGAGAGCAATTGGACTGCTTCTGTGTGCTGAATTGAGTTATGCTCCAATCAGAGCGGTCTGTGTGGCAGGAAGTGAGCGCTAAATCTGATTCTTTAGAGGTGCTGAGGGGACTAGGTAATGTGATTCATGGTAAACAAGGGTAATAATGCTCTGATAATGTAACCAGAGTCTGCCATGATTAAAATCCTACTTCGATCAGGACTAGAGGTAATATCTCATCAATTCTGCTGCAAGCCAAAATGTAATCAGTCCCAAACGGAGCATTTAAAGAAACAGTAATGTGATTGACAGCTCAGAGATGAAGGCACTCTACATACTGATAGCCTAGAGCACAACAAGTAGGGGTGCACGATTAATTGAAATAAAATTGAAATTGTGATATGCTTTGATGTAATTAAATAACTATAGTCTGCATGTGCTGTGTCCATCAAAGTGAACAGACTATCTTGCACATACTGCAAATGCATGTGACGGCTCTCGACATGGTGAATATTACTTCACATTACTTCAGTCACTTGGTTCATTCCATCAGTTCTTGATGGGTGTGGATGGAGGCAGATCTGATTGTGAGCTTGCAGTTGGGGTGCATCATTTAAGTGGACAAAATTATTGGAGAAGTCTCTGGTTTCGCCAGAAGGTTGAGTTATAACAATTTGAAAAAAAGAAGAAGAAAAAAGAAACCTATGCGTTGATGAATTATCAAAATAGATAAATAAATATTTCATTTCAAGCTGAAAACGATGCACAACCAGCTTAACTGTTTTTACATTTGTGTAGTTTCAAACATTTTTGTGGGCATGTGGCCACATTCATAATGAGAAGCGTATTATAAACTCGTCAGCTACACAGAAAATTAAAAGTCCTGCTTTTGTTATAAGAAAATAGAAATTTAAAGGGTTTAAATCATAATTGAGATATACGATATAGTATATCATTATATATCATATAGTAGCCTTCTACTATCCAGACAAAATGTAGTAAAAAATATTATTATTAAATTTTTATTTTAGATTTGTACTTTGCAACACATAAAGTAAGTAATATATATATATATATATATACACACACACTACCATTCAAAAGTTTTGGGTCGGTAAGATTTTTTTTGTTTTTAAAAGAAGTCTCTTCTGCTCACCAAGGCTGCATTTATTTGATTAAAAATACAAAACAAACCCAGTAATATTGTTAAATATTATTTCAATGTAAAACAGCGGTTTTCTATGTGAATATATTTTAAAATGTAATTTATTCCTGTGATCAAAGCTGAATTTTCAGCATCATTACTCCAGTCTTCAGTGTCACATGATCCTTCAGAAATCACTCTAATATGATTATTTGATGCTCAAGAAACATTTATGATTATTATCACAGTTGATAATCACAGCTGCTTCATATTTTTGTGCAAACAGTGATTCATTTTTTCAGGATTCTTTGAAAGTTCAAGAGAAAAGCATTTAATTAAAAAATAAATATATTGCATTATTATAAATGTCTTTACTGTCACTTTATATCAATTTCATGCATGCTTTCTGAAGAAAAGTATTAATTTCTTAAAAAAATAAAAAAATAAAAATTGACCCCAAACTTTTGAACGGTAGTGTATATTGTATATTATATACTGATGACAGACAGACAAAGTCACCGAGATAGCAGCTTGCTTATCCATCACATAAAATATAGTGTCTGGCACCAGTGCATGCTGGGACATGTTAATGTGTAAGCCTGCCCAGTCTTGGTAATCTGCCCTCTGTAGTGGTGCCAGGATCAAGCCTCATCAGCTTTAGCGTTCAGTGGGAGACCACAAGTCCCACTAGTCAATTCTTACCACTAATGCTTTACACAACAGGTACTAATGCCAAGTGATTATCCTGTGCTGTTTTAGCACATTCACTGCTTGTAGAGGGAGAAAAGACCACAGAGGCAGTTGATCCACGTCTCTCTGAAAGGGGTCAGTCTGATGAGCTCAGCAGAACAGGGATCCCCCAGCTGAAAGGCTGTCTAAGCCCGGCACAGGGAGACGGGGAGGGACCACTGCTGTCTGGTGCTGATTTGGGAAGTGGAGGACTGAAATGCAGAGCTCACAGCTACAGTCGGACACACAAACATTGTACTTTGCATGTATAGAAAACTGAGAAATACTATTGTTAAAAAAGAAAAGATCTAAGGTCTCACAATGTGTGGATGGGAGTAAAAGTAAAAGGTGTAAATACAGTTTGTAGAGACCTGAGACATCGATATATGTGTTGCCCATGATAGAAGTCACAATAGCAATATATTTCAAATGTAGGCCTACTTTTAATTAAACGATGTACACACTACCATTCAAAAGTTAATGGTCAGTATGATTTTTAAAAATGTTTTTAAATAAGTATCTTGCAGCAAGGCTGCATTTACTTGATCAATAATACAGTATAACTGTAATATTGTGAAAATATGATTACATTTAAAATAACAGTTACCTTTAATATTTTAAAATGCAATGTATGCCTGTGATGGAAGACTTTTCTTTCTCTTTTGATCTTTCTCTTTCATAAATGCACACACATATTTACTCTCTCCATTAAACTCACACACTCAGGCTAAGGGGAAGGTCAACAGCTCAGGCTTCAAGGAAAGTCAGCTGCTGTGTCGGAGTTTCACTTTTTTGGCAATTTTTCTCAACGTGTGACATTGAGTCATTACAGTCCCAAGAGTATGACTACTGACACAGCCTTACGGTACATGTCCACTGGTGCGGAAGAAGCCCGCTCAATAGTGCTCAGATTGCTAGAAGCCTGTGTCTGTGGGTTGGTCCGTAAAACATACAGAGAGTGTGTATAGTTTATGATTGCTGTCACTAAACACTGAACATAAATCATCATATGTAATACTGTTCAAACGTTTGGGATCAGTAAGAGTTTTCTTTTAAATCAATACTTTTATTTCAAATAATTACTGCTCGTTTGAGCTTTCCATTCACTGAAGAATTGCGTGATACTGAAGACTGGAGTAATGATGCTGAAAATTCCACTTTGAAAAACAGTTATTTTAAATCATTGTAATAATATTTAACATTAATACTGTTTTACAGTATTTTTGATCAAATAAATACATCCCTGGTGAGCATGACCAATCTTACTGACCCCAAACTGTTGAACATTAGAGTACAGCACATGTACAACACTAATAGTTGTGCTTGCTTTATTTCGTGTGAGAGTTAGAGTAAAGTGTTGCTGAACACTGGTGTGTGTGGAGCAGAATTGTCAGTGGTGGAGCACTTGTGTGCTGCTGAGCAATTGCATGATGGATTGGAGAGAAGCAGAATGTGACTGAGAGAGCTACACCGCAGCTGTTAAGAGAGAGAGAGAGTCATGATTCTGCCTTCTCATTTCAATTCATGATGAAAGCACACTCAAATATCCTATAGCCATTCACTGGTTGTCGTTAAAATCAGTGCTGTGTAAAGAAATTCATCCCTTCAGCATGCAAGCATTTCTTCTGCTATATCTTTACATTTTTATTTTTGTCTTAGTACCTAAATCCCTCCATTATTTATTAGTCATGGAGATTCTATCAAAAGTATATGCTCTTCACAGACTAAGTTTATTTGTCAAATGTGCAACACAGCAGCAATACTTCTTATGCTCTTCTATAAGACCATCCTTAAAGAAGTTTTAGATATAATTATATAATAATAGAAAATAAGTTTGTTAAAAAAAGTATTGCAATATTCAATAAGTTTCTCTTTGATCAATGGCTACAGCACAGATTCAAATACTAAATTAACCATAAGTAAGAGTGACCAATACTCTCTTAATTCCAAGCATCTTTTAAAATGTATAACATGTTTCTGAAGGATCCTTATATGGATTGGATGTGTTCCCATCTGCCGGAAACAAGATTTTATGCATTACAAAGGAAAGGAAATTCCATCACTTTAGGGAATGGGATGAAATTTGGCACAACACATTAATTAATTTCATATTTATGATGTTTTTCCACTCATCTTGGCCGCAGTTTTAATAATACGACACAGAACTGCATTTAATGTCTAAAACTTTTCAATTTTTAGGATGTAAACCCTTATGAAAACAAGTTTGTACATCCTGAGGAACTCAATGAATGTTTCAGGAGACACAACAAAAGCTTTTTTTTGTTTACTCTTTTAAATATGTTTTCCTTTCACAATGCATCCATAAAATATGAAGAATACATAATGCATATCTAGTGATTTATAATATCAAAAAGGTGCATAAACATCAGTGAGTCTTTCCTCTTACATTCATTGACATATTGTTCTGCCTAGCAACTATAAAGATAGATTGACCCCTGAAGCCTAATGGGTAATGACAGGGGATTCTTCATACAGAGAGTGTGTGTGAGTCAGTGCATCACAAATGCACCCTGACATCCACTAAGGCTGTGCCATAATTCAGATGACACAGCTGGTGATTGGTGCACTGGTATCGATTTAAAAACCAGCTGCTCTAAAATTAGAGTCTCCTCACATCTGTGACAGGGACAGGCACAATCAGAAGGGGATTCTGGACCCTGGACTCGTTTGACAGATTGTGGCCTAGTAGAGTGGAAGGCCATCATAACAGACACATTCCAAAGCACATTCCTCACAAAGCCTCACCCTTCATTTCATTAGACTGTATGGAATGTCAAAGCACACAGGAGGTCTTCATTCTCCCCCACACCAAGAAGAGAGGAGAGAGAGGGAAACGGAAATGAAAAACACAAGGGGTCTTGCTGCCCTCAGGTCAAGGCAAATGCACAAGCTTAAAACACACAAGACACCATACGAGTATCAAATTTGATCAAACTTGAATGTTTAATAATTATATCAAAGTCACTTACTCTGTAAAAAGGTTATGATAAGTTACAATCTTAATCATTTTGTCAATAAAGGAATTTTGAAGATTTTTAATCATAGCATACAAATTATATCAAATCACGTAGTTTAATTAGAGGCATAGTTTTCTGGAACAAAAACGAGTGAATGAACAATTAGGTCAACATGAATCTTAAGCTGGTAAATGTACACTAAATACCACTAAAAACTAGATTATGTCGTAACTTATATAACAGAGTCAAAGACTATATTCCAAAGAACTATAGCTGAAAAATTCAACTTAAAATGTGAAACTAATATATTAGACAAAGTGAGATATTTCAAGCCTTTATTTGTTATAATTTTGATGATTATGGCTTACAGCTATGAAAACCTTTTCACAATATTCTAATTTTGAATTTGAGGTTTTCATAAACTGTAAGACATAATCATTAACATTATAACAAATAAAGGCTTGTTCAGGCCAATGGAACAAGAAGTGCTAATGTAGTGAATCGATTCATCCTAAAATGCTCCTCTCTTTCATATCTAGTGAACTGGTTAATTCAGGCAATTCTTATAAATTAACAGATTTGAAAAAGATGAATTGATTCAAATCCTTACACAACATTGAGGTATTTTATAGTAGATATACAGGTGAAATCGAAAAATTTGAATATCTTGCAAAAGTTAATTTATTTCAGTAATTCAACTTAAAATGTGAAACTAATATATTACATAGACTCATTAGTCATTACTTTCCAAGTAAGATATTTTTCAGTCATTGTTTTAAATTTATTTTTGGTTAATTGTCTGAAATGAGGCCTATGGTTAACACAAGCTAAAGATATATACAGTAAATTTTAAAATGCATCAGTAATACCCCACTATGATTAAAAAAACAAAAATTACTTGTCTTGAACATGGCGGTTGCTAAGTGGGAATACAGAGGTTGTTGGGCACATTAAACATCATCACACCAAACAGGTAAACTCATCTACACACTAGTCTGCTTTCACAGCCACATTGTGTTTCATAATCACACTCTTGCAAACTATTCTAACTCAAATTTTCAGGGAAAAAATTTTGGTCACACTTTAGATTAGGGTCCAATTCTTACTATTAACTACGACTTTTGCCTCAATAAACTGCTAACTACTGCTTATTAATAATAAATAGTAAGGTAGTTGTTAAGTTTAGGTATTATTAGGTAGGATTAAGGGATGTAGAATATGGTCATGCAGAATAAGGCATTAATATGTGCTTTATAAGTGCAAATAAACAGCCAGTATCCTAGTAATATGCATGCTAATAAGCAACTAGTTAATAGTGAGAACTGGACACTAAACTAAAGTGTTACCAAATGTTTTTTTTAAATAAAGACTAAAAGAGTTGTTGGTGGTGGTTATGTTGAAGTCCAGCCACTGTGCTTTTGTTCGTTTATAGCTTTTTACTTGTCGATTGTATTTAGCTTCAACGTTCTTAAAAGCTGTGCTAATATCATGTTGAACAACACTAATCTGTAACTAAACTAACTTTTTAATCCAAAAGCCAAATGGAAAAATCATATAGGGATTTTGGCGAGGAAACAAACTTCAGGGTTAGACTACATAAATACTTTATCATTGGAGCACTCTATGATTTCACAGGCATACAATCATCAGTGTTGGGAGTAACGCGTTACAAAAGTAATGCGTTACAGTAACATTACTTTTTGCTGTAACGCAGTAATGTAAGGCATTACTAATCAATTTTCAGTAATATTTTACTCGGTACATGTTCAGTAAGGCTTGCGTTAAAACAGACTTTTAGTTTTAATTGTAAAAAAAAAAAGGAAAAAAAAAGAAGCAAGACCGAGACACAAAGAACCGGCAAAAGCAATGATTATGAATATGTCAAATATAGCAAGGAGACATTTTAATTGTTTATTAATAAAGTCAAGATGAAGTTGACGATGCAGTGGCGGTTCTAGAGGGGGGGGGGGGGCCGTCCCCCTGTGACAACAAGCTTGGCCCCCCTTGTGGCCCCCCTAAATGTGGAGTGTGAAATGATCTTTACAAAACAGTTTTTGCTATCGTTGTTATCGTTGTATGCCTATTGTTATTTTTTATTACTCTATCTTTGTGGATTTGCTTGTTCACGTGACAATTCGCATCACATTCGCGGGAATCGCTGCAGAATAACGTCTGTCTCCTGCACGCGAGAGAGGAGAGAAGGAGAAAGCTGGTAAATGGCAGTTCAGTTGCAAGTTCATTCTTTATGTGCGTATCGGGTGTGTGATGTGTATTGTCTATTATGATATTGTAATCAATGTTTTAACTGTATACGAGGCACTGTGAGCTGACATCGCATTTGTCTATCCTTTCACTGCTGTGTGCGGTTCATATGTATAGGCTATGTCCCCAAATTAGTTTATGTCTTATATTTATATCATATTATGTTCTTATATCAGAATATCAAATCAGCAAGAGTGCAGTTTTCCCGTGCACAATTGCAACTGTCATATTGATATTATACAACAGTTAAATTAACAATAAGTTAACATTGGGAGTTACTTTTTAGACACAATATTGACAATATTGTTTTCCCTTTATTTCGCCGACTAGAATTTCAAAATGAAACCGTAGCAAAGTCTCAATGCAACAGACAGCGATGATTTATTGACTGAAATCCGCGTTTTGAAGGAATCACTTGCTCCTTTCCCGAATGAATCAGTCGTTTGAACAAATCGGTTGAATGAATGAATCCCTCGACTCACTTATTAAGACTGTGACTTGCCGCCGCCTTATGGCGGTTTTAGTTTAATATTTAAAGTACCCTTTAATTAAAACGTTAAAATTAGAAATCATTTCATATTTAAATATTGATTTAAAAAAAATCTCATAGCTTTATTTATGCAATTATAAATGGAGTGTAAATATATTAATGCCGCTTCTGTGTCACCTCTAGATTGCACTGCAAAGATGGATTTTGATTGAATTAATTAATTTGACTGGTAACAGTGTTACTGTATAATTATTGTATAATTAAGTATTATTGTATAAATAAGTATAATAACTGAATAATTTGAATGTTAGTATTTGACATAAAAGGTGATTCATAACTCTAAATAAGTTTAGAAAGAATGTCCATATATAGGTGAAAATGCCCCTGGAAATCAATTTAAGACGGCAAATTAAATTAATTAAAAATAAATTAAAAAATTAATTTCGTTCCCTGCTGTTAACTGACCACTGCATAGAATATTAAAACCATGAATATCTTTGTGAGTCAGCTGTCAAATGGTACCAGTACACAAACACAATCAGTAAAATATCATCTAATTATCAACAAAACATTGAAAATATTGAGATATATTTTTGTCAATATTGCACACCCCTAATGTACGGTATGGATTTTGATTTCTTCAGGTCTTAAAAAGCCTTAAATTTGACTTTAAAAAGTGTGCAGGAATCCTGTAAACGGTTAGACATAGTTACCTAGCAAGTCAGTTATTTTCAGTAAATTAATTAATAAGCTTCTTGGTTCCCATTGCTTTTGCTCTATAGCTCTCACCAAAATGAAGAGAAAGAAGGACATCATGTTAATTACAGTTACTGTGACTAATACTGAATATGTAATGCAAATGTAAAAATATAATGGAAATGCAAATACATTGTTGAATGATTATAAACATGGTATTTTGCCTGTTAATGCCTGCAGTGCAGTGCAGAAAATGATATGACAACAATAAGGTCTAAATATAACTGGCCCCTCTAACAGTACAACTGGCCCCAGCTTGGCCCCCCCAGTTGAAATGGTCTAGAACCGCCACTGATGACTCGCGATCTTCGCAGTATAGGCTAGTGAATGCACCAGAGAGAAATGCACATTTCGTTTCATTCTTCCGTTTTGAATTGTTCGGTTTACAAGTAGACATTTCAATATAGATATATTTTTCAGGTCCGTGAATAGGCCTTATACGCTGAGTTTCGGTTCATTTATGAGACGCGCCCCAGTTCACGCGCCGGCGCCTCCGTGTAGTGATTATCTAATTGCCTGCTATATTTAGCCTACTTCTTATTTATTAAATCCAGGCAATTGGTTGATGAAACATTGATTAAAATTAAGATACAATTAATACAAAACGAAATTCACTTTAAAGAAAGGCTTTGTGTCTTCTGTGTAAGGTCTCTGTGAAAGTTTTAAAGCAGTCTTTTAGTGCCGCTTCATAGCGGTCGCGTCCGTAACGGAGAACTGTCACGTCTTTAACATTGTTTTTTTCCTCATAAATGCGAACACAAGAAATAAAATAAAATGAATATGTTATGTTCTGTGGAGAGCCAACCCTTCTTCATCCGATTTGCGAAGTGTAATTCACAGAATTGCAAAAAAAAAAATCGTTGCCTCCTAAAAGTTAAAGATTTTTTTTTTTTATCACGCACGACTGTCTATTTCCCTAATATTAAATATAAAACGCATGTGTAGACTGATATTTTTCTAATGTCTGGACTCCTTTTAGGGAGGAGCCTATGGATAAACAGACGTTTCAATATTTTGGTATTAATGCATTTTCTGAGAATTTATATTTCAAGTTTTGACTGCAAATGTCACGTCCACAACGCTGGAATTCCCAAATTTTAAATAATTTAACTAGTTTTGTAGTGTAGGTCTACGTACTTTATAATGTTAAGTTAAGTTCAAATAATACTAATAGTAATTTAAAGATGTGGTAGCAATGGATCTGGAAGGTTTGGATAACGCTTGGAAGGGGTGTGTCGCAATTCTGCAGGTTCGTGGATCTGAGTGTCGCGATTTCGGTTTCATATCGCATATCGTTACAGCCCTAGTCATTTTAGAATGTTAAGTTCTACTTCTGTATAGTTATTTTGGTGAAAGTAACTCAAAAGTAATACAGGAGTAATGTAACGCATTACAATTCTGAGACAGTAATATTGTAAGGTAATGAATTACTTTTAAATAACAGTAACAAGTAATATATTATGTATTACAGTTTGGAAGTAACTTGCACAACACTGACAATCATGCACAGTGATCCTGCAAAGCAGGGTCAAACATTTATTAATTGAGTATATAATGGGTTAATCCATATAAGGCTTCTAGTCTTGCAGGAAATACACGAAAAGCAAGCACCACTATGTACATACAGTATGTTTCTCTACATGCATACACATACACACGTGTGAGTTGGATTAAAGGTTCACTGCAGTGCTCTGGTGTGTTTGGATGGGCCGGTGGGCTCTCAGATGATCAATGGCATCCTTGATTTGCAAGCAGCTGGTCAGAGAGCATGAGCTTTAATCACCAACATTAATTAGCCTCTCCTTTCATCTCTGCTGGGCACTGGAACAACACTTTATCTTTTACACTCTCGTTTTATCTTCTCTGCTTCTTTCTCTAGTCTGGATCCTCTATACTCTTTCACGTGCACCTTTTTTTACTTTTCTTTTTCTCTGTTTTGCAAGATGTTTGCTCCAACTCACTTATTAAAAGCAGCTGTTGGTGTCATGGTTCACTTCATTCCTGATAAGGGCGCGGCTCAGATATTTCGGGGTGGTAGGGTGTCTCTCTTTTTCTGCACACATCTCAGAAAAACTTCCCTTATACTGTTCAGTACAACATCTGGGAATGATTACTAAGGATCCATGATAAGAAAAACAATGTAATCTCAGACATGGATGTACTTTATGTTGGGATGAAACTGATGAATTCTCAAAAACTAGTTACTAAACAAAGCATATTAATAAGGGGAGGAACAGACGTCAACAGCAGGGGCCCCTGCTCATACATTTGCTGATTAACTGCACAGTACAAGAGCCAGACAGCTACATAAATCTGCACCCTTTCTCCTTTCCAACAATCATCAATTCACTCCGCCGCTGTTAAATGTAATAAACATAAGCTGTAGGCTTTTTTGGTGGCAGAACACTTGGCAAACCTAAGGGAGAAAATAAATATATATATATATATATATATATATATATATATATATATATATATATATATATATATATATATATATATATACTGTATATACTGTATATATACAAATGCTGTTTCAAATACATTTTTTTTAATGTAGCCTTGATGAGCATAAAAAACTTTTACGTTTTTTAAGGTGACTATTAAAAAAAAAAATCATACTGACCCCAAACTTTTGAATGGCACTGTATATATAACAATATGTACCTCATTCTGCTTTTTCACATCAAGAAACAGTTCTCTTGTTCACTTATTGCCTCTTCTGTGGAAGTACATTATCTACAGTCAACAAAAATAAATAAATAAATAAATAAACAAACAAAATGCTACAATAAATAAATAAAAATAATTGCAAATAAAAATATAGCTGAAAGCAGCAACTAGCGGTGCCAAGCACAAGCAGATGACAGGACATGCTAACTTGGCTGAAGGTGTCAGACCAACTGGAGCAAGGAGCAATTAAAGACATTAGAAGAGGATTTTAGGCGAAATGGCTGAAAAATCATATAAAAAGTAAAATCATATAAAAAGTAATTAAAAAATATGATTTAATGGATTATCACTTTCGAACAATAGGTGGCGCAGTTACGAAATTGATGTGATGTGGTCAGAGTGAAGTGAAAATGACACATACAAAGTTTGGTGTCAATGTCAAGGCATTGCAGATATAAAGCCTGAATAGTCATTTTTGCATCATGCCTCAACTTTGCTGCTGCGGTATATGAAAATGGTTTCGTCTATCGACAAAATCCATATCTTTTAGTCGTTACAGTCTGGAGATGATACGATTCAATTTTGGTGAAAATTGGACAAATTGTCTTGGAGGAGTTGGAAAAAGTAGGTATTGAATGAAAATCAAGATGGGGGACAGGAAGTTCGGCCAAATACGCAAACTTGCTATCTATGTTCTCGTCATAACCCAAGGAATCTATTAAGTCCAGTGTCATTACAATAGGCAGATTAATTTAAAAGTTCTTAGCATTTTAGGAAATGTTATTATAACTTTTGACCAAAAAGTGGCACTGTCAGGTACAAGTACCCTCAGGGCATTGTGCTAACGGCACATACTGAGTTCCGTAATGTTACAGCAATGCATTTGTTAAGTATAGCATTTGTATTGAACTGTATACAACAGTATTGAAGTCAATGGCAATTTCATGTTTTGCTCTATTATAGCGCCACCGAGAGGCTCAATCCCACTATTTTTTTAACGTGTCCTCAGAGTGAGCCCATACATCTGTGTGTCAATTGTGGTGAAAATATCTCAACTTGCTTCGGAGTTATATACATTTATACAAAGAAACGCGTAAAAAATGACTGACACCTGACTTTGATTGGATTTTACTTACTATCAATATTTTGACATTTGGGCATGACCATATAACCAACGACCCATGTTTCCAAACTTCTGACGGTGGTTTCGTCTCGATCGGTCAAACGGTTTCGAAGATATTGGCAAATGTTTTTTAAGAGCTAAATCACAACGCTACACAAACCGTAAGGCGAAACCTAGCATGGGTGGTATCGTTGGACTCGGCAAGGATTCAGGAAATCAAGGAGATGACTACCGTGAAAATCAGTTAACCACAACCAGAGTTATACACATTTGAACGTTTAATTTTACCACTAAATGGCGCTGTTCTGGCGCTGGTCGAACCTTCTCAGGCTCCTTCAGGGCATCGTACTGATGACCCATACCGAGTTTCATAACGATACGTTCATGTCTTCAGAAAATACAGAATTTTGGTACAAAATTCAAAATGGCCGACGCCTAAAATGGTCGATATGGAAAAATGGGATATCAGTACACTCGGCATGATGTCCTGAATCTAACGATCCCACTTATGATTTTTGGACTAACCTTTCAGAAGTTATAAGCAAAAATAGCCATTTTTCCTATCTCCGGACCAGTAGGTGGTGCTTCGCCCGAAAAGCTGCATGTCACCTCAGGTCATGCTTGTGATGGCATGCACCAAGTTTGGTCTGAATAAGATGAAGTGTTGCGGAGATACAGCCTTACGTCTGTTTTCGCAAGTGCTACGTAAAATTAGTTTGCGTGGTATTCAAGAACGGTTTGACGATTCAACATGAATTCCATAACTTTCTGTCGGCATGGTCTGGAGATGATCTGGTTCAATTTTCATGAAAATCGGAGCAACCGTCTAGGAGGAGTTCTAAAAAGTATTTTTTTTTTTGGACAATTCAAAATGGCGGACATATTTTTATGACGGAAATGAAGTGATAGGTTGCAATCGAATCGTCATGAGCTCAGGAATCAGAGGGAATTTTGTTTCTAGCCTTTATGGTTCAAAAGTTATTAGCATAAACATGATTGAAACTTTGGACAGTTGGTGGCGCTAGAGGAATTGATTTGGAGACTCAAAATTTGCTTTGTTGACATTTCAGACTGTGTTCTATCAGTGTGCCACATTTCATAACTTTCCCGCAAGCGGTTCTTTGGGCTGCCATAGACTCCCAGTCGGAAAAATGAATAATAATAATAGGAATGGGAACAAAAACAATAGGTGCCTATGCACATTCTGTGCTAGGCCCCTAATAAAGTGTCTATTTACACCAAGTGCAAATAGCCAGTCTTGTTGGCAGATGCTATTTACACTGACTCTGCCAAACTATTGTCTGATTAAGCCAGACAAAATTACAAAAGAAATCCCATCGATAGCAGGATCAGTGAATAGCAAGGTAAGTGCTGTTAGCCTTTGGTTGTAAGCTGACCTGAGTTTCTGAACTCATTCTTCTTCCTTTTCCTATCACATATCACCTCGGAGAAGAGTTTATATTAAATAAAAATGAAATAAATATACTTTTATAAAAGTGGAAATAACGGGTATAGAATAGCGGAAATAAAGAGTAACGCGTATAGGGTTGTAGGGTTGTTGTAGGCTGGTCTTTAGGGACAGGGACAAAACCTCCCCATTTAAGATTTTGATAAATATAATCATATACACTGTATATGTTGTTATTATTGCCGCTGCCAAAATAAATAAATATCTGTCTATATAATAATATTTGAGATTGATGGATATTACGTTGTAGCTTAAGAATCAGCCATTGAAAAACCCCTATTAGTTGACAAATGCGAGTAGAGGATGTGTCCCGTCTCCCTAGATGTGTCACCCATAGTGGTTACGATCCTGGTTATGATTACTGATTCAATCTGAAATCCAATGAGAAAAAGATCTCTGCATTGCCTGGAGATGGTGTCGCTCTACAGTAGTAACAAAAGCTTATTGAATGAAAACATGGCAGGAGACTGCAGTGTAGTGTACACTTAATCCCACAGAACAGGGGAAGCAAACACTCTGAGGCATTAGTAGAGAGGAAGTTGAGTCGTGAGTGTTGACAAAATCATACCTGTTTGAGTAAGATAAATTATGTAGCTTGTAATATTTCCATTCAGAGAATGAAGCAGTTTTGGAAAGAGAGAGAATAGGAATGTGAAGGCTGGAAGATAGAGTCACACATAACTCTAAAAGAGCTAAAACTTTCTCATTTTATTTCCAGCTTTTATAATGCTGGCTTAGAAATATAACTGCATAAACGGTGGGGTTTACTTATTTACATCTGGGTGGAGATGGATGCCAAAGAAGCTGTTTCATTAATTGAAGAAATCATGTTCACAACTAAAGTAATCTAATCTTACTGAAAGCCTGACTCATGAAAAAAATCAACACATAACACATTATTGCACCTGCTGTCCAACTATATACACACGTCATTCTGTAGTTTGGTGGCATACAGTATAGGGCATGTTTCTGTCATATATCATAATTTACAAGCCTCTATTTCAGTATTTTAAAGTACCTAGGAAAATTGCAGCACATAAAGCTTAATGTCACTAACTCAGAAATGTTCAATCGGAAGAGTTGCTTCAAACAGGCTACATAAATCCAGATAAAATGACTTTAAAAGATTGTGGTTGAGAAACCTCCATCTTCTCAAAAAGAACATGGACTTCCCTTCACTTTCTGATTTGCTTGCTATGCTAGCTGTACACTGGAACTACAGTCTCTTATTTCCCTCTCTCCATACTTTACCAGCACATATCTGCATGAGACAGAAAGTGAGAGGTGATGGGTATGTGTGTATGTGTGTGTGTGTGTACAGAGAGAACAATCTCCACTGGCAACCACTGTAACATCAATTAGAGTTAATTAAATCATATGGCAAGTTATCTGCCAGGGAAAACTCAGCCAGTGCCACTCAAAGCCCAAGAGTAAGCGCAGTTCTGAGGTCCACCTAAGCTTCATTAATGTTACTGCACACCAAGTGTGGTCTTCTCCACTACACATTCCCCCATCAGGGAACAAGCACACTTCTATGCTGATTTAAAGCACCCTGCTCCACACAGCATGGAAGGCCTAATCAAATTAACAGGCTCTTCTTTATTGAGTGTTGCTCTCAAGGAGACCCCAAACAGATCAAAAGACATCACTGCACTCAAATACAGCGGTGAAGCACAGTGAGTTGGAGTAGAGGAATGTGTTTAAACTCTTCTTTAAATGGTATGAAAGTATGCTTTGTGTAGTTTGGTCTCAACAGTTTGAGTGTAGATAGAGAAAGTGGTAAAACTCTGCCCTCTGCAGGATACTATGAGAAATACGGCCAAGCTGATTCAACATCACATCACACTCATTAATAGCATCACATGTAGTCTTCTTAAAACAGATTATTTCATTATCTTGCATTAATAATCTAATGTTTTTTTTATTTAGCATCTAACATATAGCCTATTTAACGCAAAACATTTATGTCTCATTTTGTGCCATTGTGTAAGAAAAATGGTTGGAATGACCTGAAACCATATCAAAGAGTGTGGGTTTTACGCTTGGATATGCCTAATATGGTATCCGGGCATGTCATAAACATTTCTAGCCATAAAAAAGTAATGTAAATTCATTTTAGATTATGTTAATTTATTATTTTTAGGGTGTAAAAAGGCAGAAAGATGCATTTTAAAGGGATAGTCCACACAAAAATAAAATTGTGCCATCATTTTATCACCCTTATGTCATTTCAAAACCGTATGACTTTCTTTTTCTGCAGAACACAAAATAATATATTTTTTATATATTAAATATATATATAAAAAACACAATTTTATTTTTTGGGTAAACGAACCCTTTAAGGCATAAAACTGCCACCTTCCATCTGAGATAATTTGGCACCATGTAGTCCTTTTACATTATAAAGTTAGCAACATCCAACTAACAAGTAATTCGCCACATATTTCCTTGCAAAAGGCATTTTTCCCCCTGACTCTAAACATAATCACAACATTGTTTCTGTGAGCTTGAGTGTGATAATCATTAAACATGCAGCCATTTTAAGCACAAAAATGGGGAGCGAGGAATAGTCTCCTGCTTTCTTCTAAAACCCAAGTACGGAACTCAGTGTAAATCAGACTCAAATTAATCATGATAGGCTCTAATAACTTATATGATCGCGTATTGTTTAAGTGATTAATCAATCCAAAGGACTATAAATATGGCCAATAATAAGTGAAGCAGAAATGCTACAGCATCGAATGACCTGTGACCTTCAATGTGACAGCATATTTTTCCCCATAATTGCTTTAGCACTTGCTTAAGGGAATAGTCGATATCTGCTTGACTTTATATGGCTCTCCCTTCAGCTGTTTTATTTTGTGTTCCTTTGTTCCTCCTCCTACACCTCTTTCTGTATCTAATTCACTCCCTCTCTGTCCTCTTGCACCTCTTCTTTCTCTCACACACACAGAAGCATCCAATGACGTGCTCTGGCAGGAGATCACAGGACAGCGGCCAGTGTATACTGACTGAAGTAGGTCCAGACAGCAGCCCACTGGTCAGTTCAGCTCAGCCTCTTTAAAAGGTTTCCATTAGACCCCATCACTTCCTTTAAACTCCTCCGGAGCTTTCTGTCAGAAAGGGACCTTAGGACAAACTCTTTCCTTATTTAATGGAATTTGGCCGAGGATGCATGAAGGCAATGCAGGAAACATCCCGCCACAGGTAGAGGACAGAAATAGCAGCTCTGATCCTAATGGGGCACAGCAGAGGGGATGGACCATGATGAATCAAGCCTGAGGGTGCAGGGCTTCACTGGGTACAAAACACACAGCTCCAGACAAAGAAAAAATACTGTTTGCTCATGAACACTACTAATCAAGCATATACTTTATAAACCCCTCCATTGCTAGTACATGATGTCCCAAGTGTAAAATGATTCATACTGATGTATATAAAACAAATGCCAGAAATAGAATGCATGCCTAAAACTTCCTTAATCAGGTCACTTTTCTCAAGTGTCATCATCCCTCTCATCCTGTGGTCAGCTCTTATGAGCATGAACCAGGAAGCCCCAGGTCTCTTGGAAACGGAAGGAATGCACCTTGGGCACGTGTGAGTAAAAAGATTTAAGGTTAGGTGAGTTACTAACACACAATTGTTCTCTCTAAAGGTGCTTGCACACTGAGTCCGAAATTCTGCACGTTAAATAATAAATATGACCTCACGTTGTCAACCACGTTTTACACACTGCCTCCAAAAATTTCGTCCGTCGTTAAAAAAAATAAATTCCGATTTTTTGCATTTTTCACATCCGTAGCAAGCATTTTAAGAGGTGTTTTGACAACTCAGAGCCACTGACCTCAAAGGGTTAGTTCACCCACAAATTCTGTCAGTAATTACTCACCCTCATGTTGTTCCAACCCCGTAAGACTTTCGTCCATCTTCGGGACACAAATGAAGATATTTTTGTTGAAATCTGAGAGCTCGCTCACTCCTTCATAGGCTGCAAGGTAATTGCATCTGCCGGTCCACAAAAGTTAGTAAAGACATCGTTAAAATAGTCCGAGTGACTACAGTGACTCAACCTTAAGTTTATCAAGCAACAAGAATACTTTTTGTGCGCAAAAACCCCCCCCAAAAAAACGACTTTATTCAACTATTAATTTTCTTCCGTGTGGGCCTCCGACTCCATTTTAACGATGTCTTTACTATTTTTTCTGGACCGGCAGATGAAATTACCTGGCAGCCTATGAAGGAGTGAGCGAGCTCTCAGATTTCAACAAAAATATCTTCATTTGTGTCCCGAAGATGAACAAAAGTCTTACGGGGTTGGAACAACATGAGGGTGAGTAAATACTGACAGAATGTTCATTTTTGGGTGAACTAACCCTTTAAGAATTATTTATGAGGAAAATTTACATAAACTATAAAGAAAATGTCCAACTCATTTCAGACTTAATTCAAATAAGAAGAAAAAAAAGTATTAGTATCCAATTATTACCAAAAAGCAAAAAAGCAAATTTAAGAATATGAGAATATGGTCAGAGTCAGTAAAATAATGCCACAATGCTAAAAATATTAATGGTCCCAAAAATAAGCTTCATTTTCTTGAATGGCAAAAAAAAAAAAAATTTGATTTTTTTTTTTTACTTTTTGATTTTGAGTTGAAATATGACCTGGGTATGTTCTTGTGTCCATTTTTACCTACACAAAATCAAGGGACAAAACATATAGCAAGATAACATTTTAGTCATAATGAAAGACTAACTAACTAACTAAATAAATAAGTAAAGCAACAAACCTCAAAATATTTGCTACATCTACAGCTCACATTTCATTCACCTGCATGGTTGCTTTTTTTAAACCTCAAAACAGCCCTGTCATCCTCTCCTGGGGTCAGATATCACCCACACCAGTGGAGGTGTAAAAAGCTCCAAGGAGGAACGAATTTGTGAAGGTAAGTGATGCGGAATGCTTATTTTTGTTATTTGTCAGTCTCCTGTAAATAAGACATGCAGCATTCCCAGCCCAAAGCAGCTCAACATGGCTTTCGTCCTCTTACTGGAGAACAGTCTTTCTCAGAATCAAGAGCTTATATGAAAACACATGTACGCCTAAAGACATCCCCATCTTCAGAGCCGGCTGAAATGTGAATGGGAAAGATCTGATCTAGTATACACGGTGACGGTGTGTATATCCGCTCTCTCCCTCGCTCCCTTTCACGTCTTCTATCACTTTATCTACCCCCCACCCCCCTCTGTCTCTCATTCTCGTATGCTCTCTCCATTAAATAAAAAATTTCCCTAGAATCATTCCTCTTCTCCCCCCTCTGTTTCCATAGCAACAGACTAAAAGACTTGAATCCTCCGGCTCACACGGAATCAGTGGTGGCAGGCGCATTTCAGGGGCGACTGAACCTGTTGGTGTTTGATGTTGCATGTGTGCAGTAAATGCAAGTGAAACTAAACCAATGCGCACATTCCCATAATACAGCCTCACGGAGTGCATAATGACACGTAATGATATAATACATCATTTTGAGGAATGAAACACTAGGGTGGATATGACAACTTGGTCTCACAGCTCTGTTTTCAAGGCATCCTGCAACTACATGTGCTTTATCTATATTAATAAACTAACAGCATTTACTTTGAAAACACATGCTGCACATAAAGATAATCATGGCAATGTAAATTGATGAGTTAGATAATCTTTATTGACAGAAATCAATACAGAAGTATGGAAGGCAGTGCACACACACACACACACATGGTAAAAATACACGCCTAATCCACTCACAGCGACCTGCTCGCACACATAGAGCTTGTCGTAAATCAAAATTCCATCAATCGGCTCTGAGCTTTGATTTTCCCCGACCTTCTACATGTCCATGCAAAATGTATGACGGTTTGGAGTAATGGCACATCCTCAGACACGTTTCTAAGCTTCATTTTACACATTCAAGACCCAATAAATGATCAGTGGCTCCACATACCTAATGTAATCCACTTATTTTATTTTCATGTTTAGAAAAAATGCTTTTCATAAGAGCATAGTGTGCTAAATCTCAAAAGAACAGCATGTTCTACAGAGCAAGAATAGAGCACTTGTTATCCAGCCTTGTTTTTCCCCGGCGTAAACAATAGTGTTTGTGCTAAAAGGGGTCTAAGCTTAAATATAGATTTAGACTCAAATACGCAACATGTCTCGGTTCCATCTGTATGTCCAAGATGTTTGTGCAGTGATGTGTATGTTTGAGTTTAGGGGCATTTAGGGTTTGTTCTGGTGGCAGGCAAGGACATAGAAGTAGGTGGTAGAGGGGGAGGGGTGATATCTGGCAGCACAACAGTTCACAATGACTGCGTTCTTCTTAGAGAGCAACATCTCTCCAGACACAGCAGATACTGTAGCACCTGCTTGTACATTGGTGGCATACGCCTGGCAAAAGTGCATTAGCAGCTGATCTGGTGTGCTGAGAGGATGTTGTTTGTTTTCTTGTTTGTTTACCTGTTGTGCTTATTGCATTAGAGCCACTGCAATGTGTAAGAGTTTGGATACTATTTTTTATTGATTTTCAGTTCTGAAGAGGAAATTGGACACAGTTATTGAGATATTAAATATATGCTCCCTCCAAATACTGATTGAGTGGTGTGTATGCTGCGCCAGCGAAGTCCTTATTCACTGCTGGGAGTCTTTCATAACAAAATCAGCCATCAGACTAAATCAAGCACATTGGATGATGACTGAACGTTGTGAGAATTTCAAAATCTTCACAGTAGATTTTTATTGGCCAAAATTTGACAGGCAGAGAAAAAAGAAGAAGAAAGAAAGAAAGAAAGAAAGAAAGAAAGAAAGAAAGAAGGAAAGAAGGAAAGTAAGAAAGAAAGAAAGAAAGAAAGAAAGAATGAAAGAAAGAGATATGCTTCTATTTGTTTCACTAATGAAAATAATTACTAACAAAGCCGAAGCAAAATGAACCATATGCGCCTTTAAGCAACACACACGCTGCGTTTTCCCTACTATATAGTATGTGAACAGTAAGCCAAAAAGAGTAGTTTGGAATACATAGCATTAAAAAAAAAACAAGTACCCGGATGACATACTACTTCCGTTGAGATTCTGTTGTGCGCATTCATTGGACACTTTACTATCTCATGAGGCCACGGGAGAGGATATATGAATGGGAGTGAAGCAACGCAACTGACGCTGGTATGTCCTGTGACAGTAATAACATGGAGGAGGTAGTACTTTCGAATTTCGTCCATACTACCCATATTCATACTATATATAACATACTTTTTTCACAGCTAGTTTCACAGCTATTTAGTTTAATTCCTGAATGAATCAGTGTTTTTGAAAAAATCAGTTGAGTGAATGATTCACCCAAAAACAGTTCCCTGTAGCCACCTACTGGTGTAAAGATGTAACCTGCAGGCTTACCATCGGTCTGGATCACCTAAACATGGACAAGTGGAGTGATACAAACAGAAAATCCTAGAGCTATTTTAGGATTGTAAATATGTCTCAGTACGTGATACTTAATGAAAACTTCAAAACAGTTATTATTAAAGCATGAAACCTGTGAGGAGAAATGGCGGATTACATTTGACAAAGCCAGAGAAGTGCAGGCCAACGACTCAACCCCTCATATCTCTCAGTGAGCATCCCAACCCGATCTCTTCCTCAGCCACAGTAGGCTGTTCTAAATTATTGATCCATGTTCTTTTGTCCCACATAATTCAGAAGCTATTTTGCATTTAAAGACAGATGAAGGAGTTGGTGGCTTGCTCTGAATAATTAATCATGGCCTCTGTTTGACAGTCCTTATCGGGATCTCTCCTCAGAGAGCATTTTTCTTTCCTATTAAAGTTGCTGTAATGGGACAAAAACTAGCATATGATGATGCCATTGGAAACCTTTGCACATTTTGATCACATCTATGTAGATGTTTGTTTTAACATGTTGCTAGTATGTTTTTGTGTGTGTGTGTGTGTGTGTGTGTGTGTGTGTGTGTGTGTGTGTGTGTGTGTGTGTGTGTGTGTGTGTGTGTGTGTGTTCTTCATTTCCATGTTTAGCCTTTATCCACTTAAAATTCTGCAGTCAAAACATCCAGGCCACCCTTGACATGAGGATGGTGATGTGTTGATCCCATGTGGAGGCTGTCTTTTGAAGTGATACATGATTGATGCCACAGACAGTATACACTTACATCCAAATAATCTTATTTTTATCTTCTTTATCCTGTCTCTCTCTCTCTCTCTCTCTCTCTCTCTCTCTCTCTCTCTCTCTCTCTCTCTCTCTCTCTCTCTCTCTCTCTCTCTCTCTCTCTCTCTCTCTCTCTCTCTCTCTCTCTCCCTCTCCCTCTCTCCCTCACACACATACTACTTCTTTCTCACAAAAATACTCCATCTTAGCTTCCCACATCTTTTAATCTTCTTCACCTCTCTGATGACCGTTTGCAGTTTTATTACTTTTACACATCTCCCGTTGATTCTACATCACTGTCAAATTAGCTTGGCACACTTATCCCTTTTCCTGCAAAGAGAATTTCCCTCTTTTCCATTAAGCTTAGGCCATAAGCCAAAATTCCCCACACACTTCTGACAAAAAAAGTGATTTTCTTTTTAGTTAGAAATACTCTATTTGTCTTGAGGGAATACTACAAAGTAACCCATCAGGGGGGATAAAGTGGAACAGGAAGAGATTGGGCCATCAATGGAAGCCAATCCCAGATGAACCTGTGAGGATATGCCAACAGAGAACTCTCCCTTTAGCGAACTACACTACCTTTTAAAAGTTTTGGATCTGTGAGATATTTTAAGTCTTTAAGGCTGCATTTACTTGATTAAAAATAGAGTAAAAGGTCATTGTAAAATATTATTACAATTTGTAATGCATTTCTATGTAATTTATTCCTGTGATGGCAAAGTTACATTTTCCACAGCCATTACTCCAGTCCTTAAGTAATCATTCTAATAAACTAATTTGCTGCTCAAGAAACATTTAGTCTTATTATCAATGGTGAAAACAGTTGTGCTGCTTAATATTTTTGTGGAAGCTATGATAATTTTTTTCAGAATTCTTTGATGAATAGGAAGTTTGCAACAACGTAGAAATCTTTACTATCACTTTTGACCAATTTAATGCATACTTGCAAAATAAAAAGTATTAATTTCTTAAACTTCAAACTTTTGAACGACAATACATAAAAAAGGCGTGATTTATCAAGCAATTCATGCTAATGGGGTGAGAAACAAAAAGCTGTTGCTTAAGCCATTTAACTGACTCCTATTCATGCCTGGAAAATAAAAATTCAATTACCACATTCATTCATTATCAGCATGTGTCGCATCTCAGCATGTGTAGCATATGCTGCATAATGTATAAGATGATTCAGGCAGGGATGTTATAATCATAATATAGCATAATTTCCTCTTTCAGTGAGAAAAGCTTAGTATCGATCTTTATCATCCAAATAAGTGCTCTCAGTACCTGTGACATATTCCCCATTCCATCATTAGCTTTATGATCGGTCATCTGTAGTTATATATTTGAGTATTCCTGGATTAGAGGCCAGACAGGCTTTAAATTTCCCTGGCCATCAGCCCCATCTACATCCTTCACATCAATAATGAATTAACTTATGTGAACTGGAATGAGACCATTTCTAAATTTAGCTACTATAAAGTCTCCTCACGTACAGGCTGCCGACTGTCACTTTAGGGTTGGCTATCTATCAGGACACTCACACACGTGTACAAATACTCACAGGCACATACAGACCAACTATCTTGGTTGATGCCGCAATTACATGTCGACAGGGAAAAATCACTCCAACAAAAGCGGTGGCAGTTGCCGAGGCTCAGGGGAAGAGAGGTTAATTACTCCACAAATGGCTAAAGCAAATGACTAAAGACTACATCAAGCACCTAGGCATCCCTAAGAGAATAGACTGAGTGGCCATCTGGATAAAGTAATCGCATGTACAAGTGTTGGTACGTCCTTTTCATGGGGGCTGCAGCCAACTGCCTTTCATCTTAGAATTTTAAATATCTTACAAATCTGTGGTTGTGTGATCTCTCTTCGTGTGTACTGAAAGCACTAACTACAGTAAGCCATTTGAAGTTATTTTACTCAGAATCCTCCCTTTACCAGTCATTAAAAATGTCTCTCACCCAAACACTCTCCATTCCAGTGAATATCCATCCATCCATCCATCTATCTATCTACCCATCTACATACCAACACCAACCTGATGTTTGCCTACAGAACAACCACTGGCTCTGCAACCCTATGTGCCCTCAAGAAGCTTGCAATCTGCAAGTGAACAGTGCCTTGTGGTGGCATCCCAAAGAGGCACAAAATCATTTTCACAGGCCTTTACCTTGACTCTTCTAAGCTGGTGGAATGACCTGCCTATCTCAGCCCGAGCTGCTAAGTCTTTAGCCATTTTCAAGAAACTGCTGAAGACACATCTTTTTCGTCAACACTTACTATTCTATATCTATTTAAAAAAAAATAAAAAACTTTCTACACGCACTGAGCTAGAATAACTGGGTCTAGTCACAGCACTTGACTATTGTTGCCCTATTGTTGATTTGATTGCTTCTATTGCTCTCCTCATTTGAAAATGTATCTGGATAAAAGCGTCTGCTAAATGATTAAATGTAAATGTAAGCTATTTATCTACCTACCCACCCATCTATCTACCAGTGTACCTATCCATCAAACTACCGACCTGTCAGTGTCTACCCATCAATCTTCTTCCCTACCTATCTACCCCTCTATCTACTAACCCACCTGGCTTATCTACCCGTCTACCATCTGTATGTCTGTCTATTTATCCCTACCTACAGTACCTGACTATAAACATTTAAACTTCAGATCTTCATTGACAAACTACAAAACTTTCAAACATTAAAAAAACTAGACAAACTTTGCTCTTGTAGTTAAAAATACATTCATATTCATTTCAGTTAGTTTTAATTCGACTTTCTAACATTCAAATTTAAAACACAACCTCACAACCTCAATTCAAATTCAGAAACTGAAAGGGCATTCTCAGTTAAATTCTGAATGATATCTGGTACAGCGTTTAAGTTAGTGAGAGAGTGTCTATTTTTCTGAGATAAAGAAGTCAGTCATAAATATGTGTCGCAGCTCTTTTAAAAAACACTATATTGCAGTGCATTAGCCCATCGCTGGATTTCCAAAACTGGTGGCATTGCTGCCAGAGAGACCTCCCTCCCCCTCCACAACTCTCTTTTGTAAGTGCACATGAGATGACCAGGGCCAGGCAAGCGGCTTTCAGCTCACCGCAGATTCACGGGATATCATGGTTTTTAGGGCTTGAATCAAGCGGCTTACCCGTTTAATTTGTGAGATTACTCTTCTCATTTTTCACTAAAACAAACCACTCAGCTCTGACATATGGAATGTTTTTAAGTTTTTCCGTGTGAAACCCTACAAAGATCTCACTGAACAATTGTCGGCTCTGGGTCACATGCATGACACTTTCACTGGTAGCTCGATTTAACTCATCTGTTAATGGTGTGGGATCTCACACATTCACACACACATGCAAATACAGCATGTTCACAAACACATACTCACAGGCATATGCCTCTGGTACTTAATAGCACCACTCCTCCACATCTCTGACGTCAGCAAGTTCTGCACATGCTCACGTGACTCACACTTTTGCTTTGCACATCACATGATCAAAGAGGTAATCTGATATCATCTGGCAGTTGGGAATATGAATGGGGACATGCCACCTACTGTGCTGATGTCTGTCAGCCTGTGCTTCGGGGCTAAAACATATAAAAGAAAATCTGTCCAATGCATTTTGTTCTGCTGCCTAATAAAATTTAAACAGCATAATATGACACTCCGGGTCCTCAGGACTGTTTTTCTTGGTGTCTGTAAACCCAACAGCATCATGATAATGTCTCTTCCAGTAAAGGAAGATAAAGACAACAGTGAATACACAAAAATGGACATCTAAATATATTTTACACTATTTAGTAGTACAATGGAGGGCTACAAATTAACTCCACTCCACTGAAATGTCTATTGTTGTCTTGGATCAATAAAAAGGTCTTAAGCTAAATAGACTAATCATTATTAATTGATGTGGGCAAAGTGCTGGAGACCTAATGCCGAATAAACACTGTAAACAATTCATGAGATTTGATGTCATGCAGACCTGATGGACTGGTGCAAGATAGAGTCAGTGAGCTGATGGCCTGTTAATAGTGGCGAGGTCAGTTATGTCCAGAAGCCATTTTCCCCACTGCTCCATTTAATTTAGACATATAGCCGTAAATTATAGAACGATGCGGTGCTATGTCATGCTTTGTTCTGATACAAGCGAACATCTCAAATTGAATATAGAAACTAGACTCTCGTGTTAAGTAAATCTCAGGAGGGAAGAATAAGAAAGAATTTCCATCTACATCTATATTTCACAGCACCTCAGGACACGGAAACAGTGAGTACACTGACAACACAGTCATGATCAAACACTTATATTCAGGTTAGGGTGGATTATTTTAAGATTGCTTTATAGAAACAGTTTGCCCAAAAATAAATGTTCTGCCGCTATTTATTTACCCCTGTGTTGTTCCAAATCATGTGCCCTTTTCTATTTTCTGAAGAACAAATAAGGAGAAATATATATAAAGATTGTCACTGGTGACTTTTTTTCATATGATTACAAAGGCTTTCAAGCTTCAAAAAGCATGCAAAGCATCCTAAAACAATCATAAAAGTCATCCACATGCAAGTTTTCTGAAGAGATATGACAACTTTTTGTGGGGAACATTAATCACTGAATCCTAAATTGAAATTCCTATCTCTATTTAGCATGCCCATGAAAGTTCATGAGAGAAGTAGCATTGTCTGGGTTGTAAACAATTTTTTTTTTTTTTTTTGATCAGTTGATCCAGTTCACATGTTGGACTGAATCTCGCTGACTCGATCTGTTCACGGAGGGGAGTATCAGAAAATAACTACTTAAATTTCAATCTGCACGTCTTCCAAAGCTTGTGTAAAACTTCAGAAGACTTTGTGAACTATTGTATGGACCACATATTTGTATATATTTATAGAGCTTTTTTTAGTTTGAAGGCCTCAGTTCCAATTTTTTGGAAAGTAATTCAAGTAATTCGGGTTTAGAACGACATGAGGGTAAGTAAATGAATTGCAAAATGTTCATTTTTGGATTAGCTGTTACTTTAAGAGTCACTTTCCCACAATTGAAATGAAATACATAATTATTTCAAGACAGATTTGGTTATGGTAACAAGATTACATTTGAATATAGTGGACAGTAAAAGATGCATTTAATCTGCGTGACAGTTTCAGGATTACATAAATGCACATGCATATCAGAAGCCCCCCCATCACAATCCTTCTATAGTTTGCAATATTCATAGAGAAAAATGGAGGCAATTGTAACTCAATTATTCCATCACAAACAAGCTAAGCTGATGACACTTTCTCAGCACAGGCTCAATAGAAGTTCCCACTCCGCCTGTGAAAAGCAAACGACCGAATGACATCATCTCTGCATGCACTGAAACGACTCACATTGCAGTCCAGTAGATCTATGCTGTCAAGGCTCTTGCTTCTGTGGATGCGGCCCTTGATCCTGCGCAGTGATGGTTTGCCCTGACTCGCAGTCGCAGCAGGTGTCGTCGCAGCAGAGGCAGCAGGGGCAGCAGGGGCATCTGATCCAGGTGGCATCCTGCAGTGGACAGACATAAGCACATAATCATACGGCATGCAGTAAAATACATTTAGAATATTAAAAAAAAAGATTTATTTTTTCAAATAAATAAATAAATATTCATGTTCTTTTCAACTTTCTATTCATGAAAATTTCCCCACAAAAAAAAGGAGCACAACTGTTTTCAACATTGATAATGATAAGATATGTTTCTTGAGCACCAAATCAACATATTACAATGATTTCTGAAGGATCATTTGACACTGAACACTGGAATAATGAAGCTGAAAATTCAGCTTTGCCATCATATTAAAATAGAATACATTTTAAATCTAACAATATTTCACAATATTACTGTTTTACTGTATATTTTTATCGAATAATGCAGCCTATGTGAGCATAAGAGACTTCTTTCAAAAAACGATAAAACAAATATTACCACAAACTTGTGAACAGTAGTGTGCATTTTAGCTTTGCTAGTCATGCACTGTTTGAGCTATTGTACTGAATGCCTACCTAACTGGAAGTTATAAAGTGTAGTCATAAGATTTCACAGTGTAAATTAGGCACATCTTCTGCAATTTATTTGATGGTGCAAGAACTGTACATATCAGAGCTTAGGTGTCATCACTAGTCCCTGATTACCCTAATTCGCCCAACTAAAAGCAAAGCTTATCATAAAAGGTTCTCTTACGTAACTCTACTCTCACCACTAGGATAGTTTTATGTGTTTTTTTGTGTGTTCTTTTTAACTCTGTAAGACTCTGTATTAAACCCTGTATAATGTGCATGCATCAAAGATTTGAGAAATGTTTCTCACACCCATATGGATCTCTCTTCTCTCACAGGAGGTGTCTGGCAGCGTGAATTAGTGCAAGGAGCAATTAAACCCTCGGGACATATTGCTCATGATAGCTTTAATACTCCCATAAAAATCGCTGTCTCCATAATTACTGTAGCTTGCTAAGGCAAGCATCACTATTACTACTGCTCATACTTAAGGTAAGGGATTTAAACAACCGCTAATCCTAAGTATTACATTTTGATGGTGCGTAAGAGCATGCAGCACTGTTTTTGCAAACTGCTATGGACATGAATGAGGTCTTATCAATGAGGAGTGTGCTATTATTTTTCCAAATGATCAGACTTACGATTTTTCCAAAAAATCTATATCTATTTTAGAGAACAAAATATTATAGAAAATAAGAGTACCAATTCTCTCTCCTACTGTTTGGGCCAAAATCCATAGAGCTACGGTAAGCAGGTGATCCTGAGGGAAAAGCCAGAGGAAGATTTGTTTTAGTCCTGTCATTGGGTGATTTATGTAACCCCTGTGGCCTTTAGGAATGAGTATCACCTTCCAGTTTGATTTTCCTACTGCTGTCTCTTATCAAACTATAGAGACAAGAGTGTCTAAAGTGCACACAGACCATGAGAACAGGAGAATCTCATTATGAAACGCTTAAAACTGCTCCACAGTAAAGCTCCACAAAAATTAAAGCATTGATTAAAGCATTGAGGATCCATGTTGTACAAGAGTCTATGGATGCCTTTCAGTAAAATAAAGACAAATATTTGCTTGAACTACATTAATCTGATTTATGAGCATCTGTTTGGCTTTTCTCTATTTGATCACATAAATGAGTTTTTAAAAATCTAGAAACTATTAAACAGCATGACAACTATCGTACTACTATATATAAATATATTGCATATTTTTGTTCAGTTGTTCACAGAGACAGCTTTACCATTATTGAAATACATTTAAATTTTAAATAAAATTAAAA
Organism: Meda fulgida; assembly: GCA_030578275.1. Classification (NCBI taxonomy): domain Eukaryota; kingdom Metazoa; phylum Chordata; class Actinopteri; order Cypriniformes; family Leuciscidae; genus Meda; species Meda fulgida. The sequence goes on from CM060622.1 coordinate 36,065,600, forward strand.
AATAAAATCTGTTTGGGGTCTCTACATGTGGGCCAGATGTTGTTAAAGTGGTTTTTGAACAGAAATTTTTTTTTAAAAAAAATTGGCGACTGCAATTGTGGATTTCCACGATCTTCTCTATAGCCAGCTTCTTTTCCCAAAGGGCAGACAGGGAGTGACAGAGGTCCTGCTGTCCGTTTCCTCTCATTTTTACATGGTGGTCTGGCTGATACACGTGCTCTCTTGCTCCCTGGCAAAGCATGTTCAACAATTCATTACCCAAACCAGAGAGCAGTCTGGCCAAAGTGAGAGCCTTGGATCCCATTTGCTGCTGTGAATCCCTCTGATTGGCAGGCAGAGCACCAGAGCTGAGCTTCTCTACTGTGACCTCCACACTGCCCACGATCCCTAGAGGATTTGCACTAAACCCAAGAGCACTGCATTCAATCTGGACCAGCTTCTGTTGCCACCAAGCTCACTCTCTCCCTTTTCTCATCTCTCTCACACACAAACACACACTTTCTCTGTCATTCTGGGGACTCATTCACACAATGTACTAGGCAAAAGCTTAAACCTTCTGCAGTACAAAAGTGGAAGAATTTAACTACAATAATTCATAATAGATTCACACACAGTATAAGTATAGCTGCGTGTCTACACCAGATGTTAGAGGTGCAATGCGAAATCAGTGACACGGCACGACAAATTCCTGACAATAAACTGATGCCTGGTTCGACTTCTGACGCATTAAGCGAACACACTTCTTCTGAAACGAGGAACAAATGGATTTACAAAGGTCTCTTTGTTGCGTCCAGTGTGGACAGCTTCTCCCTGCTCCGGTGTTGACATGGTGTAACTGTTTAGAAAACCTACTACTTCAAAGATAAAAAATAGCATAAAAAATAGCATTGAAAATGTTTCTAGATAATATCTGTTACGATATAATAAAATACAGGTCCTTCTCAAAAAATTAGCATATTGTGATAAAGTTCATTATTTTCCATAATATAATGATAAAAAATAAACTTTCATATATTTTAGATTCATTGCACACCAACTGAAATATTTCAGGTGTTTTATTGTTTTAAAACTGATGATTTTGGCATACAGCTCATGAAAACCCAAAATTCCTGTCTCAAAAAATTAGCATATTTCATCTGACCAATAAAAGTGTTTTTAATACAAAAAAAGTCAACCTTCAAATAATTATGTTCAGTTATGCACTCAATACTTGGTCGGGAATCCTTTTCCAGAAATGACTGCTTCAGTGTGGTGTGGCATGGAGGCAATCAGCCTGTGGCACTGCTGAGGTGTTATGGAGGCCCAGGATGCTTCGATAGCGGCCTTAAGCTCATCCAGAGTGTTGGGTCTTGCATCTCTCAACTTTCTCTTCACAATATCCCACAAATTCTCTATGGGGTTCAGGTCAGGAGAGTTGGCAGGCCAATTGAGCACAGTAATACCATGGTCAGTAAACCATTTACCAGTGGTTTTGGCACTGTGAGCAGGAGCCAGGTCGTGCTGAAAAATGAAATCTTCATCTCCATAAAGCTTTTCAGCAGGTGGAAGCATGAAGTGCTCCAAAATCTCCTGATAGCTAGCTGCATTGACCCTGCCCTTGATAAAACACAGTGGACCAACACCAGCAGCTGACATGGCACCCCAGACCATCACTGACTGTGGGTACTTGACACTGGACTTCAGGTATTTTGGCATTTCCTTCTCCCCAGTCTTCCTCCAGACTCTGCACCTTGATTTCCGAATGACATGCAACCACTGAGCAACAGTCCAGTGCTGCTTCTCTGTAGCCCAGGTCAGGCGCTTCTGCCGCTGTTTCTGGTTCAAAAGTGGCTTGACCTGGGGAATGCGGCACCTGTAGCCCATTTCCTGCATACGCCTGTGCACGGTGGCTCTGGATGTTTCTACTCCAGACTCAGTCCACTGCTTCCGCAGGTCCCCCAAGGTCTGGAATCGGTCCCTCTCCACAATCTTCCTCAGAGTCCGGTCACCTCTTCTCGTTGTGCAGCATTTTTCGCCACGCTTTTTCCTTCCCACAGACTTCCCACTGAGGTGCCTTGATACAGCACTCTGGGAACAGCCTATTTGTTCAGAAATGTCTTTCTGTGTCTTACCCTCTTGCTTGAGGGTGTCAATGATGGCCTTCTGGACAGCAGTCAGGTCGGCAGTCTTACCCATGATTGTGGTTTTGAGTAATGAAACAGGCTGGGAGTTTTTAAAAGCCTCAGGAATCTTTTGCAGGTGTTTAGAGTTAATTAGTTGATTCAGATGATTAGGTTAATAGCTCGTTTAGAGAACCTTTTCATGATATGCTAATTTTTTGAGACAGGAATTTTGGGTTTTCATGAGCTGTATGCCAAAATCATCAGTATTAAAACAATAAAACACCTGAAATATTTCAGTTGGTGTGCAATGAATCTAAAACATATGGAAGTTTAATTTTTATCATTACATTATGGAAAATTATGAACTTTATCACAATATGCTAATTTTTTTAGAAGGACCTGTATATAACATTTTTTAACTTATTTTAGCTTTTGTACAATGACATACAAAACCTAATCATTTAATTTTGGAAACATATTGTCTTGTGATTTCAGAAATAGGTCTGTATATAGCTGAAAACATATACACGTCTTTATATTTTAGAAATTCCTGGGGGTCCCTGGCATTAAGTCCTGAGTTGAACAAAAACTCAAATAACATGGATGAGGAACCTTTTATCACTTGTTGCTTTATCACGTCTGGTTACGACAAGGTAACAACAAGGCCAGAGAGCAAATCCCCAAACAGGAGTAGTGTTGGGGTAAAAATACACTGTAAAATGCTGAGCATTTATCTCACGCTTTGGGGCTCTAACAGTGAAAAATGTCTAAACTGGCTGCGGCTGCTGAAGTGTCCTTTCCTTGGCCCTTAAGAGTAATGCACTAAAATATTAAGCAGTCTGCCCTGTTTATCCACCCCTCTCAACTTCACAGCAAACAGAGCATTTCCTTCAAAAGGAAAAACACTCCTCACGATGACTCAAAGAGGTGAGCTTCATGAATGTTGCATGAAGTCTTGCCTAGAAATAGCAATTCTTCTAGCTCAGTGTGAGTGTTTTAACAGGTCAGTGGCACTGGGAGATCTGGCAAACACTGATTACTGTACACATACACTGAATACTATACACTGTATTTGTTTATGTTTGTATATAGTAAATCTTTTAAAATAATAAATAATATGAATTTATATTTAAATTAATTCCATTTCATTCAATAACAAATTAATTAATTAAAATAATTTGTTAAATGTGTAATTTCTTTATTTTAATTAATATATTATTTAATATATTCACACAAATATATTTAATGTATAATATATATTTTAATATTTTGTTTACTACATTTAATAATATATACATACAATGAATAATCGTATGAAAAGTTTTATAAATTATAACTATCTTAATATTTTATTTAAATATGTAATCATTTATGAATAAATAATATACATTTGCTAAAAGTAAACAAATCAGTTGTATGTATATCAGACACATGAATCAACACAGGACGCTTACATGTTATGAGATGAAACTAAATCTGACTGGCTCATAGTCAATATCAATATATTGATACAGAATCATATTTATAGTCATAATGTGTACGTTTAAAAAAGCCCACTACCCAGGATGTGCGATAACTCGTGTAATGCGGAACATGCTCCAAAAGCCATGTGCTCATGTGAGGGTTCAGCGTAAACAGATATTAACCTAGCAAGGCCACGCTGCATGACATTGCATGGTCGGAAGAGCAGAGACCTTGCACAATGTAGATCCATTACTCAGTTCAGTGATTGTGACACCTTATTAGGATATATTCATTCAATAGGATGGCAAGGTGAGGGCAAGGAGCTTTGATGTATTTGTATCAGAACAGCACATGAAGTACACAGCACCTATTATGAGCGAATACAAGACAGCGCTTGGGTGTGTGCTGGTCGCGAGCTGAGAAAATTAAGCAGTAATCCTAACCCTAACCCTAACCTGCATGACCTGGGGGCCGTTTACACATTATTTTGGAAGCCTGAAAACACAAACTTTTGAAAAAGGGATTCAAAGTGCAAGGTTATGAAAACGATACTGTTATCGTCTTTGTGTATACTACAAAAACACAAATTTGTGAAAACAGTGACATCGTGCGCATGCATATTACGTGTTCAGTTGTCCTTTACAAAGTGGCAACGCCAACTACAGCCCGGCCAGCATAATACAGCATTTTTTGTAATTTTCGCGGATCCGTGAGTGCTAACGGGGATCATTTGGACAACATTGTCATCTGTACGCGAAAAAAGTACATTGTTGTTAAGTAAACATACCTTGAGAGAAGAAAGTGTCCTGAGGATACTAACAGTCATCAAATCTTTCTCAGATGAAAGCAGACAAGTGAGACTAAAGTGAGATCTGACGGACTCCTTTTCCCGAGCCAATAAAACAGCGAAAGAGCACTGAGCACCTCATCATATCTGTCTGATATTCTCTGCATTTTCTATGTAAAATTTGCAAGGCTGCTACATAGGCTAGGCTACTTTTAAGTATTTAGGCCCATTTTTATAAATAAAATAAATAAAAAATGTATTTAATTAAGAATTAAAAAAAAAACAAATGAAGAAATTAATATAACTGGATTTTACATTGGCATTCTACTAAAGCCAAAACTAATGATTAAAATATCATCTGAAAATTATTTATCTATAAGTGTAAATTTTCCTTTCTTCAAGTAGCCTATATATATATATATATATTTTTTTTTTTTATATTATAAAAGAGAAATTTGGTATTTCTATAGATTCAATCTATTAGTTCCCCACAAAACCATATGTAAATTAAGGTTTCAATTCATAAATGAGAATAAAAAACATTTATTTTCTCTCAAATTTTCCAGAAACCGCAGCACTCCCTTAAATCTCCCTAGGGGTCCGGTTTGAAAACCCCTGGTACTGATTGGTTTTAAATGTTTTTTTTGATTGTTTTATTTTATTATTTATTTAAAGGTGTAGTGTGTACATTTTAGCGGCATCTAGTGGTGAGGTTGAGAATCGCACCCAACAGAAGTTACGGTGGCCGACAGGAAAAGAAGTCGTTGTCTGAGACAGCAGAGAGGAGCCAGTTAAGCGATGAGATCAATTAAGAAATTATGTTTACTTAATTATTCAGTAAAATTATATATTTTTGCGAATATTATCGTTACTTGTTCATCATTGTGTCAGTGTTTTATTCGCTGACTTTAGCTAGCTTCTTTGCACGAAGAACAACTGTGATGAAACACGCTTGTTCGTTATTGGCTGCTGTAGAAACACGGTGGTGCAAAATGGCTATTAGATAGAAATGGTTCATTCTAAGGTAACAAAAACATAACGGAACATTATGTAAGGTCTTTATACACCACTGAAAACATAGTTATGTATATGATATTGCATTTCTGTCAACAGATCCTCTTAAATATTACACAATGCACCTTTAAGCAATGTCCCAGCATTCAGGGGCTCAGTGACAAGGTGTTTCCTAACAGTCTCATGTGACATTGTGCTCTATAGCCATTCCTGGCACGAAGAGCTGTAGGCTTTCTGCAGAGCAATCAAGTGCAACTTACCAAAGACATCAAGGGTCAAAGTAAATCTGCAAATGCATCTAAATTCTTAAAACGTGACACCTCAGTCTTTGGTGAACCTCCTTTACTGACTTCAAGAGAAGCAACTCAAGCGGAGGAAGCGCCTTGGAACTTCTGCACAGAGATCATGATCTAAACAAAGAAGAGGAGATACAGACTCAGCACACGGCTTTAGTCTAAGTAGCCCTTTTGTAATAGATTCCTCCTCTTTACCTGTCCTTCAGAGGTTAATCTGCGACACTGATCCCTGAATACCATTAACACTGTACAGGTTCATGTGGCCTGGACAAACAGGACATTATGTCTTTCACCATTCTTTGCCTTCTTTAAGATGACCATGTAAACATTAAAACTAGATTAATACCACGAAAGAGTTTAAGGAAGTAAAACTACCAAACAAGAAACATTACAGCAAGTATAAAATTTTAAGCATGTGAAAATCTGTGTGTTTGTGTGGGTGGTCACATTGATGGGATAACTGTAAATAATCTTAGCAGTGGACCTTTGACATGAGATGACCAGGAGAAGAACAGGAAGCGACATGCTGATTAGGTGGGCCAGACAGCTTCGACAGATGGAGAGGGAGATTAGGGATATAGACGTGTATCAACATGACAGTACAACGGTCACAGGCCCATGCTTAGTGTCTCCCACCGTCCACCCATCCTGACTGCTTGAGCAGTACACAAACACGACCTGGCACTCGCACCTAAAGCAAAATATTCACATAGCCACAATTTTTATTAAATAAAGAAGGCAAAATCATAAGGACAAACAGCACTGATGTGGAGAAGAACAATTTACATGAATTCACTTGCCAGGTACTTTTACTCAAAAGCAACTTATAGTGCGTTAAAGGTATACTTTTGTCTCTGGGGATCAAACTCATGTATAATAGTATATTTAAAGGATTAAATACATGTCACAAATCACCCCTGGCCAAGGAAAAAATGTGGGGGGAAAAACTTGTTACTGACCCCAAATTTTTGGATGGTAGAGTACATGCTAGAACGTTTTTTAGTCTGAATTCACAAAATCTGACTGGAATATGGAACGATTAATTATTAGTTTAGTCAGACTAAAATCAAACTTTTGATGATCATGTAAATTTACTTATGTTTCTGTGGAACGTCTTACATGATAGAGGCCTGCAGAACAGTGTTATAGAAGCAGGACACTTTCTGCTGTTATGACTAAACATTGCCCTCAGGTTGCTTCTTCAGCTTGGTGAATAACTGCATGATGTTTTTATCCTGCAGGTCAATATGGTGAGTACTATGAGTCAACCCAGCTGAAAGCAGATCTCTGACTCAAGGATCAGAGGGGTCATACTTGTCTAGGCCAGCCCACAAGGTGCAAAAACTCTGAGGCCGTATGTTATCATCCCTCCCTGTGGGCAGGTTTCATAAAGGAGTCATGACTAAGAAGTTAAGGTAGATGTCTGAAAGTCATAAAGTAGGACGCAGTGTTGTGCTGTAGAACTAAACAGATTGAAATCATGAGTAAAACCTAATGGCAATTTAAACAGAGAGAGAAACATTGTCACATTGACTTCACAACAATTTACATTAACTGCATTCATATTTTGTCCAAAAAAAATAATTGTGAGTTAAGTTTGCTACCACTCTATATAGCCTACCCCCCAATTCCCGCTATTTTTCTGCTCTGCCCAATAGATAAATCCCAATTCACCACCACCTTCAAGCAGAATCTTTCCCACAACCCCTCAAACGATACTCCACATGAGGAGGCCGTGGGATGCAGAGGAGCAAGAGCTGTAAGGCAGGGATGAGGCAGACATGAGTCAGTAAACCCAGTGTAATCTGTCTCCCACAGTGCCACAAAGCATCTGAAAGGAGATTACAATCTCACGGCAGAGTGGAAACATGTGTGTGTCAAAAACAAACAGAGAAACACAGCTATTTTACCCTGACCAAACGTCTACAAGATAACGACAACAGTGAGAAGTTGGAGAGCAATCAGTGTCAGTCAGTGAGTGCTGAGATTCTCTTGTGTCAACTGCAGGAAACTGAAACTCAGTGTTTGACACTAAATCTATTTTAAAATGTCTTTATGTGCACTCTAAAAGTTGTATTTCAGTCTGTCTAAAAAAAGCAATAAAATACCACCTGCAGTCAGACTGAAATTGTACCAGTCCAGTTTATGTGAAGTCAGACTAACAGACCTAGATAATGTGATTGTAGCTCGGCTTAGTGCAGCATGTTTATGCACGAATGGGAACACAATTGTTCTCAACATTGTGCACTTGCTCCGAATGACAGGTAAAACATGACCCATCACTCAGTTATAATGTCTGACTAAGTGTCAATGACGAAAATTAGTATTTTGTGTTTCTTTGTAACACGGGATAGTCTAAAGCTACATTCATTGTTTAATGTAAAAGGGGTCCTGGGTTTAAACTTTAACAGTTTGTTCAAGCTACTTGAGGATGGCTGAATCAAATTTAGACAAGAAAATTTGCGATTTATTGCTTTGGCGTTTCAGACAAAGCGTTTTTGTATATTATATGATTTATATATTATTTATATCATATATTTATTTATTTATTTATGTATGTATATATATATATATATTGCATATATTTTAAGTTGCACTATTCTCAAAACTGTGAGGGGCCACGTTTGGGGCATGATGTTTCTGGGTGAGTTCATGTATCATTAAGCAGGTGGGAGAACAATGGCTTGCAAGATGCAACAGACAGACATCTGGGAGGGTGCAATCCAACGGTCGCCTACCACTGTCAACACGTTAATTTACCGTCCGCACGGTATGAGAAGGAAGCAGCAGAGGGCCAATAACCGTGACCTAGCTGGTTAGACAGATGCCCTGTGAGTCTTTTGAGGAGACCACAAGTGACAAAATAAAAACACACACAAATCGTGTAAAAAAATAAGAATTATATATATATATATATATATATATATATATATATATATATACATACACACACCGGTATATATTATTATTATTATTATTATTATAATTAATGCATATAATGAAGCCGATTACATACGTGCAGGATGAAATCCATTTTTCTTGATCACCTCACAGTATTCACCTCCCTTCCTTACACATTCATCAATATGAAGTTAATGTACTCACTGCATTCCATAACAGATACAATTTTAGAACCATTAAACCTTGAATAATAAAGTGGGTGTGCATAACACACAAAACATGGTTTAATCTGAATTTTCTGTATCATAGAGGACCAGATGTGATGAATCCCAATCCACTGGTTCTGATGCCAGCAGGTGTTCCAATGGAACTTTAAAAAATATTAAGTAAGTACAATTCAAAATAAGTAAAATATAGCATAAAAATAGAAAGGTCTGTATATATTATGAACTCAACACTAACCAGCTTCCACCTCCATTCAACCAGCCCACACAAATATAATTAATTTTAGATAATGAACACATACCGCTGTACAATCTATCTAATGTCTATAATTTTGTTCTTCCATTTGGTAGAATGTTACAAATGCACTGAGAGGTAATTGTTAAATGGATTTGAGTGGCTGCACCCTTGTGATTAATAAGCTGTCTGAGTGCATTCAGTGTGTATGCTCTGAAGAATGAAAATGAAAAAAAAAACAAGCCCAAAGGAAAAGATCCTTACAAAAATATTAATTTATTGTACATAATGTTTAGCATCTCCAACTCAATTATTCAGCTTCAACAACATTATTTATCGGTCCATATGTAAGCTTTTGTTATACCAGTGAAGAAATGATTCGATCACTAATGTGCGAAAAGAGAGAGAGAGAGAGAGAGAGAGAGAGAGAGAGGGTTACAGAGCATCAACGTATCAACGAGACAAAAATAAAAGTCATATGTACAGAATAAAAATAATCAGAGACAAGAAATGAAAAAAAAAACATGAGAAAAAAGACAGCAAGAACTTACTTTGGCAAACAAAAGCGAGCATAACAGCTGTAAAGCTCAGTTCACATCACACTTCACTCTCCTCCCATTCCACACTCACTCACTCACTTCTCAAACTGTTCAGTTTATACTCACCACAGCTGTCTCTTCGGAGGGATGCAGTCGTCTTTGTTGGAGGCTGTCACTCCCATGGCCATCTGCATCACTGTTATGTATTTCTGGTACTTCATATTGTCCACCACTACCGCCACGAAACCAACATAGGTGAGCTTGCGCGCGTCTATTCCCTGGCATCCGCCTGCGCTGGGTCCACGTCTGTCACTTTCAGAGCGCCATTTCCAGTGCTGAGGGACTGACAAGGAAAACACTCCTCAAGAAGCACGACAAAAGGTACCATGCCGCTAGGACCCATGTCTGTTGTGACTCTGTAATCTCATTAGTGCTCTGAATAGCCGACTAATCCATAGTGTTGGTCAGGAGCGACACATTGTTTCTGCGCGCTCCTCGCGAAGCACTTTCTGTTCTGAAAACAATCAGAGAGAAACTCTGACAGAAGCCAGTGGCAAGTGACAGCAGCTGAGCGTTTGTGTGTGAGGTAGGAGAGAGGAAAAGTGTGCATGTATATACGCACAAAAAAAGAGAGACGAGGGAGAGGGAGGGAGAGAAAGAGAGACGCGCACATGCTCGTGGAGAGCAAGAGTGGGGGTGAGAAGCAAAGAGAGACAGTGAGAGAGCGTGCATAAAGCTCTCTCAGATGGCATGGCAATAGATTTTCAGAGAATCTAAACATAATGTGAAGTGATTTACAAAACATCGTGGTTCATCCAGCTCACAAAAACGTCTGAATGCAAATGAGATCAAAATTGAGCATCCTGTGATTTGAGCTTTGTGACCGGTGATTACCTAATGGAAGAGGGGGATGGGAGACAGGAATAGGAGAGAGGGAGACGTGAAGAAGGGGAGAGAAGGCACAATTAATTTTTTAATCCCGAACACATGCACATAACTATCAGTAAACAAATTCGATACACAGATTAAATATTGTTCAGCCAAAAGCATCTGAATGCAACGGTGCTATTTTAATCCACATAAAACATAATTCTATCCAAAGTGACGATCTAAACAAGAATCATTACAGTGACTACCTACTGACCTTTTTCAGTCTCAATCTGCTTAAGTAACCCTCATCTGATCCCGCAGAGGTCTAAAGGGCAGCCGTTGTTAGCCTGACCATCGGCTGCATTAACAGAGTTAAAGGTCAGGCTTAATTAGAATGGGCACTTTGCCACTAGACAAGAGAATGTTATTAGCCATATGCTTTCTAGGTAACTACAACATACAATAGGATCGGTTGTAAGTGCATTTGATTTCTTAATTAAGCAATTATTTTGTCATTCAGCAGACCCTTTTTGTTTACAGGACACTGATTGCAGGGACAGTTGCCTTCAAAGTTAACTGCATTTGATTGCTTTGTGCCCGATAGCAATCTTAGTAACTGCTCTCCGTTTCTTGGTAACGCCCACGTGGGCCTGAACCGGTGCTCGGGCTGAAGGACACCCAGATCCTTAACCTTTAGGCCACAGCACTAATTGAGACAGGGGATTGGGAGTGGAGACTCTACACTTAAAATGGCTTGGAATGAAGAAATGAAAAGTGATTTGAGTGATTAGCAAGTCCATTGTAATTACAAAGGGACGTTCTTTTTGAAGAGAGATTCATTGATTATTATAATGGACCTCTTGGGTGTGCAGAACAACTACCTAACTACAAGCTATACGGAGTAAAACGGTATGAAATGTGACCAGGCAGAGGTTTGAGAGCGCACCAGTGCCTCAGTCCCACAGGAGTGCCCATTAACCTCTTTGGGTTAAGCATGAGTAAGAGAGATGCGCTTTTGTGAGGTCAAACACCAGGACACATGGAAAAATTTCACTGAGATTATGTGGAAAAAAAGAGAAACCACCTGAGATTATTACGATATTCTTGTTATTTTCCTTCAAGATATTTTGCAGTATACTTTTTTTTATAAAATATATTTCGGTCTCAACTCTCAACAGTTTTTCTCCATAACAGAATTGAAAATAATATGAGAACATTCTCCCCAGCAATTACAATGCATCTACACTATTGAACTGAGCCTCACTAGTGAATCATATCAGGTAATACTAAATATAGCATCTAAAATATTGTATGAGTCATACTGAAAGACGTTCAAGTTAAGTACATCAGATATATATTTTAAAGGAAAAAAACAGGATTATATTAACAATATAATGTTTAATAATATAAATATGCATGTCTGTTTCATCCATGTAAAACTTAAATTTATTTTATTTCAGTTAGTTGCTACGGTGACCGGGAGGGGACATGTTCGGTTTACTTAGTTTTGTCATGGCCCCGACATATTACCTTGTGGGAACATGATAATATGTTGTGGCCACAAGATATTAATTCGTGGGAAAGTCATATTAACTCGTGGGAACGTGATAAGTCGTGGAGACGAGATCATTTTGTTGAAATAACGACATCCTTTTGTTGAGATCATATGTTGAGGGAACAATATATTTTTTTAGAGTTTTAGAGTTAAATGCGTAAACAACCTGCCATCTAGCCATAGCAACCTGGAAATGGATAGGCCTATAATATTTCTTTTTAATCAAGAACAACAAAATAAGGGCCCTGTCTGAAAGTTTGAAAGTTATCGACTTTCAGAACAGAAATCAAAACAAACTGACATTGTGACAATTAGCATGTTGCAAGCATTTTTAACACGTTACTAGTATGTTTTCAGCAAGCTGCTAGCCTGAATTAGAATGCTGCTTTGACATGCATGACTTAGCATGTCTTACCAAAACATAAAATGTTAAAAGCATGTTTAAACACACTGCTAGTATGTTTTAACAAAATGCTAGCATGTTTTAACATGTTGCTAGTATGTTTTTGTGTGTGTGTGTGTGTGTGTGTGTGTGTGTGTGGTGGTGGGGGGGGGGCTTCATGGACAAACCACAGTTTTAACACATAGCTAAAATGCCCCAGTATGTTTTAACAAGTTGACAACATGTTTGCTAGCATTAATTATCATGTTGCCAACGTGTTTTAACATGTACACTAGCATGAATTAGCATGTTTTATCACAATGACATCATGTTTTAGTATGTTTCTAACATAAAATATGTTGCAAACATGTTTTAGCGTGAATTAGCATGTTGTTAGCATGGTTTAACATTGCTAGCATGAATTTACATGTTTTAACACTTCTATGAATTAGCATGTAGTTAACATGAATTACTAGATTGCTAACATCTTTTAGCACGTTGCTAGCATTCATTAATTGAGCTGGTAACGTGTTATTAGTGATTGCTAGGGTGTTGCTAGTGCATTTCTAGGTGGTTGCTAGGATGTTCTGAGTGGTTGATGTGGTATTGTTAAATGACTGCTAGATAATTTGCTAGGGTGTTCTGGGTGGTTGCAATGGTGTTGCTAAGCAGTTGCTAGGGTGTTTGTGTGGTTGCTAGGTGTCATAAGCCCCTTTCACACAGTGCTTTGAACCCGGCAAATTGCCGGCAAATTGCCAGAATGCCTTCTGTGTGAACGCAAACTCGACCCGGGATTTATCCGAGATCGATGCCGGGTTGGGGACCTAGTAACATTGCCGTGTTCAGTCCCGGAATGCCCGCTGTGTGAACAAAAGCTGTAATAATGCCGTGTCGTAGTGATGACGCTGAAGCCGGGATCGTTCGCCAGCTGTGAAATAGTACGTAACGCGCAAGTTTATGGTCGAATCAGAGAAAACATGCAGAAGCGTGATTTCACGAGAGAGAGATCGCAGCTCATAAGCAAACTTAAGACGCTGCTGAGATTACAAGTCACATCAATGTCACGTGTCTTTATGGGATTTTTACGGGTTGTGTGTGAAAGCACTCTCTGATTCCGGAAAATCACTGGCAGTGTGAATGAACCAAAATCAAACGAACCCGGGTCAAATCCCGGGTCACTTCATCCGTGTATTTTCCGGAATCTCTCTGTGAAAGGGAAAGGATCTATGTTGTACCACTACACTGTCCAAAGTCAATAGAGGCCAACTCCAATTTACTATGGTGTTTTGATGCTGAGGTATGGCTTTTCATGTTCCTTTATGGTTGCTAGGGTGATCTGGATGGTTGCTATTTTGAGCTAAGCTCTCATTATGGTTATACTTGTAGACTGGTTGTCAAGCCAAAACAATAGTAATAATAAAAGAGAGGGGTGTATGAATATTTTATCTTTTACAAAAAATAATGAAAAAGATTAGTGAGGAGTCAGGGGATATTATCTTCGCAGAAACTGAATTTAATGTCTTTGATGACATATGACAGCAGAAACAGAACAAAAGCAAATGGATTAAAGGCAAGTAGGAATCACATGACCAAGGGGCAAGTCCATCCTGATCAGAGAGCATGAAGGTCAGATAGAAAGTGACATGTCAGCAACTTGCATGCCCTGAGGTCTCTAATAAAAGATAGAAAATAGAAAATAGAATAGTTTCTCGGCAGGTCCTCGAGACACTTCAGATCAAGGCTTTAAAAATGGAGAACTGGATAATGGCTGGCCTAATCTATTCATGAGCTATGCAGATGAGTAAACACTATGCATTTAAACAGTTACTCAACTCATATTCACACATCTACGTGCACACAGAAAGTTCAAATACATTTAAATACATGTTCAAAAGCCATCGCAGGACACGTTTCATTTACTAAATTTAGCAACAGAGTCTTGGAAAAGCATGTTATGCTCATCATCCACAGTTCAGTCGGTCTAATCCATTCTAATTACAATGATAAACACTGCATAATTCATGTTGCACTGTCCTTTTTGCAATACATAATTTATATATGTTTAATAAATTCGAGTACAGAGCTGACACTTGTGTCCCAGCCAATTATCATCTTTACTAAAAGTGTGCGGGACTCACTAAAGAACTACTTAATACTTTATAATGTCATTTAAGAAAGGTCATACAATCTAAGTGACACTGTCTAGCACACTACATTTTGGGTGTTTCCTCTCTAAAATGTGCTGCAATGGTCTCTCAGCAAGTAGGGGTCTGGGCAGCAGAAGTAGCCCAAGGTCAGGAGAGGTGGTTACTAAAATACAACAGCAGACAGCCACAGCAGGTTTTCCTATTAAAACCTCACACCTTTCAGTCACAGATGACAGTGAGGTGCTTAACTGAGGAGATAGCGACTGGCAAGCTGAGCAGAGGACTCGCATTGATTAAAGCTGGCATTTAAAAACTCCTTGTCGTAGTTTGTCCCTGCTTTGAGGAGCACCGGATGGGTTTAAGATGGAGATTTCCCAAGGGGGGGGGGGGGGGGGGGGGGGGACTTGTTGATTATCCCCGGCCATAAGTTACACCCTCAACTGGCCGGCAGACACAATTAATCACATGACCCACCGCGGCGAGATTAACTCTGAAGCCTTGAACTACAGCCCCTTCCATTAAATCACGGAGGGAAATCTAACAGAGATGGCCAATGATACGAGCGGACACCGAGATTAATGAGGAAATTAATGCAGCTACACAGGGAGAGAAAATAAAACAAACAAATAAACAAACAGATGCCCTTATTAGGCAGATTCATTCAAGTCAGGCATTAGAGATGGACAGTGCCGTCCACCAGCAGCTTGTTGTCAAATTGTTACCACAGTATAGAACCACAACCCTCACACAACAACCCCCTCATAATTGCCATGACAACATGACACCAGGCAATCACCCACTCCCTCAGGGCATGACATTTAATACTAACATGCATGAACATGATACACACATACACAAAAATATATATATATACTTTTACTGGGGAATCTTTCCACAAATAAAGCTTTCTTACATGCCAGCTGGCATGTTATGAAATATGCACAAAGTG
The DNA here is from genome assembly GCA_030578275.1 of Meda fulgida. Taxonomy (NCBI): domain Eukaryota; kingdom Metazoa; phylum Chordata; class Actinopteri; order Cypriniformes; family Leuciscidae; genus Meda; species Meda fulgida. The sequence goes on from CM060622.1 coordinate 36,081,065, forward strand.
ATCTAATATGCATGTAAACAAGCTTTCATTGGAATAACCCACTTTCTGTCCTTCTTCCTCCTTTCACCTCACTTAAACTCTGAGGCTTTCCCACGCATGAGCCGATACCTCCAGAGGCCTTGGGAAGTGTTGGCATTATTGAGGGGTTCGATGAGTTCGCGACCCCCTTGTTCCAGTCATAGTCCTACTGGTATCTCTAAGCTGGCAGAGGGGGCCGTCGGACCCATGCTGGTTGATAACATTTACTGTTAAAGCAGGGAATGGACAGACCAAGACAGACTGAGACTGATTATTGCAAATATATATTAGAACACTGTTAAATAGCTACTCACAGTGCTGTCTGCCCTAGGTATACATGTAGTTGGCAATGCATCACATACTGAGGGGTGTGGTTTAGCACAAATAAAACAAATCCCAGTTCACATTGTTGCCTGATCATTTCAAAGAGGAAAATGAAGAGAAACACACCTCAAATTTGGACATTTTTAGACAAACAAAAGAACAAAGAAACAAATATGGCAAAAAGCTGTTGTTCCACTTCAACTTTTCCACACGAAAAACAACAAAAGAAAAACAACCCAGAATTGTTTTTTTTACACATCAAAAGTGTTTAAAATAGATAAATAACCTTGATAATTTAATGTTTTTCAAAGTCTCTTATGCAAACCAAGGCTGATTTTTTAATACAGTAATAACTGTAATATTGTGGAAATTTGAATACAATTTAATAATATTTTTAAATTTAATTTATTCCTGTGATTGAGTTGAATTTTCAGCATCATTAGTCCAGTCTTCAGTGTCACATGATCCTTCAGAAATCATTCTAATATGCTCCTAGCAGGCACACAACATCATAAGACATTGATATTAGGTTAAATTTAGGTTGCGACATTCGGTGACCAAAATTATACATATATTATATTATTAATATATTATATTTTGTTGTTTTTAGGTTGTGTTGTAAAGTTACCAAAATCAAACTTCTTGTTGACGTCATAATGGTGACGTCCACACAACATCAAATTCTAACATCATTAGATGTTGATATTTTGTTGTTTTTAGGTTGTGTTGTAAAGTAACCAAAATCCAACGTTGAGCCAATGTCATACTGACGTCAAACGCTGACATTTAGTCGTGAGGTATGGTGACCAAAATCCAACGTCTCCTTGACATCATAATGGTAATGTCCACACAAAGTCAAATTCTAACATAATTTAACATTGAAGCCCTAGCTGTTTGCAAATATGTGCTGATGTTGCCAACTCTTTGCGCAATTATTACAGACAAGTTATATCACTGAATTCATAGTGTGATCCCAAAACATTGCTTTTGGTACCATCTAGGCCTAATAGTGATATATTGCTCTGTTAGTTGTTGTTTGGATTTTTTATTTTAATATTCTCTCTTTTTTTGTGTACTCACAACAGACCCAACTAAATGTTAAAGGGGTGGTTGATTATGATTTCACTTACTTAGTGTGTAATGTTGCTGTTTCAGCATCAACAACATCTGCAAAGTTACAACGTTCAAAGTAAAGGAAGATATTTACTTTTAAAGAAATAGTTTTTTGAGGACTACAACAAACAGCTGGTAGGGACATTCCTCCCAGGTCAGTGACATAACCAACCCTAAAATTTACATAAACCCTGCCCCTGGGAACACACAGTCCATGTCCATGTTGAGAGGAAGAGTTGTTGAAGTCAAGCACATTTGTGAGTCTGCTCAAGCTGTCGCATCCATGTTTTCACATGCAATACAGTACGTAACGCAAATGTAATAGCATGTCACTCTGTAGGAATCTTACAACAGTTCCCACACGAGCGATAAACGTCCTGTTGCATTCTACATGTTGTCACTTCACGTTGTCACTTTTTCTTGAGTCTCTCCATCATTGTCCGACTCCAGTTTAAACATAAAAGGCAGAACCGTTTCTGACATTTTTGTGCTTGTCTGCATGAGGTATTCGGAGCTGCTAACACACACCAGCTCTTGAAGCTCCTCCCTTTGTGACGGGAGCAGCAGCTCATTTGCATTTAAAGGGACACACACGAAACAACGGTTTTTACTGACCCTCAAAAAGGGACAACTTTAACATGCTGTAAAAAAATATCTGGGGTTAAAAGTTCACATACACACTCTGGGGACAACAGAGACTTATTTTACACATTGTAAAAATGGGCATTATACCACCCCTTTAACGATTTTTCTACATGTTCACATCCTTACTGCCCTTTAGCATCAACACCAGGAAGGTTTTAGATTTTGAAATTGCATGATATCAGTTGTGTTGCCAGAAGATAAAAACGTCCGGCGTTGGATGTTGACGTTAGTTTGACGTTAGGTTCTGACGTCAACCCGATTTTCATTTCCAACCAAAATCCAACGTCGGACAGACGTTGGACGTTGCCGTCAGTCTGACGTCATATTGACGTCTGGTGCATGCTGGGCTGATTTGCTGCTTTCTTATTATCAATGCTAAAAACAGTTGTGCTACAAATGCTACTTTTACAAAAAGTAGAAAAGCTTCTGAAACATTGTCTTTCCTGTCATCTCTTTATATAATAATAAACACTATACATAATACGTAATACTTGGCAAAATTCAAAGAATATAATAACTCACAGCAGTTGAATACATCAGAACATGAACATCAGTCTCTAATTATTATAACTTTAAATATCATTTGTTATTTACCAGCAATCTAGTTCTTCCAAATATCGGGGCACTTGGGACGCTTCGGTGTATTTCAAACATACCTAGCCTCTTGTATGCAGGATGGACTTGCAGTCACCGAGGGCTAAAAGAAGTAAACAGGGGTCGAGGTTTTGGGCTAAGAGCTCAGTACAAGTTGAGTCAGGAGGCAGGACTGGAGAAGTGATTTATGACAGTTGTCCAGAGGGCAGGGAAAAGGCAGAGGACAGATGAAGCAGGTGAGGGGGAAGGGCCAGACAGGAAGGGCAGAGTGCTGTGGCATTTCATAGTGGGCAGAAATAGAAGGGCAGTGAGGCATGAGGCCGCAGCAGTCCCACTCTGCCTCCTGCATCTCTCACTCACACACTCTTTCATCAACTCTCCTGTCACCTCTTCTCTTCAGTCATTAGTGCCCCACACTGAGAAAAGTGCTGACGGCTCCCGGAGTCTTACAGTTCTGGAGAAACTCAAACATATGATCACCTGAACTTTCTGTATTAAAGGATTAGTTCACTTTAAAAAAAAAAAAAACTTTTGCTGATAATTTACTCACCCCATGTCATCCAAGATGTCCATGTCTTTCTTTCTTCAGTCTAAAATAAATTAAAGTTTTTGATGAAAACATTCCAGGATTTTTCTTTGAAGCTGCACTGAAACTGTCATTTGGACCTTGAACTGTTTGGGGACCAAAAAAATCAAAAACCTCTTTTCGACTGAAGAAAGAAAGACATGGACATCTTGGATGACATGGGGGTGAGTAAATTATCAGCAAACATTTTTTTAAAAGTGAACTAATCCTTTAAACTGAGCTCAATCCCACACCAGAAACCACTACATTAAACCGCCACTAGTAACTGGATCATAGAAATGCATGCAAAAGTGAACAATAAAAATCATAAATTACATTACAAAAATTATAATAAAATGTATATATTTTGGGATTAAATTATATACTTTATATAAACATGTATTTTTATTATTTTATATTAGTTTATTACAGTACATTACTTATTTAAAGGTAGCATAAAAGTTGCGTCTTTTCTTCCTTATTTTGACATATCCGACTGAAATGGCTTCTCGAACGAGAAGAATGTAGGCTGGATTTTGTCTGTCTGTAATTGATTGGATTGTTGTGGTTTGCTATTGCTGTGATGTCATGTGAGTCCCGTCCTCGTCATCATTTGTATGGCTTTATTTTAAGTTCTTTTTCTCTCCTACTGTTTTTATTTCTTCCTTTTTTCTTCCTAATTCTACGGCACTTTGGTTTAATGTTTGTTGTTTTTAAATGTTTTTTATAAATAAACTTGAAGTGGCTGAGAGGGAGGGAAAGCTGTTCTGATTAAATATTACAAGGGATCATGAATTTTAAGAAAATAATGATGTGCACGAATAAAACATTTATAATAAATACCCCCCCCCCCCCCTTTTTTACTTTAAAATTACTTTAAGTAGTTGTGAAAAAGTAATATATAATTATACAAAGAAAAGACAAAGCAAGAAGTGAGGTGTGCCCTGAGACATTCTCGTATACAGGCTGGAATAGCGCCTTCGCCTTAACAAGGGGGTTATCAGAATCTGACAGTGTTTCCATGGTGATGAGGGGAATGGACTTTCAGAGGAAATTCTCTCTGGTTTCTCAGTTTCTCTTACAAAAAGCAAAAGAGTGACGGAGAGACATAGATAGAGATTGACAGGGATATAAGACAATGTGATAATGTCAGACTGTCAGTTCCAAATGCCTAGTGTGTGTGTATGCTTGCATGTGAGTCCATTAGAATTCAAGCATGTGCACTTAGTCAATTTCAATCAATGGATAAATAATGGTCTGAGAACAAAATGGAAAGATGGTTCTACTAATGTGCTACTGAGACTCCTAGGTGCAGTTTCAAGGGTCATGTTGTTGCCATGGCATCAGGACACTAGCTGAAGGCAAAAAAAAAGGAGACTGTATATGAGCATACAAATCTCTCCTACATCATTTTTTTTTCAAATCTTAAAGCTGCAGTCCATAGCTTTTCCTCTGTTCGAAATCTGCAATTGCAGTTATTCACGGAATTATCAACTTTGCATGGGTTGTGCCTCGGCACGGCACAGAGCGCATGAACACAATGTTTTGAGGAGAATGTGCTGTCACCTCACTGGTGAGGATACTGGCATTCAGAATCACAGTGACAACTTGTCAGAATCAGAATCACAGATTCTACTTTTGGAAAGTATGACCAACATAAGCATTTTCACTGGAAAATGACATCTGAACAAGTAACTAACATCCACTTTTGTTCTGACCAACTGGGAAAAAAGCATTGCAGTAAATCACGCTGATTAAATCTAATGATCCTTTATCATATCATGTCAAACCGTGCAAATTATACTTTGTTCTCAAATTGTTAATGTTAACATCAGCATTACGTGACTACATTTAATGTGTATTAGGGCTCACTGTAGTTCAGTACTCTGTAACTGTATGAATTAAGCGAACAAGTGCGCTACAACCATTGAAATGTCTAATGTACTGTCCAGCAGAAAAATAGCCGTCTCTGCGTTCGTTTTGAACCCCTTCAAAACACAGAGTTCACGCCCTTACGATCCTTGTTTTCGCATGGGCCGGGTTGCAGTCTTTTCTGTAGCCACTCCGAAGTCTTTTGCATTTTACAATCGAGTGAATCTCCAGCTGTCACTGGTGATTGTAGTTTGAACCTTTCTGGATCCGCCTTCAATTTGAAAAGTTCAATTATATCAAGTGCTGTGAGAAAAGGCTATAAATCTCCACCTCCAACATTTTCGCACACAATATAGCCTACTAGCCGAGACTCCTTTATGTGTACAGATGTGACGTAATGACGCAAAGATATGCTCGAATTTCCCACGGAAATCCACCAGCACCACTGGAATTAAAAACATTATTATAAGCTTACCGTCTTGAATCGAGCTACGGCAAGCAGATAGTTTTGAACACTGGCTAGCTTTAAAGGAATAGTTTACTCTGAAAATTCAGTCATAATGTGATTCCAAACTTAATTTACTTACTTTCTACACAAGAGAGGATATTTTGGAGAATATCGGTAAACAAACAATTTTGGTAAACATTGACTTTCACTGTATGGGTGAACTATCCCTTTAACTATGCAATATCAATGTTGTAACACAAATTTTAATTTTAACCAAACTGAATTTAGTTGCAGGGATGAAATCCCTATCCCACATGACCACACTGAGGTGACAGTAAAAGTTGTAAATCTCAGTGTAAAATATAAAGGATTTACTGGAGAAAAATCCATTTTAAGGTAAAAAGTTACCTTAAAGGTTGGTTTATTGTTAAATTTTTGATCATGATAAATTACTTTTAATGACAGAACTGGGATCATCCACAGGTTCTAACGCAAGCTTTTCATTTCAAGTAAACGAAATCACCACAATAAATTCTTTCTTTTCTTTTTTTTTACCACCCACCCCTGGTGTTGGGGGAGGTTTTTAAAAACAGCATACTTTGTGCTTGATATTAATTTACAGAGTTGAAGGACAAGAGTTGGTTTCTAAATTATATTACCTTGCAACAGATATATGAGAACATTACGTCAAAGTTAGAGAAACATGGTGCAAAACAAGAATCACAGACCACAACGCTCCTCGATCTCCCCTACTTCAAAGGAACATTTGAGAGCAAATTCCGTACACTCATATCAGTTAGAGTTATCAATGCTATCTGGGGTAACTTTATAAAAAGAGACACCGTTTTCCACTCTTATATTTTGGCTAACACATTTGTTTAAAATCTAGTCCACTTTTCAGCCACATCAAACAGCTTCCTTTTCCATTATGCAAGGCCAAGCTATTTAAATTTATGTAATTACATTTTTGTTCTTCAGGAGCTTCCTTTGTTTGAAACTTAACGCTGAGCAATGACGTTTGTGTGTGCGTTTCACTGCGATTAATTTAGCATCCTCCCTTTGTTTATTTTAGCTGTTTACAGCATCAGGCCTGGTTCTGAATGAATGCCAATGCCAGGCTCGGGAAGGAGAGGGTATATTTCTGCTGCACCAGCCACTTCTGCATTGGCTTATCAAGGTCAGCCAATAAGCCGAGAGCCAGAGCCTGTGGAGGAAGAAACCTGAACCAGCACAGCGTCACAGCACGGCGCACACAAATCACGGCAATCCGACTTGGTCCGTAACTACAGGAGATAGGTGACAGTGCCCTGTTTCAAAACTAAATTCTTTGACTGGTTTAAAAGGAGGGTCTTTTTGGCTGATGTTAAACTTTTTGAGAGTGCCCAGTTTCAGGCCCAGTTTCACAGACAGGGCTTAGATTAAGCCAGTAAAATAAAGCTTGTGGTAAACATAATTTGACGATACTTTGACGTTTTGTTCTGCAATGTAAACTGCACACACTCACACCCCAAACTTTCTTATCTAGTTTCTTATCTAGTCTTATCACACGACTACTGCTGCATCTCAATATTTTTTTTTTTTTTTTCGCACAGCAATTTTCATTTTGGGTTAACTACATTTTGTCCCGATCCATGATACAATACATATTGTTGCATTTTTGTATTGAGATATATTTCGACACGATATATTGCTACACCCCTAATGCCAAATTTATTGAGGGTTTGTGAGATGTTTTACCAAGAAACTTACGAACATAATCTTAAAGGTAAGGTAGGCAATTTTTCAGAGGCTATAGCACGTTAGCTTTGAAAGCATTAGATCGCACCATCCCTTTAGAGTGCTCCTCCTGCAAAACACATGAACGCCTATAGCTGAGAGCAAAGCGTCACGAGAGACAGTGTTAATCTACCTCATGTCTCAAAGCACATAACATTACTAATGGACGTAAATAACTTAAAGAGCACTGACCTGTATCACCTGACTTCTGCGGATTCATTTCGGCATTGATAGTGTTACTATTGAAACGCACAAGTTCAAGTCATGAAGTATAATGTCTAGGCCTGTCTCGATAGTCAATACATCAATTAATCGCACGATAAAAAAAATGAGCGATAATTTCCATTAGCATGCTTGTTTGTTTTACTCGTCTCTCTCTCTCTCTACCAAAGAGACTGGATGACAACTCTCGGTTCCTTAGGAACAACTAAAGGGACTTTGACGTTATCCACGTTGTATCATCATAACAATACTGTCAAAAATGGTAAATGTTTAACGACGTAAAAAGCACCCCCCAAAGCCCCCGTGAGGCGAAAAACACAAAAAACTCAACGGATTCAGCACTGAGCTCGTTGGAACCATCTAGTCGAACTGAAAAGAACGATATAAGTTTCAGAAATGTTGGTGGTGTTTACACGGAGATATTAGCCGAAAACCATCGGAAGCGCTTCAACCATATTCAGCACAAATAAAGTGTTTGTAATGTCCCTCTAATGGACAGAACGTGTAACAACAACCACATGCTATAGTGGCATTGGCGACCATATAAGCCAGTGTAATGTCGTAAATATTAATAAAAGGATGAATTTGATCATTTAATATTCTAATATTATTCTAATATGAAATAAAATAAGGAATGGAATTCGAATAGTATTATAGAGGAAGATTGACAGCCCTAGAATGCATCACTATTTATGTCTGAGCCTAATGTTTAATATTTTTTGAAGTGCAATTTTTTTTACATCCATTTTATTTATTGTTTTTGGTATTTATTCAAGTGCATTTTTGTTAACAGAGACTGAGAGTCCATTGCTTATATTGTTTTTGGTTGTTTTGTTCAGTTATTGTGGATATTTAAAAATGTTTTCCATTTTCAGTGTTAAATAGTCTTTAGAAACAAAAGTTTATTGATCTTTGAAAAGGTGTGCCTGCATTATTATGCCATTATCATTATTTTAAATGAAAATGGTCTCAGAATGGCAATATTATCGTTTATCGCAATAATTTCTTGGACAATTTATCGTCCAGCAAAATTTGTTATCGTGACAGGCCTAATAATGTTTTCCATCTCATACAAATTACAGTAATTGGATGAACATTCTATGTTCCTACACCTTCCACAGACATATAAATAAATACATTTAGATTTAAAATACATTTACATTTAAATACATAAATACATTAGTGGTTGCTATCAGGATGTGAAGAGACTTTCAACCAGCATGAAAAAAGAAATTCTGGAACAAATCACTGCCTGCACTCTAAAAACTCCTGGGTTATTTCGTCAACCCATTTTCTGGGTTATTTGTGTTGGGTTAAAATTATGGGTAATTATTTCAGAGAGTAACCATTTACTGGGTTATAGGGATAATATTTTGACCCAATTCCTGGGTTGTTTGGGTTTCTGGGTTATTTTCCTGAGAGTAACCCATGTTCTGGGTTATAGGGTTGGCTTTCTCTCTCTCTCAAATGTATTTTTTGTTGGAGTGGTCTGGTGTATTTTATGGGGTTGTTATATTATTGTGTCAACATACTTTATAATATGAACAATCACACTTGTGTTTTGTGTACATTATGATAAAACAGTATCACCATTTGTAGGAGAAATAAAGTGACACACCCTCTAAACATGGATATATTAACTAAGAAATAGAAGAATTAAGTTCCTATTACATCCTTGCCCCTAAAACATACACATCAGTCTGCCAGAAATTCAGAAGCAGAGGAAGAAGAAACACCTCCTTCCCTCTCAACACCCGTAGAAGAAGAACGCCCCCTCCCCTCCCCCAAACAGTCGTTTGAAATAACCGTCGCTTCGGGCCATGAAGCTTACCGCTCGATCCGTCTTGGACTGTGCTTCTTCTGTACAACTTCGTCGTGTATTCAAGGTAAGCAAGTATTTTCAGTGTTGATGTAACGTAAGCTTTTCTGTGTCCATGTCCCCGTTGCTAGTTTAGCACCATTTGCTGAAAAAATTACCATGGTTTAAGCTAGTTAGTTGCTACGTTAGTAATTATGTGGTTGCCATGTAAGTTAACGTTAACTTAGCCGCGGCTATCGCGACAACATCTAACTAGTTTAAAGTCCCTGAGAGGTCAAAATAAATATGTGTTTTGTGTTTGTCAGACTAAAGAAGTAAGTGTTATTAACCACCCAGCCAAATTCGAATGATTAGAAATAACGATAAGTTCATGAAATAAGGTGTCAAAATGGTTGAAATGTTTTTTACACATTGTTTAGAAATACTTTTAACTTAATGGTGCGTTCAAGTCCTCCTGGAAAGTTCGTATGTAAGTTACGAGGTGGGAAATAACTTTAGTGCTTACGACGGGAGGTGCGTTCAAGTCACTTTCATCGGAGTGAGATGGCGGAGTAGCACTAACTTACTTTCTCTTAATTAATTGCATAAAAATACAGTAAGGTTCTTAAACTCTTGTTCTAGAAAATGAAGAACAAAGAAATGTGCTTCAGGTGTACTTCGTTTTTTTAAACGTTTTTAATGAATTTATGAAACCACTGCCAACTTTACAGTTAGGCCTAGCTGCTACATGTTGCATTGTTATGTCATCATATTCTGTGCAGGCAATTAGCTTAGCTGCGCTGTAAATAGAAAAGCCTCATAATATCACTGTTAATACGTTTAAGTATTGTAGTATTCCGCCGTGTTTCTAAGTGGCACGCCCACAACGTAAAGATCGGGGCTTTGGTGTGTTCTAGTCATCTTGTATAGATCATATTTACATAGTAACATGGCGGAATACCACAAAATTCTTCAAGGTATTTAGCTGTGATATTGTCAGGCTTTTCTATTTACAGCGCAGTAAGCTAATTGCCTGCACAGAATATTGAAAGCATTATAAAATAACAATGTAATATACCATAAAGTTTACAGTGGCTTCATAAATTAACTAAAAACATTAAAAAGCAAAGCACAACATATGCAAATCTTTGTTTTTCATTTTTTAGAACTAGAATTTAAGAACCTTGCTGTATTTTTGTGTAAATAATTAATAGAAAGTACACCGCCATCTTACTCTGACGAAAGTGACTTGAACGCACCTGCCGTCGTAAACACTTCCCACCTTGTGAGTATGAACTTCCTAGGAGGACTTGAATTCACCATTAAAGAAAATACAGAGCTCCATATTGGTATATACGACATTGTGGTGTTGTTCAAGTGAGTCCGTTCAACTCGTAAATACGATCTATACGAGATCACTTGAATGCACCATATGACCTATTTAATTTGTTTAGAAGAAAATGACTGAATTCATTTTAAATGGTCTTTAAATTCTATTTTTCATAACCTGTGCTGTACTCATCTCATTGTTATAATACCGGTAATACGATAAGTACAGTGCAGCTAGTGGCGACTTCGTGCCGCGTAGCCATGGCTACAGAGCAACGAGGCAACACAATAGATGAGTTATGTTTACCAGCTGTGCCGTGGTTATCATACTATACAGTGCTCTACTGGCTGAAGTAGTGAGAGTTAAAGAAGTGGGTCAAGTCTTCGAATTGTTGCTAACCTCTATATTACTGTTTTCTCCAGGTCATTTTAAACGCACAGCTTTGTTGCTGATAAGCTAACTGAGTGGCGGCTGTCTAAGCTGAATTTTAGATGTGAGCATTCTAATCTTACTGCCCTTATATCATCTCTCTATACCTAAATATGTTTCTTTAATAGGGCTTAAATGTGTTTAACAAACACCACAAATGTGTTTTCACAAGATTTTGTGAAAGTCACAACTTCTTCGACAGTGGGGTATGCATATCCATATAACCCTTATAGTTAAAATATACCTGTTCCTTGTCTTTAAGCTGTTATGCAAAGTAGCACACATTCATAACCCATAAGAACCACAGCTCATTTGGCTTCCTTTTACAGTTAGTATCAGCATTATAAAACAAACTGGTAGTCTATTATCTTGCTTTTATTGTGGCTTTTATTATCTTGGAATTCTGGCTTGGTAGAATTCCAATGTAGAATGCGGTCTGTTATTTCTTGATAACAGACACTGCTTAGTGTAACCCACCATTGCCATGAAAAACTGAGTGTTGCCATGGATGCAGTTCAGAGACGGAACAGACTATTTTCTTTAGTGGAAGCAATACAATCATTTTTAAATCAATATTTTGAGTCAAATTATTTATTTATTTGGTAGGTAGCCATGTAATAAGCGGGATAATGTATAATAGCGAGGCGATCGTTATAGCGAATACCAACCCTTCAGGCTGATTAAGATTCCTCTGCTGCCCGTCGGGCTCCTAGTCAGCCTGTCGGGGTGGCATTCGCTATAGCGACCGCCTCGCTATACATTATCCCTTACATAATTTACCTTCTACACAATACTCACTTTCTTTTAACTATCTTTCTGTTTCTGTCTGTTTTAGGTTGGAACAAATATGGTGGAATACCTCCAGAAATCGAAGCCATTCCCTTCTGTCCTGGTGCTGGGAGATCCCCAGCAATGTGTCTCTCAGGCATTTGTGATATTAGCTGGTCAGGCACTCCCTCAGAGCACACTGCTTGGGGCAGTTGACGTGTGCTTCAAGCCATTTTATGTTCTCGATGTCAACTACCCCAAGCAGTGTGCTCCTGCAAAAGAGTTTCTGCTGCAAGTTGTGTATCAGATTGAGGGATCTGAATCAAAACCAGTCAAATTTCTTAAAGGATAATTCCGGTATTTAACACTTTGAGTCTATTTTGTAGTTTGTTTTGGATGAACTAGAGTGGTGGACACAGAAATTGACAATGTTTCCTGTCTCGACTTTTTGACTATTTTAGAATCGCCTTTGACAGCTTCAGAGTGGCTTGTGTATGGGCATACACAAACATGTCCTTAAAACAACCCTTAACATTCGTTTTCAAAACTGTGCAACTCACCGAGTGGTTAGTGGTGTTCTGGTTAGTGTAGTGGTTGAGTCTGAAGCGTTAGCACACTCTCGACCACTTGACGGCGACAACCACTTTGCCGTACAAGGACGCTGTATGGAACTCGGTGTCTAGCGCATAGACAATAAAAAAAAAAGACGGAGAACCAAGTGAAAAGACTACAACCAAATGTAAACAGCCCCCCCCCCCCCCTTTCCAGTAGCGCAGTAATATCAGCGAGCAATGAGTCCTCCAACAGAAATCAATGGGATTTTACAAAATGCCAACTAAAACACGACAGAAAATGTATTTTACTACACTACTTGTTTTGGAACATCAACGAACACCACTAACCACTCGGTGAGTTGCACAGTTTTGAAAACGAACTTTGAGGGTTGTTTTAAGGACATGTTTGTGCGTGCCCATAGACTTCCATTCTGAAGGTGTCAAAGGCGATTCTAAAACAGTCAAAAAGTCGAGACAGGAAACATTGTCAAAATTGTGTTCACCACTCTAGCTCATCCAAAACAAACTACAAAATAGACTCAAAGTGTTAAATACCGGAATTATCCTTTAAGACTGCCTTGCTTAAAGGGATAGTTCACCCAAAAATGAAAATTCTGTCAGTAATTACTCACCCTCATGTTGTTCCAACCCCGTAAGACCTTCGTTCATCTTCGGAACACAAATGAAGATATTTTTGATTAAATCTGAGAGCTGGATCACTCCTCCATAGGCTTCTTAAGGGATCGAAACTGCCCGGCCGAAAAGTTATGAAAGACATCGTTAAAATAGTCCGAGTGACTACAGTGGCTCAATCTTCGTACAACACAGAAGCTTTGCACAGTTCCACTAAGTGAAATCTCAAGGCCCACAGGGAAGGAAATGAGTAGTTGAATAAAGTTGTTATTTTTGCTTGTTTTTTGCGCACAAAAAGTATTCTCGTCGCTTGATAAACTTAAGATTGAGCCACTGTAGTCACTCGGACTATTTTAACGATGTCTTTCATAACTTTTGGGCCGGCCAGTTTCGATCCCTTAAGAAGCCTATGGAGGAGTGATCCAGCTCTCAGATTTAATAAAAAATATCTTATTAATTTGTGTTCCGAAGATGAGCGAAGGTCTTACTGGGTTGGAACAACGTGAGGGTGAGTAAATACTAACAGAATTTTCATTTTTTGGTGAACTATCCCATTAATGTCAGAACTGTTTTATTGTGTTAAGCTGCAGTAAATGACACAACCGATGTTTGAAGACTTTAAGCCGTTCAATCCAGTTATTCAGTGTTGTCGAGTGTTTGAGAGATATTTTTTGAGAGAGAATGTTTGAGAGTTGTTTATTTTTGTATTTTTTCTTTGTAATATTGTTATTACAGTGTGAACTAAAATAAATATGAAAATAAATAGGCCCAAGTGTGTTTTTTTATATAGTTTAATTTAATGCAATAAAATTTAAAAAATGCTTGAAGTGAAGTAAAAACAAAGTTTTATTTTCTGAAATAAGGCATACTGGCATAGTAACCCAAGTTAGGTTATTTTTGACCCAATTTCTTGGGTTAAAAAGTGAGCAACTAATTTCTGGGTTATTTCAAACCAGATATTGGGGGGGTTGTTCTTTTGACCCAGAAGTTGGGTTATATTAACTGCAATTTTGGGTTGTGTTAACCCAACATTTGGGTCATGTATTTAACCCAGAAGTTGGGTCAAAAACAATAACCCAATTTTCTGGGTTATTTTAACCCAGAAATTAGTTGGTCGCTTTTTAACCCAGAACTTGGGTCAAAAATAACCCATTATGGGTTATTTTTTGACCCAGGAGTTTTTAAGTGTGTGCCTTTAAGTAGGAAGAACATTGCATTTCCACCAAAAGCTTGGAATTTTTTGCATAAAATGCACAATCTTTGTAATCAGCCATTCTTAAGTAGCTTTAAGAGCTCTTCTGTGCATTTAGGTAGACAATCCAAAACCTGTTACATAATTAAATAATTACATAACATCTCTGTGGCCTTTTCTGAAATGCCGCTTTAAAGCATGCACTCTCAAATGTTTGCCTGTGTGGTTGGATCGATAAGGCTGATTAAAGCCCAAGTCACATCAATGCACACATGAGACCTATCAATAATCTCACTTCCAGTCAGGCAGAACTACTACAGAGAGGAGTGTGTGTGTGTGGGGGGGTGTGGGGGGTGGAGTTTAAGGGAGCTGGAATGAAATGATATGGGGACCAAATCCATCACAGCCCTCTCTTGACTTGACCTAGCCAGAACGTTATCAAATTACTTTTTTTTTTATTTTATAAAGCAAATAGACCTATATCCCAGGCTGGAAAAAACACTAAATAAAGAGTGCTAGAAGTGCATAAAGTAATTTGAAGTATCTGGAACCAAAGATATGGTATTAGTAGGAACGCACAATATATAAAGGTAAATCAGTTATCGGTCGATGTTAGCAAATTTTTTACATTTTATTGGTATTGCAAAATCAAATGAGTATTTTAAAATACATGCTCATTCACTCTATTTGTATATTTAGATAACTTTTGTAATCATCTAAAAAGCAACTAAAAGTTAAACTTTAAAAACACTAATAATAAAAAAAAGTAAAGTGCCATAGCAACAAAAAGAAAAGGCTTGGAATGACAAATCAGTTTGTCCAAAGAACTCATTACATAATCTGTTCATCTGATTTCACGTGTAAAGTGGAACTGTAATGATTTAAGATGTGTGAAACAAGCCGGAACCTTGAAAAAAAAAAAAGTTGTGAGATTAGAGGGCACAGATTCATAAATATTTGTCACCCACCTGTGTTCTTTATACTTACTCATTCACGTTTAATACAAAATCTGGCAGCACCACTGGCCCAAGTGAGCTCACACTCAGCAAATATACAGCAACAGACTCCTTGGCAGTCTATTCAAGGACATCCCATTAACAAACGCAAGGGTTTGACTGACAAGTTGTTGATCCAACCGCAAACGTCCCTAGGAGTCTCTGGCGGTTTTCCCCACAGTCTCTGAGTCACTTGCACAGTTCACAAACATGGCCTCTCAGACAGCATCAGTCAGGAACTATTTAGTGGTGCTCTGAAAAATCTCATTGGTTTGTCCCCTAACGGCCAGGAGTGGAAAGGGTAACCTAATGCAGGCTGACAGTCCTTTTCTCACCGTCCACACTTTTTCCTTCTTTTTCTTCCATCTAAGGTGCTTTACACTAGAGCTTTTGATGTGGTTTGTAGTCAATCTGAAGACAGTTTGGTTCGTTCAGTTAGTGTGAAAGCTTTCTCCCAAAGAAAGCTTTCCACCAATGATGCAAACTTAATGTGATTCAGAGCCAAATAATACAATGGCTGCATCTTAATTTGCAATAGTATGCAATTGCATATTAGTGCCTCTCAAATCACAAGGCATTGTAAATAATACGCAAAAGGTTCCCGCATACTACACTATTTCTGGTGGATTTTGAAAGTGTGCATCTCTGCATGCTGTATGGATTAACATCAGCAATAAAATACTTTTTTTTCTCAGTAAAATGGTGAAGAATGTAAGGCCGAAACTGTAGTAGGTATAAGTTTTATTATTATTGTTTTAATTCAAATTTACTGAGAAAGTGTTTTCAATGTAACTTCTCACTAAGATACCAAACCACAAAGATGATGATACGAGTAAGAGTCATAGACATTTATCTTTACAATCTTACTTCATGATCTACTTTAAAATGTGTGATTCTGTTAACTTTTCTTTATATGCCAGTAGAGCTGAAAATGACTGTGCCGAGAAAGCCACCGCGTGGCTATTTGTAAAGGTCTAAGAATCAGGATCATAATAATCATAATAAGAATCATAATAAAGTAAATATTTCATAATTAAATATTTATTAGATATTCAAAGACTTGTTTAAAAGATATACTGTAAATGTGTATTTGTTGAACATTGAGGGTATACTAGGTACTAGCTGTAGCTTTTCTGTTACTAATAATTGAAATGCAACATAAACACCACTTATGTCTTTTACATCTCTGTCTAATAATACATTAGAACTCTTAAAAAACGGGAACAGGAATGGGCACCGCCGCTCTCGGCGATGTAAAAAAAAGTCCCACTTTTGACACTGATTGGCCAAAAAAAAAAAAAAATATTGGGTGATATTTAAAAAAAAAAAAAAGGCAAATATCAGCCAAATTGAGCCAATATATTGGTCTTGCTGATATATTACACTACTCTCTTCAGGAATATATCCAAAAGGCTGTGTTTCTAATATAGGAGTCAACAGTACTCCTGGACGGATTATCATAATGAGAGAGTCTTTTTCTATGCAAGGTTTTGTAGAAAATATTTAGGGCAGGCAAATTAATTATGCAAGTATTTAGCTCATGGTAAAACAAAAACTAAATTATGCACCTTCTTGTACTCCTGAATCTTCTTAACAGTCTTTAAGCATGCTCTAAACCCAAACACACCGAGAACAAACATGTGTCTGTAAACAGATATACTGAATAAATAGAGAACCCAATCTCAGAAAGTGTTCAGAATGCCAAATCAGAGCTGGAATCTTAAACTTTAAAACTGTTGAAGGGACGACGTGAGATCAAAGCGCTGGAAACCAGAGCACCTTATACAGTAAGAAATGGATTAAAGGAACAACATGAATTGAGCAGAAGAGTGTTTGGTGTATGTTTGGACAAGACTGCAGCTGTTTAGTGAGGCCAAAATGAAACAGACCCTACACTTGAGCATGAACTGAGAGAAAGCAGATAGTGATAAACAATCTGACAGAGCACTATCTGTCTGCTTGCCAGAATACAGGAAGATGAGGATTTTGAACAATGATTAAATTAATCTGTAATAAAGATTATAGAATTAAGTAGTTGCAATCTAAAGAATAAATCTGTCTATTTCACAAGATATCTAGAAGTTCAGTTTTTTTTCATAATAGTTTTCAAATGATTTATTTCTAAATTTGTAAATATAATGCAAAAATAAACTAATTTAATTTCAGCACTTTATGCATGTGTTTTTACTATCTTTAAATTGAATAAATGTTATATGCATCAGCTTTATATCAGCCATCGGCCACCATGCTCTCTAAGATATCGGCGATTTAAAAAATCAGTATCAGTCGATCACTAATCATTTGCTTAATGTCTGGAGAAGTACTGGCCAGAAGTAGAGGTCGACTGATTCATCGGTTTTGCCGATATATCGGTGCCGATAGTTGATTGGTGGAATATCGTTATCGGCAACAATCCACACCGATAGTTTTTCCGGGTTGCGTCCGTTGCTGGAGCTTCTGAGAAGTGTGCGTAGTCATTACACAGTAGGAGAGCGCTGAAGAGACTTGCCCTCTAAAGGATATCAAACTTTTACTGGCTGAGTTGTTTACGTTAACATGTGAGGCAGCGCGAGCACAGAGATTACAAGCTGCACAGAGAGCGCTGACACTTCAGATGCGCATTTAAAACACAGACAGTGAAACGGTATGACGGTACAGAACACTAAAGTACATATTGCCATATCATTATAAAGTAATTAATTTGTTGACTAGATGCTGCATCAGCAGAGAAAGAACAGAAGTTTACCGTCGAGTCTGAGAGGAATAACATCAGTAACGGCTACCTCAAGCGATTAAAGCAACGTGACAAAAACACACACAGACCTGACCCAAATGTTTTTGTCGCAATTGTTACCATCTATTAGTTTATATCCAGCTGGTCACTTTTATGGATTCATTAGCCGGCAAAGTTGTATATTTAAAGCTAGTGACGTGATTGCTTTCTCAACATTGATATTGTAACGGTCACCAGCTGGAGTGCCCTTGAGAGCCACCAGAGGGCACTCCAGATAAGACTATGATCACTTCCTCACAAACTACATTTCCCATACTCACTGCCTGGACTCATTCACACTGATCACATTCACCTGTACCTCATTGTCACTGATTTTATTCACCTGTGTCTTGTCATCCTGCTAGTCTCAGTCTATATATACCATGTTCATTCATTCACTCACTGCGAAGTCTTGTTGTACTGTGTGTCTGCATTTCTGAGCGTTTTCCCGTGTTTTGTTTATTGCCTTTTTGACCTTGGACTGTGTACCCCGTTTTCTGATCGTTCTCTGTTTACCCTGACCTGGATTGTTTACTGGACCTTGCTTCTCGCCGCCTGCCTCGACCATTGCCTGCTATCTGGTTTTGTTCTCTGTCTCTTCTCCATTGTCCTGTTAGCTCATTTTTGACCCTGCCTGTACGACTATTCTATATAAAGCTGCATTTGGATCTTCACCTCCAAGTCTCGGAGCAGTTCATAACAGAAGACTTCGCCACACCCAGATCCAGCAGCGATATCAGCCATGGACACAGCAGTCCAAATCCTGTGTCTCCGTCAGGGGAGTCATTCGATTGAGTACGTAGAAGATTTTGTCAAGCTGGCACCTTTCACCTCTATGAGCGAGGAATACCTGATGATCTTCTTCCGAGGAGGGCTATCAGAACCGCTCAGTTCATTTATGCCCTTGCATGAGCCTCACGGGACATTAGAGAGCTATATTGAACTGGCCCTTCTGTTAAGCGGTTCTGTGTATACGGTGGGTGTGGTAGATGAGGAACTCCGTGAACCCACAGTATCCCCTCAGCCAGAGCCAAGGTCCTCTTCACCGCTGGTCCCGTCCAGCCCAGAGCCCTCACCTCTGGTGCCGTCCAGCCCAGAGCCCTCACCGCTGGTCCCGTCCAGCCCAGCACCCTCTCGGAGACGGAGGAGGAGGAAGAGGACTTCCTGCAATGCCCGGAGGCCCTTCCTGAGCCTCCGGCCAATCCAGAGACGCCCCACGTCACGTCTGCCGAGCCAGAGACGCCCCACGTCACTTCCTCCGAGCCAGAGACGCCCCACGTCACTTCCTCCGAGCCAGAGACGCCCCACGTCACTTCCTCCGAGCCAGAGACGCCCCACGTCACTTCCTCCGAGCCAGAGACGCCCCACGTCACTTCCTCCGAGCCAGAGACGCCCCACGTCACTTCCTCCGAGCCAGAGACGCCCCACGTCACTTCCTCCGAGCCAGAGACGCCCCACGTCACTTCCTCCGAGCCAGAGACGCCCCACGTCACTTCCTCCGAGCCAGAGACGCCCCACGTCACTTCCTCCGAGCCAGAGACGCCTCACGTCACTTCCTCCGAGCCAGTGTCTACGGACAAGATGGCCGAACCAGAGTCTGTTCACATCACTTCTGCTGATCCAGTGACTGTTCACATCACTTCCTCCGAGCCAGTGTCTACGGACAAGATGGCCGAACCAGAGTCTGTTCACATCACTTCTGCTGATCCAGTGACTGTTCACATCACTTCCTCCGAGCCAGTGTCTACGGACAAGATGGCCGATCGAGAGTCTGTTCACATCACTTCTGCTGATCCAGAGACTGTTCACATCACTTCCTCCGAGCCAGTGTCTTCGGACAAGATGGCCGCCTCCGAGCCAGTGTCTACGGACAAGATGGCCGCCTCCGAGCCAGTGTCTACGGACAAGATGGCCGCCTCCGAGCCAGTGTCTACGGACCAGATGGCCGTCGTCACAGAGTCTGTTTCTGTTCCAGAGCCAGTGCCTGTTCCAGAGCCGGAACCAGAACCAGTGCCTGTTCCAGAGCCATTGCCTGTTCCAGAGTCGGAGCCAGTGTCTGCTGTACCTGAGCCGGCGCCTGTTCCTGAACCCGTGTTTGTTTCTGTGTTTGTGTCTGTTCTTGTGGCTGTTACAGTTTTGGTGTCTGTTCCTGAGCCGGTGTCTGTTCCTGAGCTAATGCCTGTTCCGGAGCCAGAGCCCGTTCCAGGACTGGAGCCGGTGCCTGCTGTTCCGGAGCCGGTGCCTGCTGTTCCGGAGCCGGTGCCTGCTGTTCCGGAGCCGGTGCCTGCTGTTCCGGAGCCGGTGCCTGCTGTTCCGGAGCCGGTGCCTGCTGTTCCGGAGCCGGTGCCTGCTGTTCCGGAGCCGGTGCCTGCTGTTCCGGAGCCGGTGCCTGCTGTTCCGGAGCCGGTGCCTGCTGTTCCGGAGCCGGTGCCTGCTGTTCCGGAGCCGGTGCCTGCTGTTCCGGAGCCGGTGCCTGCTGTTCCGGAGCCGGTGCCTGCTGTTCCGGAGCCGGTGCCTGCTGTTCCGGAGCCGGTGCCTGCTGTTCCGGAGCCGGTGCCTGCTGTTCCAGAGCCGGTGCCTGCTGTTCCAGAGCCGGTGCCTGCTGTTCCAGAGCCGGTGCCTGCTGTTCCAGAGCCGGTGCCTGCTGTTCCAGAGCCGGTGCCTGCTGTTCCAGAGCCGGTGCCTGCTGTTCCAGAGCCGGTGCCTGCTGTTCCAGAGCCGGTGCCTGCTGTTCCAGAGCCGGTGCCTGCTGTTCCAGAGCCGGTGCCTGCTGTTCCAGAGCCGGTGCCTGCTGTTCCAGAGCCGGTGTCTGCTGTTCCAGAGCCGGAGCCCGTGCCAGTATCTGTTCCAGAGCCTCTGCCAGGGCCGCCCGAGGGGTCTTCTCCGCCCGTTTTCCCGTGTTTTGTTTATTGCCTTTTTGACCTTGGACTGTGTACGCCGTTTTCTGATCGTCCTGTTTACCCTGACCTGGATTGTTTACTGGACCTTGCTTCTCGCCGCCTGCCTCGACCATTGCCTGCTATCTGGTTTTGTTCTGTCTCTTCTCCATTGTCCTGTTTGCTCATTCTTGACCCTGCCTGTATGACTATTCTATATAAAGCTGCATTTGGATCTTCACCTCCAAGTCTCGGCGCAGTTCATAACAGATATGTTCAGCTGTCAGAAACATAAGCAAATCAGAAACGCAATCGATTTCAGTTCTTTTTTATCACTACAGTACATATTATTTTGATTAGATAATCAAGTGTTCTAAAATAGAAGCAAATAAAGTGAGAGACTGTTCATGTTATAGGTCTACAGTTATGTAATTTTATTGCTCTGGCCTTTGCAGATATTTAAATATGGCCATCTTCTTTAAGCATGAATCATATGAAATGGTAACACTTTACAATAAGATTACAATTTTATCATTAAATATGGTTAAATGTTGTAGAGATATCATTCATTGTTAGTTTTTTTTATTTCAACATTTACTTATACATTTTAATTTAGAGTTTAATTTTTTATTTTCCTTAATGTACTATGAAATAACAAGAATGATCAAGGTTCAATTGTATTGATCAAATATTCATACATGCAGTAAAAAATGTATATTGCATAATGCATATAGTTCATGAAAGCTAGCAAATACATCCTTGTTAACAAATGGGACTTGCAAAGTGTTACTTGTGAAATTTACATATGGCTATGTTTCTAGGTTATAGCTAAAAAACACACATTTGACCTGTAATATTTAAATGTTTCAATTGTTTCTGTAGAGTTCGTTCTGTACAACTTCTCATTTTAATATATTCATATTTATATATTTATTTCATTTAGCACATTTTAGTTCAGCACTGTTTTACTTGGAGTGTTATGTTTGTTTTAATCCCAGTATCCGTTAAAAAAAATATCAGTTGAATAATCGGTTATCGGCATGTACGGTCAAACCTAAGTATCGGTAAAATCCACTATCGGTCGACCTCTAGCCAGAAGTCTTCCCACCTTCTGCACCAGACCTGACAAGGGCTTTCAGATCCTCAGGTGCAAATACTGTAGCAAGTAACGGGACATGTTGCTACAAATACTACACGGCAGCTGCCTGTTTTCATTGTAGTTTTCCTCTTAAAAGGTCAAAATACAACATCAACATTTTAAGCAGTGAAAAGAATGGTAAAATTATTATTTAACAGTCAGACATACATACAAACCAACATAGTGCAGTAGTGAGCAATCTTGTAAATCCATAATTCCAGAAGTGACATAAAAGTGATTTAAGTGTTTGATCTAAGTGTGTATGTGAGCGGGTGTGAGTGTGAGTGTGTGTATGTGTATGTGTATGTGTGTGTATGCGTAAACAAAGTAACCATTTATTATCTATTACCATTGTCACTACCATCACCACCCCACTCCCCACTACCACCATATTGCCAATATTGTGTTGGTCGATTTTTATTTCCATCCTTCCTCCTATGTAACAAGTGCCATTGTCAATCCTGTACAGAATAAAATATAATATAATAAGATAATATAAGATAACCTTCCCCCACATCTCATCAGTCTCTATCTTTTCCTATTTTTTTTTTTTTTTGTGTGTGTTATGTGCGATGTCTAAGGTGCATTAAAAGAGGGAGTACAGTGCGAGAGTGTCTCAAGTTGGGACAGAGATGCTGTCCCGTTGAAACCACTTCTCGCCTGTCTTGCCTGCCTTGGTGTTTGTTAGGTTTTCCATACATATTCCTTTTTTTTTTTTTTTTTTTTTTTTCCTATTCTTTGTTGTGGTGCATTAAAAGCCCATGAAGAGATAAGGGGGGAGTTATTGCAGTAGTGATGACAATGACACTTAATTCCAATACAGCATTGACAATGGCAATATTAATGATAATAATAATGATAATAATAATATTGATAATAAATGACAATGATGATGGCAGTGGCGACCGCAATGGTGAAAGCAAAAGACAGCAACAACAGCAATTACAACAATGAAAAAATAAAAGTGAAAATAGTAACCATAACAATAACAGTAAAGATGGTAATAACAATGATGACAAACAAGTTCAAACTAAAATGCATTAATATTCGTGGGTTGATTAAGAAGGTGGGAAGAAAGTGGAATGGTAAAATTAATATAGTAAAACTCTATAGATAGTACACCCTCAGTGATGTTACTTGAATGCATTTTTACATAAAGTGTGTTTCTAGTACACATTAATTTTGTATAGACACTAAAATGTACAACATCAACATATTGTGCCGATAGCATACAAAAATATTTTATAGGCTATATAAACAACATTAGAGAGTGTTTTGTGAGGTATCTTTTGAGGTTCATAGAATAATGACCTTTGAACTATTGTAACTAGCATATTGAAATTTGATCAACAGTGTCACTACAGACTTTAACGTTACAAAATATTTCTATATTCAAATACATTTCTATTCCTCAAAGAATCCTGAAAAAAATATCATGGTTTCCAAAAAATATTAAGCAGCACAACTGTTATCAAGATTTGATTTATAATAATCACTAATGTTTCTTGAGGAGCAAATCAGTATATTAGGATGATTTCTGAAGGATCATGTGACACTGAAGACTGGAGTAATGATGCTGAAAATTCAGCTTTACCATCACAGAACATTTTTTCATTTTAAACTATATTAGAATAGATTTAAATTGTTATATTACAAATATTTTGAGCAAATGAAGCCTTGTTGAGCATAAGTATCTATAAGAGACTTCATTCAAAAACATTAAACCAGACAAACATATTTGGGGTCCAATTGTCTAAAACTATAATTTACTTAAATGCCTAAAGTTTTAAAAAGCTATTCATTTAGAAGGCACAAGCTTCTTTCAAATATACTAGTAGAATATCTGTGAGCTAAAATGATTATATTAACTGCTTGCTTTTCACTGAACCACCGCTCACCAAATGCTATGAAATAAATGAGAATGTATTAGAATGACATCTCACACTAATAAAGGCTTTTAAAAAAGGACATTTATTTTAGTACTCTTCCAATGAAAGAGCTAGATACAAGCAAAATTACACTAACAAGGAAGGCAGATGATGACACTTCAAACGTAAAGCTGAGAGGGAAAAAAAGAAGAACAATCCTGCAATTGCCTTAATACAGAGACACCTGCCATGAAAAGGGGCCCTTTGAAGTCATTAGCAGAGCTGGACAAGACATTGCATTTACATTTAAAACAAAAAGGCTGATTGGCTGGCAGCCTACTCATATAAAGCTCAGCTGAAAATGCTAGCCAGTACAGAATGATAATGTCTACTTTATCACACCAAACAAACAATAAAATCCACATACAGGGGGTGGTTGTGCCATTTACAGACTGGCATCATACTCTGGCGACACAGGTCGTGTGATGAAAGCAACAAGGAAAGGTAAAATCTCAGCAGCTTAAAAAATAAAAAGCTTGGTTGTGGATCGCATGACTGAGCAGTCACAGTGCAGCAGGATCTGGTGCTGGAGAGCTAAACTGGCCTAATTAGAGCTCACAGGACATCCGCACACTAATCCCCACACACCCCATCATCCTCACGGCTTTCATCTGGCCATGTGGACGGCTCCGCCAATCCAATAAGCATGTGTGGGCTATATTATGGACAGTAATGTAATGTACAGTAGTATCATGTAATGTGATCTCAAACAATTAGGTGGGCATTGAGGAGACAGATTTAAGGCACTACAGTATGGATACAAGTTTGTTATACTGTATACATACATACATACACACTCACCGGCCACTTATTGGTCCATTTTAACATGATAGCATCACGCAGTTGCTGCATATTTTTTGGCAGCACATCCATGACCTGAATCTTACGTTCCACTACATCACAAATGTGCTCTATTGGATTGAGATCTGTTGACTGTACTAGTGAACTCATTGTCATGTTCAAGAAGCCAGTTTGAGATGATTTGAGCTTCGTGACATGGTGCGTTTTGAAGTAGCTGTTAGCCTGTTTGAAGTAGCTATCAGAAGATCGGGTACACTGTGGTCATAAAGGGATGGAAATGGTCAGCCAGACAGGTTTGAGCTGATAGAAATGCAACAGTAACTCAAATAACCACTTGTTACAACGGAGGTCTGCAGAAGACCAATGCTCAGGTAGGCTGTGGCGTTTAAACGATGCTCAATTGGTACTAAGGGGCCCAAAGTGTGGCAAGATAATATCCTTCACACTATTGCACCACCAACACCCGCCTGAACTATTGATACAAGGCAGGATGGATCCATGCGTGCTTATACGCCGAATTCTAACCCTACTATCTGAATGTTGCAGCAGAAATCGAGACTCGTCCAACCAGTCAACGTTTTCCAATCTTTTAGTGTCCAGTTGTGGTGCACAGAAAAAAAGTTGTACAAATGTTATCTTTAGGGGTACAACAGCTTGTCACTGGGGCAGTAACCTTAAAATGACATCTTTGTACCTTCTTTTTTACTCCTAAAAGGTGCATATTAGTATCTTAGTGTACAAAAATGTACCTTAAGGTACTACTTCTATGAACCTTTTTGTAGTAAAAAAGGTACAAAGATTTATAAATTAATTTTTTTTTTACTTTGAGCCCGTCCGAACTGCGAATTAGCCTCAGTTTCCTGTTCTTAGCTGCCAGGAGTGTCACCTGGTTTGGTCTTCTGCTGCTGTTGCCCTTCGTTCAACATGTTTTGTGTTCAGAGATGCTCTTCTGCAGACCTCAGTTCAGTTGTAACAAGTGGTTATTTGAAGAGCCGGGCAGTAACGGAGTACATTTACTTGAGTACAGTACTTAAGTACAATTTTGAGGGATCTGTACTTTACTCGAGTATCATTTTTGGGGAGTACTCGTGACTTTACTCAAGTACATTTGAGAGGCAAATATTGTACTCTTTACTCCATTTCTATCCATAACCGTGAGTGCCCGTTACTACTTCTAAAAAAATAAAAAATCTCGGGGAAAAAAAATCTCGGAAACCCTAAATTTGTGGTTTCCCTCTCAAACGTGATTGGATTGTGCAGGCGCCACTGATAGAGACAGCCTATCAGCAATCACGTTCAGCTTTCCGCCTAAGTCAACTCCATGGTCAGATTTAGATAAGAGACGAAACCATGGACGAAACAATGGATGAAGACGCAGCGGGTCCATCCTGGGAATATGCCAGCCCGTGGCCCTCCCTCGCCAGACTATTTACATTTTCTGAATTTTCTAAAATGTTCTTAAATGTTAAATAAAGCAACATGGTAAAAAATTCTCCAAGGTATTAACATTAACATTTTTCATAATTCCATGTAGGACGTTTCTGTACATAAATTTAAGCACTGTGGCAGTAGTAATGCAATATTTAGAAAATGTACTCTTGTACTCTTGATACTCACGTACTTTTAAAAACAAGTACTTCAGTACTTTTACTTAAGTAGACATCTGACTGTAGTACTTTAACTTGTACTTGAGTAAAATTTAGCAAGGGGTATCTGTACTTTTACTCAAGTAATGAAGCTGTGTACTCTGTCCGCCTCTGGTATTTGAGTTACTGTTGCATTTCTATCAGCTCAAACCAGTCTGGCTGTTCTCTGACCTCTGGTATCAGCAAGGCATTTTCACTCTATGTCTATGCCTAAATTAAGTTGCTGCCATGTGACTGACTGACTGATTAGATATTTACGTCAATGAGCAGTGGAACATGTACCTAATAAAGTGGTCAGTGAGTATATATTTTAATTTATAAAATAAAAGCATTTTTTAATTTTTATCAGTCATTATTGGATATTTAATTGTTCTGCCTATTTTAAGGTGCAGGTCATTGAAAATAGATAATGCAAAGATCTATTTTCCATGCAAGCATGCTGTTGTTGTTGTCATGTGCATATACAGTAACAAACGTTTGTTGTTCTTTTTTTAACAAAACAGTATGGAAACAGTATTGCAGCTATCACCCACGACATGAAAATAATCGGCCAGAATTTCATCATTCGTTTTGAGAGGTTGTTCTGATAAATTGTTCTGATAAATTGTTTGTATCTGATGAAAAAAAAAATGAATCCTCAAGGCCATTTGAGTTATACAATTGTCACTCCAGACCTCACCTTGACCTGTCTATTCTATATTATCCTATCAATGCTATTGTCAGATTCCAAGAAAACTATGTTAGATACCCCAATCAGAATATGTATTATGATCCTACTATGGTAGTGCATGTTTTCCTTTTTTATCTACTCTACATAACATCATGTGCAGTATTTATCACTGGAAAAAACATGTTATAATAATGACTTGCTTAATCCAACAAAACAACAACAAAAAAAGAAGAGAACATTATGAGATCCATCAATGACATAACCTTTGTAGCAATCACAACATTCATAACAACATTTGTTATTCTGGGATCTTCAAATGTTCATCTCTCCATATAAACAACATGAGGGGAAACATAGCTGCCATATCCTGCAAGCTGAATTCTGTTTAAATTCAGCATATCTGTAAATCTCTCTGTCTGTCCAGTTGTATATGCTTGTAATGTTTTATGCATAGTCTCAGCAAAATGTTCTTTGTACCGCTTGTAAAAGTTTGTTACCCATTCAAAACCCCCACAGCTTCAACAAAGCTGTTGTATTTTAGTATATCTTCCTTTCTCTAATTTTAGATTTTGCTGTCAGGGTGCTGTTAGTCAATTAAAGAAAATAGTTTTGCTTTGATGTCTTTGTCCTCTCTGATGGTTATACTTCAGTTTGCTCCTCTCAGCCAAGAATAGACTACTTGAAAATCTATATAATGGCTCTCTAGATTATGCCTTAGTTTAAAACGGCTACATTAAACTATAATGCAATGTCCCTCTATAAAAAATATCCTTAAATGCAAACTATGAAGAAAAACCTATACGGTCTGCTCTATCTGATAATAGAAAGCACACGATAATGTTCTCTCTCTATAAATAATGCAGATTATGGAAATGTTGTGTTATCACAAAAGTGAGCATTGAACCAAATAATGCAGATATAATTGTGATAGTATGAGAGACTTCTTTAAACATATGTCTTACCGACCCTAAACTTTTGAGTATATATGCGTACACACACACACACACACACACACACACACACACACACACACACACACACACACACACACACACACACACACACACACACACACACACACACAGTTCACTACTATGGCATATGGACAACTCATAGGCAATAAGCTTTGTATTTAGGGGCAGTGTTCAGAGTAAAACCAAAAATATGCAAAAATACGAATGCAACAAACAATGAATTAACTCCGTCCTTATAATACCATATACCACCAGTAGTGGATTTTTCTCCAAACATTTAGGATATGTACACTCTTAAAAGTAATGGTTCATTATTGGCATCTATGGTTCCATGAATAAACTTTTATGGAACCTTTCCACTCTACATAAGGCTCTTTATAGTGGGGAAAAAATGTATTTCAATTTTTAAAATGTTCTTCACAATAAGAAAAAAATATTCTTTTAAGAACTGTTCACTAAAAGGGAACCCAAAATGGTTCTAGAGTGTAGAATCATATAGTGGCCTTTGTATTCTGGCTGCTTTTATAAAACAAGCAAGCTTTTGATTGTTAACACTATACACACTTGTGAAAAGTTGAGAGAAATAAACTATTAAAAGCAGCAACACTCTTACTGGCTTATACATAGTTGCTATAATGGATTTTAAATTATATATATATATATATATATATATATATATATATATATATATATATATATATATATTTTTTTTTTTTTTTTTTTTTTCACCCTATCATAAACCTTTGTGACAGAGCCATGTCATCTCGGCAGGAATCCACACTTACCCAGCAAATAACACACTATCCTGTCTTTTTTTAATGGTCTCCTGGAGACATAAAACAAGACTACATGACAGTGCTGTCCACTAAAACAGGAAGCAATTTAGCTTCAGTGGGTGCCAACAGCAGCCAACTGCACATAAATGACTGACCTGTGGGCAAACCTCATGTTAATATAAAGCATAGAATGACACAATATCTCTAAAAAAAGCATATAGATTACTTATATGTGTTCTTCAAAACATGTTTAGATCACCTCAAAATCAATAAGCCTTGTTTATGAATGAGAACAGCATGCATTTGTTTTCAGTGTAAGTGATAATGATTAAAATAATCTTGTGATGATGTTTCATTTTTGAACAACATTTGATTTCTGGTGCACTATCACCATATAAAAAATACTCTCCACAAGGTCAGATACTGTCTTTCTCTCTGTTCTGTGATATCTCTCTATTATTGAGATAGCCTATAGGCCACTTTGAACATGTCTTACATTTGAAGTACGAAATAAACTGTCTGTCAATATATGACATTAAGCAATCGCCAGAGTGAGCATTAAATGTATTTAACTGTAGTATAGCTTTCGTAGCACAATTAAATTAAAGTGTAAAATCATGTGTGCCCACTGTCAGCAGACACGTGGGGAAATAACCACAACAACAACAAAACTCAGCTTACCTAAAACATAGTTGACATGTAATTAAGTAGCAGCCTGCACAGCCGAACACGATCAATAACAACTGCTTGATTCCTGACACTTGATCAACGGTTTTAACTATTAAGTTGAATCAGCTCCGGTTGATCAATTTTTTGGAGGGCAGGATCATTGCTACTCCTTCTAGTTAACAGGCCTGAGCACAGAGCACACGGTACGGATTCCATCCTCATGAATTACGCCGTTCTAGTACCATCTAGTGGACAAGAGCGTGTACTATACTTTTAGCATTCTCCATGGTAAATTATTGCCAATGAAGAAACTAGTAATATAACCTAGTCCCCTGCAAGCTTCTATCAAGACGACAATATTTTATCAGAATTGTTTTTCATTTAAAAATACGTAAAGCCTAAAGAATTTTATATTATTACATATTACAACAATAGTAGTAGTAGCCTAGTAGTGGTGGTGATAATAATAATAATAATAATAATAATAATAATAATAATAATAATAATATGTAATTGTTGCAATATACTATCAATGGTAATAATATGACTACTTCAATATTTCGTCAAAAGTCATTCTTTAGTGATGGGTGATGGGTGATGGCTGATGGGAAACCCGACTCAGAAACCCGCGCGAATAAAACGATCCAATTATTCTTTTACGTCATTTTGTAGCTACGTCATCGCTTGGTCGCCTGAGGCGATGTAGCTATTACACGCTTGTCCCTTAACGTTATAGGTTATAAACGTTTTTTTTCCCCTGTTCATTTTTCAGAACTTTTCTAATTTATTATCCACTTGTTTGGTTTAGGAAAACTTTAATAATTTTGATTTGAACGTCGTCGTCACACACATTCGAGGTCTGAAGAAGAATTATTGCAACATCAAGGCCTTCGTTAGCTTCTGTGCGAACTGAAGAGACAAACACCTCAGCATAAGCATGTTTAAAGACAAAACGGCATGGTTCTCCAGCAGTGTTGGAAAGGGGGTAACCAGCTTCTGGGGTGAGATGAGTCACGTTATTTGGTTAATTTATATGCTTCTAAAATAACTCAATGAAAGAAATGAACGAATCTATTAATGAATATTTTGGTAATCTGATCTAAGTCACGAGATCTTATATCAGGTTTTAACTTGAAATATGAGTACATTATATACTTGTCTATATTCTTTTAGTTTCTGAAGGGGGAGCTCTTTCTTCCTGGAAAACAGCAGATTACCTCTTCAGTAATGATGCCTCTTCTGAAGACACTAAAAGGTCTATTTAGCTTACTGTGCACATCTAGTCTTATGGTAACTTGGTCATACTTCTAAAGAAGCTGTAAAAGTAACAGAATGCGCATGTATTGTGTATTTTTGATTTAATGCAAAGAAAAGTGGTTATCACTCGCATGTGTGGCAAAGAAACCAGCCTATAGAATGTCATTTAATCCAAATCTACTGTACCCTAAACCCCTGAAATGCATGAAAAACTAGTTTTACCTGATTTCTTTCTTCTTCTTTTTTAGGGTATATCACAGTGAGGACTATATAAAGAACAGGGCAACAGTTTTCCACTGCAATTTCCTGTCAGCATGTAAACCTCGCCAGAGTGAAAAATCTGTGCCTATTGGCCACTACGTACTGCCTCCAGACTCCATCCAGAATGGTGAGCTGTTCATTATTTTTAGTGACGAGATCCAATGTAAAGAATGAAATGAGTCGTTGCTACATTTAATATTTTATAATTACTGTTCCAATTTCTCTCTTTAGAAATGAGAGTGCTAATTGGACGGTTCATTTGGGAAACGGATGAACAGGTAGGAGAACATGCTGTAGTTGAACCTGTGCCCGGCTATTCTTCGTTGTCAATTGTTAGCTTCTCGGTTGTTATTTATTAAAGGTGATGTGTGAAGAACAAAATACAACCAAAATGTCTGAAGACAGTCTATCCGATGAGACTGAAGATCAACCAGTGAAAGAGAAGAACAGGTATACATTAACTCAACATTTAATTAGATATGAATTTAATATAGATTTGGGCAGAATGCATAAATTCATTGTAGGGAATTTCATTTTTAAATGCATACAGTATTTTTTTCATGTTGTTCCTCTTCAGTTACATAAGACACAACTGATGTCTAAATATTACTTTCACTACCACAGCCCTTTATCTTTATAAAAACCTGGTGTAACCTCATGTTCATGTTATCTATTAGCCAGGAAAATCACCAGTCTGTTGCATCACCGAACAAAGTGTGTTCATGCTGTGAGATGCGGCAGTATCCTGTAAACAACATGATCTCAGGTAATGAATTAACAGATAAAACTGACACCAATGTTCTCACATTTAGAAACTGTTTATTGTCCTGTCTCTTTTTCAGGATATGCTCATATTGACCAAATGAAGAAGTATTTAGGGGAACTTTATGATTTTCTTCCCTCCCTCCATGGCCATAATGTTTCGAGATCTAATAATGTGACACCTCCTTATTGTCACAAAGAAATGTAATATAACGCGCCTCGTATAAATGCACTTCTTTGTTCTTTATATGTTTCACTGACAAAAGAATTTAATGCAACTGGATGTTCATTCTCAGTTTCTGCTCATCTCATATTAAACTGCTTCTTCAGTAAATCACACTTTTCCCAGCAATATGAAATCCAGTCCCTGTATGTGAACAGAGGTGATTTGACATAGGTTATAGAGAATAGCAATATTACAAAATAAAAGTGCGTATACTTGAAACAAAGTGTGTCTCTGATTATTTTCTGTTGATGGTTAATTACCTTCCAGTGAGGTGGTCTATCCATTAAAGGATTTTCTCTGAGGTCAAGTTTTGTAAGTCTGCTGAAACCAGGGATTAAGTGATCCTCCAGTGATCTGATGCTGTTAAATTTAACAGACAGGATCTGCAGATTTGCCATCTCTGGAAACAGATGTAAAAAAAAAATTGCACATAAGCAAAAAAAGGAAAAGGAAAACAGGGATTTACACCTAATAACCATTACCGATAATAACGAGAGTAAAGAGTAACTACTAGTCCGCTAAGAAGGCCTGGTTTTACAGACAGGGTATAGATTAAGCCAGGATTAGTTCTTAGATCAATTAGGGCATTTAAGTAGCTTTTATAAATGTGCCCTAGAAAAAATCAATACTGTGTGCATCTTGAGACAAAAGAATTGCACAGACATATTTTAAAATGTGTCAGTGCAAGTTGCTTTAAGTTAAGACAGCTCAAACATATATTTTAGTCCGGGACTCGGCTTAACAAGCCTTGTAAATGTTAACAATGTATGTCTAATAAGAGCAAAACAACAGATCAAATGTGCAGCGGCTTCTTGTATTAAATTGTCTACAGTTGTCCTACATTAAAGAGTCACTTGTGAGGGAAAAAGTAGATGCCATAAAGTAATTTCATTAAGTGGGAAGTTTCTAACCTGTTAGTTCAGTAGGGATGTGTGTAAAACAGTTCTTGTCCAGATTCATGAAGACCAGAGACTGTAAGTGATTCACCTCTTCTGGGAGGTCTTGAAGTTTATTATCTGCTAAGTTTAACCACTGCAAACTGTTGAGGGCTCCAAGTTTTGAAGGCAGTTGTGTAATTGTATTATTATGGAGCCCAAGTTTCTGTAACTTGCTGAGTTTACCAATTGATAATGGTATGGAGATGAGACCACATCCAACAGCCCAGAGCTCTCTCAGTTCTCTCAGGTCCCCTACTTCTTCTGGGAGAACAGATAATGGGTTGTGGTTTACACCCAGGTAAGTCAGGTGTTTCAGTGATCCAATGTTGCTAGGAAGAACAGTCAGCTGGTTTCTATCCAGTATCAGTTCTTCAAGCTTTTCCAGGTGCATAATCTAACAGGGGATAGACACTTTAGACATGATTTCCGCTTGCATTATTATTATTGTTATTATTATATGATATGTGCAACGAATTAATTCGCTTTGCGAGTAACGTTAGCTACTTTGTAAAACACCGCACATACATTTGGGGATAAATGTCATAAGTTACCTCGTCTGGTGGTAAAATGAGCTGATTGTTGTTCAGAAACAGTTTTTTCAAGGTAACGAGTCTCGAAACGCCAGGCGGCAAAACAACTAGACCCCGGTGACTCATGTTCAGACTCTCCTGTTGTTTGTTGATACATTCCAGTACCATATCATCTCCGTTCATTTTGTTTCATTTAACAAAAACACATAGGCCTACAGGCGGTACTGAATAGAGAAGGCTCATCACCATAGTAACAGACAACTTCCGGCATTTCTGAAACTGGGACTGAATGGAAATAAATGGTGAGATTAAAAAATAGCGCAAGAAAACTCGGGGAAGATCTGTCCATGTTTGTATGGTTAATTTGTATTTATTGACATATTAAGAACATTAAATGCAGAAACTAGTTTTTCCTCTCCATGTTTTGTGCAGACTGAGCTCTGAGCGCGCAGTTTTGATGTTATTGAATGACCTGCTGAGAAAACAGGAAGAAGCGGGATGGCCGTTAGATATATTTACGTAGAACCACAGTCGACCGCTCCAGACACGTCAGCGCGCCCGCCATCTTGGAACGGTCAGCGTGTCATCAGCCCCGTTCACACCGCCGCCAGCGTACTGTGAAGTCGCTTGTGGGCGTTCGTAGTGCTGTCGCTCTAATGTTATGGTAGACTGCACGTCTGGCCATATCTATACAAAATACCATTACAAGTGATTCACACAACTATATAATTTTAATTTGACTAGGAATTAGGCTCAAAAGGAACCGTATGCTGTTGGGAGAGTGTTTTATATTACCACAGCAGTGTTCAGTGGGTTACATAATTTACTAAATTAACGATCGACCAATCAACAAATAAAACTCACTCACACTGTCATAAATTACTAAAACGTCATTCGAATTTGACAAATAATACATTTTCGGTAACACTTTAGAATACGGTTCCTTCGTTAATGAATAACTACAGTGCTAACTACAATAGCTAGTAATGTATGTAGTAACACTTGTATGTAAGTATGTAGTAATAGGTTACTTGAGTCATTACTAGTTAGTTACCATGTTCTTCACTTTAGAATACGGATCCAAATATTTAGTAATTCCTTTAGAAGTATGTAACACTTGAGTCACATGTCTAGTCATTTGTCCTGCATTAGTTATTGATTCGTTTTGCATGAATTATGAAACTTTTTCAGTAGTTATCTGGGAAGAATAAAAGAAAAAGTAGTTATTGATTAGTTAATAGTGAACTACCACTTTTATGTGTGTGCTATTACTTACTAATTTGTTAATCAGAGTTTCTTGTTAGTTAATAGTAGTTACTAGATTCTTAATATTGTGTTACTCATTTGTTCCTTTGTAGTTATTCATTAACGAAGGAACCGTGTTCTAAAGTGTTACTAATTTTTCTTGTTCCTAGTCAACATAATGCGTGCGGGAAACTGTAAAATGAACAGCAGCAGTGCTAAACT
Source organism: Meda fulgida (assembly GCA_030578275.1). Taxonomy (NCBI): domain Eukaryota; kingdom Metazoa; phylum Chordata; class Actinopteri; order Cypriniformes; family Leuciscidae; genus Meda; species Meda fulgida. Next base: position 36,116,033 of record CM060622.1, read on the forward strand.
TGCATCATAAAATTGCAACACTCGAACTTTAAATGTATTAATTAAAGTCACTGAGCCTGTCGACAGTATAAAAGATATAAAACAGCGAACTCTTCTTGCCTGAGACGGTGACTTGAGCTCCACTGAAAGCCTTCTTTCCTATTGGTCGTCGCTCGCGAAAATCGCTTCTCATTTGAATAAAGTTGAAATTTCTGAACTTTTGTCGCGTGTCTCGCTGTCGCTCTTGTCGCCGGATGTCGCCAGCGCTCCATTGAAATTAGTGGGATCATGTCGCTTTGTTGTTGCGTGTGAACCATAGAGGTGTGAACGGGGTTTTGGATTACGCATTGTTGTGCAGATCTAGTTGTAAAAATCACCAACATTTTAATTTCCGAAGAAATGGGATAGCCTTTTACAATTAAAAATGTGTTTGTGTTTAAAAAAAAGTTAGTGATTTTATATGTAGTAACTCAACATTACAGGGGTTTAAACTAACTTAAATAGTGCTCTGTTAGCTGACGCCTTCCTCTTTCTGTATTGTGTTAGTTTAGCAAAATCATCTGCTGAAGTCTTTTGTATATATAGATCATAGATATAGATATTCATACATGCGTACGTAGGCTTACTGTGTTTGCAGACGGCGCACTGACCGTTCCAATATGGCGGACGATCCGTCTAACCGCCGCTAATAAGGAAGGATTCTATGTATATACTCTATGTGCGTCGTTGCGCGTGTGACTGAAAGGGTGCATGATCTGTACAGGAGCCAAATAGTGAGTAAATTAACTGTGAGAACACACGTTGTCGGAAGTTTATCAGTTCTTCTGTACGTTTAAATACGAGAATAAAATGGATAAAGACAACCTCTCCGTAGTCCTGCACTCTAAAGGAGATCTCAGACTGGTATGACATTTCATGCGTTTTAGTGAAGATCTTGCAACCCTTGAACTCTGATTGCATTTGCAATTAATAATAGCAGACTTATCTGTATCTTTAACAGGAACAACGTCCGATCCCGGAGCCAGGACCAAATGGTATATAGATTTGTGATTAAGCAATATTTCTAAATGCTTTGCAATGGTGATAAACATTTTAGCATTCGTATTCATTTCCCGGGGTTCTTTATTGAAGACGTGTTACTTCAGATGCACTCTGTGGGCATTTGTGGATCAGATGTGCACTATTGGCAGAACGGGCGCATCGGGGACTATGTGTTGAAACAGCCCATGATTCTGGGACATGAAGCCTCTGGTCGTGTGGTGAAAGTGGGATCTGCTGTGACTCACCTCAAAGCAGGTCTGGATTTGCCTTAGTTTGTGATATAATGGCCTGTTTTCACATACAGGACGTAGATTAAGCTAGGATTAGGTTTTAGTTCAATTAGGGCATTTAAGTAGCTTTTATAAACATGCATTAGAAAAAAAACATTACTGGTGTGCATCTTGAGACAAAACAATGCCACTGACATATTCTAAATTATGTCATTATAAGTTGCTTTCAGAAAAACTGCTCAAACATGCATTATATTCTGGGACTATCTTAAGCCTTGTCTGTGAAACCGGGGATATAACAATTAAACTTGGATTAAGTTTCTTTCATTTTTGAACCCAGGAGACAGAGTTGCAGTTGAGCCTGGAGTTCCTCGTGAAGTAGATGAGTTCTTTAAATCTGGACACTACAACCTCTCTCCCAGCATATTCTTCTGTGCCACTCCTCCAGATGATGGAAACCTGTGCAGATACTACAAACACAACGCTAGCTTCTGCTACAAGTCAGATCATTATTTCTGGACGAATTAGAAATCCAGAAATCCATGGTCCTTTAATTATACGCGTAATAATCATATATATGGCTGTGTGCATGCAGACTTCCCGATAATGTGACTTATGAGGAGGGTGCCCTGATTGAGCCCCTGTCAGTGGGCATTCATGCCTGCAGGAGGGCAGGAGTCACTCTTGGAAGCTCAGTGTTTGTCTGTGGTGCAGGTTAGCCATCTCTAATGATTGCACATATTTATACAACTATTACATATTAACTAGTCAGTTAGTGTTATGACCTCTGACTTCTGGAGCTCTGATACTTTTCTAGTGTGTCAGCACTGTAAAATAATTGTTGCTTATTAATCTAATATCACAGATTTTTTTTTTTTGAAATTTTATCTTTGTAAGATGACTTTTGAAATATGTGACTGGTTATAGCAAACAAAGACTATGTATACATATATATGTGTGCGTGTGTGTTCATCAACATAGGACCAATTGGACTAGTTTCTTTGTTGGCGGCCAAAGCCATGGGTGCTTCCCAAGTAATAATAAGTGGTAATGTATATATTCACTATGTATAAAAAGTAATAACATATGTATAAATTTTCCATATAAAATACATTTTTAATCTGTATTTGTAGACTTGTCCTCTGATCGGCTTGCCAAAGCTAAAGAGATCGGAGCAGACTTCCTGCTTCTTGTGAAAAAAGAGGATACACCTCAGGATATGGCCAAGAAAGTGGAGGGAATGCTGGGTTGCATGCCTCACATCAGCATTGAATGCACTGGAGTGCAGAACAGCATTCAAACAGCCATCTATGTAAGTTTGATTACAAAAAATAAAGTCATAAGGCTTTCACATTATTGGAAAACTCCATTTTGCTGTCGTATTTGTTTGAGTGTTTAGACATGCTAAAATGATTATTTGTGTAGGCTACTCGTTCAGGAGGTGTGGTGGTGTTGGTTGGGCTTGGTACTGAGATGACCACCATACCTCTTCTCAATGCAGCACTCAGAGAAGTTGACATCAGAGGTGTATTCCGTTACTGTAATACGTAAGTAGATTTACTTATGTCTGTATCAACGGTTTAAATATAATTTAGATCAAAATATATCTATTAAAAAAATATTTGTAGATTTTACTCTTTTGCACACTTTTACCTATTATACGTTATTGTTTTTCCAGCTGGCCTGTAGCCATTTCTATGTTGGCGTCTAAGAAGGTGAACGTCAAACCCCTGGTCACCCACCGTTTCCCGCTGGAGCAGGCTGTGCAGGCCTTTGAGACCACCCGTCAGGGTCTTGGGGTTAAAGTCATGTTAAAATGTGACCAGAATGACCAGAACCCATGAGATCAACTACTTGACCCACTGCTACAGTCACTTCATTTGTTTAATCCAGCTAGCTTTGAGAGTAACCTCACTAATTGTCTCAGGTACAGCAGTCACAGGAATTCAGTGATTCTCTTCACAGTGGATGCAGTTATGTATCACTTAAATTGCATTGTAATTTATGAATCTAGCATTTTACATTAGTAAAATGAATATAAATAAAACATTTATAGAATCATGAAAAGTGTTCATTTATTTTTATGTAACATTGTCAGAGTGCAGTTTTTAATGGCATATCATAATAGCAGGTCATTTTTACAATTTAATTACCCTAATCTTTTTCACAAACAATTAATCTTATCTAAGATTTATCATACTAACTTTTTTGTCTGTGCAGTTACTTTAAGTACAGTACTGTATTTTCGTATATTTGGCCAATTTGAGCATAATAAGTATAAAAAGTTGTTCAAATTCATTTCATGAATTTTAGTTGAAGATTTTGCAACCCTTGAACTCTGATTGCACTTGCAATTTATACTGTATTTGTAAACTTGTCTGTATCTTTAACAGGAACAGCATCCAATTCCTGAGATGGGAACAAATGGTATATGCTTGTGACTTAGCAATATTTCCAAATACACTGCAATGGTGATTAGCACTTCAATATTGATTTTAATTGAAGACGCGTTACTTCAGATGCACTCTGTGGGCGTTTGTGGATCAGATGTGCACATGTGGCAGAACGGGGGCATTGGGGACTATCATTTTGTATTCAACAGGGGACAGTTGCAGTTGAGCCTGGAGTTCCTCGTGAAGTAGATGAGTTCTTTAAATCTGGACACTACAACCTCTCTCCCAGCATATTCTTCTGTGCCACTCCTCCAGATGATGGAAACCTGTGCAGATACTACAAACACAACGCTAGCTTCTGCTACAAGTCAGTTAACTATTTTTGAACAAAGATAATGAAAGAGAGAGGGTCCATGGTCCTTTAATTCTATGAGTAATAATAATCATAAATACTGTGCAGGCTTCAGAGGGAGCCCCTGGCAGTGGGCATGTATGCAGTGCAGGTCAGCACTCTCTATATTGCACATATTTATGCAACTGTTACACATTAACCAATCTGTAATGACCTTTGACTTCTTGGCCACTTTTCTATAGTGTGTCAGCACTGTAGAACAAGTGTTGCTTATTAATTTAATATCACTGTAAGCATACTTAATTTTTAGAAATGTCATCTCTGTAATTTTGAGATATGTGACTGGTTATAGAATAAATAGACTATGTTTGTTTTTATTAACATAGGACCAATTGGACTTGTGTTTTTATTGGCGCCCAAAGCAATGGGTGCCTCACAAGTAATAAAAAGTGGTAAGTTAAGTATCCAATATATTCTATAAAATAAACTCATATTATATACCGATGAGCCAAAACATTATGACCACATGCATAATATGCATTACAAGACGTTAGCAGCAGATCCTTCAAGTCCTGTAGGTTGCGAGGTGGAGCCGCTGTGGATCGAACTTGTTGGTCCAGCACATCCCACAGATTCTCAATTGGATTTCGTCCATTGCTCAAAGGTCAAGTTCTGATTCTTGTGTGCCTGTTGTAGTGCTTATGATAGTGGACGTGTTGTCATACACACTTTGATTGGTGTGTGGCTACACAGCCCCATTTGCAGCAGAGTGCAATGCACTGTGTTGACACATTCCTCCCATATTAACCATCATTAACATTTTCTGACTTGTGCCTCAGTAGACCTTCTGTTGTCTCGAACCAGATAGGGTAGGCTTTGTTGCCCTCATGCATTGAAGAGCTTTGGGTGCCCAACACCCTGTCGCCTCGGACCACTGTTGGAAAATTCTCACCCCTGCTGCCCGGGACCTACCCACAAGCCTTGCCGTTTCAGAGCTTCTCTGACCCAGTCGCCTTGCCATAACAATTAGGCCCTTTTCAAAGTCTCTCAGATCTTTATTCTTACCCATTTCTCCTGCATCCAACATGCTGATCTACCAACATTAATATGTGGCCATGTTAGGAGATGCTCATTAATATTTGCTTTATTGTGTTAGAAAACACAATTGTATCTTTATATATAATTCAGATTATTGTTTTCATCTTTATATTTGTTTGTGCATACTGAGTACTGAGATGTATTGAAATATTATACTCAGACCTTATTGTGCTGATGATGGGTTTTTTGTCTAGGCTGCTCGTTCAGGAGTGGCTGGTGGTGTTGGTTGGGCTTGGTCCTGAGATGCTGTTTTTAAACAGCTAATCTTTACAAATGAGATCTCATACTTTTGAGCTTCATTAAACGGTATATATTTCAATTATGCTCAAAGTGTGTTTTTGTCAGTTCATGAAAGTATTGTAGTGTATTTTAATAACCTCTAGGGGGAGCAGTGATCTGCAAAATTGGAGAACGGTAATAAAAGCCCACACACACTTTAATGAATATCCTGTCTCACAATCTTGCTATAAAGCTTGGCAACAGGGCCTGCACAGACCTTTTGAGGGGCATGTGTTGAAACTGAAAAAGCCCCCCCCCCTCACTTTTATTTTATATTTAAGATTATAACTACATAAAAGAAAGAAATGGTAACATCTTCATGACAAATTCAATAACACAAAATAATAGTCTGAAAAGCTTTAGATTTATTTACTATTAATAACAACCATAATAATAGAGGGGCGCACCTGTGCTTACCATCATTTTCCGATGGTAAAAATTAAAAGTGTTGTATTACTTATCAATATATTGTTAACATTTTACAAAAGTCAAACTCAAATGCAGTAACCGGGTTTTTGACGAGCGAATGTGTGCAAATGTGCACACAAGTCCGTCATTAAAACGGCGCGGCAGCGCCAGATTACATTTTCATCAACAGGTTACATTTTTTAGTAGCTATATGAGCGCTCAGGTTTTCCTGTTGTAGCTAAATACATTTGGCCAAAATCTCATTTTATAAAAGATGAAATACTAGGTAGGCTACTGTATGCACAGGGTATTTAAGTGTAGGCTATGTATTGGCTATGACAAGATGGCAAATGCTAGACTTCTCTCTCAGGTCCCGCATGTCTCAGTCAGACATCAAATAAATAAAATATGAGCCTTTTTAGACATAGTGTTTAGTACTTATTGAAACAACAAGATCTTTGCTTACCCTTGCAAGACTTCGTTCAGCTGCTGTCTGCTGTGCGGCTGCTGCAGAACTTCAGTTCATTCAGTCACGATAGAGGGGGCGGAGTTATCAGATAGAGGGGGCGGAGTTATCAGATAGAGGGGCGGAGTTATCAGATAGAGGGGGCGGAGTTATCAGATTTACTGACAGTTTGAGGATCGGACAAGATTTGCACAAGCTCCTTTTAAGAACTTTCATTGGCTAAACATTTGTAAAAACAGACCGACAGACGTAAAGTGTGACTATAGCATTGATTTATAAAAAAAAAAATAATAAAAAAATAATAAAAAAACACCACCAAAAAAAAATGGGCACTTCGGAGTAAGGGCAAATAGGGCATGTGTTCTGCACAGGTTGAGCCCTATCTGTGCTCATGCCTGCTTGGCAATGTCTCTTTAATCTCCCCTAAGATCAGATAAAGGATACAGTTTTACTATTGAGTGTTTTTCTTCCCTTATTCTTTCCTTGACTATGTGCAAGCCTGGAAATCTGAGCTGGCTGAACTGTTTTCCAACTGTGAGACTCAAATCTATGCTCATTAGGACCATAATATGAGGCGAGGGAGGTGTTTTAAAGTTTTGGAAGCTGGCCACTGTTAGAGGCGGTTGGCGTGGATTTTGACTTAAGCCTCCAGGTTGTATGACCCACTCAGGCTTCATTACTTTAAGCAATTCTTTATTTCCCAAATAAATTGCCAGAGAATCAAGGTAAAATAACATGAAGGGCTTATGTAACACTTTATTGTTATTTTGCCATAGTGTCATTTTAAGATGCATGCAGACAGGTATTCATGTTCATGTATTATTAGTTTCACAATTCATCTTCAAAAGCTTTCTTACGCGGCGGTAAGGCTTTTGGTCACAGTGTCTTCTTATTTCCCCAAGGCCAAAGCCTCACAAAGATAAAATGGGACTAACAGTGATTCCTACATGGACACAGTACTAAACCAGGTTAAACGTGTATGTACAGACATTCTAAAACTGCTTAAGGAAGTGGACACACTATTAACAACACTATTACATTCACCACTGACTCAAATGAGTTGCAGCTGTGCACACACAAAAAAAAGCACACTTAAAAAATAAACTCTTACATTTCATACAATGTTTTTGTGTTTGAAACAAAAATAATTTACAGCATGGCAAGATAATGTTTGATTATTACAGCATGGGAGAAGTCCAGAAATTGTTTACACACTGTATTTTACAAAAGATTTGCTCACTTGCTCACATGTAAAAAAAAACTACTCAAAATTTGCTCAGTCTTTAATGCCCACTAGATGACATTTATCCGTTGAAGGCTGGCGTTGTGGAACGATTCTCTTCTGTTGATAAAGTCCCTACTGATCCTAGTCAGTCTTGCAAAGTTCACTGTACGATGAGTATGGATCACACCTGTACTTCTTGAGCATTTTTTAATGTGTCATGCCACATAATTATTTGCTGCTGTAAGTTCACATATGTTAATGTAGGGGGCATCTCAATGAATTTCAAATTCAATGACACCTGAAATTGATCAAGTATGATGTCCAATACCTTGTTCATAATAATAATAAAGTATTATTGACAGAAACAAACATTCTGGAATGGTAACTAGGCGTGATGTTTTGGGCTTCTACTGTCTGGACTTCTCTCTCTGGCTTTTCCATTCCTTTCTGATATTGATATAATGATTACATATTTACAAAACAAACTTGCATCTCTCTAACAATGTCCACATACATAATTGTAAATAAATTAAACAAGAATAGCATCAAAATAAAATGTACAAAGCCCCCCCCCCCCTCCCCACACATTATGAAGAAAGGACTTGAGATGCATCGACTCCATCTTCATCTGACTATGCACACACCCCGAGAGCAGATATAACACATCGACGGAATCCACACTATGCAGAAATGACACACCATATCTCTTAAGTAATGTTAGCAGACAGCAAGAGTGATGGAAGTTATTTTTGGTGAAGATAAAAAGAGAAAGGTGACTGCTGCATTCAAACATTTGCCAGTGCCCGGGGTTGTGTATATCAGCCAAGTCCAACTCAGATCATATATACATAGGAGTCTCCTGACCAGTTAAGAGTCTAAACATGGCGGCTGGCATAGTCTTCATGTGGATCTGTTTCAAGACAAGGAGATCTTTTTACTACAAAAACATTAATATAATATTATATAATATAATATAATTAGTGCTAACACATCGCATCTAACATAAAAATTTGTTTATATAATGTATATATATATTATATAGATGTGTGTGCGTCTATGTGTTTGTGTATATACACACACACACACACACACACACATATATATATATATAAATAAATATAAACAAACATTATATAAACAAATTTTGTTAGATGCAGTTAATCGTGATGAATCGATTTGACAGCACTATATATCATATAGTATAATATAATAGTCAAGTCAAGTCAAGTGTATTTATATAACGCTTTTCACAATATAAATTGCATCAAAGCAGCTTCACAGTATCAATCAAATAACATAACAATGTTTGTTTCTTAGTGGAAAAAACATCCACGTTTGGTAGGGCTGATCAATGGTATTAATGCTTGGTTAATTAATTTGAATATCCCCAATATAATAATACTATTCTACTAAATACTTACAATATTATTCAACACTATTTAATATATACACTACCAATCAAAGGTCTGTTCTCCGTTAAGACATTTTTTTTAAAAGGGGGTGACACGTTTATTCAGCAAGGAAACATTAAATTGATCAAAAGTGACAGTAAAGACATTTAGGCTATGTTACAATAAAATCCAATAAATGCTGTCCTTTGAAACTTTCTATGCATCAAAGAATCCTGGACCACGGTTTCGACTTAAATATCAAGCAGCACGACTGTTTTCAACATTGATAATAATAAGAAATGTTTCTTGAGCTCCAAATCATCATATTAGAATGATTTCTGAAGGATCATGCGATGATGCTGAAAATTCAGCTTTGCCATCAAAGAAATAAATTACATTTTAAAATAGATTCAAATACAAAACAGTTCTTTTAAATTGTAACAACAATTCACAATATTACAATTTTTACTGTATTTTTTATCAAATAAATGCAGCCTTGGTGAGCATAAGAGACTTCTTTAAAAAACATTCAAAAATCTTACCAACTGCAAACTTTTGAACGGTAGTGTATGTATAGTTCTCACCTCGCCGACAGAATTGGAGAGAGCTTGTACGATCTTCTCGTGTGCCGTGGCAACAACACTTTGGCCGTTTATCTCAATAATACGATGACCAACCCGCACGCCTCCTCTCTCTGCGATCCCTCCACGCATTAGACTGCAGATCTGAGGAGCACAAAACAAAAGTTGCACTTAATAGTAGCACTTATACTTCAATACTGTATTTCAGACCTGTTCCTCTATCCCTCCATACTCACAATGCCATTCTGTACACTGAAACCCAGCTGATACTTGAGGTCTGGTCTTTTAATGAGAACCGTGGTTACAGGAGGGCAGCTAACAATGTTCAACTTCACCTGCACCTGATTTTTCAGGCCCTGATGGAAATAAACAAAACATGTGATTGTATAACTCAGTACCAATCACACCAGATGCACTGTATTATTACACTGGGATTATAACAACAGAAAATCACGATTTGCAACCACTTTATTGATTGTCCTGTGGTCTTTTAACAGCCCTAAACCAGAGACCCTTTATAACCAGCTACTCAGAATAACACAGATGGATTCACGGGCAAGCCAAGATTCAGCCCACTGCGCACTGTGACAGCCCAACCCCTCTGCACACCTTGATGATTCCCTGACAGGTGGCGAGAGGCAGCCCCACCAGGCTGGTGTTGTTGATTGACATGATCTGGTCACCGATGCTGAGCTTCCCAGAACGGGCGGCAGGGCCTCCATTCATCATGTTGGCCAGGATGACGGTGGGCAGAATAGAGCCCCAGCCAGACTCCACAATAACTATGCCCAGAATCTCCCCCTTCTGCTTCTCCAGCTGCAACTGTGGAGAGAGAGAGAGATGGAGAGAGAGAGAGAGAGAGAGAGAGAGAGAGAGAGAGAGAGAGAGAGAGAGAGAGAGAGAAAGAGAGAGAGAGAGAGAGAGAGAGAGAGAGAGAGAGAGAGAGAGAGAGAGAGAGAGAGGCATAGGCAAGGGATTGTAGTTGATTGTCAATAAAAGGCCATAAAAGGACAAAGTAATTAAGGAAACAATTTTACTCAGTTGATAACATGAGACTGACAGCATCAGCACAACCTCTACCTCTAGTGTACATTATGTGCTCAAAGGATATTATAATTAAGGAAAATGTAGTTATTTGATGTTCTGGTCCCATGGTCATAACCAGGAAAAAAGATAAAGATCGTGTCAATGGCATTTGTTCATGTACAAATAATCTATATACTTCTGGTTAAAAGTTTGGGCTTGGTAAGATTTTTTTAATGTTTTTGAAAGAAGTCCCTTATCCTGACCAAGGCTGCATTTATTTGATTAAAAATAGATTAAAACTGTAATATTGCGAAAAGTTATTGTGATTTTTTGTTTCTATTTTAAAATGTAATTTATTCAACCTATTTAAAGTTGCATTTTAAGCAGTCATTGCTGGAGTCTTCGGTGTCGCATGATCCTTCAGAAATCATTCTAATATACTGATTTTGAGCTTAAGAAGCATTTCTTATTTTTAAACACTTTTTGTGGAAAATTTGATTGATTTTTTAAAATTATATTTTATGATGTCAATTTAATGCATCCTTGATGAATGATTTGTTAAAAAAAGAAAATTTAAATGATATTGAATATTATATAACAGAATTTCTATATTTTAGAGAATTAACATTCAACAAAATTGTACAATACTATCATGCTGCCTGTCATCCGGTTTAATAGGTTAAGTCTGTGTGGACATCATTTTGTGTTCTGCCCAGATGCTGTGCTTTCCTGTGAGTCCATCAGCACTATTTGCTTCGGAAAAGCATCTTATTATTTATTGGACATTGGGATTTTAATCACTGTAATTTTGTCTTGTCTGTAAGACTGGCTTTTTTATATGACGATTGGGCATGGGCGTCAGTTTGGTTTGAAAAGTGCTGGGGACAGAGAAGGATTCGGAAGTGCATTTTCAAAAGTGCTGGGTACAATGACACATTCTTTTTTTCTCTCTCTTTCGCGCAGGTCATAATTTGAAAGACGATGTCCTGTAGCTTACTGATGTAAATAAATAAAACTGTATACAAAGATGTGATGATGTTTGACCAAAAATGTGATGGGTGGGGGGGGGTTAAATAGTACTTTGGGTTTAATTGGTCGTACAATGAGATCTAACATACCTGTCAACATTTGGTTTTCAAAATCCGGGAGATTATTCATAGTTTGGGCTATGCAAATTACGGGAGTTTCCCGGTAGAAAAAACAAACTGGGAGGGGTCCGGGATATAGAGCCAAAAAAAAGGAGAAACCCGGGAAAAACGGGAGTGTTGACAGGTATGATCTAATATATGTTGTGACATGAATTTTCACGTGAATAAATACATAGATCAGCCAGATGTACGTATGTACTGTAATGGTCCGGTGGCAGAATTTTTGCCAAGCGTGTCGGAGGTTCTGGGTTCTAATCCGCACTCGAATAGTTTTTTTTTCCCCTCATCAAAACTGATAATGGTTTTTCAGTGGATGTATATCAAGCAGGGACACGTTTGTATCCATTTTGTTTTGCGATTTCACCGGAACGAATAGAGAATCTCCGCAACGGATTGAAGCGAGCGTCCGAGTGAAGACATTGCGCGCGTGGGCGAGCCACAACAGAACACTCCGCGGCACTGATCGCAGAGGCAACGAGCACATGATCACTTGATTAAAACAACAACACATTTTAGCACTAGATCGCCTCTTATTTAACAAACGAACGAAACGAATGTTCTGCTAGTTAACAGGAGATGTTTTACTTGTATTGGAACATCCGTACCGCAAGATGTTTCAAAAGTGGTGGGGACAAAATCGACCCTGGCAAAAAGTGGTGGGGACATGTCCCACCCGTCCCATCTGCGCTTTATTTTCCGTGAAGCATTATTGTGTTGTGCTTCTGCTATGATAAATAGACATCCACTCTTGGATTGCGTGCGTAACGGAGGCCAGCTAGTGAGAGTCGCGCTGGCATCTGCTAGAGAATGCGGTGTTTAGCGTTAATGTTAGTGCATTCCAGCGATCGGGGTTCTAGGCTGACTTGGTGGTTAGGATTGGCGGGTGAGCTTTGGAGGCGGAGCAATGAAGATAGGGGTGTGTTTGTTTGGGTTGATTTCAAATATCAACAATGTCCAACAGCGTTTTTGAAATACCGCTTACCTCACCTTTAATAGCCGTTTCAGAAGCAGCTTTTGGGATCAACATTGTAGAGCTGAGCACACATATTTCTATTAAGTGATATCTTCTGCAAAGCACCGGTCTCCACCGGTTATAAATGCACAGCAACACTATGCTAAATCCTTTATATAAGCCATTATATAAGCAAAACATTTAAGTTCATCAGTTGCTTTAGAAACTAGCACAAATGTTACCAATGGTTTCCATGGTTTTTTTTTCAACAAACAAAAGTGTTTAATATTTGTTCTGTTGTCCGTCATCACTGTTCTTTGCTTTCTAGTAATCCCACTGGCATTGACCAGAAAACCAGCAGTGTCAGGTAAGCTATGTATTACACAGAGAGAGCACTTAATAAGAGAAGAAAGTGTCAGGCAGCTGACCTCTTTACAGTTGTCAGAGTTTGAGAAGTGGATGAGGTCATCATTGTACATCTCCTGTGTGTTGATGATGTCGCTGTACTCTTTCTGACTCAGGTCCTCTGGGTTGATCCCATTGGCTCTGAGGAATTCCTGGTAGGCCACGCTGAATGCCTGACCAATGGACTGTGCTATGAGCTGGGCCTGGATTTGTTGGGGAAGAAAACCAGGTGAAAACAACTGCAAAAATCAATTAACCCGTGTATACATTTGTCATTAATTATAAATGGGTTACATGCGAGAGGTAAACAGAACTAAATTACTTTACACAGTGTTTGATCTTTTATTATGAGCCTCTTAAACAAAAAAGTTAAGTCACATTTGCTTATAGGGCTTTATATAATACAGATTGTTTCAATAATAAACTGAAAAATAACAGTGTTGAAATTCATCAGTTATAAAAGAAATTCAATTTAAGCCATTAAGCAGTTCTGAAGAAGACAATAGTGTCATTATCCAGCTCAAATTAGTTAATGCTGATTGAATTTAGTTCAATAAGAGTGTCAATGTTGCAAAGTCTGTCAGTAATAAAACTTATTTAAACTATAAAGCAGTTCTACAGAAGATAATAGTGTCATTACCCAGCTCAGTTCTGTTCAAATTTTGTTCTCATCTGATAGTGTCAGTGCAGTCAAATCAATAATATTAATGAATATTAATTGTATTTTAAACTCCAACTGAGCAAGTCAAAAGCAACAGCAGCAAGGAACCAAAGCACCATCAGGTGACAGCAGTGGAGAAAAACCTTTTGAGAAACCAGGCTTATTCAGGAGGCTGTTGTCCTCTGGCCAGGCCCGGTTCTACGGGGGTGCTTGAGGGTGCTAAGCACCCTCAAACAAAAGTGAAAGCACCCTCAGATGAAATTATTAATATAGCACATGTAAACGAGATTTCGCCGACAATAGAATCACAGATGGATTTCACACACATACAAAATAAATCCATTAACACGATTTTTCAAATCAGAATTTATTTAATTATGCTTTCATGTTTAATGCATGTAATTGGTTGTGTCCTTTTGCGATCGTTATACGCATAGGTGAAGCTGTCTCTTAAATTGCCCACTTTGCTTGCGTGTGTGCGTCCCGCTCAGGAAATTAGTTCGCTGACTTTCTTAGACGGGGCTTTAGGTAGCCTAAAAATATGAATTGTCCATTTTTCATCATGGACATAAGATATTGGCTCAAGAAAGCTCAAACCTCTAGTACATAACAAGATGAAATGACACCGCCTGCCGATAACAGCAGCGAACCCCGCCCTACAACCTCACTCTCACCGCTTGACACCCCTGCAAACACCGGCAACAAACCTAGTGTCGCGGCCGATGGCTCCGCCGCCGAGTGACCTTAATCTTTAAATCAGCTTTTCGTTCAAAAGGACTGATTCATTGTCATCAGAAACTAAATGTTTAAAATGTAAGTTACTTATATTAACTTCATCAACTCGTACAGGGCATTCCCCCATATTTTGAATTTTGACCATTCTAACTGCATTTAAACCATGCAGTAAATCACTCTAAATGCATCCCCGGTCTCCCTACTATTTTCAGACTTATGATGATTGGGAGCCATTTCATATGTTTATGTAAGCAGTAAGCACCCTCACTACTTTCAGAAGCACCCTCAGTGATTTGGTTCTAGAACCGGGCCTGCCTCTGGCATAAAAGAACATACGCTTCTGTGCCTTTTGTATACATCTATAGATCTTATTCAGAACAGCGCCATGACAGGTATGAAACCGAGGCTTTCATGGAAAGACTTGCTGTGTTTTCAATGGTATCCACTGTAAAAAGCTGTATAAAGATCACTTATCATTTTACACAGCTCATATTGTCTATTGTCTAGTCTACTGACATTTCTTGGTCTACTGACATTTCTTGACAGTGATTCGTCAGCAGAACAATCCAAAAATAACTGTACAACCCACTGAAGAGATGCATGCCTATCCCTCACAGCCTCGCTTTCATTCCCGTTAAAAATCAAAGATGGCGCTGATGTGAATAACGTCTATATACTGCAGATCAATGCACCAAATGAACACTGTGTCATTTTTGCACTCCATTGATTTGCTGGTTTGTGAATCTGCTCAATTATAGTGTATCATTGTACATCGATTTCACACTTTATAACAGCTTTTTTTTTTTTTTTTTTTTTTTTTTTACGGTTTCCGTAACTGCCAGCTGTCGTCTCTGAAGCCACGGAGGTGCTACAGTAGTGCTCACTGTGAAATGTGAATACACTGGCTCATTTCAAGCAATGAAATCTGAAATCTTATCCAAATCTTAATGAATAATCTTCTGTGGGAGTAGAAAAGTTGCTGGATAAAGGCTATTATATCGAATGCTAAAAAGGTGCAGCGAAAAAGAGGTTCACTCCCTTTGCTAATGATTGTGGCTGTTTTCTAATGCCAAGCCACGGTTTCTGATTTAACAGTTCCCCTCAGGTGACGTATGCAGGTAAGGGGTCATCCCATTAATAATCTATCTACATCCCAACAGGTGTGCGGGCTTTGATTTGCACAGAAAACACGGCTGCTTCAAGAGAACTGAACATCTAAATCAGCCATGATAAAAAACAAAAAGAAAAACACACCAGGATTGAGAAGAAGGGTGGAGAACCAACTGATTTAAATGGACCCCAGAGGAGAAATGGAGTAAAGTTATCTGTTAACACTTTTATTTTTAGGATAACAACTTGTATGATATGATAAAATGTGTAACTATTGTACTCTTCTAACTAAGTAGATAATGGAAATGTGATATGAAAATTAGGTTTAGTAAAAATAAAGAAGTGCAAGCCTCTAAAAGAGGACTCATTTGTGGGTGCGCACACAGATTGGATGAAACATCAAAGAGCGTAATTAGACAGCATGAGTGAGGAACAACTGCAATGCAGAGGAGAGAAAAGTAGGTCCATTAGAACAGGATTATGTAAAGCAGCAGCCAGGGTTACTTTTGAGGCTATTCTCTGAACCTCAGGTGAATCTGTATGTGAGCTTCAGCTGAATAACGGCTCTCATTCCATAAATCCACTACAGTTCAAAAGTTTGAGTTTTTATTTGATTTTTAAGAAAATAATATTTAAATTCAGCAAGGATGCATTCAATTGATCAAAAGTGACAGTAAGGACATTTATATTGTTACAAAAGATTTCTATTTAAAATAATTGCTTTTGTTTGTAACTTTTTAACGTTTCCACAAAAATAAGCAGCACATCATTTTTTAACATTGATAATAAGAAATGTAATGTAATGTGATTTCTGAAGGACCATGTGACACTGAAAACTGGAGGAATTCAGCTTTTCCAACATACAGTAGGAATAAATTACATAATTATTTTATTAGAAATCACTTATAAATTGTAAAAATTATTTCACAGAATAACTGTTTTTACTGTATTTTGATCAAACAATTGCAGCCTTGATGATCATAAGAGACTCCTTTCAAAAACATTCAATGAAAAATCTTGACCCCAAACTTTTAAACGGTAGTGTATCTACAAATCAAATATTTGGACACTTTTACATTTAAGAATAACACTAAAGCTGCATGTATGCTGGCCACATATCCTCTGTTTTCCCTTCACCATCTGGTCCGACTCACCCATAAAAAAATAAGTAAATAAATAAAGTATACATTTATTTATATAAAAGAAATTCATATTTAGGAAAAATGTCTTAAGAGAAAAATTTATTTTTGTCCAAACTTTGGACTGGTATAATGAATGTATTAAAAAAAAGGAAAGCCACACTCACATCTTCGGACTCAAAGACATGGCATATCATTTTGTACTGCTTCTTGGCCTCAGGAGCTCCAGGGGTTGTCTCGATGCAGTCCTGTGAAGCGGTGCGTGGCATGCGGCGTCTTGCCATCAGAACCACAATGTTCCCGATGTCAGCAATGTATGAGATGGTGCGCAAAGCATTATCCATCATGGTCTCCTACGAAACAACCAAGAGAGTAACCACAATCACTTCTTAGCATCCTGTGCCCAACACATCACACCAGACTAAAGTTAAAGGGATTGTTCACTTAAAAAATAAATTCTGTCATCATTTACTCACCCTTAAGTTGTTTCAAACCTGTATGAATTTCTTGCTTCTGCTGAACAAAAAGGAAGATATTTTGAAAAATGTCGGTAACCAAACTGTTGATGGACCCCATTGACTTCCATAGTATTTTTTTCAACCATGGAAGTCAATGGGAGTCAAGTCAATTCTTCAAAATATCTTCCTTTGTGTTCAGCAGAAGAAAGAAATTCATACAGGTTTGAAACAACTTGAGGGTGAGTAAATTACAGAATTTTCATTTTTAAGTGAACTATTCCTGTAAGGCTGTGTTTTAATCCCATTAAGCATCTTCGTTATCATTGGGACTTTCTTATCCCAATGGGCATTATATTTTCTTAGCAATCTGGGGTTAAACATGCACAGTGGGTTTCCGGAACGCTTCTATTCATGAATCTCCCCTTCAGGAAGATCCAAAGATGTTTGAAGCTCCAAGCTTACAGCCTTGGGTTAACCCAGATTTTTAAACAGTAAGCCACAACCATGCCTGCTCAGTAAAGGGGAAATGAGTCTTGACCTTGAGATTGTATTCACTAAAATATCTCTTAGATGCTGTTCTGTTTGAGACACAGCACAAAAAAAGCATGTATGATACTCATTTGTACAAAAGAATAGGTAGTACATCATCAGATAGCTGAAATAATTAATGATCCAGAGCACAGAAGAAATTCATGCAGAAATTTGATTCAATGCACACACAGGTCATGTGTGGGGGTTTCAATTTCATTTTTCATTTTAGTGCAGCCCTTCTTTAAATTATAGGACCATAATATGTGACATGCTTCAAAGCATCTATGAAACAGATTGTGAAGCACATTTCTAGGATAATTTATTATAAATAACCTCTACTTAATTTAATGCACATATTTTACATACAGCTAGCATATTTATGATATCCTGAAAAAAGCTTCCTCTGTTATTCACTAATATTTTCCAGGTTACATAAAATAAATTCCAGTAGTTACAAAGAAGGAAAAGAACATTGTTTAAGGTAAGGTTATGTTTAAGGTAAAGTTATGTTTTAGGCTTTGGTTCTGTGTTACGGAAATTTTTCATTGTCATTGTTGTTTTGTTTTTGGGTTGGCTGTGCACCAGAATCCACAAAGTCATTATAAACTCAGAAAAAAATCCCTTTTTCAGGAGACTATATATGAAGATTATTTTATAAAATCCAAATAAGTTTTACATATATTTATCGGAAAGGGTTTAAACAATGTTCCCTTTCGTGGTCACTCCGAGTTACGTCGGAATGACGACGAAATGGGGTTTCGCTTAGAACACCTATCGACTTCGAGTATACAAAAACGAGCCAATGGCAAAGAAATGCCATGGGTCTGCGGAATTTGCATGACGTACTCCGCCCCACCTCGTGGGTATAAAAGGAGGACGCCGGCAACATGCAGATATGTTTTCGCTTCGGAGCCAAGAGTATCTCTTCACTCCACAGCCATTTATGACTTCACTCTACGAGACGAGCCATTCTCTCCGGTGTTGGTGTGGTGGCGATCTGCGGCGAGTTCACATTGCCTGCTGATCTGTGCAGTGATCTGCCAGTGAGTGTGTTCTCCCCGCTCGCTTCAACATCGCAGAGTTTTTTCTCCTCTCACAAAAGAGCTCGCACGCGGCACGTCTTTTTAAAGACGGTTGCCCGTGCATTTAAAAAAAAAAAAAAAAAAGTGGCGGCAGATTGGTATCGGACTCTGATGGGCACGAGCTCTGTCTAGTGTGTAGGGCTTTTAGCATGCTTGTACAGCGCTCGTGGGTGATTCATGTTCTCTCTGGGAATGTGATCATCGCGTCATTTAGGTCGAGACTCAATGAACTCGCAAGAGTGAGAGTGCCCTCATCCACACCCCGATCTAGCGCTCCCCCGAGGGGTGCTACTTCGGCTGGTGGCCAGGGTGACCTGAGGGTTATAGTCTGGATCAAGGCGCCGACTATCTATCCGCGACCCCAGCTCCCTCCTGTGTGACGGTGCCCGCTAGTGAACCTCCGATTCCCGCGAGTTGACCTTCGGGTGGCCCGCGAGTTTCGGTTGAACCTACAGAGAAAGATGCTATGTCTGTTGTAACATCATAAGGTGGGCTTGGTTCTTTTGGAAGTGACGACTCGTCACAGCTGCCACCTTCTGGTGTGTTATGCTGTGCCTGAGTCTGATCCGGAGATGACGGCCATGCTTTCCTGGGACGATTGGTTTTGGGTAAGTCCGCCGACCCGCGTCCACGGCAAACCCCAATATCTTTCCTCCCGGACGTGCATGATGAGATCTCGATGTCCTGAAAGACCCCCGTGTCTTCTCAGGACCGTTCGTTAGTCTCATCCGCCTTTCCCCCCTCACGGGGCCGCTGCCCATGGGTACACTGGGGTCCCCCCGGTTGAACGCTCTGTTGCGATGCTACTGTGTCCTCAGAGTGCTTCCCGGCGCTATCCTAAGCACCCGTCCGAAGCCTGTAGTTCTTTTCGTCTACACTAATCTGTGGCAAATTCCTATAGTGCCACAGGACAGGCAGCCGCCTCACTGCATCCCGTGACCGTCCTGTGGTCTACCTGGCCCAGATGCTCATGGTTTTGCATGAGGGCGGGACTGACTCAAGGCTCTTAATGAGCTACCCAGCGCGCCGCCGCTGACCTTGCTCTCCGAGCGACGAAGGTGGCCACGCGCTCTCCGAGTCAGGTGATGTTTACCACTCTGGGGCTGACCGGTCTGATGTGCTGGAGGTCGGCAGATTCGTCTGCTCACCCCCACGTCCCAGGTCGGCCTCTTCGGCGGTGCGGTTGAGTTCTTCTGCCCAATAGTTCTTAACCGCCCGGGAGCAGATTGAGGTTGTTCTGCCGACGGCCCCGCCGTCCGCTCAGGCCCCTCAGTCTGCCAACCGCCGAAGGCGCCCTCCCACGGTCCCAACCCCGCCCGTTCATCCGGGCTGGCTTGGAAGACCGTGGGGGGATGCCTCAGCCCTCTCCAGCCCCGCCCCCCACTAGACGCCGGGTTAAGCGGCGCTTTTTGAGATGGGCTGCTCAGAGATGGGACTCAGTTCTTTCCAGGAGTTGGTAGCAGGGCCACTCCTTTCCCCGGTGGAAGGCTGGGGAAGAATCCTTATTCAGAAAGAACTGTCTCTCTCGTCTCTGAGCACACAGAGTTCTCGGACGACACAGAGCGCCGCCCACCAGCCGTGCTCTCCTCGTCCCCCTCTGTCCCAGAGTCGGTTGACACGGCGTGCCGTCCACGGACCGTTTCGTCCCTGTCCCACTCTGTCGCCAGACCCCTGGCAGATCAGGCCCCCGTGGAACACTGGTCCTTCCCTGGCCTCCTCTGTCAGGGCGCGGATGCTAACTGCGCCCCCACTCCGGATCTCTATGCCGTCCACGTCCGGGCCAGTTACTCCGCTTCGCTGCCCCTCCGGGGGGACGCCTGTGGTCCGCATGACCCCGCTGGTTCAGTTCCTGGGAGCCTGGCTAGAGCTTCCCCAACTGTCCCGCTGGGTCGCCCGCACCATCAGGTTCGGCTATGCGATTCAGTTCGCACGGTCTCCTCCCCGATACAGGGGAGTCCGCTCCACTTTGGTCGGTGGCAACGCCCCGATCATGCGAGCAGAGATTGCCACTCTGCTGGCGAAGGGTGCAATCGAGACTGTCCCTCCAGCCGAGATGAGGTCCGGCTTCTACAGCCCTTACTTCATTGTCCCCAAGAAAACCGGTGGGTTACGACCAATCCTGGACCTGCGAGTATTGAATCGCTCCCTTCTCAGGAGGCCGTTCAAAATGCTCACCGCCAAACGCATTTTCGAGTGTGCGCGGCCCCAGGATTGGTTTGCAGCGATCGACCTGAAGGACGCCTACTTTCATGTCTCCATTCTCCCTCGACACAGACCGTCCCTCCGGTTTGCTTTCGAGGGGCAGGCATATCAGTACGCGGTTCTCCCGTTCGGGCTAGCCCTGTCTCCTCGCGTCTTCACGAAGGTCGTCGAGGCAGCCCTTGTTCCACTTCGGGTTCACGGGGTTCGCATCCTGAACTATCTCGACGACTGACTGATCCTAGCTCACTCTCGAGACCAGGTTTGCGAACACAGGGACCTTGTGCTCCGGCACCTAGCCTGTCTGGGCCTTCAGGTCAACTGGGAGAAGAGCAAACTTTGCCCTGTGCAGAGGATCTCTTTTCTCGGTATGGACATCGACTCGGTCGCCATGTCCGCGCAGCTTACGAGCGAGCGCGCGCAGTCACTGCTGACTTGTCTGAGACAAATACAGGGCAAGAGTGCGGTTCCACTGAAACTTTTTCAGAGGCTCCTGGGGCATATGGCATCTGCAGCCGCGGTGACGCCGCTCGGATTGCTTCATATGAGACCGCTTCAGCTTTGGCTTCGCGACCGAGTCCCGAGGTGGGCATGGCAACAAGGCAAGCTCCGAGTTCCAGTGACTTCGAGCTGCCGTCAGACCTTCACCCCGTGGTTGAACCTCAGTTTTCTCAGGGCTGGTGTCCCCCTGGAACGAGTGTCACGGCATGTTGTTGTCTCAACAGATGCCTCCACCACGGGCTGGGGCGCCATGTGCAATGGTCATGCTGCCGCGGGCTCCTGGACAGGACCCCAGCGCCTATGGCATGTCAATTGCCTCGAGTTGCTGGCAGTACGCCTTGCTCTGCACCGCTTCCGAGCGCTGCTCATGGGTCAACACGTACTAGTCCGATCAGACAATACCGCCACAGTAGCGTACATCTACCATCAAGGTGGTCTACGCTCCCGCCGTATGTCGCAACTCGCCCGCCACCTCCTCCTATGGAGTCAGAAGCTTCTGAGGTCCCTTCGTGCTATTTACATTCCCGGAGCCCTGAACCGTGCTGCTGACGAGCTGTCACGGCTTCAGCCCCTCCCTGGAGAATGGCGACTCCATCCCCAGTCGGTCCAGCTGATATGGGACCAGTTTGGCGACGCACAGATAGATCTGTTTGCCTCCCGCGACTCGACCCATTGCGCCCAGTTTTATTCTCTGACCGAGGGCACGCTCGGCACGGATGCACTGGCGGCCAGCTGGCCAGCTGGCAAATATGCGTTTCCCCCAGTGAGCCTTCTTGCGCAGGTCTTGCGCAAGGTCAGGGAGGACGAGGAGCAAGTCCTTCTGGTTGCGCCGTACTGGCCCACCCGGACTTGGTTCTCCGAACTAGTGCTCCTAGGACCTCCTTTCTCAAGGACGGGGCACCCTGTGGCACCCTCGTCCCGATCTCTGGAGCCTCCACGTGTGGCTCCTCGACGGAACGAGACAGGTTTGAGTACCCTACCACCTACGGTGGTGGCTACCATCACTTCCGCTAGAGCGTCGTCCACGAGACATGCCTACGCGTTGAAGTGGAACCTCTTCGTCAATTGGTGCTCTTCTCGCCGAGAAGACCCCCGGAGATGTTCGATCAGTTTCGTGCTTTCCTTCCTTCAAGATGGGTTGGAGCGAAGGCTGTCTCCCTCCACCCTCAAAGTTTATGTTGCCGCTATTGCCGCTCACCACGACTTAGTGGAAGGTAAGTCCATAGGGAAGCACCTGAGGGGGGCGAGGAGACTGAATCCTCCTCGCTCTCCTCTCGTTCCCTCTTGGGACCTCTCAGTGGTGTTAAGTGCCCTGCAGAGTGCTCCCTTTGAGCCTTTGCAATCAGTGGAGCTTAAGTTCCTGTCAATGAAGACAGCGCTCCTGATTGCATTGGCCTCTCTCAAGAGGGTCGGGGACCTGCACGCATTCTCCGTTGACGAAGCGTGCCTGGAATTCGGGCCGGCCGGTTCTCACGTGATCCTGAGACCCCGGCTTGGATATGTGCCCAAGGTTCCTACCACTCCCTTCCGGGACCAGGTGGTGAACCTGCAAGCGCTGCCCTCGGAGGAGGCAGACCCAGCCTTGGCACTGCTCTGTCCAGTACGCGCTCTCCGCGCTTATGTAGACAGGACGCAGTGTTTCAGGATCTCAGACCAGCTCTTTGTCTGTTATGGTGGGAAGCTGAAGGGAAAGGCTCTCTCAAAGCAGAGGTTGTCTCACTGGATAGTGGACACCATTGCTTTGGCATACCAACAGCAAGGCCGACCGTGCCCCCTTGGTGTGACTGCCCACTCCACCCGGAGTGTGGCATCCTCTTGGGCTCTAGCAGACATCTGCAGAGCTGCAGGCTGGGCGACACCGAACACATTCGCCAGATTCTATATCTCCGAGTGGAGCCAGTGTCCTCTCATGTACTCGCTTCAACTAGCTAGTACCGGACCCGCTCAGGTGTCTTCGCTTGCTCGCCATTCCACCCCACGGACTGGATACGTGCGATATTCTGCTCAGGTGAGCTTCTCTGAAAGCCCTGAGTTCCTCCAGCACCCCTGATGCTAGCGCCAGTGTCTATTGCCTGGGCGTCGGCTAGGTGCCTCCGTGTGCATGGTCCCTCCCTTGAGCTACCCCCACACGTGTATTTCCACTGTAAGCCTCTCTGAGCATGTGTCTTTCCCTCGGCAAGCCACCTTGCCACCCCTGAGGTTGAAATATTCCACCTGCGGCTGGACACCTCAGAGTTTCTCCATATGTTTCCTTCGGGCCATATGTGTATTTTCAAATGCCCCCCCCCCCCACTGGGTTGGTGATATTTGCATATTTCCCCTTAAAAGCTTGGGATATGCTTCCCAGTGTACCTTGGTATTCCTGTGCTAAATAGGAGTCCTTCGTCCTAAATATCTCGAGGGCTCAGATTTACGCAGGGCACTGGAAGACAGCTGTGAAGGTGGCGTGATTAGACTGGTAAC